>OZ010589.1:3316600-3979920 GCA_963932145.1 Acanthosepion lycidas | reverse complement strand
ATCTGGTTTAAGGCATATATCTTGCACGAAAAGGACTGCAATTGCTTTTTTCTATTCTTATGCATCAAACTGTATAGGAATCAATAATACAATGTGAAGAATTAAGAATTGTTGGAAATTGGCATTTTTGAGGCTTCAATTACTACTAGGGCCTAAAACTGCAATGTTCGATATCTGATTTAAGCCATATGTCTTGCAGGAAAAGGACAGCTTTTGCTTTTTTCTTTTCTTATGCATCAAACTGTATCGGAATCAATAATAAAATGTGTACACATACAACATTTTGGAAATTGGCATTTCTGAGCCTTCTATTACTACTACGGACTAAAGTGCATCGTTCGATGTCATATTTAAAAAGGAAATATGCACAAAAAGGACTGCAATTGCTTTTTTCTTTTCTTATGCATCAAACTCTATAGGAATCAGTAACAAAATGTGTACAAATAAGAAATTTTGGAAATTTGCATTTTTGAGGCTTCTATTATTACTAGGGCCTAAAACTGCAATGTTCGATATCTGATTTAAGCCATATGTCTTGCACGAAAAGGACGGCAATTGCTTTTTTCTTTTCTTATACATCAAACTGTATCGGAATCAATAATAAAATGTGTACACATACAACATTTTGGAAATTGGCATTTCTGAGCCTTCTATTACTTCTAGGGACTAAAACTGCAATGTTCGATATCTAATTTAAGGCATATGTTTTGCACGGAAAGGACTACAATTGCTTTTTTCTTTTCTTATGCATCAAACTGTATAGGAATAAATAATAAAATGTGTACAAATAAGAAATTTTGGAAATTAGCATTTTTGAGGCTACTATTACAGGGCCTAAAACTGCAATGTTCAATGTCAGATTTAAGGCATATATCTTGCACGGAAAGAACAGCAATTGCTTTTTTCTTTTCTAATTCATCAAACTGTATAGGAATCAATAATAAAATGTGTACAAATAAAAAATCTTGGAAATTGGCATTTCTGAAGCTTCTAGGGCCTAAAACTGCATTGTTCGAAGTCTTAAAAAGATTTAATTCATATGTCTAGGACGAAAAGGAATGCAATTGCTTTTTTCTTTTCTCATGCATCAAACTCTATAGGAATAAATAGTAAAATGTGTACAAATAAAAAAAATTGGAAATTGGCATTTTAAGGCTTCTATTACAATTTATAAAGCACTGAATTGGGGGAGGACCCCAGTTTTGGTCCGCATGAAAATTCCAACAAATTCACTAACGCTAGGTCCCGAATTGTCGAAGGTCACTCCCTCCCCACACAAGCGACTGAAATAATTCTTTGACCGATGGAGTCAGCAGGAAATTCCCCAAAATCTGACATCTATCTCATGAGGATCCCCTAGAGAGGAAAAAGTTGAAATGCGATCTCCTCAAGCAAACCGCTTTTCGGACACCGTAAATTGCCAACGGTGACTGCAGCGACATGGTCGAAACTGCATTTTCCCGCCTAAAAGCGAATGAAAAATGGCTACAGCCATGCACAGAGTGAGAGATTCCGCACAATTTACTCCCAATTTTGAAGAGATTTCATCTACTGGAAAAAAGTTATAAAGAAGTTAAATGTGAGTGATCCTCCTGTTTTGGTCTGCCTGAAATTTCCAACAAATTCACTAACACAAGGCCCCGTATCATTGAAGGTCACTTTCTCCCCACACAAGTGACTGAAATAATTCTTTGACCCATGGAGTAAGCAGGAAATTCCACACAATGATATCTATTTCATGAGGATTCCCTAGAGAGGACAAAGTGGAAATGTGATCTCATCGAGCCAACCTTAAATTGCCAACGTTCACAGCAGCGACATTGTCGAAGGTGCACGTTTCCCTATAAATCCGAATTAAATATCCTTATAAGTGGATGTATTGATAAATTTCCTATAATACTAATTTTTTTAAATATTTCATTTAATGGAAAAAAATTAAAAAGAATTGAAACTTTACTGATCCCCCAGTTTTGGGCCGTATTAAAATTCTATCAAATCCCTTATCAGAAGTCCTATTCAAACGCCTGAAAAATTTTTTTTTCAACATGGATTAAGCAAGTAATTCCCTAACATTTGATATCAATTTGATAACTATTCTATAGACGCAGAAAAGTTAAAATCCGGAGTCCTCAATCAAACCGGTTTTTGGATGCCGTAAATTTTCAAAGAATGCACCAAAGACATGGTTGCACCTCCAGTTTGCTCTATTCAACAAAATGTATAATCTTTGTAGACATGGATTAATTAATAAATATCCTACAATTTAATACTAATTTTTAAATTATTTCATTCAATGTAAAAATATAAAAAGTGAAATATGACTGATCCCCCACTTTGGGCTGTACTAAAAATTCCCACAAATCCCCTAACAAGTTGCCACTTCATCCAATCCCACGTTGTCCTTATTCAACTGACTGAAAAAATTTTTTAGCCCTGGTTTAAGGAAAATATCCATCACATTTGATATCAATTTTATAAGTATTCTATAGAAACGAAAAAGTGGTATTCCAGATTCATCGAGCAAACCGTTATTTGTATGCCTTTAATTTTCAAAGTAGACGACAGAAATCATATGACTGGGATTTACATGAAAAAGATTGTGGAGAGAAAATGGGTGATCACTGTACATTTCTCTTCTGTTTCCTATTTATATTTCTATTTTACTTCCTCAATTTAGCATTATGGACAGGGAAAGACCTAATCTAAAATCTGCAAAAAAATATTTTGCCTTCAAATTCATACTGTGATCGTAGCATGCATGGAGTCGACTCATATGACTGGGATTTCCATGAAAAAGATGGTGGCCAGAAAATGGGTGATCAGTGTACATTTCTCTTCTATTTCCTGTTTATATTTCTATTTTACTTCCTCAATTTAGCATTATGGACAGGGAAAGACCTAATCTAAGAGCTGCAAAAACATATTTTGACATCAAATTCATACCGTGATCGTAGCATGCATAGACTCGACTATTATGACTGGTATTTCCATGAAAAAGATTGTGGGAAGAAAATGCGTGATCCCTGTACATTTCTCTTCTGTTTCCTATTTATATTTATATTTTACTTCATCAATTTAGCATTATTGACAGGGAAAGACCTAATCTAAGATCTGCAAAAAAATATTTTCCCTTCAAATTCATACCGTGATCGTAGCATGCATGGACTCGACTCATATGACTGGGATTTCTATGAAAAAGATTTTGGGCAGAAAATGGGATATCACTGTACGTTTTTTTTCTGTTTCTTATTTATATTTATATTTTACTTCCTCAATTTAGCATTATGGACAGGGAAAGACCTAATCTAAGATCTGCAAAAAAATATTTTGCCTTCAAATTCATACCATCATCGTAGCATGCATGGACTCAACTGATATGACTGGGATTTCCATGAAAAAGATTGTGTGAAGAAAATGGGTGATCACTGTACATTTCTCTTCTGTTTCCTATTTATATTTCTATTTTACTTCCTCAATTTAACATAATGGACAGGGAAAGACCTAATCTAAGATCTGCAAAAAAATATTTTGCCTTCAAATTCATACCGTGATCATAGCATGCATGGACTCGACTCATATGACTGGGATTTCCAAGAAAAAGATTGTGGGCAGAAAATGGGTGATCACTGTACATTTTTCTTCTGTTTCTTATTTATATTTATATTTTACTTCCTCAATTTAGCATTATGGACAGGGAAAGACCTAATCTAAGATCCTAAAAACATATTTTGCCTTCAAATTCATACCGTGATCGTAGCATGCATGGACTCGACTCATATGACTGGGATTTCCATGAAAAAGATTGTGGGCAGAAAATGGGTGATCACTGTACATTTCTCTTCTGTTTCCTATTTATATTTATATTTTTTTCTTCCTTAATTTAGCATTATGATCAGGGAAAGACCTAATCTAAAATCTGCAAAAAAATATTTTGCCTTCAAATTCATACCGTGATCGTATCATGCATCGACTCGACTCATATGACTGGGATTTCCATGAAAATGATTGTGGGCAGAAAATGGGTGATCACTGTACATTTCTCTATGATTTCCTATTTATATTTATATTTTACCTCCTCAATTTAGCATTATTGACAGGGAAAGACCTAATCTAAGATCTGCAAAAAATATTTTCCCTTCAAATTCATACCGTGATCGTAGCATGCATGGACTCGACTCATATGACTGGGATTTCTATGAAAAAGATTTTGGGCAGAAAATGGGATATCACTGTACGTTTTTTTTCTGTTTCTTATTTATATTTATATTTTACTTCCTCAATTTAGCATTATGGACAGGGAAAGACCTAATCTAAGATCTGCAAAAAAATATTTTGCCTTCAAATTCATACCATCATCGTAGCATGCATGGACTCAACTGATATGACTGGGATTTCCATGAAAAAGATTGTGTGAAGAAAATGGGTGATCACTGTACATTTCTCTTCTGTTTCCTATTTATATTTCTATTTTACTTCCTCAATTTAACATAATGGACAGGGAAAGACCTAATCTAAGATCTGCAAAAAAATATTTTGCCTTCAAATTCATACCGTGATCATAGCATGCATGGACTCGACTCATATGACTGGGATTTCCAAGAAAAAGATTGTGGGCAGAAAATGGGTGATCACTGTACATTTTTCTTCTGTTTCTTATTTATATTTATATTTTACTTCCTCAATTTAGCATTATGGACAGGGAAAGACCTAATCTAAGATCCTAAAAACATATTTTGCCTTCAAATTCATACCGTGATCGTAGCATGCATGGACTCGACTCATATGACTGGGATTTCCATGAAAAAGATTGTGGGCAGAAAATGGGTGATCACTGTACATTTCTCTTCTGTTTCCTATTTATATTTATATTTTACTTCATTAAATTAGCATTACGGACAGGGAAAGACCTAATCTAAGATCTGCAAAAAAATATTTTGCCTTCAAATTCATAACGTGATTGTAGTATGCATGGACTCGACTCAAATGACTGGGATTTCCATGAAAAAGATTGTGGTCAGAAAATGGGTGATCACTGTATATTTCTCTTCTGTTTCCTATTTATATTTATATTTTACTTCCTTAATTTAGCATTATGGACAGGGAAAGACCTAATCTAAGATCTGCAAAAAAATATTTTGCCTTCAAATTCATACATGAACGTAGTATGCATGGACTCGACTCATAAGACTGGGATTTCCATGAAAAAGATTGTGGGC
Source organism: Acanthosepion lycidas (assembly GCA_963932145.1). Classification (NCBI taxonomy): domain Eukaryota; kingdom Metazoa; phylum Mollusca; class Cephalopoda; order Sepiida; family Sepiidae; genus Acanthosepion; species Acanthosepion lycidas. The sequence continues at coordinate 3,974,704 of OZ010589.1, read as the reverse complement.
AGAAAATGGGTGATCACTGTACATTTCTCTTCTGTTTCCTATTTATATTTATATTTTACTTCCTTAATTTAGCATTATGGACAGGGAAAGACCTAATCAAAGATCTGCAAAAAAATATTTTGACTTCAAATTCATACCGTGATCGTAGCATGCATGGACTCGACTCATATGACTGGGATTTCCATGAAGAAGATTGTGGGCAGAAAATGGGTGATCACTGTACATTTCTCTTCTGGTTCCTATTTATATTTCTATTTTACTTCCTCAATTTAGCATTATGGACAGGGAAAGGCCTAATCTAATATCTGCAAAAAAATATTTTGCCTTCAAATTCATACCGTGATCGCAGCATGCATGGACACGATTCTTATTTCTGGGATTTCCATGAAAAAGATTGTGGTCACAATATGGGTGATCACTGTATATTTCTCTTCTGTTTCCTATTTATATTTATATTTTACCTCCTCAATTTAGCATTATGGACAGGAAAAGACCTAAACTAAGTTCTGCAAAAAAATATTTTGCCTTCAAATTCATACCGTGGTCGTAGCATGCATGGACTCGACTAATATCACAGAAATTTCCATGAAAAAGATTGTGGGCAGAAAATCGGTGATCACTGTACATTTCTCTTCTGTTTTCTATTTCTATTTCTATTTTACCTCCTCAATTTAGCATTATGGACAGGGAAAGACCAAATCTAAGATCTTCAAAAAAATATATTGCCTTCAAATTCATACCGTGATCATAGCATGCATGGACACCACTCATATGACTGGGATTTCCATGAAAAATATTGTCGGAAGACAATGGCTGATCACTGTACATTTCTCTTCTGTTTCCTATTTATATTTCTATTTTACCTCCTCAATTTAGCATTATGGACAGGGAAAGACCTAATCTAAGCTCTGCACAAAAATATTTTGCCTTCAAATTCATACCGTGATCGTAGGATGCATGGACTTGACTCATACGACTGGGATTTCCATGAAAAAGATTGTGGGCCGAAAATGTGTAATCACTGTACATTTCTCTTCTGTTTCCTATTTATATTTATATTTTACCTCCTCAATTTAGCATTATGGAAAGGGAAAGACCTAATCTAAAATCTGCACAAAAATATTTTGCCTTCAAATTCATACCGTGATCGTAGCATGCATTGATACGACTCATATGACTGGGATTTCCATGAAAAAGATTGTGGGCCGAAAATGGGTGATCACTGTACATTTCTCTTCTGTTTCCTATTTACATTTATATTTTACTTCCTTAATTTGGGCATTATGGACAGGGAAAGATTTAATCTAAGATCAGCAAAAAAATATTTTGCCTTCAAATTCATACCGTGATCGTAGCATGCATGGACTCTACTATTATGACTGGGATTTCCATGAAAAAGATTGTGGGCAGAAAATGGGTGATCACTGTATATTTCTCTTCTGTTTCCTATTTATATTTATATTTTACTTCCTTAATTTAGCATTATGGACAGGGAAAGACCAAATGTAAAATCAGCAAAAAAATATTTTGCCTTCAAATTCATAACGTGAACGTAGCATGCATAGACTCGACTCATATGAATGGGATTTCCATGAAAAAGATGGTGGCCAGAAAATGGGTGATCACTGTTCATTTCTCTTCTGTTTCCTATTTATATTTATATTTTACTTCCTCAATATAGCATTATGGTCAGGGGAAGACCTAATCTAAAATCTGCAAAAAAATATTTCGCCTTCAAATTCATACCGTGATCGTAGTATGCATGGACTCGACTCATATGATTGGGATTTCCATGAAAAAGATAGTGGGCAGAAAATTGGTGATCACTGTATATTTCTCTTCTGTTTCCTATTCATATTTCTGTTTTACTTCCTCAATGTAACATCATGGACAGGGAAAGACCTAATCTAAGATCTGGAAAAAAATATTTTGCCGTCAAATTCATACCGTGATCGTAAAATGCATGGACACGACTCATATGACTGGGATTTCCCCGAAAAACATTGTGAGGAGAAAATGGGTGACCACTGTATATTTCTCTTCTGTTTCCTATTTATATTTATATTTTACTTCCTTAATTTAGCATTATGGACAGGGAAAGAAGTAATCTGAAATCTGCAAAAAAATATTATTCCTTCAAATTCATACCGTGATCGTAGCATGCATGGACTTGACTCTTATGACTGGGATTTCCATGAAAAAGATTGTGGGCAGAAAATGGGTGATCACCGTACATTTCTCTTCTGTTTCCTTTTTATATTTCTATTTTACTTCATTAATTTAGCATTATGGACAGGGAAAGACTTCATATAATATCTGCAAAAAAATATTCTGACTTCAAATTCATACCCTGATCATTGCATGAATGGACTCGACTCATATGACTGGGATTTCCATGAAAAAGATTGTGGGCCGAAAATGGGTGATCACTGTACATTTCTCTTCTGTTTCCTATTTACATTTCTATTTTACCTCCTCAATTTAGCATTATGGACAGTGAAAGACCTAATCTAATCTCTGCACAAAAATATTTTCCCTTCAAATTCATACCGTGATCGTAGCATGCATGGACTCGACTCATATGACTGGGATTTCCATGAAAAAGATTGTCGGCCGAAAATGGGTGATCACTGTTCATTTCTCTTCTGTTTCCTATTTATATTTATATTTTACTTCCTTCATTTAGCATTATGGACAGGGAAAGACCTAATCTAAGCTCCGCACAAAAATATTTTGCCTTCAAATTCATACCGTGATCGTAGCATGCATGGACTCGACTCATATGACTGGGATTTCCATGAAAAAGATTGTGGGCCGAAAATGGGTGATCACTGTACATTTCTCTTCTGTTTCCTATTTACATTTCTATTTTACCTCCTCAATTTAGCATTATGGACAGTGAAAGACCTAATCTAAGCTCTGCACAAAAATATTTTGCCTTACAATTCATACCGTGATCGTAGCATGCATGGACTCGATGCATATGACTGGGATTTCCATGAAAATGATTGTGGGCAGAAAATGGGTGATCACAGTATATTTCTCTTCTGTTTCCTATTTATATTTACATTTTACTTCATCAATTTAGCATTATGGACAGGGAAAGACCTAATCTAAGCTCTGCAAAAAAATATTTTGCCTTCAAATTCATACCGTGATCGTAGCATGCATGGACTCGACTCATATGACTGGGATTTCCATGAAAAAGATTCTGGGCAGAAAATGGGTCATCACTGTACATTTTTTTTCTGTTTCCTATTTATATTTCTATTTTACTTCCTCAACTTTACAATATAGACAGGGAAAGACCTAATCTAAAAGCTGCAAAAAAATATTTTGTCTTCAAATTCATACCGTGATCGTAGCATAACATGGACACGACTCATATGACTGGGATATCCATGAAAAAGATTGTGGGCAGAAAATGGGTGATCACTGTACATTTCTCTTCTATTTCCTATTTATATTTCTATTTTACTCTTCAATTCAGCATTATGGACATGGAAAGACCTAATCTAAGATCTGCAAAAAAATATTTTGCCTTCAAATTCATACCGTGATCGTAGCATGCATCGACTTGACTCATATGACTGGGATTTCCATGAAAAAGATTGTGGGCAGAAAATTGGTGATCACTGTACATTTCTCTTCTGTTTCCTATTTATATTTATATTTTAGTTCCTTAATTAACCCTTATGGACCGGGAAATACCTAATCTAAAATCTGCAAAAAAATATTTGGCCTTCAAATTCATACCGTGATCGTATCATGCATAGACTCGACTACTATGACTTGGATTTCCATGAAAAAGATTGTGGGCCGAAAATGGGTGATCACTGAACATTTCTATTCCGATTCCTATTTATATTTCTATTTTAACTCCTCAATTTAGCATTATGGAGAGGGAAAGACCTAATCTAAGATCTGCAAAAAAAACTCTTGCCTTCAAATTCATAGCGTGATCGTAGCATGCATGGACTTGACTCATATGACTGGGATTTCCATGAAAAAGATTGTGGACAGAAAATGGGTGATCACTGTACATTTCTCTTCTGGTTCCTATTTATATTTCTATTTTAATTCCTCAATTTAGCATTATAGACAGGGAAAGACCTAATCTAAGATCTGCAAAAAATTATTTTGCCTTCAAATTCATACCGTGATCGTAGCATACATGCACTCGACTCATATGACTGGCATTTCCATGAAAAAGATTGTGGGCAGAAAATGGGTGATCACTGTACATTTCTCTTCTGTTTCCTATTTATATTCATATTTTCTTCCTCAATTTAGCATTATGGACAGGGAAAGACCTAATCTAAAATCTGCAAAAAAATATTTTGCCTTCAAATTCATACCGTGATCGTAGCATACATGGACTCGACTCATATGACTGGAATATCCATGAAAAAGATTGTGGGCAGAAAATGGGTGATCACTGTACATTTCTCTTCTATTTCCTATTTATATTTTTATTTTACCTTCTCAATTTATTATTATGGACAGTGAAAGACCTAATCTAAGATCTGCAAAAAAATATTTTGCCTTCAAATTCATACCGTGATCGTAGCATACATGCACTCGACTCATATGACTGGCATTTCCATGAAAAAGATTGTGGGCAGAAAATGGGTGATCACTGTACATTTCTCTTCTATTTCCTATTTATATTTATATTTTCTTCCTCAATTTAGCATTATGGACAGGGAAAGACCTAATCTAAAATCTGCAAAAAAATATTTTGCCTTCAAATTCATACCGTGATCGTAGCATGCATGGACTCGACTCATATGACTAGGATTTTCATGAAAAAGATTGTGGGCAGAAAATGGGTGATCACTGTACATTTCTCTTCTGTTTCCTTTTTATATTTATATTTTAGTTCCTTAATTTACCGTTATGGACCGGGAAATACCTAATCTAAAATCTGCAAAAAAATATTTGGCCTTCAAATTCATACCGTGATCGTATCATGTATAGACTCGATTCATATGACTTGGATTTCCATGAAAAAGATTGTGGGCGGAAAATGGGTGATCAATGAACATTTCTATTCCGATTCCTATTTATATTTCTATTTTACCTCCTCAATTTAGCATTATGGAGAGGGAAAGACCTAATCTAAAATCTGCAAAAAAATATTTTGCCTTCAAATTCATACCGTGATCGTAGCATGCATGGACTCGACTCATATGACTGGGATTTCCATGAAAAAGGTTGTGGGCCGAAAATGGGTGATCACTGTATATTTCTCTTCTGTTTCCTATTTATATTTATATTTTACCTCCTCAATTTAGCATTATGGACAGGGAAAGACCTAAACTAAAATCTTCACAAAAATATTTTGCCTTCAAATTCATACCGTGATCGTAGCATGCATTGACTCGACTCATATGACTGGGATTTCCATGAAAAATATCTGGGCCGAAAATGGGTGATCAATGTACATTTCTCTTCTGTTTCCTATTCTTATTCGTATTTTACCTCCTCAATGTAGCATTATGGACAGGGAAAGACCTAATCTAAGATCTGCACAAAAATATTTTGCCTTCAAATTCATACCTTGATCGTAGCATGCATGGACTCGACTCATATGACTGGGATTTCCATGAAAAAGATTGTTGGCCGAAAATGGGTGATCACTGTACATTTCTCTTCTGTATTCTATTTATATTTCTATTTTACTTCCTCAATTTAGCATTATGGACAGGGAAAGACCTAATCTAAAATCGGCACAAAAATATTTTGCCTTCAAATTCATACCGTGATAGTAGCATGCATGGACTCGACTCATATGACAGGGATTTCCACGAAAAAGATTGTTGGCCGAAAATGGTGATCACTGTACATTTCTCTTCTGTATTCTATTTATATTTCTATTTTACCTCCTCAATTTAGCATTATGGCCAGGGAAAGACCTAATCTAAGCTCTGCACAAAAATATTTTGCCTTCAAATTTATACCGTGATCGTAGCATGCATGGACCCGACTCACATGACTGGGATTTCCATGAAAAAGATTGTGGGCAAAAAATGTGTGATCACTGTACATTTCTCTTCTGTTTCCTATTTATATTTATATTTTACATCCTCAATTTAGCATTATGGACAGGGAAAGACCTAATCTAAGATCTGCACAAAAATATTTTGCCTTCAAATTCATACCGTGATCGTAGCATGCATGGACTCGACTCATATGACTGGGATTTCCATGAAAAAGTTTCTGGGCCGAAAATGGGTGATCACTGTACATTTCTCTTCTGTTTCCTATTTATATTTATATTTTACATCCTCAATTTAGCATTATGGACAGGGAAAGACCTAATCTAAGCTCTGCACAAAAATATTTTGCCTTCAAATTCATAACGAGATCATAGCATGCATGGACTCGACTCATATGACTGTGATTGCATGAAAAAGATAGTGGGCCGAAAATGGGTGATCACTGTACATTTCTCTTCTGTTTCCTATTTATATTTATATTTTACCTCCACAATTTAGCATTATGGACAGGGAAAGACCTAATCTAAGATCTGCACAAAAATATTTTGCCTTCAAAATCATACCGTGATCGTGGCATGCATGGACTCGACTCAAATGACTGGGATTGCTATGAAAAAGATTGTCGGCCGAAAATGGGTGATCACTGTAAATTACTCTTCTGTTTCCTATTTATATTTCTATTTTACATCCTCAATTTAGCATTATGGACAGGGAAAGACCTAATCTAAGATCTGCACAAAAATATTTTGCCTTCAAATTCATACCGTGATCGTAGCATGCATGGACTAGACTCATATGACTGGGATTTCCATGAAAAAGATTGTGGACCGAAAATGGGTGATCACTGTATATTTCTCTTCTGTTTCCTATTTATATTTATATTTATATTTTACCTCCTCAATTTAGCATTATGGACAGGGAAAGACCTAATCTAAAATCTGCACAAAAATATTTTGCCTTCAAATTCATACCGTGATCGTAGCATGCATGGACTCGACTCATATGACTAGGATTTCCATGAAAAAGATTTTGGGCCGAAAATGGGTGATCATTGTACATTTCTCTTCTGTTTCCTATTTATATTTATATTTTACATCCTTCATTTAGCATTATGGACAGGGAAAGACCTAATCTGAAATCTGCACAAAAATATCTTGCTTTCAAATTCATACCGTGATCGTAGCATGCATGGACTCGACTCATATGACTGGGATTTCCATGAAAAAGATTGTGGGCCGAAAATGGGTGATCATTGTACATTTCTCTTCTGTTTTCTTATTTATATTTATATTTTACATCCTTCATTTAGCATTATGGACAGGGAAAGACCTAATCTAAGCTCTGCAAAAAAATATTTGGCCGTCAAATTTATACCGTGATCGTAGCATGGATGGATTCAACTCATATGACTGGGATTTCCATGAAAAAGATTGCGGGCCGAAAATGGGTGATCAGTGTACATTTCTCTTCTGTTTACTATTTATATTTCTATTTTACCTCAATTTAGCATTATGGACAGGGAAAGACCTAATCTAATATCTGCACAAAAATATTTTGCCTGCAAATTCATACCGTGATCGTAGCATGCATGGACTCGACTCATATGACTGGGATTTCCATGAAAAGACTGTGGGCCGAAAATAGGTGATCACTGTGCATTTCTCTTCTGTTCCCTATTCATATTTCTATTTTACCTCCTCAATTTTGCATTATGGACAGGGAAAGATCTACTCTAAGTTCTGCACAAAAATATTTTGCCTTCAAATTCATACCGTGATCGTAGCATGCATGGACACGACTCATATGCCTGGGATTTCCATGAAAAAGATTGTGGGCCGAAAATGGGTGATCACTGTACATTTCTCTTCTGTTTCCTATTTATATTTCTATTTTACTTCCTTCATTTAGCATTATTGACAGGGAAAGACCTAATCTAAGATCTGCAAAAAAATATTTTGCCTTCAAATTCATACCGTGATCGTAGCATGTATGGACTCGACTCATATGACTGGGATTTCCATGAAAAAGATTGTGGGCCGAAAATGGGTGATCACTGTACATTTCTGTACTGTTTCCTATTTATATTTATATTTTACTTTCTCAATTTAGCATTATGAACAGGGAAAGACCTAATCTAAAATCTGCACAAAAATATTTTGCCTTCAAATTCATACCATGAACGTAGCATGCATGTACTCGACTCATATGACTGGGATTTCCATGAAAAAATTGTGGGCCGAAAATGGGTCATCACTGTACATTTTTCTTCTGTTTCATATTTATATTTATATTTTATTTCCTCAATTAAGCATTATGGACAGGGAAAGACCTAATCTAAAATCTGCACAAAAATATTTTGCCTTCAAATTCATACCGTGAAAGGAGCATGCATGGACTCGACTCATATGACTGGGATTTCCATGAAAAAGATTGTGGGCCGAAAATGGGTGATCACTGTACATTCCTTTTCTGTTTCCTATTTATATTTCTATTTTACCTCAATTTAGCATTATGGACAGGGAAAGACCTAATCTAAGCACTGCACAAAAATATTTTGCCTTCAAATTCATACCGTGATCGTAGCATGCATGGAATCGACTCATATGACTGGGATTTCCATGAAAAAGTTTGTGGGCCGAAAATGGGTGATCACTGTACATTTATCTTCTGTTTCCTATTTATATTTATATTTTACCTCCTCAATTTAGCATTATGAACAGGGAAAGACCTAATCTAAAATCTGCACAAAAATATTTTGCCTTCAAATTCATACCGTGATCGTAGCATGCATGGACTCGACTCATAATACTGGGATTTCCATGAAAAAGATTGTGGGCCGAAAATGGTTTATCACTGTACATTTCTCTTCTGTTTCCTATTTATATTTCTATTTTACCTCCTCAATTTAGCATTATGGACAGGGAAAGACCTAATCTAAACTCTGCACAAAAATATTTTGCCTTCAAATTCATACCGTGATCGTAGCATGCATGGACTCGACTCATATGACTGGGATTTCCATGAAAAAATTGTGGGCCGAAAATGGGTTATCACTGTACATTTCTCTTCTGTTTCCTATTTATATTTATATTTTACCTCCTTAATTTAGCATTATGGTCAGGGAAAGACCTAATCTAAGCTCTGCACAAAAATATTTTGCCTGCAAATTCATACCGTGATCGCAGCATGCATGGACTCGACTCATATGACTGGGATTTCCATGAAAAAGATTGTGAGCCGAAAATGGGTGATCACTGTACATTTCTCTTCTGTTTCCTATTTATATTTATATTTTACCTCCTCAATTTAGCATTATGGACAGGGAAAGACCTAATCTAAGCTCTGCACAAAAATATTTTGCCTTCAAATTCATACCGTGATTGTAGCATGCATGGAATCGACTCATATGACTGGGATTTCCATGAAAAAGATTGTGAGACGAAAATGGGTGATCACTGTACATTTTTCTTCTGTTTCCTATTTATATTTATATTTTACCTCCTCAATTTAGCATTATGAACAGGGAAAGTCCTAATCTAAAATCTGCAAAAAATATTTTGCCTTCAAATTCATACCGTGATTGTAGCATGCATGGAATCGACTCATATGACTGGGATTTCAATGAAAAAGATTGTGGGCCGAAAACGGGTGATCACTGTACATTTTTCTTCTGTTTCCTATTTATATTTCTATTTTACCTCCTCAATTTAGCATTATGGACAGGGAAAGTCCTAATCTAAAATCTGCAAAAAATATTTTGCCTTCAAATTCATACCGTGATCGTAGCATTCATCGACTCGACTCATATGACTGGGATTTCCATGAAAAAGATTGTGGGCCGAAATTGGGTGATCACTGTACATTTCTCTTCTGTTTCCTATTTATATTTATATTTTACTTCCTCAATTCAGCATTATGGACAGGGAAAGACCAAATGTAAAATCTACACAAAAATATTTTGCCTTCAAATTCATACCGTGATCGTAGCATTCATGGACTCGACTCATATGACTGGGATTTCCATGAAAAAGATTGTGGGCCGAAATTGGGTGATCACTGTACATTTCTCTTCTGTTTCGTATTTATATTTCTATTTTACCTCCTTAATTTAGCATTATGGATAGGGAAAGACCTAATATAAGATCTTTACAAAAATATTTTGCTTTCAAATTCATACCATGATCGTAGCATGCATGGACTCGACTCATATGACTGGGATTTCCATGAAAAAGATTGTGGGCCGAAAATGGGTGATCACTGTACATTTCTCTTCTGTTTCCTATTTATATTTATATTTTACTTCCTCAATTTAGCATTATGTATAGGGAAAGTCCGAATCTAAAATCTGCACAAAAATATTTTGCCTTCAAATTAATACCGTGATCTTAGCATGCATGGACTCGACTCATATGACTGGGATTTCCATGAAAAAAATTGTGGGCCGAAAATAGGTGATAAGTGTACAATTTTCTTCTGTTTCCTATTTATATTTATATTTTACTTCCTCAATTTAGCCTTATGGACAGGGAAAGACCTAATCTAATATCTGCACAAAAATATTTTGCCTTCAAATTCCTACCGTGATCGTAGCATGCATGGACTCGACTCATATGACTGGGATTTCCATGAAAAAGATTGTGGGCACAAAATGCGTGATCACTGTACATTTCTCTTCTGTTTCCCATTACTATTTCTATTTTACTTCCTATATTTAGCATTATGGACAGGGAAAGACCTAATCTAAGATCTACAAAAAAATATTTTGCCTTCAAAATCATACCGTGATCGTAGCATGCATGGACTCGACTCATATTACTGGGATTTCCATGAAAAAGTTTGTGGGCAGAAAATGGGTGATCACTGTACATTTCTCTTCTGTTACCCATTACTATTTCTATTTTACTTCCTCAATTTAGCATTATTGACAGGGAAAGACCTAATCTAAGATCTGCAAAAAAATATTTTGCCTTCAAATTCATACAGTGATCGTAGCATGCATGGACTCGACTCATATGACTGGGATTTCCTTGAAAAAGATTGTGGGCAGAAAATGGATGATCACTGTACATTTCTCTTCTGTTTCCTATTTATATTTATATTTTACCTCCTTAATTTAGCATTATGGACAGGGAAACACCTAATCAAAATCTGCACAAAAATATTTTGCCTTCAAATTCGTACCGTGATCGTAGCATGCATGGACTCGACTCATATGAATGGGATTTCCATGAAAAAGATTGTGGGCCGAAAATGGGTGATCACTGTACATTTCTCTTCTGTTTCCTATTTATATTTATATTTTACCTCCTTAATTTAGCATTATGGACAGGGAAACACCTAATCAAAATCTGCACAAAAATATTTTGCCTTCAAATTCGTACCGTGATCGTAGCATGCATTGACACGACTCATATGACTGGGATTTCCATGAAAAACATTGCGGGCCGAAAATGGGTAATCACTGTACATTTCTCTTCTCTTTCCTATTTATATTTCTATTTTACCTCCTCAATTTAGCATTATGGACAGGGAAAGATCTAATCTAAGCTATGCACAAAAATATTTTGCCTTCAAATTCATACCGTGATCGTAGCATGCATGGACTCGACTCATATGACTGGGATTTCCATGAAAAAGATTGCGGGCCGAAAATGGGTAATCACTGTACATTTCTCTTCTGTTTCCTATTTATATTTATATTTTACCTCCTCAATTTAGCATTATGGACAGGGAAAGACCTAATCTAAGCTCTGCACAAAAACATTTTGCCTTCAAATTCATACCGTGATCGTAGCATGCATGGGCTCGACTCATATGACTGGGATTGCCATGAAAAAGATTGTGGGCCGAAAATGGGTGATCACTGTACATTTCTCTTCTGTTTCCTTTTTATATTTCTATTTTACCTCCTCAATTTAGCATTATGGACAGGGAAAGACCTAATCTAAGCTCTGCACAAAAATATTTTGCCTTCAAATTCATACCGTGATCGTAGCATGCTTGGACTCGACTCATATGACTGGGATTTCCATGAAAAAGATTGTGGGCCGAAAATGGGTGATCACTGTATATTTCTCTACTGTTTCATATTTATATTTATATTTTACCTCCTCAATTTAGCATTATGGACAGGGAAAGACCTAATCTAAGATCTGCACAAAAATATATTGCCTTCATAAACATGCCGTAATCGTAGCATGCATGGACTCGACTCATATGACTGGGATTTCCATGAAAAGGATTGTGGGCCGAAAATGGGTGATCACTGTACATTTTTCTTCTGCTTGCAATTTATATTTCTATTTTACCTCCTCAATTTAGGATTATGGACAGGGAAAGAACTAATCTAAGAACTGCAAAAAAATATTTTGCCTTCAAATTCATACCGTGATCGTAGCATGCATGGACTCGACTCATATGACTGGGATTTCCATGAAAAAGATTGTGGGCCGAAAATGGGTGATCACTGTACATTTCTCTTCTGTTTCCTATTTATATTTCTATTTTACCTCCTCAATTTAGTATTATGGACAGGGAAAGACCTAATCTAAGATCTGCACAAAAATATTTGGCTTTCAAATTCCTACCGTGAGCATAGCATGCATGGACTCGACTCATATGACTGGGATTTCCATGAAAAGTATTGTGGGCCGAAAATGGGTGATCACTGTACATTTCTCTTCTGTTTCCAATTTATATTTCTATTTTACCTCCTCAATTTAGCATTAATGACAGGGAAAGACCTAATCTATTCTCTGCACAAAAATTTTTTGCCTTCAAATTCATACCGTAATCGTAGCATGCATGGACTCGACTCATATGACTGGGATTTCCATGAAAAAGATTGTGGGCCGAAAATGGGTGATCACTGTACATTTCTCTTCTGTTTCCTATTTATATTTATATTTTACCTCCTCAATTTAGCATTATGCACAGGGAAAGACCTAATCTAAAATCTGCACAAAAATATTTGGCTTTCAAATTCATACCGTGATCATAGCATGCATGGACCCGACTCATATGACTGGGATTTCCATGAAAATGATTGTGCGCCGAAAATGGGTGATCACTGTACATTTCTCTTGTTTCCGATTTATATTTATATTTTACCTCCCCAATTTAGCATTATGGACAGGGAAAGACCTAATCGAAAATCTGCACAAAAATATTTTGCCTTCAAATTCATACCGTGATCGTAGCATGCATGGACTCTACTCATATGACTGGGATTTCCATGAAAAAGATTGTGCGCCGAAAATGGGTGATCACTGTACATTTCTCTTCTGTTTCCGATTTATATTTATATTTTACATCCTCAATTTAGCATTATGGAGAGGGAAAGACCTAATCTAAGATCTAAACAAAAATATTTTGCCTTCAAAGTCATACCATGATCGTAGCATGCATGGACTCGACTCATATGACTGGGATTTCCATGAAAATTTTGTGGGCTGAAAATGGGTGATCACTGTACATTTCTCTTCTGTTTCCTATTTATATTTATATTTTACCTCCTCAATTTAGCATTATGGACAGGGAAAGACCTCATCTAAGATCTGCCCAAAAATATTTTGCCTTCAAATTCGTACCGTGATCGTAGCATGCATGGACTCGACTCATATGACTGGGATTTCCATTAAAAAGATTGTCGGCCGAAAATTGGTGATCACTGTACATTTCACTTCTGTTTCCTATTTATATTTATATTTTACCTCCTCAATTTAGCATTATGGAGAGGGAAAGACCTAATCTAAGTTCTGCACAAAAATATTTTGCCTCCAAATTCATACCGTGATCGTAGCATGCATGGATTCGACTCATATGACTGGGATTTCCATGAAAAAGATTGTGGGCAGAAAATGGGTGATCACTGTACATTTCTATTCAGTTTCCTATTTATATTTCTATTTTAACTCCTCAATTTAGCATTATGGACAAGGAAAGACCTAATCTGAAATCTGCACAAAAATATTTTGCCTTCAAATTCATACCGTGATCGTAGCATGCATGGACTCGACACATATGACTGGGATTTCCATGAAAAAGATTGTGGGCCGAAAATTGGTGATCACTGTACATTTCTCTTCTGTTTCCTATTTATATTTCTATTTTACCTCCTCAATTTAGCATTATAGACAGGGAAAGACCTAATCTAAAATCTGCACAAAAATATTTTGCTTTCAAATTGATACTGTGATCGTAGCATGCATTGACTCGACTCATATGACTGGGATTTCCATGAAAAAGATTGTGGGCAGAAAATGGGTGATCACTGTACATTTCTCTTCTGTTTCCTATTTATATTTCTATTTTACCTCCTCAATTTAGCATTTTGGACCGGGAAAGACCTAATCTAATATCTGCACAAATATATTTTGCCTTCAAATTCATACCGTGATCGTAGCATGCATGGACTCGACTCATATGACTGGGATTTCCATGAAAAAGATTGTGGGCAGAAAATGGGTGATCACTGTACATTTCTCTTCTGTTTCCTATTTATATTTCTATTTTACCTCCTCAATTTAGCATTGTAGACAGGGAAAGACCAAATCTAATATCTGCAAAAGAGTATTTTGCCTTCAAATTCATACCGTGATCGTAGCATGCATGGACTCGACTCATATGACTGGGAATTCCATGAAAAAGATTGTGGGCAGAAAATGGGTGATCACCGTACATTTCTCTTCTGTTTCCTATATATATTTCTATTTTACCTACTCAATTTAGCATTATGGACAGTGAAAGACCAAATATAAGATCTGCAAAAAAATATTTTGCCTTCAAATTCATACCGTGATCATAGCATGCATGGACTCGACTCATATGACTGGGATTTCCATGAAAAAGATTGTGGGCCGAAAATGGGTGATCACTGTACATTTCTCTTCTGTTTCCTATTTATATTTTTATTTTACCTCCTCAATTTAGCATTATGGACAGGGAAAGACCTAATCTAATAATTGCAAAAAAATATTTTGCCTTCAAATTCAAACCGTGATCGTAGCATGCATGGACTCGACTCATATGACTGGGATTTCCATCAAAAAGATTGTGGGCAGAAAATGGGTGATCACTGTACATTTCTCTTCTGTTTCCTATTTATATTTATATTTTACCTCCTCAATTTAGCATTATGGACATGGAAAGATCTAATCTAAAATCTGCACAAAAATATTTTACCTTCAAATTCATACCGTGATCGTAGCATGCATGGACTCGACTCATATGACTGGGATTTCCATGAAAAAGATTGTGCGCCGAAAATGGGTGATCACTGTACATTTCTCTTCTGTTTCCTATTTATAATTATATTTTAACTCCTCAATTTAGCATCATGGACAGGCAAAGACCTAATCTAAAATCTGCACAAATATATTTTGCCTTCAAATTCATACCGTGATCGTAGCATGCATGGACTCGACTCATATGACTGGGATTTCCAAGAAAAAGATTGTGGGCCGAAAATGGGTGATCACTGTACATTTCTCTTCTGTTTCCTATTTATATTTCTATTTTACCTCCTCAATTTAGCATTATGGAGAGGGAAAGACCTAATCTAAAAGCTGCACAAAAATATTTTGTCTTCAAATTCATACCGTGATCGTAGCATGCATGGACTCGACTCATATGACTGGGGTTTCCATGAAAAAGATTGTGGGCCGAAAATGGGTGATCACTGTACATTTCTCTTCTGTTTCCTACTTATATTTCTGTTTTACCTCCTCAATTTAGCATTATGGACAGGGAAAGACCTAATCTAATCTCTTAACAAAAATATTTTGCCTTCAAATTCATACCGTGATCGTAGCATGCATGGACTCGACTCATATGACTGGGATTTCCATGAAAAAGATTGTGGGCCGAAAATGGGTGATCACTGTACATTTCTCTTCTGTTTCCTATTTATATTTTTATTTTACCTCCTCAATTTAGCATTATGGACAGGGAAAGACCTAATCTAATAATTGCAAAAAAATATTTTGCCTTCAAATTCAAACCGTGATCGTAGCATGCATGGATTCGACTCATATGACTGGGATTTCCATGAAAAAGATTGTGGGCAGAAAATGGATGATCAGTGTAAATTTTTTTCCTGTTTCTTATTTATATTTCTATTTTACTTCCTCAATTTAGCATTATGGTCAGGGAAAGATCTAATCTAAGCTCTGCAAAAAAATATTTTGCCTTCAAATTCATACCGTGATCGTAGCATGCATGGACTCGACTCATATGACTGGGATTTCCATGAAAAAGATTGTGCGCCGAAAATGGGTGATCACTGTACATTTCTCTTCTCTTTCCTATTTACATTTCTATTTTACCTCCTCAATTTAGCATTATGGCCAGGTAAAGATCTAATCTATGATCTGCACAAAAATATTTTGCCTTCAAATTCATACCGTGATCGTAGCATGCATGTACTCGACTCATATGACTGGGATTTCCATGAAAAAGATTGTGGGCAGAAAATGGGTGATCACTGTACATTTCTCTTCTGTTTTCTATTTATATTTCTATTTTACCTACTCAATTTAGCATTATGGACAGGGAAAGACCAAATCTAAGATCTGCAAAAAGATATTTTGCCTTCAAATTCATACTGTGATCGTAGCATGCATGAACTCGACTTATAGACTGGGATTTCCATGGAAAAGATTGTGGGCAGAAAATTGGTGATCACTGTACATTTCTCTTCTGTTTCCTATTTATATTTATATTTTACTTCCTCAATTTACTATTATGGACAGCGAAAGACCAAATATAAGATCTGCAAAAAAATATTTTGCCTTCAAATTCATACCGTGATCGTAGCATGCATGGACTCGACTCATATGACTGGGATTTCCATGAAAAAGATGGTTTTCAGAAAATAGGTGATCACTGTTCATTTCTCATCTGGTTCCTATTTATATTTTTATTTTACCTCCTCAATTTAGCATTATGGACAGGGAAAGACCTAATCTAATAATTGCACAAAAATATTTTACCTTCAAATTCATACCGTGATCGTAGCATGCATGGACTCGACTCATATGACTGGGATTTCCATGAAAAAGATTGTGGGCCGAAAATGGGTGATCACTGTACATTTCTCTTCTGTTTCCTATTTATATTTTTATTTTACATCCTCAATTTAGCATTATGGACAGGGAAAGACCTAATCTAATAATTGCAAAAAAATATTTTGCCTTCAAATTCAAACCGTGATCGTAGCATGCATGGACTCGACTCATATGACTGGGATTTCCATCAAAAAGATTGTGGGCAGAAAATGGGTGATCACTGTACATTTCTCTTCTGTTTCCTATTTATATTTATATTTTACCTCCTCAATTTAGCATTATGGACATGGAAAGATCTAATCTAAAATCTGCACAAAAATATTTTACCTTCAAATTCATACCGTGATCGTAGCATGCATGGACTCGACTCATATGACTGGGATTTCCAGGAAAAAGATTGTGCGCGGAAATGGGTGATCACTGTACATTTCTCTTCTGTTTCCTATTTATAATTATATTTTACCTCCTCAATTTAGCATCATGGACAGGCAAAGACCTAATCTAAAATCTGCACAAATATATTTTGCCTTCAAATTTATACCGTGATCGTAGCATGCATGGACTCGACTCATATGACTGGGATTCCCATGAAAAAGATTGTGGGCCGAAAATGGGTGATCACTGTACATTTCTCTTCTGTTTCCTATTTATATTTCTATTTTACCTCCTCAATTTAGCATTATGGAGAGGGAAAGACCTAATCTAAAAGCTGCACAAAAATATTTTGTCTTCAAATTCATACCGTGATCGTAGCATGCATGGACTCGACTCATATGACTGGGGTTTCCATGAAAAAGATTGTGGGCCGAAAATGGGTGATCACTGTACATTTCTCTTCTGTTTCCTACTTATATTTCTGTTTTACCTCCTCAATTTAGCATTATGGACAGGGAAAGACCTAATCTAATCTCTTAACAAAAATATTTTGCCTTCAAATTCATACCGTGATCGTAGCATGCATGGACTCGACTCATATGACTGGCATTTCCATGAAAAAGATTGTGAGACGAAAATGGGTGATCACTGTACATTTCTTTTCTGTTTCCTATTTAAATTTATATTTTACCTCCTCAATTTAGCATTATGGACAGGGAAAGACCTAATCTAAAATCTTCACAAAAATATTTTGCCTTCAAATTCATACCGTGATCGTAGAATGCATGGACTCGACTCATATGACTGGGATTTCCATGAAAAAGATTGTGGGCCGAAAATGGTTGATCACTGTACATTTCTCTTCTATTTCCTATTTATATTTATATTTTACATCCTCAATTTAGCATTATGGACAGTGAAAGACCTAATCTAAAATCTGCACAAAAATATTTTGCCTTCAAATTCATACCGTGATCGTAGCATGCATTGACTCGACTCATATGAGTGGGATTTCCATGAAAAAGATTGTGGGCCGAAAATGGGTGATCACTGTACATTTCTCTTCTGTTTCCTATTTATATTTATATTTTACCTCCTCAATTTAGCATTATGGACAGGGAAAGACCTAATCTAAAATCTGCACAAAAATATTTTGCCTTCAAATTCATACCGTGATCGTAGCATGCATGACTCGACTCATATGACTGGGATTTCCATGAAAAAGATTGTGGGCCGAAAATGGGTGATCACTGTACATTTCTCTTCTGTTTCCTATTTATATTTCTATTTTACCTCATCAATTTAGCATTATGGAGAGGGAAAGACCAAATCTAAAATCCGCACAAAAATATTTTGCCTTCAAATTCATACCATGATCGTAGCATGCATTGACTCAACTCATATGACTGGGATTTCCATGAAAAAGATTGTGGGCCGAAAATGGTTGATCACTGTACATTTCTCTTCTGTTTCCTATTTTTATTTAACCTCCTCAATTTAGCATTATGGACAGGGAAAGACCTAATCTAAAATCTGCACAAAAATATTTTGCCTTCAAATTCATACCGTGATCGTAGCATGCATGGACTCGACTCATATGACTGGGATTTTCATGAAAAAGATTGTGGGCCGAAAATGGGTGATCACTGTACATTTCTCTTCTGTTTCCTATTTATATTTATATTTTACCTCCTCAATTTAGCATTATGGACAGGGAAAGACCTAATCTAAAATCTGCACAAAAATATTTTGCCTTCAAATTAATACCGTGATAGTAGCATGCATGGACTCGACTCATATGACTGGGATTTCCATGAAAAAGATTGTGGGCCGAAAATGGGTGATCACTGTACATTTCCCTTCTGTTTCCTATTTATATTTATATTTTACCTCCTCAATTTAGCATTATGGACAGGGAAAGACCTAATCTAAAATCTGGACAAAAATATTTTGCATCCAAATTCATACCGTGATCGTAGCATGCATTGACTCGACTCATATGACTGGGATTTCCATGAAAAACATTGTGGGCCGAAAATGGGCGGTCACTGTACATTTCTCTTCTGTTTCCTATTTATATTTCTATTTTGCCTCCTCAATTTAGCATTATGGACAGGGAAAGATCTAATCTAAAATCTGCACAAAAATATTTTGCTTTCAAATTCATACCGTGTTCGTAGCATGCATGACTCGACTCATATGACTGGGATTTCCATGAAAAAGATTGTGGGCCGAAAATGGGTGATCACTGTACATTTCTCTTCTGTTTCCTATTTATATATCTATTTTACCTCCTCAATTTAGCATTATGGACAGGGAAAGATCTAATCTAAAATCTGCACAAAAATATTTTGCTTTCAAATTCATACCGTGTTCGTAGCATGCATGACTCGACTCATATGACTAGGATTTCCATGAAAAAGATTGTGGGCCGAAAATGGGTGATCACTGTACATTTCTCTTCTGTTTCCTGTTAATATTTATATTTTAACTCCTCAATTTAGCATTATGGACAGGGAAAGACCTAATCTAAGCTCTGCACAAAAATATTTTGCATTCAAATTCATACCGTGATCGTAGCATGCATGGACTCTACTCATATGACTGGGATTTCCATGAAAAAGATTGTGGGCCGAAAATGGGTGATCACTGTACATTTCTCTTCTGTTTCCTATTTATATTTATATTTTACCTTCTCAATTTAGCATTATGGACAGGGAAAGACCTAATCTAAAATCTTCACAAAAATATTTTGCCTTCAAACTCATACCGTGATCGTAGCATGCATGGACTCGACTCATATGACTGGGATTTCCATGAAAAAGATTGTGGGCCGAAAATGTGTGATCACTGTACATTTCTCTTCTGTTTCCTATTCATATTTATATTTTACTTCCTCAATTTAGCATTATGGCCAGGGAAAGACCCAATCTAAGTTCTGCACAAAAATATTTTGCCTTCAAATTCATTCCGTGATCGTAGCATGCATGGACTCGACTCATATGACTGGGATTTCCATGAAAAGGATTGTGGGCCGAAAATTGGTGATCACTGTACATTTCTCTTCTGTTTCCTATTTATATTTATCTTTTACCTCCTCAATTTAGCATTATTGACAGAGAAAGACCTAATCTAAAATCTGCACAAAAATATTTTGCCTTCAAATTCATACCGTGATCGTAGCATGCATGGACTCGACTCATATGACTGGGATTTCCATGAAAAAGATTGTGGGCCGAAAATGGGTGATCACTGTACATTTCTCTTCTGTTTCCTATTCATATTTATATTTTACTTCCTCAATTTAGCATTATGGACAGGGAATGACCTAATCTAAGATCTGCACAAGAATATTTTGCCTTCAAATTCATACCATGATCGTAGCATGCATGGACTCGACTTATATGACTGGGATTTCCATGAAAAAGATTGTGGGCCGAAAATGGGTGATCACTGTACATTTCTCTTCTGTTTCCTATTCATATTTATATTTTACTTCCTCAATTTAGCATTATGGACAGGGAAAGATCTAATCTAAGCTCTGCACAAAAATATTTTGCCTTCAAATTCATACCGTCATCGTAGCATGCATGGACTCGACTCAAATGACCGGGATTTCCATGAAAAAGATTGTGGGCCGAAAATGGGTGATCACTGAACATTTCTCTTCTGTTTCCTATTTATATTTCTATATTACTTCCTTCATTTAGCATTATGGACAGGGAAAGAACTAATCTAAGCTATGCAAAAAAATATTTGGCCGTCAAATTTATACCGTGATCGTAGCATGGATGGACTCGACTCATATGACTGGGATTTCCATGAAAAATATTGTGGGCCGAAAATGGGTGATCACTGTACATTTCTCATCTGTTTCCTATTTATATTTATATTTTACTTCCTTCATTTTGCATTATGTACAGGGAAAGACCTAATCTAAGATCTGCACAAAAATATTTTCCCTTCAAATTCATACCGTGATCGTAGCATGCATGGACTCGACTCATATGACTGGGATTTCCATGAAAAATATTGTGGGCCGAAAATGGGTGATCACTGTACATTTCTCTTCTGTTTACTATTTATATTTCTATTTTACTTCCTCAATTTAGCATTATGGAGAGGGAGAGATATAATCAAAAATCAGCACAAAAATATTGTACCTTCAAATTTATACCGTGATCGTAGCATGCATGGACTCGACTCATATGACTGGGATTTCCATGAAAAAGATTGTGGGCAGACAATGTGTGATCACTGTACATTTCTCTTCTGTTTCCTATTTATATTTCTATTTTACCTCCTCAATTTAGCATTATGGACAGGGAAAGACATAATCAAAAATCAGCCCAAAAATATTGTGCCTTCAAATTCATACCGTGATCGTAGCATGCATGGACTAGACTCATATGACTGGGATTTCCATGAAAAAGATTGTGGGCCGAAAATGGGTGATCACTGTACATTTCTCTTCTGTTTCCCTTTTTATATTTATATTTTACCTCCTCAATTTAGCATTATGGACAGGGAAAGACATAATCAAAAATGAGCACAAAAATATTGTGCCTTCAAATTCATACCGTGATCGTAGCATGCATGGACTCGACTCATATGACTGGGATTTCCATGAAAAAGATTGTGGGCCGAAAATGGGTGATCACTGTACATTTCTCTTCTGTTTACTATTTATATTTATATTTTACCTCCTCAATTTAGCATTATGGACAGGGAGAGACCTAATGTATGCTCTGCAAAAAAATATTTTGCCATCAAATACATACGGTGATCGTAGCATGCATGGACTCGACTCATATGACTGGGATTTCCATGAAAAAGATTGTGGGCAGAAAATGGGTGATCACTGTACATTTCTCTTCTGTTTCCTATTTATATTTATATTTTACCTCTTCAATTTAGGATTATCGACAGGGAAGGACCAATTCTAAGATCTGCAAAAAAATATTTTGCCTTCAATTTCATACCGTAATCGTAGCATGCATGGACTCGACTCATATGACTGGGATTTCCATGAAAAAGATTGTGGGGAGAAAATGGGTGATCACTGTACATTTCTCTTCTGTTTCCTATTGATATTTATATTTTACTTCCTCAATTTAGCATTATGGACAGGGAAAGACCTAATCTAAGATCTGCAAAAAGTATTTGCCTTCAAATTCATACCGTGATCGCAGCATGCATGGACTCGACTCACATGACTGGGATTTCCATGAAAAAGATTATGGGCAGAAAATGGGTGATCACTGTACATTTCTCTTCTGTTTCCTATTTATATTTCTATTTTACTTCCTTCATTTAGCATTATGGAGAGGGAAAGACCTAATCTAAGCTCTGCAAAAAAATATTTTGCCTTCAAATTCATACCGTGATCGTAGCATGCATGGATCGACTCATATGACTGGGATTTCCATGAAAAAGATTATGGGCAGAAAATGGGTGATCACTGTACATTTCTCTTCTGTTTCCTATTTATATTTCTATTTTCCCTCCTCAATTTAGC
Organism: Acanthosepion lycidas; assembly: GCA_963932145.1. NCBI lineage: Eukaryota > Metazoa > Mollusca > Cephalopoda > Sepiida > Sepiidae > Acanthosepion > Acanthosepion lycidas. The sequence goes on along the minus strand of OZ010589.1, from coordinate 3,951,743 downwards.
ATTATGGACAGGGAAAGACCAAATCTAAGATCTGCAAAAAAATATTTTGCCTTCAAATTCTTACCGTGATCGTAGCATGCATGAACTCGTCTCACATGAGTGGGATTTCCATGAAAAAGTTAGTGGGCAGAAAATGGGTGATCACTGTACTTTTCTCTTCCGTTTCCTATTTATATTTCTATTTTACCTGCTCAATTTTGCATTATGGACAGGGAAAGACCTAATCTAAGCACTGCAAAAAAATATTTTGCCTTCAAATTCATACCGTGACCGTAGCATGCATGGACTCGACTCATATGACTGGGATTTCCATGAAAAATATTGCGGGCCGAAAATGGGTGATCACTGTACATTTCTCTTCTGTTTCCTATTTATATTTCTATTTTACTTCCTTCATTTAGCATTATGGATAGACAAAAACCTAATCTAAGATCTGCAAAAAAATATTTTGCATTTAAATTCATACCGTGATAGTAGCATGCATCGACTCGACTCATATGACTGGGATTTCTATGAAAAAGATTGTGGGCCGAAAATGGGTGACCACTGTACATTTCTCTTCTGTTTCCTATTTATATTTCTATTTTACCTCCACAATTTAGCATTATGGACAGGGAAAGACCTAATCTAAAATCTGCAGAAAAATATTTTGCCTTCAAATTCATACCGTGATCGTGGCATGCATGAACTCGACTCATATGACTGGGATTTCCATGAAAAAGATTGTGGGCCGAAAATGGGTGATCACTGTACATTTCTCTTCTGTTTCCTATTTATATTTCTATTTTACCTCCTTAATTTAGCATTATGACCAGGGAAAGACCTAATCTAAGCCCTGCACAAAAATATTTTGCCTTCAAATTCATACCGTGATCGTAGCATGCATGAACTCTACTCATAATTACTGGGATTTCCATGAAAAAGATTGTGGGCCGAAAATGGTTGATCACTGTACATTTCTCTTCTGTTTCCTATTTATATTTCTATTTTACCTCGACAATTTAGCATTATGGCCAGGGAAAGACCTAATCTAAAATCTGCACAAAAATATTTTGCCTTCAAATTCATACCGTGATCGTAGCATGCATGCACTCGACTCATATGACTGGGATTTCTATGAAAAAGATTGTGGGCCGAAAATGGGTGATCACTGTACATTTCTCTTCTGTTTCCTATTTATATTTATATTTTACTTCTTCAATTTAGCATTATGGACAGGGAAAGACCTAATCTAAGATCTGCACAAAAATACTTTGCCTTCAAATTCATACCGTGATCGTAGCATGCATGGACTCGACTCATATGACTGGGACTTCAATGAAAAGATTGTGGGCCGAAAATGGGTGATCACTGTACGTTTCTCTTCTGTTTCCTAATTATATTTATATTTTACCTCCTCAATTTTGCATTATGGACAGGGAAAGACCTAATCTAAGATGTGCACAAAAATATTTTGCCTTCAATTTCATACCGTGATCGTAGCATGCATGGACTCGACTCATATGACTGGGATTTCCATGAAATAGATTGTGGGCAGAAAATTGGTGATCACTGTACATTTCTCTTCTGTTTCCTATTTATATTTATATTTTACCTCCTCAATTTAGCATTATGGACATTTAAAGACATAATCTAAGATCTGCACAAAAATATTTTGCGTTCAAATTCATACCGTGATCGTAGCATGCATGGACTCGACTCATATGACTGGGATTTCCATGATAAAGATTGTGGGCCGAAAATGGGTGATCACTGTACATTTCTCTTCTGTTTCCTATTTATAATTCTATTTTACCTCCTCAATTTAGCATTATGGACTGGGAAAGACCTAATCTAAGCTCCGCACAAAAATATTTTGCCTTCAAATTCATACCGTGATCGTAGCATGCGTGGACTCGACTCATATGACTGGGATTTCCATGAAAAATATTGCGGGCCGAAAATGGGAGATCACTGTACATTTCTCTTCTGTTTCCTATTTATATTTCTATTTTACTTCCTTCATTTAGCATTATGGATAGACAAAGACCTAATCTACTCTCCGCACAAAAATATTTTGCCTTCAAATTCATACCGTGATCGTAGCATGCATTGACACGACTCATATGACTGGGTTTTCCATGAAAAAGATTGTGGGCCGAAAATGGGTGATCACTGTACATTTCTATTCTGTTTCCTATTTATATTTCTATTTTACCTCCTCAATTTAGCATTATGGACAGGGAAAGACCTAATCTAAAATCTGCATAAAAATATTTTGCTTTCAAATTCATACCGTGATCGTAGCATGCATTGACTCGACTCATATGACTGGGATTCCCATGAAAAAGATTGGGGGCCGAAAATGGTTGAACACTGTACATTTCTCTTCTGTTTCCTATTTATATTTCTATTTTACCTCCACAATTTAGCATTATGGCCAGGGAAAGACCTAATCTAAGATCTGCACAAAAATATTTTGCCTTCAATTTCATACCGTGATCGTAGCATGCATGGACTCGACTCATATGACTGGGATTTCCATGAAATAGATTGTGGGCAGAAAATTGGTGATCACTGTACATTTCTCTTCTGTTTCCTATTTATATTTATATTTTACCTCCTCAATTTAGGATTATGGACATTTAAAGACATAATCTAAGATCTGCACAAAAATATTTTGCGTTCAAATTCATACCGTGATCGTAGCATGCATGGACTCGACTCATATGACTGGGATTTCCATGATAAAGATTGTGGGCCGAAAATGGGTGATCACTGTACATTTCTCTTCTGATTCCTATTTATATTGATATTTTACCTCCTCAATTTAGCATTATGGACAGGGAAAGACCTAATCTAAGATCTGCAAAAAAATATTTTGCCTTTAAATTCATACCGTGATAGTAGCATGCATCGACTCGACTCATATGACTGGGATTTCCATGAAAAAGATTGTGGGCCGAAAATGGGTGATCACTGTACATTTCTCTTCTGTTTCCTATTTATATTTGTATTTTACCTCCTTAATTTAGCATTATGACCAGGGAAAGACCTAATCTAAGCCCTGCACAAAAATATTTTGTCTTCAAATTCATACCGTGATCGTAGCATGCATGAACTCTACTCATAATTACTGGGATTTCCATAAAAAAGATTGGGGGCCGAAAATGCTTGATCACTGTACATTTCTCTTCTGTTTCCTATTTATATTTCTATTTTACCTCCACAATTTAGCATTATGGCCAGGGAAAGACCTAATCTAAAATCTGCACAAAAATATTTTGCCTTCAAATTCATACCGTGATCGTAGCATGCATGGACTCGACTCATATGACTGGGATTTCCATGAAAAAGATTGTGGGCCGAAAATGGGTGATCACTGTAGATTTCTCTTCTGTTTCCTATTTATATTTATATTTTACTTCCTCAATTTAGCATTATGGACAGGGAAAGACCTAATCTAATATCTGCACAAAAATATTTTGCCTTCAATTCATACCGTGATCGTAGCATGAATGGACTCGACTCATATGACTAGGATTTCCATGAAAAAAATTGTGGGCCGAAAATAGGTGATCACTGTACATTTCTCTTCTGTTTTCTATTCATATTTCTATTTTACCTCCGCAATTTAGCATTATGGACAGGGAAAGACATTATCTAAGCTCTGCACACAAATATTTTGCCTTCAAATTCATACCGTGATCGTGGCATGCATGGACTCGCCTCATATGACTGGGATTTCCATGAAAAGATTGTCGGTCGAAAATGGGTGATCACTGTACATTTCTCTTCTGTTTCCTATTTATATTTCTATTTTACCTCCTCAATTTAGCATTATGGACAGGGAAAGAACTAATCTAAAATCTAAACCAAAATATTTTGCCTTCAAATTCATACCGTCATCGTAGCATGCATGAACTCGACTCATATGACTGGGATTTCCATGAAAAAGATTGTGGGCCGAAAATGGGCGATCACTGTACATTTCTCTTCTGTTTCCTATTTATATTTCTATTTTACCTCCTCAATTTAGCATTATGGACAGGGAAAGATCTACTCTAAGATCTGCACAAAAATATTTTGCCTTCAAATTCATACCGTGATCGTAGCATGCATGGACTCGACTCATATGACTGGGATTTCCATGAAAAAGATTGTGGGCCGAAAATGGGTGATCACTGTACATTTCTCTTCTGTTTCCTATTTATATTTCTATTTTACCTTCTCAATTTAGCATTATGGACAGGGAAAGACCTAATCTAAAATCTGCACAAAAATATTTTGCCTTCAAATTCATACCGTGATGGTAGCATGCATGAACTCGACACATATGACTGGGATTTCCATGAAAAAGATTGTGGGCTGAAAATGGGTGATCACTGTACATTTCTCTTCTGTTTCCTATTTATATTTATATTTTACCTCCTTAATTTAACATTATGACCAGGGAAAGACCTAATCTAAGCCCTGCACAAAAATATTTTGCCTTCAAATTCATACCGTGATCGTAGCATGCATAAACTCTACACATAATTCCTGGGATTTCCATGAAAAACATTGTGGGCCGAAAATGGTTGATCACTGTACATTTCTCTTCTGTTTCCTATGTATATTTCTATTTTACCTCCACAATTTAGCATTATGGTCAGGGAAAGAACTAATCTAAAATCTGCACAAAAATATTTTGCCTTCAAATTAATACCGTGATCGTAGCATGCATGAACTCGACTCATATGACTGGGATTTCCATGAAAAAGATTGTGGGCCGAAAATGGTTGATCACTGTACATTTCTCTTCTGTTTCCTATTTATATTTCTATTTTACCTCCTCAATTTAGCATTATGGACAGGGAAAGAACTAATCTAAAATCTAAACCAAAATATTTTGCCTTCAAATTCATACCGTCATCGTAGCATGCATGAACTCGACTCATATGACTGGGATTTCCATGAAAAAGATTGTGGGCCGAAAATGGGCAATCACTGTACATTTCTCTTCTGTTTCCTATTTATATTTCTATTTTACCTCCTCAATTTAGCATTATGGACAGGGAAAGATCTACTCTAAGATCTGCACAAAAATATTTTGCCTTCAAATTCATACCGTGATCGTAGCATGCATGGACTCGACTCATATGACTGGGATTTCCATGAAAAAGATTGTGGGTCGAAAATGGGTGATCACTGTACATTTCTCTTCTGTTTCCTATTTATATTTCTATTTTACCTTCTCAATTTAGCATTATGGACAGGGAAAGACCTAATCTAAAATCTGCACAAAAATATTTTGCCTTCAAATTCATACCGTGATGGTAGCATGCATGAACTCGACACATATGACTGGGATTTCCATGAAAAAGATTGTGGGCTGAAAATGGGTGATCACTGTACATTTCTCTTCTGTTTTCTATTCATATTTCTATTTTACCTCCGCAATTTAGCATTATGGACAGGGAAAGACATTATCTAAGCTCTGCACACAAATATTTTGCCTTCAAATTCATACCGTGATCGTGGCATGCATGGACTCGCCTCATATGACTGGGATTTCCATGAAAAGATTGTCGGTCGAAAATGGGTGATCACTGTACATTTCTCTTCTGTTTCCTATTTATATTTCTATTTTACCTCCTCAATTTAGCATTATGGACAGGGAAAGACCTAATCTAAGATCTGAACAAAAATATTTTTACTTCAAATTCATACCGTGACGGTAGCATGCATGGACTCACCTCATATGACTGGGATTTCCATGAAAAAGGTTGTGGGCCGAAAATGGGTGATCACTGTACATTTCTCTTCTGTTTCCTATTTATATTTTACCTCCTCAATTTACCATTATGGACAGGGAAAGACCTAATCTAAGCTATGCACAAAAATATTTTGCCTTCAAATTCATACCGTGATCGTAGCATGCATGGACTCGACTCATATGACTGGGATTTCCATGAAAAAGATTGTGGGCAGAAAATGTGTGATCACTGTAAATTTCTCTTCTGTTTCCTATTTATATTTCTATTTTACTTCCTCAATTTAGCATTATGGACAGGGAAAGGCCAAATCTAAGATCTGCACAAAAATATTTTGCCTTCAAATTCATACCGTGATCATAGCATGCATGGACTCGTCTCATATGACTGGGATTTCCATGAAAAAGTCTGTGGGCAGAAAATGGGTGATCACTGTACATTTCTCTTCTGTTTCCTATTTATATTTCTATTTTACCTTCTCAATTTAGCATTATGGACAGGGAAAGACCTAATCTAAAATCTGCACAAAAATATTTTGCCTTCAAATTCATACCGTGATGGTAGCATGCATGAACTCGACACATATGACTGGGATTTCCATGAAAAAGATTGTGGGCTGAAAATGGGTGATCACTGTACATTTCTCTTCTGTTTCCTATTTATATTTATATTTTACCTCCTTAATTTAACATTATGACCAGGGAAAGACCTAATCTAAGCCCTGCACAAAAATATTTTGCCTTCAAATTCATACCGTGATCGTAGCATGCATAAACTCTACACATAATTCCTGGGATTTCCATGAAAAACATTGTGGGCCGAAAATGGTTGATCACTGTACATTTCTCTTCTGTTTCCTATGTATATTTCTATTTTACCTCCACAATTTAGCATTATGGTCAGGGAAAGAACTAATCTAAAATCTGCACAAAAATATTTTGCCTTCAAATTAATACCGTGATCGTAGCATGCATGAACTCGACTCATATGACTGGGATTTCCATGAAAAAGATTGTGGGCCGAAAATGGTTGATCACTGTACATTTCTCTTCTGTTTCCTATTTATATTTCTATTTTACCTCCTCAATTTAGCATTATGGACAGGGAAAGAACTAATCTAAAATCTAAACCAAAATATTTTGCCTTCAAATTCATACCGTCATCGTAGCATGCATGAACTCGACTCATATGACTGGGATTTCCATGAAAAAGATTGTGGGCCGAAAATGGGCGATCACTGTACATTTCTCTTCTGTTTCCTATTTATATTTCTATTTTACCTCCTCAATTTAGCATTATGGACAGGGAAAGATCTACTCTAAGATCTGCACAAAAATATTTTGCCTTCAAATTCATACCGTGATCGTAGCATGCATGGACTCGACTCATATGACTGGGATTTCCATGAAAAAGATTGTGGGTCGAAAATGGGTGATCACTGTACATTTCTCTTCTGTTTCCTATTTATATTTCTATTTTACCTTCTCAATTTAGCATTATGGACAGGGAAAGACCTAATCTAAAATCTGCACAAAAATATTTTGCCTTCAAATTCATACCGTGATGGTAGCATGCATGAACTCGACACATATGACTGGGATTTCCATGAAAAAGATTGTGGGCTGAAAATGGGTGATCACTGTACATTTCTCTTCTGTTTTCTATTCATATTTCTATTTTACCTCCGCAATTTAGCATTATGGACAGGGAAAGACATTATCTAAGCTCTGCACACAAATATTTTGCCTTCAAATTCATACCGTGATCGTGGCATGCATGGACTCGCCTCATATGACTGGGATTTCCATGAAAAGATTGTCGGTCGAAAATGGGTGATCACTGTACATTTCTCTTCTGTTTCCTATTTATATTTCTATTTTACCTCCTCAATTTAGCATTATGGACAGGGAAAGACCTAATCTAAGATCTGAACAAAAATATTTTTACTTCAAATTCATACCGTGACGGTAGCATGCATGGACTCACCTCATATGACTGGGATTTCCATGAAAAAGGTTGTGGGCCGAAAATGGGTGATCACTGTACATTTCTCTTCTGTTTCCTATTTATATTTTACCTCCTCAATTTACCATTATGGACAGGGAAAGACCTAATCTAAGCTATGCACAAAAATATTTTGCCTTCAAATTCATACCGTGATCGTAGCATTCATGGACACGACTCATATGACTGGGATTTCCATGAAAAAGATCGTGGGCCGAAAACGGGTGATCACTGTACATTTCTCTTCTGTTTCTTATTTATATTTCTATATATGTTCTTCAATTTAGCATTATGGACAGGGAAAGACCAAATCTAACATCTGCAAAAAAATATTTTGCCTTCAAATTCATACCGTGATCATAGCATGCATGGACTCGTCTCATATGACTGGGATTTCCATGAAAAAGATTGTGGGCCGAAAATGGGTGATCACTGTACATTTCTCTTCGGTTTCCTATTTATATTTATATTTTGCCTGCTCAATTTAGCATTATGGACAGGGAAAGACATTATCTAACCTCTGCACACAAATATTTTACCTTCAAATTGATACCGTGATCGTAGCATGCATGGTCTCGACTCATATGACTGGGATTTTCATGAAAAAGATTGTGGGCCGAAAATGGTTGATCACTGTACATTTCTCTTTTGTTTCCTATTTATATTTATATTTTACCTCCTCAATTTAGCATTCTGGACAGGGAAAGACCTAATCTAATATCTGCACAAAAATATTTTGCCTTCAAATTCATACCATGATGATAGCATGCATGGACTCGACTCATATGACTGGGATTTCCATCAAAAAGAATATGGGCCGAAAATGTGTGATCACTGTACATTTCTCTTCTGTTTCCTATTCATATTTATATTTTACCTCCTCAATTTAGCATTATGGACAGGGAAAGACCTGATCTAAGATCGGCACAAAAATATTTCGCCTTCAAATTCATACCGTGATCGTAGCATGCATGGACTCGTCTTATATGACTGGGATTTCCATGAAAAAGATTGTTCGCCGAAAATGGGTGATCACTGTACATTTCTCTTCTGTATTCTATTTAGATTTCTATTTTACCTCCTCAATTTAGCATTATGGACAGGGAAAGACCTTCTAAAATCTGTACAAAAATATATTGCCTTCAAATTCATACCGTGATCGTAGCATGCATGGATTTGACTCATATGACTGGGATTTCCATGAAAAGATTGTGGGCCGAAAATGTCTGATCACTGTACATTTCTCTTCTGTTTCCTATTTATATTTATATTTTACCTCCTCAATTTAGCATTATGGACAGGGAAAGACTTCATCTAAGATCTGCACAAAAATATTTTGCCTTCAAATTCATACCGTGATCGTAGTATGCATGGACTCGACTCATATGACTGGGATTTCCATGAAAAAGATTGTGGGCCAAAAATGGGTGATCACTGTACATTTCTTTTCAGTTTCCTATTTATATTTATATTTTACCTCCTCAATTTAGCTTTATGGACAGGGAAGACCTAATCTATGATCTGCACATAACTATATTGTCTTCAAATTCATACCGTGATCGTAGCATGCATGGACTGGACTCATATGACTGGGATTTCCATGAAAAAGATTGTGGGCCGAAAATGGGTGATCACTGTACATTTCTCTTCTGTTTCCTATTTATATTTGTATTTTACCTCCTCAATTTAGCATTATGGACAGTGAAAGACCTAATCTAAGATCTGCACAAAAATATTTTGCTTTCAAATTCATACCGTGATTGTAGCATGCATGGACTCGACTCATATGACTGGGATTTCCATGAAAAAAATTGGTTTGCCGAAAATGGGTGATCACTGTACATTTCTCTTCTGTTTCCTATTTATATTTGTATTTTACCTCCTCAATTTAGCATTATGGACAGTGAAAGACCTAATCTAAGATCTGCACAAAAATATTTTGCCTTCAAATTCATACCGTGATCGTGGCATGCATGGACTCGACTCATATGACTGGGATTTCCATGAAAAGATTGTGGGCCGAAAATGTGTGATCACTGTACATTTCTCTTCTGTTTCCTATTTATATTTATATTTTACCTCCTCAATTTAGCATTATGGACAGGGAAAGAGCTAATCTAAAATCTGCAAAAAAATATTTTGCCTTCAAATTCATACCGTGATCGTAGCATGCATGGACTCGACTCATATGACTGGGATTTCCATGAAAAAGATTGTGGGCCGAAAATGGGTGATCAATGTACATTTGACTTCTGTTTCCTATTTATATTTATATTTTACTTCCTTAATTTAGCATTATGGACAGGGAAATACCTAATCTAAGCTCTGCACAAAATATTTTGCCTTCAAATTCAAAACATGATCGTAGCATGCATGGAGTCGACTCATATGACTGGGATTTCCATGAAAAACATTGTGGGCCGAAAATGGGTGATCACTGTACATTTCTCTTCTGTTTCAAATTTAAATTTATATTTTAGCTCCTCAATTTAGCATTATGGACAGGGAAAGACCTAATCTAAGATCTGCACAAAAATAATTTGCCTTCAAATTCATACCGTGATCGTAGCATGCATGGACTTGACTCATATGACTGGGATTTCTATTAAAAAGATTGTGGGCACAAAATGGGTGATCACTGTACATTTCTCTTCTGTTTCCTATTTATATTTCTGTTTTACCTCCTCAATTTACCATTATGGACAGGGAAAGACCTAATCTAAGATCTGCAAAAAAATATTTTGCCTTCAAATTCATACCGTGATCGTAGCATGCATGGACTCGACTCATATGACTGGGTTTTCCATGAAAAAGATTGTGGGCAGATAATGGGTGATCACTGTACATTTCTCTTCTGTTTCGTATTTATATTTCTATTTTACCTCCTCAATTTAGCATTAGGGAAAGGGAAAGACGTAATCTAAGCTCTGCACAAAAATATTTTGCCTACAAATTCATACCGTGATCGTAGCATGCATTGAGTCGACTCATATGACTGGGATTTCCATGAAAAAGATTGTGGGAAGAAAATGGATGATCACTGCACATTACTTTTCTGTTTCCTATTTATATTTCTATTTTACCTCCTCAATTTAGCATTATGGACAGGGAAAGACCTAATCTAAAATCTGCACAAAGATATTTTGCCTTCAAATTCATACCGTGAGAGTAGCATGCATGGACTCGACTCACATGACTGGGATTTCCATGAAAAAGATTGTGGGCCGAAAATGGGTGATCACTGTACATTTCTCTTCTGTTTCCTCTTTATATTTATATTTTACTTCTACAATTTAGCATTATGGATAGGGAAAGACCTAATCTAAGCTCTGCACAAAAATATTTTGCCTTCAAATTCATACCGTGATCGTAGCATGCATGGACTCGACTCATATGACTGGGATTTCCATGAAAAAGATTGTGGGCCGAAAATGGGTGATCACTGTACATTTCTCTTCTGTTTCCTATTTATATTTCTATTTTACGTCCTCAATTTAGCATTATGGACAGCGAAAGACCTAATCTAAGCTCTGCAAAAAATATGTTGCCTTCAAATTCACACCGTGATCGTAGCATGCATGGACTCGACTCATATGACTGGGATTTCCATGAAAAAGATTGTGGGCCGAAAATGGGTGATCACTGTGCATTTCTCTTCTGTTCCCTATTCATATTTCTATTTTACCTCATCAATTTAGCATTATGGACAGGGAATGACATAATCTAAGATCTGCACAAAAATATTTTGCCTTCAAATTCATACCGTGATCGTAGCATGCAATGACTCGACTCATATGATTGGGATTTCCATGAAAAACATTGTTGGCCGAAAATGGGTGATCACTGTACATTTCTCTTCTGTTTCCTATTTATATTTATATTTTACCTCCTCAATTTAGCATTAAGGACAGGGAAAGAACTAATCTAAAATCAGCACAAAAATATTTTGCCTTCAAATTCATACCGTGATCGTAGCATGCATGGACTCGATTCATATGACTGGGATTTCCATGAAAAAGATTGTGGGCGGAAAATGGGTGATCACTGTAGATTTCTCTTATGTTTCCTATTTATATTTATATTTTAACTCCTGAATTTAGCATTATGGACAGGGAAAGACCTAATCTAAAATCTGCACAAAAATATTTTGCCTTCAAATTCATACCGTGATCGTAGCATGCATGGACTCGACTCATATGACTGGGATTTCCATGAAAAAGATTGTGGGCCGAAAATGTGTGATCACTGTACATTTCTCTTCTGTTTCCTATTTATATTTATATTTCACCTCCTCAATTTAGCATTATGGACAGGGAAAGACCTAATCTAAAATCTGCACAAAAATATTTTGCCTTCAAATTCATACCAAGATCGTAGCATGCATGGATTCGACTCATATGACTGGGATTTCCATGAAAAACATTGTGGGCCGAAAATATGTGATCACTGTACATTTCTCTTCTGTTTCCTATTTATATTTCTATTTATCTCCTCATTTTAGAATTATGGCCAGGCAAAGACCCAATCTAAGTTCAGCACAAAAATATTTTGCCTTCAAATTCATTCCGTGATCGTAGCATGCATGGACTCGACTCATATGACTGGGATTTCCATGAAAAAGATTGTGGGCCGAAAATTGGTGATCACTGTACATTTCTCTTCTGTTTCCAATTTATATTTATCTTTTACCTCCTCAATTTAGCATTATTGACAGAGAAAGACCTAATCTAAAATCTGCACAAAAATATTTTGCCTTCAAATTCATACCGTGATCGTAGCATGCATGGACTCGACTTATATGACTGGGATTTCCATGAAAAAGATTGTGGGCCGAAAATAGGTGATCACTGTACATTTCTCTTCTGTTTCCTATTTATATTTATATTTTACCTCCTCAATTTAGCATTATGGACAGGGAAAGACCTAATCTAAAATCTGCACAAAAATATTTTGCCTTCAAATTCATACCGTGATCGTAGCATGCATGGACTCGACTCATATGACTGGGATTTCCATGAAAAAGATTGTGGGCCGAAAATGGGTGATCACTGTACATTTCTCTTCTGTTTCCTATTTATATTTATATTTTACTTCCTTCATTTAGCATCATGGACAGTGAAAAACCTAATCTAAGTTCTGCAAAAAAATATTTTGTCTTCAAATTCATACCGTGATCGTAGCATGCATGGACTCGACTCATATGACTGGGATTTCCATGAAAAAGATTGTGGGCAGTAAATGGGTGATCACTGTACATTTCACTTCTGTTTCCTATTTATATTTCTATTTTACTTCCTCAATTTAGCATTATGGACAGGTAAAAACCTAAACTAAGGTCTGCAAAAAAACATTTTGCCTTCAAATTCATACCGTGATCGTAGCATGTATGGACTCGACTCATATGACTGGGATTTCCATGAAAAAGATTGTGGGTAGAAAATGGGTGATCACTGTACATTTCTCTTCTGTTTCCAATTTATATTTTTATTTTACTTCCTTCATTTAGCATTATGGACAGGGAAAGACCTAATCTAAACTCAGCAAAAAAATATTTTGCCTTCAAATTTCATACCGTGATCGTAGCATGCATGGACTCGACTCATATGACTGGGATTTCCATGAAAAAGATTGTGGGCAGAAAATGGGTGATCACTGTACATTTCGCTTCTGTTTCCTATTTATATTTATATTTTACTTCCTCAATTTAGCATTATGGACAGGGAAAGACCTAATCTAAGATCTGCAAAAAAATATTTTGCCTTCAAATTCATACCGTGATCGTAGCATGCATGGACTCGACTCATATGACTGGGATTTCCATGGAAAAGATTGTGGGCTGAAAATGGGTGATCACTGTACATTTCTCTTCTGTTTCCTATTTATATTTCTATTTTACCTCCTCAATTTAGCATTATGGACAGGGAAAGACCTAATCTAAGATCTGCAAAAAAATATTTTGCCTTCAAATTCATACCGTGATCGTAGCATGCATGGACTCGACTCGTATGACTGGGATATCCATGAAAAAGATTGTGGGCAGTAAATGGGTGATCACTTTACATTTCTCTTCTGTTTCCTATTTATATATGTATTTTACTTCCTCAATTTAGCATTATGGACAGGGAAAGACCTAATCTAAGATCTGCACAATAATATTTTGCCTTCAAATTCATACCATGATCGTAGCATGCATGGACTCGACTCATATGACTGGGATTTCCATGAAAAAGATTGTGGGCCGAAAATGGGTGATCACTGTACATTTCTCTTCTGTTTCCTGTTTATATTTCTATTTTACCTCCTCAATTTAGCATTATGGACAGGGAAAGACCTAATCTAAAATCTTCAAAAAAATATTTTACCGTCAAATTCATACTGTGATCGTAGCATGCATGGACTCGACTCATATGACTGGGATTTCCATGAAAAAGATTGTGGGCCGAAAATGGGTGATCACTGTACATTTCTCTTCTGTTTCCTATTTGTATTTCTATTTTACCTCCTAAATTTAGCATTATGGAGAGGGAAAGGCCTAATCAAATATCTTCAAAAAAATATTTTACCGTCAAATTCATACTGTGATCGTAGCATGCATGGAATCGACTCATATGACTCGGATTTCCATGAAAAAGCTTGTGGGCAGAAAATGGGTGATCACTGTACATTTCTCTTCTGTTTCCCATTACTATTTCTATTTTACTTCCTCAATTTAGCCTTATGGACAGGGAAAGACCTAATCTAAGATCTGCACAAAAATATTTTGCCTTCAAATTCATACCGTGATCGTAGCATGCATGGACTCGACTCATATGACTGGGATTTCCATGAAAAAGATTGTGGGCAGAAAATGGTTGATCACTGTACATTTCTCTTCTGTTTCCTATTTATATTTATATTTTACTTCCTCAATTTAGCATTATGGACAGTGAAAGACCTAATCTAAGATCTGCAAAAAATATTTTGCATTCAACTTCATACCTTGATCGTAGCGTGCATGGACTGGACTCATATGACTGGGATTTCCATGAAAAAGATTGTGGGCAGAAAATTGGTGATAACTGTACATTTCTCTTCTGTTTCCTATTTATATTTATATTTTACTTCCTTCATTTAGCATTATGGACAGGGAAAGACCTAATCTAATATCTGCACAAAAATATTTTGCCTTCAAATTCATACCGTGATCGTAGCATGCATGGACTCGACTCATATGACTGGGATTTCCATGAAAAAGATTGTGGGCAGAAAATGGGTGATCACTGTAATTTCTCTTCTGTTTCCTATTTATATTTATATTTTACCTCCTCAATTTAGCATTATGGACAGGGAAATACCTAATCTAAGCTCTGCAAAAAAATATTTTTCCTTCAAATTCATACCGTGATCGTAGCATGCATGGACTCGACTCATATGACTGGGATTTCCATTAAAAAGATTGTGGGCAGATAATGGGTGATCACTGTACATTTCTCTTCTGTTTCCTATTTATATTTCTATTTACTTCCTTAATTTAGCATTATGGACAGGGAAAGACCTAATCTAAATCTGCAAAAAAATATTTTGCCTTTAAATTCATACCGTGATAGTAGCATGCATGGACTCGACTCATATGACTGGGATTTCCATGAAAAAGTTTGTGGGCAGAAAATGAGTGATCACTGTACATTGCTCTTCTGTTTCCTATTTATATTTCTATTTTACCTTCTCAATTTTGCATTATGGACAGGGAAAGACCTATTCTAAGATCTGCACAAAAATATTTTGCCTTCAATTTATACCGTGATCGTAGCATGCATGGACTCGACTCATATGACTGGGATTTCCATGAAACAGATTCTGTGCTGAAAATGTGTGATCACTGTACATTTCTCTTCTGTTTCCTATTTATATTTCTATTTTACTTCCTCAATTTAGCATTATGGACAGGGAAAGAACTAATCTAAAATCTGCACAAAAATATTTTGCCTTCAATTTCATACCGTGATCGTAGCATGCATGGACTCGACTCATATGACTGGGATTTCCATGAAATAGATTGTGGGCAGAAAATTGGTGATCACTGTACATTTCTCTTCTGTTTCCTATTTATATTTATATTTTACCTCCTCAATTTAGCATTATGGACATTTAAAGACATAATGTAAGATCTGCACAAAAATATTTTGCGTTCAAATTCATACCGTGATCGTAGCATGCATGGACTCGACTCATATGACTGGGATTTCCATGAAAAAGTTTGTGGGCCGAAAATGGGTGATCACTGTACATTTCTCTTCTGTTTCCTATTTATATTTATATTTTACCTCCTCAATTTAGCATTATGGACATTTAAAGACCTAATCTAAGCTCCGCACAAAAATATTTTGCCTTCAAATTCATACCGTGATCGTAGCATGCGTGGACTCGAATCATATGACTGGGATTTCCATGAAAAATATTGCGGGCCGAAAATGGGTGATCATTGTACATTTCTCTTCTGTTTCCTATTTATATTTCTATTTTACTTCCTTCATTTAGCATTATGGATAGACAAAGACCTAATCTACTCTCCGCACAAAAATATTTTGCCTTCAAATTCATACCGTGATCGTAGCATGCATTGACACGACTCATATGACTGGGTTTTCCATGAAAAAGATTGTGGGCCGAAAATGGGTGATCACTGTACATTTCTCTTCTGTTCCCTATTTATATTGATATTTTACTTCCTCAATTTAGCATTATAGACAGGGAATGACCTAATCTAAGATCTGCAAAAAAATATTTTGCCTTTAAATTCATACCGTGATAGTAGCATGCATTGACTCGACTCATATGACTGGGATTTCCATGAAAAAGATTGTGTGCCGAAAATGGGTGATCACTGTACATTTCTCTTCTGTTTCCTATTTATATTTGTATTTTACCTCCTTAATTTAGCATTATGACCAGGGAAAGACCTAATCTAAGCCCTGCACAAAAATATTTTGCCTTCAAATTCATACCGTGATCGTAGCATGCATGGACTCGACTCATATGACTGGGATTTCCATGAAATAGATTGTGGGCAGAAAATGGTTGATCACTGTACATTTCTCTTCTGTTTCCTATTTATATTTCTATTTTACCTCGACAATTTAGCATTATGGCCAGGGAAAGACCTAATCTAAATTCTGCACAAAAATATTTTGCCTTCAAATTCATACCGTGATCGTAGCATGCATGGACTCGACTCATATCACTGGGATTTCCATGAAAAAGATTGTGGGCCGAAAATGGGTGATCACTGTACATTTCTCTTCTGTTTCCTATTTATATTTCTATTTTACCTCCTCAATTTAGCATTATGGACAGGGAAAGACCTAATCTAAAATCTGCACAAAAATATTTTGCCTTCAAATTCATGCCGTGATCGTAGCATGCATGGACTCGCCTCATATGACTGGGATTTCCATGAAAAAGATTGTCGGTCGAAAATGGGTGATCACTGTACATTTCTCTTCTGTTTCCTATTTATATTTCTATTCTACCTCCTCAATTTAGCATTATGGTCAGGGAAAGAAGGAATCTAAAATCTAAACAAAAATATTTTGCCTTCAAATTCATACCGTGATCGTAGCATGCATGGACTCGACTCATATGACTGGGATTTCCATGAAAAAGATTGTGGGCCGAAAATGGGTGATCACTGTACATTTCTCTTCTGTTTCCTATTTATATTTCTATTTTACCTCCTCAATTTAGCATTATGGACAGGGAAAGAACTAATCTAAAATCTGCACAAAAATATTTTGCCTTCAAATTCATGCCGTGATCGTAGCATGCATGGACTCGCCTCATATGACTGGGATTTCCATGAAAAAGATTGTCGGTCGAAAATGGGTGATCACTGTACATTTCTCTTCTGTTTCCTATTTATATTTCTATTCTACCTCCTCAATTTAGCATTATGGACAGGGAAAGACCTAATCTAAGATCTGCACAAAAATATTTTTACTTCAAATTCATACCGTGACCGTAGCATGCATGGACTCACCTCATATGACTGGGATTTCCATGAAAAAGATTGTGGGCCGAAAACGGGTGATCACTGTACATTTCACTTCTGTTTCTTATTTATATTTCTATATTAGTTCTTCAATTTAGCATTATGGACAAGGAAAGACCAAATCTAAGATCTGCAAAAAAATATTTTGCCTTCAAATTCATACCGTGACCGTAACATGAATGGACTCACCTCATATGACTGGGATTTCCATGAAAAAGTTTGTGGGCCGAAAATGGGTGATCACTGTACATTTCTCTTCTGTTTCCTATTTCTATTTTACCTCCTCAATTTAGCATTATGGACAGGGAAAGACCTAATCTAAAATCTGCACAAAAATATTTTGCCTTCAAATACATGCCGTGATCGTAGCATGCATGGACTCGCCTCATATGACTGGGATTTCCATGAAAAAGATTGTCGGTCGAAAATGGGTGATCACTGTACATTTCTCTTCTGTTTCCTATTTATATTTCTATTCTACCTCCTCAATTTAGCATTATGGTCAGGGAAAGAACGAATCTAAAATCTAAACAAAAATATTTTGCCTTCAAATTCATACCGTGATCGTAGCATGCATGGACTCGACTCATATGACTGGGTTTTCCATGAAAAAGATTGTGGGCCGAAAATGGGTGATCACTGTACATTTCTCTTCTGTTCCCTATTTATATTGATATTTTACTTCCTCAATTTAGCATTATGGACAGGGAATGACCTAATCTAAGATCTGCAAAAAAATATTTTGCCTTTAAATTCATACCGTGATAGTAGCATGCATTGACTCGACTCATATGACTGGGATTTCCATGAAAAAGATTGTGGGCCGAAAATGGGTGATCACTGTACATTTCTCTTCTGTTTCCTATTTATATTTGTATTTTACCTCGACAATTTAGCATTATGGCCAGGGAAAGACCTAATCTAAATTCTGCACAAAAATATTTTGCCTTCAAATTCATACCGTGATCGTAGCATGCATGGACTCGACTCATATCACTGGGATTTCCATGAAAAAGATTGTGGGCCGAAAATGGGTGATCACTGTACATTTCTCTTCTGTTTCCTATTTATATTTCTATTTTACCTCCTCAATTTAGCATTATGGACAAGGAAAGACCAAATCTAAGATCTGCAAAAAAATATTTTGCCTTCAAATTCATACCGTGACCGTAGCATGAATGGACTCACCTCATATGACTGGGATTTCCATGAAAAAGTTTGTGGGCCGAAAATTGGTGATCACTGTACATTTCTCTTCTGTTTCCTATTTATATTTTACCTCCTCAATTTAGCATTATGGACAGGGAAAGACCTAATCTAAGCCCTGCACAAAAATATTTTGCCTTCAAATTCATACCGTCATCGTAGCATGCATGGACTCGACTCATATGACTGGGATTTCCATGAAATAGATTGTGGGCAGAAAATGGTTGATCACTGTACATTTCTCTTCTGTTTCCTATTTATATTTCTATTTTACCTCGACAATTTAGCATTATGGCCAGGGAAAGACCTAATCTAAATTCTGCACAAAAATATTTTGCCTTCAAATTCATACCGTGATCGTAGCATGCATGGACTCGACTCATATCACTGGGATTTCCATGAAAAAGATTGTGGGCCGAAAATGGGTGATCACTGTACATTTCTCTTCTGTTTCCTATTTATATTTCTATTTTACCTCCTCAATTTAGCATTATGGACAGGGAAAGACCTAATCTAAAATCTGCACAAAAATATTTTGCCTTCAAATTCATGCCGTGATCGTAGCATGCATGGACTCGCCTCATATGACTGGGATTTCCATGAAAAAGATTGTCGGTCGAAAATGGGTGATCACTGTACATTTCTCTTCTGTTTCCTATTTATATTTCTATTCTACCTCCTCAATTTAGCATTATGGTCAGGGAAAGAAGGAATCTAAAATCTAAACAAAAATATTTTGCCTTCAAATTCATACCGTGATCGTAGCATGCATGGACTCGACTCATATGACTGGGATTTCCATGAAAAAGATTGTGGGCCGAAAATGGGTGATCACTGTACATTTCTCTTCTGTTTCCTATTTATATTTCTATTTTACCTCCTCAATTTAGCATTATGGACAGGGAAAGAACTAATCTAAAATCTGCACAAAAATATTTTGCCTTCAAATTCATGCCGTGATCGTAGCATGCATGGACTCGCCTCATATGACTGGGATTTCCATGAAAAAGATTGTCGGTCGAAAATGGGTGATCACTGTACATTTCTCTTCTGTTTCCTATTTATATTTCTATTCTACCTCCTCAATTTAGCATTATGGACAGGGAAAGACCTAATCTAAGATCTGCACAAAAATATTTTTACTTCAAATTCATACCGTGACCGTAGCATGCATGGACTCACCTCATATGACTGGGATTTCCATGAAAAAGATTGTGGGCCGAAAACGGGTGATCACTGTACATTTCACTTCTGTTTCTTATTTATATTTCTATATTAGTTCTTCAATTTAGCATTATGGACAAGGAAAGACCAAATCTAAGATCTGCAAAAAAATATTTTGCCTTCAAATTCATACCGTGACCGTAACATGAATGGACTCACCTCATATGACTGGGATTTCCATGAAAAAGTTTGTGGGCCGAAAATGGGTGATCACTGTACATTTCTCTTCTGTTTCCTATTTCTATTTTACCTCCTCAATTTAGCATTATGGACAGGGAAAGACCTAATCTAAAATCTGCACAAAAATATTTTGCCTTCAAATACATGCCGTGATCGTAGCATGCATGGACTCGCCTCATATGACTGGGATTTCCATGAAAAAGATTGTCGGTCGAAAATGGGTGATCACTGTACATTTCTCTTCTGTTTCCTATTTATATTTCTATTCTACCTCCTCAATTTAGCATTATGGTCAGGGAAAGAACGAATCTAAAATCTAAACAAAAATATTTTGCCTTCAAATTCATACCGTGATCGTAGCATGCATGGACTCGACTCATATGACTGGGTTTTCCATGAAAAAGATTGTGGGCCGAAAATGGGTGATCACTGTACATTTCTCTTCTGTTCCCTATTTATATTGATATTTTACTTCCTCAATTTAGCATTATGGACAGGGAATGACCTAATCTAAGATCTGCAAAAAAATATTTTGCCTTTAAATTCATACCGTGATAGTAGCATGCATTGACTCGACTCATATGACTGGGATTTCCATGAAAAAGATTGTGGGCCGAAAATGGGTGATCACTGTACATTTCTCTTCTGTTTCCTATTTATATTTGTATTTTACCTCGACAATTTAGCATTATGGCCAGGGAAAGACCTAATCTAAATTCTGCACAAAAATATTTTGCCTTCAAATTCATACCGTGATCGTAGCATGCATGGACTCGACTCATATCACTGGGATTTCCATGAAAAAGATTGTGGGCCGAAAATGGGTGATCACTGTACATTTCTCTTCTGTTTCCTATTTATATTTCTATTTTACCTCCTCAATTTAGCATTATGGACAAGGAAAGACCAAATCTAAGATCTGCAAAAAAATATTTTGCCTTCAAATTCATACCGTGACCGTAGCATGAATGGACTCACCTCATATGACTGGGATTTCCATGAAAAAGTTTGTGGGCCGAAAATGGGTGATCACTGTACATTTCTCTTCTGTTTCCTATTTATATTTTACCTCCTCAATTTAGCATTATGGACAGGGAAAGACCTAATCTAAGCTATGCACAAAAATATTTTGCCTTCAAATTCATACCGTCATCGTAGCATGCATGGACTCGACTCATATGACTGGGATTTCCATGAAAAAGATTGTGGGCAGAAATTGGGTGATCACTGTAAATTTCTCTTCTGTTTCCTATTTATATTTCTATTTTACTTCCTCAATTTAGCATTATGGACAGGGAAAGGCCAAATCTAAGATCTGCACAAAAATATTTTGACTTCAAATTCATACCGTGGTCGGAGCATGCATGGACTAGACTGATATGACTGGGATTTCCATGAAAAAGATTGTGGGGCGAAAACGGGTGATCACTGTACATTTCACTTCTGTTTCTTATTTATATTTATATTTTACCTCCTCAATTTAGCATTATGGACAGGGAAAGACATTATCTAAGCTCTGCACACAAATATTTTACCTTCAAATACCTACCGTGATCGTAGCATGCATGGTCTCGACTAATATGACTGGGATTTCCATGAAAAAGATTGTGGGCCGAAAATGGGTGATCACTGTACATTTCTCTTCTGTTTCCTATTTATATTTCTATTTACTTCCTTAATTTAGCATTATGGACAGGGAAAGACCTAATCTAAATCTGCAAAAAAATATTTTGCCTTTAAATTCATACCGTGATAGTAGCATGCATGGACTCGACTCATATGACTGGGATTTCTATGAAAAAGATTGTGTGCAGAAAATTGGTGCTCACTGTACATTTCTCTTCTGTTTCCTATTTATATTTCTATTTAACCCCCTCAATTTAGCATTATGGACAGGGAAAGACCTAATCTAAAATCTGCACAAAAATATTTTACCTTCAAATTCATACCGTGATCATAGCATGCATGGAGTCGACTCATATGACTGGGATTTCCATGAAAAAGTTTGTGGGCAGAAAATGGGTGATCACTGTACATTGCTCTTCTGTTTCCTATTTATATTTCTATTTTACCTTCTCAATTTTGCATTATGGACACGGAAAGACCTAATCTAAGATCTGCACAAAAATATTGTGCCTTCAATTTCATACCGTGATCGTAGCATGCATGGACTCGACTCATATGACTGGGATTTCCATGAAACAGATTCTGTGCTGAAAATGTGTGATCACTGTACATTTCTCTTCTGTTTCCTATTTATATTTCTATTTTACTTCCTCAATTTAGCATTATGGCCAGGGAAAGACCTAATCTAAGATCTGCACAAAAATATTTTGCCTTCAAATTCATACCGTGATCGTAGCATGCATGGACTCGACTCATATGACTGGGATTTCCATGAAAAAGATTGTGGGCAGAAAATGGGTGATCACTGTACATTTCTCTTCTGTTTACTATTTATATTTTTATTTTACAACCTCAATTTAGCATTATGGACAAGGAAAGAACTAATCTAAGATCTGCACAAAAATATTTTGCCTTCAAATTCATACCGTGATCGTAGCATGAATGGACTCGACTCATATGACTGGGATTTCCATGAAAAAGATTGTGGGCAGAAAATGGGTGATCACTGTACATTTCTCTTCTGTTTGCTATTTACATTTCTATTCTACTTCTTCAATTTAGCATTATAGACAGGGAAAGAACTAATCTAAGAACTGCAAAAAAATATTTTGCCTTCAAATTCATACCGTGATCGTAGCATGCATGGACTCGACTCATATGACTGGGATTTCCATGAAAAAGATTGTGGGCAGAAAATGGGTGATCACTGTACATTTTTCTTCTGTGTCCTATTCATATTTCTATTTTACCTCCTCAATTTAGCATTATGGACAGGAAAAGACCAAATCTAAGAAATGCACAAAAATATTTTCCCTTCAAATTCATACCGTGATCGTAGCATGCATGGACTCGAGTCATATCAGTGGGATTTCCATGAAAAAGATTGTGGGAAGAAAATGGGTGATCACTGTACATTTCTCTTCTGTTTCTTATTTATATTTATATTTTACTTCGTTCATTTAGCATTGTGGACAGGGAAAGATCTAATCTAAGATCTGGAAAAAAAATTTTGCCTTCAAATTCATATCGTGATCGTAGCATGTATGGACTCGACTGATATGACTGGGATTTCCATGAAAAAGATTGTGGGCAGAAAATGGGTGATCACTGTACATTTCTCTTCTGTTTCCTATTTATATTTCTATTTTACTTCCTAATTTAGCATTATGGACAGGGAAAGACCAAATCGAAGACCTGCAAAAAAATATTTTGCCTTCAAATTCATACCGTGATCGTAGCATGTATGGACTGGACTCAAATGACAGGGATTTCCATGAAAAATATTGTGGGCAGAAAATGGGTGATCACTGTACATTTCTCTACTGTTTCTTATCTATATTTCTATTTTACCTCCTCAATTTAGCATTATGGACAGGGAAAGACCGAATCTAAGATCTGCAAAAAAATATTTTGCCTTCAAATTCATACCGTGACCGTATCATGCATGGACTCTACTCATATGACTGGGATTTCCATGTAAAAGATTTTGGGCTGAAAATGGGTGATCACCGTACATTTCTCTTCTGTTTCCTATTTATATTTATATTTTACCTCCTCAATTTAGCATTATGGACAGGGAAACACATAATCTAAGATCTGCACAAAGATATTTTGCCTTCAAATTCAGACCGTGATCGTAGCATGCATGGACTCGACTCATATGACTGGGATTTCCATGAGAAAGATTGTGGGCAGAAAATGGGCGATCACTGTACATTTCTCTTCTGTTTCCTATTTATATTTCTATTTTACCTTCTCAATTTAGCATTATGGACAGGGAAAGACCTAATCTAAGATCTGCAAAAAAATATTTTGCCTTCAAATTCGTACCGTGATCGTAGTATGTATGGACTCGACTCATATGCCTGGGATTTCCATGAAAAAGATTGTGGGCAGAAAATGGGTGATCACTGTACATTTCTCTTCTGTTTTCTATTTATATTTATATTTTACTTCCTCAATTTAGCATTATGGACAGTGAAAGACCTAATCTAAGATCTGCAAAAAAATATTTTGCCTTCAAATTCATACCGTGATCGTAGCATGCATGGACTCGACTCATATGACTGGGATTTCCATGAAAAAGATTGTGGGCAGAAAATGGGTGATCACTGTACATTTCTCTACTGTTTCCTATTTATATTTATATTTTACTTCCTCAATTTAGCATTATGGACAGGGAAAGATCTAATCTAAGTTCTGCAAAAAAATATTTTGCCTTCAAATTCATACGGTTATCGTAGCATGCATGGAGTTGACTCATATGGCTGGGATTTCCATGAAAAAAATTGTGGGCAGAAAATGGGTGATCACTGTACATTTCTCTTCTGTTTCCTATTTATATTTATATTTTACCTCCTCAATTTAGCATTATGGACAGGGAAAGACCTAATCTAAAATCTTCACAAAAATATTTTGCCTTCAAACTCATACCGTGATCGTAGCATGCATGGACTCGACTCATATGACTGGGATTTCCATGAAAAAGATTGTGGGCCGAAAATGGGTGATCACTGTACATTTCTCTTTTGTTTCCTATTTATATTGATATTTTACCTCCACAATTTAGCATTATGGTCAGAGAAAGACCTAATCTAAGATCTGGACAAAAATATTTTGCCTTTAAATTCATACCGTGATCGTAGCATGCATGGACTCGACTCATATGACTGGGATTTCCATGAAAAAGATTGTGGGCCGAAAATGGGTGATCACTGTACATTTCTCTTCTGTTTCTTATTTATATTTATATTTTACCTCCTCAATTTAGCATTATGGACAGGGAAAGACCTAATCTGAAATCTGCACAAAAATATTTTGCCATCAAATACATACCGTGATCGTAGCATGCATGGACTCAACTCATATGACTGGGATTTGCATGAAAAAAAATTGTGGGCAGAAAATGGGTGATCACTGTACATTTCTCTTCTGTTTCCTATTTATATTTCTATTTTACCTCCTCAATTTAGCATTATGGACAGGGAAAGACCTAATCTAAAATCTGCACAAAAATATTTTGGCATCAAATTCATACCGTGATCGTAGCATGCATGGACTCGACTCATATGACTGGGATTTCCATGAAAAAGATTGTGGGTCGAAAATGGGTGATCACTGTGCATTTCTCTTCTGTTTCCTATTTATATTTCTATTTTATCTACTCAAATTAGCATTATGGACAGGGATAGACCTAATCTGAAATCTGCACAAAAATATTTTTCCTTCAAATTCATACCGTGATCTCAGCATGCATGGACTCGACTCATATGACTGGGATTTCCATGAAAAAGATTGTGGGCCGAAAATGGGTGATCACTGTACATTTCTCTTTTGTTTCCTATTTATATTTATGTTTTACCTCCTCAATTTTGCATTATGGACAGGGAAAGACCTAATCTAAAATCTGTAAAAGAATATTTTGCCTTCAAATTCATACCGTGATCGCAGCATGCATGTACTCGACTCATATGACTGGGATTTAAATGAAAAAGATTGTGGGCCGAAAATGGGTGATCACTGTACATTTCTCTTCTGTTTCCTATTTATATTTCTATTTTACCTCCTCAATTTACCATTATGGACAGGGAAAGATCCAATCTAAGATCTGCACAAAAATATTTTGCCTTCAAATTCATACCGTGATCGTAGCATGCATGGACTCGACTCATATGACTGGGATTTCCATGAAAAAGATTGTGGGCCGAAAATGGGTGATCACTGTACATTTCTCTTCTGTTTCCTATTTATATTTATATTTTACCTCCTCAATTTAGCATTATGGACAGGGAAAGACCTAATCTGAAATCTGCACAAAAATATTTTGCCTTCAAATACATACCGTGATCGTAGCATGCATGGACTCAACTCATATGACTGGGATTTACATGAAAAAAAATTGTGGGCAGAAAATGGGTGATCACTGTACATTTCTCTTCTGTTTCCTATTTATATTTCTATTTTACCTCCTCAATTTAGCATTATGGACAGGGAAAGACCTAATCTAAAATCTGCACAAAAATATTTTGCCATCAAATTCATACCGTGATCGTAGCATGCATGGACTCGACTCATATGACTGGGATTTCCATGAAAAAGATTGTGGGCCGAAAATGGGTGATCACTGTACATTTCTCTTTTGTTTCCTATTTATATTTATGTTTTACCTCCTCAATTTTGCATTATGGACAGGGAAAGACCTAATCTAAAATCTGTAAAAGAATATTTTGCCTTCAAATTCATACCGTGATCGCAGCATGCATGTACTCGACTCATATGACTGGGATTTAAATGAAAAAGATTGTGGGCCGAAAATGGGTGATCACTGTACATTTCTCTTCTGTTTCCTATTTATATTTCTATTTTACCTCCTCAATTTAGCATTATGGACAGGGAAAGACCTAATCTGAAATCTGCACAAAAATATTTTGCCTTCAAATACATACCGTGATCGTAGCATGCATGGACTCAACTCATATGACTGGGATTTACATGAAAAAAAATTGTGGGCAGAAAATGGGTGATCACTGTACATTTCTCTTCTGTTTCCTATTTATATTTCTATTTTACCTCCTCAATTTAGCATTATGGACAGGGAAAGACCTAATCTAAAATCTGCACAAAAATATTTTGCCATCAAATTCATACCGTGATCGTAGCATGCATGGACTCGACTCATATGACTGGGATTTCCATGAAAAAGATTGTGGGCCGAAAATGGGTGATCACTGTACATTTCTCTTTTGTTTCCTATTTATATTTATGTTTTACCTCCTCAATTTTGCATTATGGACAGGGAAAGACCTAATCTAAAATCTGTAAAAGAATATTTTGCCTTCAAATTCATACCGTGATCGCAGCATGCATGTACTCGACTCATATGACTGGGATTTAAATGAAAAAGATTGTGGGCCGAAAATGGGTGATCACTGTACATTTCTCTTCTGTTTCCTATTTATATTTCTATTTTACCTCCTCAATTTACCATTATGGACAGGGAAAGATCCAATCTAAGATCTGCACAAAAATATTTTGCCTTCAAATTCATACCGTGATCGTAGCATGCATGGACTCGACTCATATGACTGGGATTTCCATGAAAAAGATTGTGGGCCGAAAATGGGTGATCACTGTACATTTCTCTTCTGTTTCCTATTTATATTTATATTTTACCTCCTCAATTTAGCATTATGGACAGGGAAAGACCTAATCTGAAATCTGCACAAAAATATTTTGCCTTCAAATACATACCGTGATCGTAGCATGCATGGACTCAACTCATATGACTGGGATTTACATGAAAAAAAATTGTGGGCAGAAAATGGGTGATCACTGTACATTTCTCTTCTGTTTCCTATTTATATTTCTATTTTACCTCCTCAATTTAGCATTATGGACAGGGAAAGACCTAATCTAAAATCTGCACAAAAATATTTTGCCATCAAATTCATACCGTGATCGTAGCATGCATGGACTCGACTCATATGACTGGGATTTCCATGAAAAAGATTGTGGGCCGAAAATGGGTGATCACTGTGCATTTCTCTTCTGTTTCCTATTTATATTTCTATTTTACCTCCTCAAATTAGCATTATGGACAGGGATAGACCTAATCTGAAATCTGCACAAAAATATTTTTCCTTCAAATTCATACCGTGATCTCAGCATGCATGGACTCGACTCATATGACTGGGATTTCCATGAAAAAGATTGTGGTCCGAAAATGGGTGATCACTGTACATTTCTCTTTTGTTTCCTATTTATATTTATGTTTTACCTCCTCAATTTAGCATTATGGACAGGGAAAGACCTAATCTAAAATCTGTAAAAGAATATTTTGCCTTCAAATTCATACCTTGATCGCAGCATGCATGGACTCGACTCATATGACTGGGATTTAAATGAAAAAGATTGTGGGCCGAAAATGGGTGATCACTGTACATTTCTCTTTTGTTTCCTATTTATATTTATATTTTACCTCCTCAATTTAGCATTATGGACAGGGAAAGACCTAATCTGAAATCTGCACAAAAATATTTTGCCATCAAATACATACCGTGATCGTAGCATGCATGGACTCGACTCATATGACTGGGATTTGCATGAAAAAAAATTGTGGGCAGAAAATGGGTGATCACTGTACATTTCTCTTCTGTTTCCTATTTATATTTCTATTTTACCTCCTCAATTTAGCATTATGGACAGGGAAAGACCTAATCTAAAATCTGCACAAAAATATTTTGCCATCAATACCGTGATCGTAGCATGCATGGACTCGACTCTTATGACTGGGATTTCCATGAAAAACATTGTGTTCCGAAAATGGGTGATCACTGTACATTTCTCTTCTGTTTCCTATTTATATTTATATTTTACCTCCTCAAATTAGCATTATGGACAGGGATAGACCTAATCTGAAATCTGCACAAAAATATTTTTCCTTCAAATTCATACCGTGATCGCAGCATGCATGGACTCGACTCATATGACTGGGATTTCCATGAAAAAGATTGTGGGCCGAAAATGGGTGATCACTGTACATTTCTCTTTTGTTTCCTATTTATATTTATATTTTACCTCCTCAATTTAGCATTATGGACAGGGAAAGACCTAATCTAAAATCTGTAAAAGAATATTTTGCCTTCAAATTCATACCGTGATCGTAGCATGCAAGGACTCGACTCATATAACTGGGATTTCCATGAAAAATGTTGTGGGCCGAAAATGTTATCACTGTACATTTCTCTTCTGTTTCCTATTTATATTTCTATTTTACCTCCTCAATTTAGCATTATGGACAGGGAATGACCTAATGTAAGATCTGCACAAAAATATTTTGCCTTCAAATTCATACCGTGAACGTAACATGCATGGACTCGACTCATATGACTGGGATTCCCATGAAAAAGATTGTGGGCCGAAAATGGGTGATCACTGTACATTTCTCTTCTGTTTCCTATTTATATTTCTATTTTACCTCCTCAATTTAGCATTATGGACAGGGAAAGACCAAATCTAAGATATGCAAAAAAATATTTTGCCTTCAAATTTTTACCGTGATCATAGCATGCATGGACTCGACTCATATGACTGGGATTTGCATGAAAAAGATTGTGGGCCGAAAATGGGTGATCACTGTTCATTTCTCTTCTGTTTCCTATTTATATTTATATTTTATCTCCTCAATTTACCATTATGGAGAGGGAAAGATCCAATCTAAGATCTGCACAAAAATATTTTGCCTTCAAATTCATAACGTAATCGTAGCATGCATGGACTCGACTCATATGACTGGGATTTCCATGAAAAAGATTGTCGGCCGAAAATGGGTGATCACTGTACATTTCTCTTCTGTTTCCTATTTATATTTCTATTTTACCTACTCAATTTAGCATTATGGACAGGGAAAGAACTAATCTAAAATCTGCACAAAAATATATTGCCTTCAAATTCATACCGTGATCGTAGCATGCATGGACTCGACTCATATGACTGGGATTTCCATGAAAAAGATTGTGGGCCGAAAATGGCTGATCACTGTACATTTCTCTTTTGTTTCCTATTTATATTTCAATTTTACCTCCACAATTTAGCATTATGGACAGGGAAAGACCTAATCTAATATCTGGACAAAAATATTTTGCCTTCAAATTCATACCGTGATCGTCGCATGCATGGACTCGACTCATATGACTGGGATTTGCATGAAAAAGATTGTGGGCCGAAAATGGGTGATCACTGTACATTTCTCTTCTGTTTCCTGTTTATATTTATATTTTACCTCCTCAATTTAGCATTATGGACAGGGAAAGACCTAATCTGAAATCTGCACAAATATATATTGCCTTCAAATTCATACCGTGATCGTAGCATGCATGGACTCGACTCATATGACTGGGATTTCCATGAAAAAGATTGTGGGCGGAAAATGGATGATCACTGTACATTTCTCTTCTGTTTCCTATTTATATTTATATTTTACCTCCTCAATTTAGCATTATGGAGAGGGAAAGACCTAATCTAAAATCTGCACAAAAATATTTTGCCTTCAAATTCATACCGTGATCGTAGCATGCATGGACTCGACTCATATGACTGGGATTTCCATGAAAAAGATTGTCGGCCGAAAATGGGTGATCACTGTACATTTCTCTTCTGTTTTTTATTTATATTTATATTTTACTTCCTCAATTTAGCATTATGGACAGGGAAAGACCGAATCTAAGCTCTGCACAAAAATATTTTGCCTTCAAATTCATACCGTGAACGTAACATGCATGGACTCGACTCATATGACTGGGATTTCCATGAATAAGATTGTGGGCCGAAAATGGGTGATCACTGTACATTTCTCTTCTGTTTCCTATTTATATTTCTATTTTACCTCCTCAAATTAGCATTATGGACAGGGATAGACCTAATCTGAAATCTGCACAAAAATATTTTTCCTTCAAATTCATACCGTGATCGCAGCATGCATGGACTCGACTCATATGACTGGGATTTCCATGAAAAAGATTGTGGGCCGGAAATGGGTGATCACTGTATATTTCTCTTTTGTTTCCTATTTATATTTCTATTTTACCTCCTCAATTTAGCATTATGGACAGGGAAAGACCTAATCTAAAATCTGTAAAAGAATATTTTGCCTTCAAATTCATACCGTGATCGTAGCATGCAAGGACTCGACTCATATAACTGGGATTTCCATGAAAAAGGTTGTGGGCCGAAAATGTGATCACTGTACATTTCTCTTCTGTTTCCTATTTATATTTCTATTTTACCTCCTCAATTTAGCATTATGGACAGGGAATGACCTAATGTAAGATCTGCACAAAAATATTTTGCCTTCAAATTCATACCGTGAACGTAACATGCATGGACTCGACTCATATGACTGGGATTCCCATGAAAAAGATTGTGGGCCGAAAATGGGTGATCACTGTACATTTCTCTTCTGTTTCCTATTTATATTTCTATTTTACCTCCTCAATTTAGCATTATGGACAGGGAAAGACCAAATCTAAGATATGCACAAAAATATTTTGCCTTCAAATTTTTACCGTGATCATAGCATGCATGGACTCGACTCATATGACTGGGATTTGCATGAAAAAGATTGTGGGCCGAAAATGGGTGATCACTGTACATTTCTCTTCTGTTTCCTATTTATATTTATATTTTATCTCCTCAATTTACCATTATGGAGAGGGAAAGATCCAATCTAAGATCTGCAGAAAAATATTTTGCCTTCAAATTCATACCGTAATCGTAGCATGCATGGACTCGACTCATATGACTGGGATTTCCATGAAAAAGATTGTCGGCCGAAAATGGGTGATCACTGTACATTTCTCTTCTGTTTCCTATTTATATTTATATTTTACCTCCTCAATTTAGCATTATGGACAGGGAAAGAACTAATCTAAAATCTGCACAAAAATATATTGCCTTCAAATTCATACCGTGATCGTAGCATGCATGGACTCGACTCATATGACTGGGATTTCCATGAAAAAGATTGTGGGCCGAAAATGGCTGATCACTGTACATTTCTCTTTTGTTTCCTATTTATATTTCTATTTTACCTCCACAATTTAGCATTATGGACAGGGAAAGACCTAATCTAAGATCTGGACAAAAATATTTTGCCTTCAAATTCATACCGTGATCGTCGCATGCATGGACTCGACTCATATGACTGGGATTTGCATGAAAAAGATTGTGGGCCGAAAATGGGTGATCACTGTACATTTCTGTTCTGTTTCCTGTTTATATTTATATTTTACCTCCTCAATTTAGCATTATGGACAGGGAAAGACCTAATCTGAAATCTGCACAAATATATTTTGCCTTCAAATTCATACCGTGATCGTAGCATGCATGGACTCGACTCATATGACTGGGATTTCCATGAAAAAGATTGTGGGCGGAAAATGGATGATCACTGTACATTTCACTTTTGTTTCCTATTTATATTTCTATTTTACCTCCTCAATTTAGCATTATGGAGAGGGAAAGACCTAATCTAAAATCTGCACAAAAATATTTTGCCTTCAAATTCATACCGTGATCGTAGCATGCATGGACTCGACTCATATGACTGGGATTTCCATGAAAAAGATTGTGGGCCGAAAATGGGTGATCACTTTACATTTCTCTTCTGTTTTTTATTTATATTTATATTTTACTTCCTCAATTTAGCATTATGGACAGGGAAAGACCGAATCTAAGCTCTGCACAAAAATATTTTGCCTTCAAATTCATACCGTGAACGTAACATGCATGGACTCGACTCATATGACTGGGATTCCCATGAAAAAGATTGTGGGCCGAAAATGGGTGATCACTGTACATTTCTCTTCTGTTTCCTATTTATATTTCTATTTTACCTCCTCAATTTAGCATTATGGACAGGGAAAGACCAAATCTAAAATCTGCACAAAAATATTTTGCCTTCAAATTCATACTGTGATCGTAGCATGCATGGACTCGACTCATATGACTGGGATTCCCATGAAAAAGATTGTGGGCCGAAAATGGGTGATCACTGTACATTTGTCTTCTGTTTCCGATTTATATTTCTATTTTATCTCCTCAATTTACCATTATGGACAGGGAAAGATCCAATCTAAGATCTGCACAAAAATATTTTGCCTTCAAATTCATACCGTAATCGTAGCATGCATGGACTCGACTCATATGACTGGGATTTCCATGAAAAAGATTGTCGGCCGAAAATGGGTGATCACTGTACATTTCTCTTCTGTTTCCTATTTATATTTCTATTTTACCTCCACAATTTAGCATTATGGACAGGGAAAGACCTAATCTAAGATCTGGACAAAAATATTTTGCCTTCAAATTCATACCGTGATCGTAGCATGCATGGACTCGACTCATATGACTGGGATTTCCATGAAAAAGATTGTGGGCGGAAAATGGATGATCACTGTACGTTTCTCTTCTGTTTCCTATTTATATTTCTATTTTACCTCCTCAATTTAGCATTATGGAGAGGGAAAGACCTAATCTAAAATCTGCACAAAAATATTTTGCCTTCAAATTCATACCGTGATCGTAGCATGCATGGACTCGACTCATATGACTGGGATTTCCATGAAAAAGATTGTGGGCCGAAAATGGGTGATCACTGTACATTTCTCTTCTGTTTCCTATTTATATTTCTATTTTACCTCCTCAATTTAGCATTATGGACAGGGAAAGACCAAATCTAAAATCTGCACAAAAATATTTTGCCTTCAAATTCATACCGTGATCGTAGCATGCATGGACTCGACTCATATGACTGGGATTCCCATGAAAAAGATTGTGGGCCGAAAATGGGTGATCACTTTACATTTGTCTTCTGTTTCCGATTTATATTTCTATTTTATCTCCTCAATTTACCATTATGGACAGGGAAAGATCCAATCTAAGATCTGCACAAAAATATTTTGCCTTCAAATTCATACCGTAATCGTAGCATGCATGGACTCGACTCATATGACTGGGATTTCCATGAAAAAGATTGTGGGCCGAAAATGGCTGATCACTGTACATTTCTCTTTTGTTTCCTATTTATATTTCTATTTTACCTCCTCAATTTAGCATTATGGACAGGGAAAGACCTACTGTAAGATCTGCACAAAAATATTTTGCCTGCAAATTCATACCGTGAACGTAACATGCATGGACTCGACTCATATGACTGGGATTCCCATGAAAAAGATTGTGGGCCGAAAATGGGTGATCACTGTACATTTCTCTTCTGTTTCCTATTTATATTTCTATTTTACCTCCTCAATTTAGCATTATGGACAGGGAAAGACCAAATCTAAGATATGCACAAAAATATTTTGCCTTCAAATTTTTACCGTGATCATAGCATGCATGGACTCGACTCATATGACTGGGATTTGCATGAAAAAGATTGTGGGCCGAAAATGGGTGATCACTTTACATTTGTCTTCTGTTTCCGATTTATATTTCTATTTTATCTCCTCAATTTACCATTATGGACAGGGAAAGATCCAATCTAAGATCTGCCCAAAAATATTTTGCCTTCAAATTCATACCGTAATCGTAGCATGCATGGACTCGACTCATATGACTGGGATTTCCATGAAAAAGATTGTCGGACGAAAATGGGTGATCACTGTACATTTCTCTTCTTTTTCCTATTAATATTTCTATTTTACCTCCTCAATTTAGCATTATGGACAGGGAAAGAACTAATCTAAAATCTGCACAAAAATATATTGCCTTCAAATTCATACCGTGATCGTAGCATGCATGGACTCGACTCATATGACTGGGATTTCCATGAAAAAGATTGTGGGCCGAAAATGGCTGATCACTGTACATTTCTCTTTTGTTTCCTATTTATATTTCTATTTTACCTCCACAATTTAGCATTATGGACAGGGAAAGACCTAATCTAAGATCTGGACAAAAATATTTTGCCTTCAAATTCATACCGTGATCGTCGCATGCATGGACTCGACTCATATGACTGGGATTTCCATGAAAAAGATTGTCGGCCGAAAATGGGTGATCACTGTACATTTCTCTTCTGTTTCCTATTTATATTTCTATTTTACCTCCTCAAATTAGCATTATGGACAGGGATAGACCTAATCTGAAATCTGCACAAAAATATTTTTCCTTCAAATTCATACCGTGATCGCAGCATGCATGGACTCGACTCATATGACTGGGATTTCCATGAAAAAGATTGTGGGCCGGAAATGGGTGATCACTGTATATTTCTCTTTTGTTTCCTATTTATATTTCTATTTTACCTCCTCAATTTAGCATTATGGTCAGGGAAAGACCTAATCTAAAATCTGTAAAAGAATATTTTGCCTTCAAATTCATACCGTGATCGTAGCATGCAAGGACTCGACTCATATAACTGGGATTTCCATGAAAAAGGTTGTGGGCCGAAAATGTGATCACTGTACATTTCTCTTCTGTTTCCTATTTATATTTCTATTTTACCTCCTCAATTTAGCATTATGGACAGGGAAAGACCTAATGTAAGATCTGCACAAAAATATTTTGCCTGCAAATTCATACCGTGAACGTAACATGCATGGACTCGACTCATATGACTGGGATTCCCATGAAAAAGATTGTGGGCCGAAAATGGGTGATCACTGTACATTTCTCTTCTGTTTCCTATTTATATTTCTATTTTACCTCCTCAATTTAGCATTATGGACAGGGAAAGACCAAATCTAAGATATGCACAAAAATATTTTGCCTTCAAATTTTTACCGTGATCATAGCATGCATGGACTCGACTCATATGACTGGGATTTGCATGAAAAAGATTGTGGGCCGAAAATGGGTGATCACTGTACATTTCTCTTCTGTTTCCTATTTATATTTATATTTTATCTCCTCAATTTACCATTATGGAGAGGGAAAGATCCAATCTAATATCTGCAGAAAAATATTTTGCCTTCAAATTCATACCGTAATCGTAGCATGCATGGACTCGACTCATATGACTGGGATTTCCATGAAAAAGATTGTCGGCCGAAAATGGGTGATCACTGTACATTTCTCTTTTGTTTCCTATTTATATTTATATTTTACCTCCACAATTTAGCATTATGGACAGGGAAAGACCTAATCTAAGATCTGGACAAAAATATTTTGCCTTCAAATTCATACCGTGATCGTCGCATGCATGGACTCGACTCATATGACTGGGATTTGCATGAAAAAGATTGTGGGCCGAAAATGGGTGATCACTGTACATTTCTCTTCTGTTTCCTGTTTATATTTATATTTTACCTCCTCAATTTAGCATTATGGACAGGGAAAGACCTAATCTGAAATCTGCACAAATATATTTTGCCTTCAAATTCATACCGTGATCGTAGCATGCATGGACTCGACTCATATGACTGGGATTTCCATGAAAAAGATTGTGGGCAGAAAATGGATGATCACTGGACATTTCTCTTCTGTTTCCTATTTATATTTCTATTTTACCTCCTCAATTTAGCATTATGGAGAGGGAAAGACCTAATCTAAAATCTGCACAAAAATATTTTGCCTTCAAATTCATACCGTGATCGTAGCATGCATGGACTCGACTCATATGACTGGGATTTCCATGAAAAAGATTGTGGGCCGAAAATGGGTGATCACTGTACATTTCTCTTCTGTTTCCTATTTATATTTCTATTTTACCTCCTCAATTTAGCATTATGGACAGGGAAAGACCAAATCTAAAATCTGCACAAAAATATTTTGCCTTCAAATTCATACCGTGATCGTAGCATGCATGGACTCGACTCATATGACTGGGATTCCCATGAAAAAGATTGTGGGCCGAAAATGGGTGATCACTGTACATTTGTCTTCTGTTTCCGATTTATATTTCTATTTTATCTCCTCAATTTACCATTATGGACAGGGAAAGATCCAATCTAAGATCTGCACAAAAATATTTTGCCTTCAAATTCATACCGTAATCGTAGCATCCATGGACTCGACTCATATGACTGGGATTTCCATGAAAAAGATTGTCGGCCGAAAATGGGTGATCACTGTACATTTCTCTTCTGTTTCCTATTTATATTTCTATTTTACCTCCTCAATTTAGCATTATGGACAGGGAAAGAACTAATCTAAAATCTGCACAAAAATATATTGCCTTCAAATTCATACCGTGATCGTAGCATGCATGGACTCGACTCATATGACTGGGATTTCCATGAAAAAGATTGTGGGCCGAAAATGGCTGATCACTGTACATTTCTCTTTTGTTTCCTATTTATATTTCTATTTTACCTCCACAATTTAGCATTATGGACAGGGAAAGAGCAAATCTAAGATATGCACAAAAATATTTTGCCTTCAAATTCATACCGTGATCATAGCATGCATGGACTCGACTCATATGACTGGGATTTGCATGAAAAAGATTGTGGGCCGAAAATGGGTGATCACTGTACATTTCTCTTCTGTTTCCTATTTATATTTATATTTTACTTCCTCAATTTAGCATTATGGACAGGGAAAGACCTAATCTGAAATCTGCACAAAAATATTTTGCCTTCAAATACATACCGTGATCGTAGCATGCATGGACTCAACTCATATGACTGGGATTTACATGAAAAAAAATTGTGGGCAGAAAATGGGTGATCACTGTACATTTCTCTTCTGTTTCCTATTTATATTTCTATTTTACCTCCTCAATTTAGCATTATGGACAGGGAAAGACCTAATCTAAAATCTGCACAAAAATATTTTGCCATCAAATTCATACCGTGATCGTAGCATGCATGGACTCGACTCATATGACTGGGATTTCCATGAAAAAGATTGTGGGCCGAAAATGGGTGATCACTGTACATTTCTCTTTTGTTTCCTATTTATATTTATGTTTTACCTCCTCAATTTTGCATTATGGACAGGGAAAGACCTAATCTAAAATCTGTAAAAGAATATTTTGCCTTCAAATTCATACCGTGATCGCAGCATGCATGTACTCGACTCATATGACTGGGATTTAAATGAAAAAGATTGTGGGCCGAAAATGGGTGATCACTGTACATTTCTCTTCTGTTTCCTATTTATATTTCTATTTTACCTCCTCAATTTACCATTATGGACAGGGAAAGATCCAATCTAAGATCTGCACAAAAATATTTTGCCTTCAAATTCAT
Source organism: Acanthosepion lycidas (assembly GCA_963932145.1). Taxonomy (NCBI): domain Eukaryota; kingdom Metazoa; phylum Mollusca; class Cephalopoda; order Sepiida; family Sepiidae; genus Acanthosepion; species Acanthosepion lycidas. The sequence continues at coordinate 3,913,548 of OZ010589.1, read as the reverse complement.
ACCGTGATCGTAGCATGCATGGACTCGACTCATATGACTGGGATTTCCATGAAAAAGATTGTGGGCCGAAAATGGGTGATCACTGTACATTTCTCTTCTGTTTCCTATTTATATTTATATTTTACCTCCTCAATTTAGCATTATGGACAGGGAAAGACCTAATCTGAAATCTGCACAAAAATATTTTGCCTTCAAATACATACCGTGATCGTAGCATGCATGGACTCAACTCATATGACTGGGATTTACATGAAAAAAAATTGTGGGCAGAAAATGGGTGATCACTGTACATTTCTCTTCTGTTTCCTATTTATATTTCTATTTTACCTCCTCAATTTAGCATTATGGACAGGGAAAGACCTAATCTAAAATCTGCACAAAAATATTTTGCCATCAAATTCATACCGTGATCGTAGCATGCATGGACTCGACTCATATGACTGGGATTTCCATGAAAAAGATTGTGGGCCGAAAATGGGTGATCACTGTGCATTTCTCTTCTGTTTCCTATTTATATTTCTATTTTACCTCCTCAAATTAGCATTATGGACAGGGATAGACCTAATCTGAAATCTGCACAAAAATATTTTTCCTTCAAATTCATACCGTGATCTCAGCATGCATGGACTCGACTCATATGACTGGGATTTCCATGAAAAAGATTGTGGTCCGAAAATGGGTGATCACTGTACATTTCTCTTTTGTTTCCTATTTATATTTATGTTTTACCTCCTCAATTTAGCATTATGGACAGGGAAAGACCTAATCTAAAATCTGTAAAAGAATATTTTGCCTTCAAATTCATACCTTGATCGCAGCATGCATGGACTCGACTCATATGACTGGGATTTAAATGAAAAAGATTGTGGGCCGAAAATGGGTGATCACTGTACATTTCTCTTTTGTTTCCTATTTATATTTATATTTTACCTCCTCAATTTAGCATTATGGACAGGGAAAGACCTAATCTGAAATCTGCACAAAAATATTTTGCCATCAAATACATACCGTGATCGTAGCATGCATGGACTCGACTCATATGACTGGGATTTGCATGAAAAAAAATTGTGGGCAGAAAATGGGTGATCACTGTACATTTCTCTTCTGTTTCCTATTTATATTTCTATTTTACCTCCTCAATTTAGCATTATGGACAGGGAAAGACCTAATCTAAAATCTGCACAAAAATATTTTGCCATCAATACCGTGATCGTAGCATGCATGGACTCGACTCTTATGACTGGGATTTCCATGAAAAACATTGTGTTCCGAAAATGGGTGATCACTGTACATTTCTCTTCTGTTTCCTATTTATATTTATATTTTACCTCCTCAAATTAGCATTATGGACAGGGATAGACCTAATCTGAAATCTGCACAAAAATATTTTTCCTTCAAATTCATACCGTGATCGCAGCATGCATGGACTCGACTCATATGACTGGGATTTCCATGAAAAAGATTGTGGGCCGAAAATGGGTGATCACTGTACATTTCTCTTTTGTTTCCTATTTATATTTATATTTTACCTCCTCAATTTAGCATTATGGACAGGGAAAGACCTAATCTAAAATCTGTAAAAGAATATTTTGCCTTCAAATTCATACCGTGATCGTAGCATGCAAGGACTCGACTCATATAACTGGGATTTCCATGAAAAATGTTGTGGGCCGAAAATGTTATCACTGTACATTTCTCTTCTGTTTCCTATTTATATTTCTATTTTACCTCCTCAATTTAGCATTATGGACAGGGAATGACCTAATGTAAGATCTGCACAAAAATATTTTGCCTTCAAATTCATACCGTGAACGTAACATGCATGGACTCGACTCATATGACTGGGATTCCCATGAAAAAGATTGTGGGCCGAAAATGGGTGATCACTGTACATTTCTCTTCTGTTTCCTATTTATATTTCTATTTTACCTCCTCAATTTAGCATTATGGACAGGGAAAGACCAAATCTAAGATATGCAAAAAAATATTTTGCCTTCAAATTTTTACCGTGATCATAGCATGCATGGACTCGACTCATATGACTGGGATTTGCATGAAAAAGATTGTGGGCCGAAAATGGGTGATCACTGTTCATTTCTCTTCTGTTTCCTATTTATATTTATATTTTATCTCCTCAATTTACCATTATGGAGAGGGAAAGATCCAATCTAAGATCTGCACAAAAATATTTTGCCTTCAAATTCATAACGTAATCGTAGCATGCATGGACTCGACTCATATGACTGGGATTTCCATGAAAAAGATTGTCGGCCGAAAATGGGTGATCACTGTACATTTCTCTTCTGTTTCCTATTTATATTTCTATTTTACCTACTCAATTTAGCATTATGGACAGGGATAGAACTAATCTAAAATCTGCACAAAAATATATTGCCTTCAAATTCATACCGTGATCGTAGCATGCATGGACTCGACTCATATGACTGGGATTTCCATGAAAAAGATTGTGGGCCGAAAATGGCTGATCACTGTACATTTCTCTTTTGTTTCCTATTTATATTTCAATTTTACCTCCACAATTTAGCATTATGGACAGGGAAAGACCTAATCTAATATCTGGACAAAAATATTTTGCCTTCAAATTCATACCGTGATCGTCGCATGCATGGACTCGACTCATATGACTGGGATTTGCATGAAAAAGATTGTGGGCCGAAAATGGGTGATCACTGTACATTTCTCTTCTGTTTCCTGTTTATATTTATATTTTACCTCCTCAATTTAGCATTATGGACAGGGAAAGACCTAATCTGAAATCTGCACAAATATATATTGCCTTCAAATTCATACCGTGATCGTAGCATGCATGGACTCGACTCATATGACTGGGATTTCCATGAAAAAGATTGTGGGCGGAAAATGGATGATCACTGTACATTTCTCTTCTGTTTCCTATTTATATTTATATTTTACCTCCTCAATTTAGCATTATGGAGAGGGAAAGACCTAATCTAAAATCTGCACAAAAATATTTTGCCTTCAAATTCATACCGTGATCGTAGCATGCATGGACTCGACTCATATGACTGGGATTTCCATGAAAAAGATTGTCGGCCGAAAATGGGTGATCACTGTACATTTCTCTTCTGTTTTTTATTTATATTTATATTTTACTTCCTCAATTTAGCATTATGGACAGGGAAAGACCGAATCTAAGCTCTGCACAAAAATATTTTGCCTTCAAATTCATACCGTGAACGTAACATGCATGGACTCGACTCATATGACTGGGATTTCCATGAATAAGATTGTGGGCCGAAAATGGGTGATCACTGTACATTTCTCTTCTGTTTCCTATTTATATTTCTATTTTACCTCCTCAAATTAGCATTATGGACAGGGATAGACCTAATCTGAAATCTGCACAAAAATATTTTTCCTTCAAATTCATACCGTGATCGCAGCATGCATGGACTCGACTCATATGACTGGGATTTCCATGAAAAAGATTGTGGGCCGGAAATGGGTGATCACTGTATATTTCTCTTTTGTTTCCTATTTATATTTCTATTTTACCTCCTCAATTTAGCATTATGGACAGGGAAAGACCTAATCTAAAATCTGTAAAAGAATATTTTGCCTTCAAATTCATACCGTGATCGTAGCATGCAAGGACTCGACTCATATAACTGGGATTTCCATGAAAAAGGTTGTGGGCCGAAAATGTGATCACTGTACATTTCTCTTCTGTTTCCTATTTATATTTCTATTTTACCTCCTCAATTTAGCATTATGGACAGGGAATGACCTAATGTAAGATCTGCACAAAAATATTTTGCCTTCAAATTCATACCGTGAACGTAACATGCATGGACTCGACTCATATGACTGGGATTCCCATGAAAAAGATTGTGGGCCGAAAATGGGTGATCACTGTACATTTCTCTTCTGTTTCCTATTTATATTTCTATTTTACCTCCTCAATTTAGCATTATGGACAGGGAAAGACCAAATCTAAGATATGCACAAAAATATTTTGCCTTCAAATTTTTACCGTGATCATAGCATGCATGGACTCGACTCATATGACTGGGATTTGCATGAAAAAGATTGTGGGCCGAAAATGGGTGATCACTGTACATTTCTCTTCTGTTTCCTATTTATATTTATATTTTATCTCCTCAATTTACCATTATGGAGAGGGAAAGATCCAATCTAAGATCTGCAGAAAAATATTTTGCCTTCAAATTCATACCGTAATCGTAGCATGCATGGACTCGACTCATATGACTGGGATTTCCATGAAAAAGATTGTCGGCCGAAAATGGGTGATCACTGTACATTTCTCTTCTGTTTCCTATTTATATTTATATTTTACCTCCTCAATTTAGCATTATGGACAGGGAAAGAACTAATCTAAAATCTGCACAAAAATATATTGCCTTCAAATTCATACCGTGATCGTAGCATGCATGGACTCGACTCATATGACTGGGATTTCCATGAAAAAGATTGTGGGCCGAAAATGGCTGATCACTGTACATTTCTCTTTTGTTTCCTATTTATATTTCTATTTTACCTCCACAATTTAGCATTATGGACAGGGAAAGACCTAATCTAAGATCTGGACAAAAATATTTTGCCTTCAAATTCATACCGTGATCGTCGCATGCATGGACTCGACTCATATGACTGGGATTTGCATGAAAAAGATTGTGGGCCGAAAATGGGTGATCACTGTACATTTCTGTTCTGTTTCCTGTTTATATTTATATTTTACCTCCTCAATTTAGCATTATGGACAGGGAAAGACCTAATCTGAAATCTGCACAAATATATTTTGCCTTCAAATTCATACCGTGATCGTAGCATGCATGGACTCGACTCATATGACTGGGATTTCCATGAAAAAGATTGTGGGCGGAAAATGGATGATCACTGTACATTTCACTTTTGTTTCCTATTTATATTTCTATTTTACCTCCTCAATTTAGCATTATGGAGAGGGAAAGACCTAATCTAAAATCTGCACAAAAATATTTTGCCTTCAAATTCATACCGTGATCGTAGCATGCATGGACTCGACTCATATGACTGGGATTTCCATGAAAAAGATTGTGGGCCGAAAATGGGTGATCACTTTACATTTCTCTTCTGTTTTTTATTTATATTTATATTTTACTTCCTCAATTTAGCATTATGGACAGGGAAAGACCGAATCTAAGCTCTGCACAAAAATATTTTGCCTTCAAATTCATACCGTGAACGTAACATGCATGGACTCGACTCATATGACTGGGATTCCCATGAAAAAGATTGTGGGCCGAAAATGGGTGATCACTGTACATTTCTCTTCTGTTTCCTATTTATATTTCTATTTTACCTCCTCAATTTAGCATTATGGACAGGGAAAGACCAAATCTAAAATCTGCACAAAAATATTTTGCCTTCAAATTCATACTGTGATCGTAGCATGCATGGACTCGACTCATATGACTGGGATTCCCATGAAAAAGATTGTGGGCCGAAAATGGGTGATCACTGTACATTTGTCTTCTGTTTCCGATTTATATTTCTATTTTATCTCCTCAATTTACCATTATGGACAGGGAAAGATCCAATCTAAGATCTGCACAAAAATATTTTGCCTTCAAATTCATACCGTAATCGTAGCATGCATGGACTCGACTCATATGACTGGGATTTCCATGAAAAAGATTGTCGGCCGAAAATGGGTGATCACTGTACATTTCTCTTCTGTTTCCTATTTATATTTCTATTTTACCTCCACAATTTAGCATTATGGACAGGGAAAGACCTAATCTAAGATCTGGACAAAAATATTTTGCCTTCAAATTCATACCGTGATCGTAGCATGCATGGACTCGACTCATATGACTGGGATTTCCATGAAAAAGATTGTGGGCGGAAAATGGATGATCACTGTACGTTTCTCTTCTGTTTCCTATTTATATTTCTATTTTACCTCCTCAATTTAGCATTATGGAGAGGGAAAGACCTAATCTAAAATCTGCACAAAAATATTTTGCCTTCAAATTCATACCGTGATCGTAGCATGCATGGACTCGACTCATATGACTGGGATTTCCATGAAAAAGATTGTGGGCCGAAAATGGGTGATCACTGTACATTTCTCTTCTGTTTCCTATTTATATTTCTATTTTACCTCCTCAATTTAGCATTATGGACAGGGAAAGACCAAATCTAAAATCTGCACAAAAATATTTTGCCTTCAAATTCATACCGTGATCGTAGCATGCATGGACTCGACTCATATGACTGGGATTCCCATGAAAAAGATTGTGGGCCGAAAATGGGTGATCACTTTACATTTGTCTTCTGTTTCCGATTTATATTTCTATTTTATCTCCTCAATTTACCATTATGGACAGGGAAAGATCCAATCTAAGATCTGCACAAAAATATTTTGCCTTCAAATTCATACCGTAATCGTAGCATGCATGGACTCGACTCATATGACTGGGATTTCCATGAAAAAGATTGTGGGCCGAAAATGGCTGATCACTGTACATTTCTCTTTTGTTTCCTATTTATATTTCTATTTTACCTCCTCAATTTAGCATTATGGACAGGGAAAGACCTACTGTAAGATCTGCACAAAAATATTTTGCCTGCAAATTCATACCGTGAACGTAACATGCATGGACTCGACTCATATGACTGGGATTCCCATGAAAAAGATTGTGGGCCGAAAATGGGTGATCACTGTACATTTCTCTTCTGTTTCCTATTTATATTTCTATTTTACCTCCTCAATTTAGCATTATGGACAGGGAAAGACCAAATCTAAGATATGCACAAAAATATTTTGCCTTCAAATTTTTACCGTGATCATAGCATGCATGGACTCGACTCATATGACTGGGATTTGCATGAAAAAGATTGTGGGCCGAAAATGGGTGATCACTTTACATTTGTCTTCTGTTTCCGATTTATATTTCTATTTTATCTCCTCAATTTACCATTATGGACAGGGAAAGATCCAATCTAAGATCTGCCCAAAAATATTTTGCCTTCAAATTCATACCGTAATCGTAGCATGCATGGACTCGACTCATATGACTGGGATTTCCATGAAAAAGATTGTCGGACGAAAATGGGTGATCACTGTACATTTCTCTTCTTTTTCCTATTAATATTTCTATTTTACCTCCTCAATTTAGCATTATGGACAGGGAAAGAACTAATCTAAAATCTGCACAAAAATATATTGCCTTCAAATTCATACCGTGATCGTAGCATGCATGGACTCGACTCATATGACTGGGATTTCCATGAAAAAGATTGTGGGCCGAAAATGGCTGATCACTGTACATTTCTCTTTTGTTTCCTATTTATATTTCTATTTTACCTCCACAATTTAGCATTATGGACAGGGAAAGACCTAATCTAAGATCTGGACAAAAATATTTTGCCTTCAAATTCATACCGTGATCGTCGCATGCATGGACTCGACTCATATGACTGGGATTTCCATGAAAAAGATTGTCGGCCGAAAATGGGTGATCACTGTACATTTCTCTTCTGTTTCCTATTTATATTTCTATTTTACCTCCTCAAATTAGCATTATGGACAGGGATAGACCTAATCTGAAATCTGCACAAAAATATTTTTCCTTCAAATTCATACCGTGATCGCAGCATGCATGGACTCGACTCATATGACTGGGATTTCCATGAAAAAGATTGTGGGCCGGAAATGGGTGATCACTGTATATTTCTCTTTTGTTTCCTATTTATATTTCTATTTTACCTCCTCAATTTAGCATTATGGTCAGGGAAAGACCTAATCTAAAATCTGTAAAAGAATATTTTGCCTTCAAATTCATACCGTGATCGTAGCATGCAAGGACTCGACTCATATAACTGGGATTTCCATGAAAAAGGTTGTGGGCCGAAAATGTGATCACTGTACATTTCTCTTCTGTTTCCTATTTATATTTCTATTTTACCTCCTCAATTTAGCATTATGGACAGGGAAAGACCTAATGTAAGATCTGCACAAAAATATTTTGCCTGCAAATTCATACCGTGAACGTAACATGCATGGACTCGACTCATATGACTGGGATTCCCATGAAAAAGATTGTGGGCCGAAAATGGGTGATCACTGTACATTTCTCTTCTGTTTCCTATTTATATTTCTATTTTACCTCCTCAATTTAGCATTATGGACAGGGAAAGACCAAATCTAAGATATGCACAAAAATATTTTGCCTTCAAATTTTTACCGTGATCATAGCATGCATGGACTCGACTCATATGACTGGGATTTGCATGAAAAAGATTGTGGGCCGAAAATGGGTGATCACTGTACATTTCTCTTCTGTTTCCTATTTATATTTATATTTTATCTCCTCAATTTACCATTATGGAGAGGGAAAGATCCAATCTAATATCTGCAGAAAAATATTTTGCCTTCAAATTCATACCGTAATCGTAGCATGCATGGACTCGACTCATATGACTGGGATTTCCATGAAAAAGATTGTCGGCCGAAAATGGGTGATCACTGTACATTTCTCTTTTGTTTCCTATTTATATTTATATTTTACCTCCACAATTTAGCATTATGGACAGGGAAAGACCTAATCTAAGATCTGGACAAAAATATTTTGCCTTCAAATTCATACCGTGATCGTCGCATGCATGGACTCGACTCATATGACTGGGATTTGCATGAAAAAGATTGTGGGCCGAAAATGGGTGATCACTGTACATTTCTCTTCTGTTTCCTGTTTATATTTATATTTTACCTCCTCAATTTAGCATTATGGACAGGGAAAGACCTAATCTGAAATCTGCACAAATATATTTTGCCTTCAAATTCATACCGTGATCGTAGCATGCATGGACTCGACTCATATGACTGGGATTTCCATGAAAAAGATTGTGGGCAGAAAATGGATGATCACTGGACATTTCTCTTCTGTTTCCTATTTATATTTCTATTTTACCTCCTCAATTTAGCATTATGGAGAGGGAAAGACCTAATCTAAAATCTGCACAAAAATATTTTGCCTTCAAATTCATACCGTGATCGTAGCATGCATGGACTCGACTCATATGACTGGGATTTCCATGAAAAAGATTGTGGGCCGAAAATGGGTGATCACTGTACATTTCTCTTCTGTTTCCTATTTATATTTCTATTTTACCTCCTCAATTTAGCATTATGGACAGGGAAAGACCAAATCTAAAATCTGCACAAAAATATTTTGCCTTCAAATTCATACCGTGATCGTAGCATGCATGGACTCGACTCATATGACTGGGATTCCCATGAAAAAGATTGTGGGCCGAAAATGGGTGATCACTGTACATTTGTCTTCTGTTTCCGATTTATATTTCTATTTTATCTCCTCAATTTACCATTATGGACAGGGAAAGATCCAATCTAAGATCTGCACAAAAATATTTTGCCTTCAAATTCATACCGTAATCGTAGCATCCATGGACTCGACTCATATGACTGGGATTTCCATGAAAAAGATTGTCGGCCGAAAATGGGTGATCACTGTACATTTCTCTTCTGTTTCCTATTTATATTTCTATTTTACCTCCTCAATTTAGCATTATGGACAGGGAAAGAACTAATCTAAAATCTGCACAAAAATATATTGCCTTCAAATTCATACCGTGATCGTAGCATGCATGGACTCGACTCATATGACTGGGATTTCCATGAAAAAGATTGTGGGCCGAAAATGGCTGATCACTGTACATTTCTCTTTTGTTTCCTATTTATATTTCTATTTTACCTCCACAATTTAGCATTATGGACAGGGAAAGAGCAAATCTAAGATATGCACAAAAATATTTTGCCTTCAAATTCATACCGTGATCATAGCATGCATGGACTCGACTCATATGACTGGGATTTGCATGAAAAAGATTGTGGGCCGAAAATGGGTGATCACTGTACATTTCTCTTCTGTTTCCTATTTATATTTATATTTTACTTCCTCAATTTAGCATTATGGACAGGGAAAGACCTAATCTAAAATCTGCACAAAAATATTTTGCCTTCAAATTCATACCGTGATCGTAGCATGCATGGACTCGACTCATATGACTGGGATTTTTATATGAAAAAGATTGTGGGTTGAAAATGGGTGATCACTGTACATTTCTCTTCTGTTTCCTATTTATATTTATATTTTACCTCCTCAATTTAGCATTATGGACAGGGAAAGACCTAATCTGAAATCTGCACAAATATATTTTGCCTTCAAATTCATACCGTGATCGTAGCATGCATGGACTCGACTCATATGACTGGGATTTCCATGAAAAAGATTGTGGGCCGAAAATGGGTGATCACTGTACATTTCTCTTCTGTTTCCTATTTATATTTATATTTTATCTCCTCAATTTAGCATTATGGACAGGGAAAGAACTAATCTAAAATCTGCAAAAAAATATTTATCCTTCAAATTCATGCCATGATCGTAGCATGCATGGACTCGACTCATATGACTGGGATTTCCATGAAAAAGATTGTGGGCCTAAAATGGGTGATCACTGTACATTTCTCTTCTGTTTTCTATTTTTATTTGTATTTTACCTCCTCAATTTAGCATTATGGATAGGGAAAGACCTAATCTGAAATCTGCACAAAAATATTTTGCCTTCAAATTCATACCGTGATCGTAGCATGCATGGACTGGACTCATATGACTGGTATTTCCATGAAAAAGATTGTGGGCCGAAAATGGGTGATCACTGTACATTTCTCTTCTGTTTCCTATTCATATTTATATTTTACCTCCTTAATTTAGCATTATGGACAGGGAAAGACCTAATCTAAAATCTGCACAAAAATATTTTGCCTTCAAATTCATACCGTTTTCGTAGCATGCATGGACTCGACTCATATGACTGGGATTTCCATGGAAAAGATTGTGAGTCAAAAATGGGTGATCACTGTACATTTCTCTTCTGTTTCCTATTCATATTTCTATTTTACCTCCTCAATTTAGCCTTATGAACAGGTAATGACCTAATCTAAGATCTGCACAAAAATATTTTGCCTTCAAATTCATACCGTGATCGTAGCATGCATGGACTCGACTCATATGACTGGGATTTCCATGAAAAAGATTGTGAGCCGAAAATGGGTGATCACTGTACATTTCTCTTCTGTTTCCTATTTATATTTATATTTTACTTCTTCAATTTAGCATTATGGACAGGGAAAGACCTAATCTAAGCTCTGCACAAAAATATTTTCCCTTCAAATTCATAACGTGATCGTAGCATGCAAGGACTCAACTTATATGACTGGGATTTCCATGAAAAAGATTGTGGGCAGAAAATGGGTGATCACTGTACATTTCTCTTCTGTTTCCTATTTATATTTATATTTTAATTCCTCAATTTAGCATTATGGTCAGGGAAAGAACTAATCTAAAATCTGCACAAAAATATTTATCCTTCAAATTCATACCATGATCGTAGCATGCATGGACTCGACTCATATGACTGGGATTTCCATGAAAAAGATTGTGGGCCTAAAATGGGTGATCACTGTACATTTCTCTTCTGTTTCCTATTTTTATTTGTATTTTACCTCCTCAATTTAGCATTATGGACAGGGAAAGACCTAATCTAAAATCTGCAGAAAAATATTTTGCCTTCAAATTCATACCGTGATCATAGCATGCATGGACTCGACTCATATGACTGGGAATTCCATGAAAAAGATCGTGGGCGGAAAATGGGTGATCACTGTACATTTCTCTTCTGTTTCCTATTTACATTTCTATATTACCTCCTCAATTTAGCATTATGGACAGGGAAAGACCTAATCTAAAATCTTCACAAAAATATTTTGCCTTCAAATTCATACCGTGATCGTAGCATGCATGGACTCAACTCATTTGACTGGGATTTCCATGAAAAAGATTTTGGGCCGAAAATGGGTGATCACTGTACATGTCTCTTCTGTTTCCTATTTATATTTATATTTTACCTCCTCAAATTAGCATTATGGACAGGGAAAGACCTAATCGAAAATCTGCACAAAAATATTTTGCCTTCAAATTCATACCGTGATCGTAGCATGCATGGACTCGACTCATATGACTGGGATTTCCATGAAAAAGATTGTGAGCGGAAAATGGGTGATCACTGTACATTTCTCTTCTGTTTCCTATTCATATTTCTATTTTACCTCCTCAATTTAGCATTATGGACAGGGAAAGACCAAATCTAAAATCGGCACAAAAATATTTTACCTTCAAATTCATACCGTGATCGTAGCATGCTTGGACTCGACTCATATGACTGGGATTTCCATGAAAAAAATTCTGGGCCGAAAATAGGTGATCACTGTATATTTCTCTTCTGTTTCCTATTCATATTTCTATTTTACCTCCTCAATTTAGCATTATGAACAGGGAAAGACCTAATCTGAAATCTCTACAAAAATATTTTGCCTTCAAATTCATACCGTGATCGTAGCATGCATGGACTCGACTCATATGACTGGGATTTCCATGAAAAAGCTTGTGGGCCGAAAATGGGTGATCACTGTACATTTCTCTTCTATTTCCTATTTATATTTATATTTTACCTCCTCAATTTAGCATTATGGACAGGGAAAACCTAATCTAAAATCTGCACAAAAATATTTTGCCTTCAAATTCATACCGTGATCGTAGCATGCATGGATTCGACTCATATGACTGGGATTTCCATGAAAAAGATTGTGGGCCGAAAATAGGTGATCACTGTACATTTCTCTTCTGTTTCCTATTCATATTTCTATTTTCCTTCTCAATTTAGCATGATGGACAGGGAAAGACCAAATCTAAAATCGGCACAAAAATATTTTACATTCAAATTCATACCGTGATCGTAGCATGCTTGGACTCAACTCATATGACTGGGATTTCCATGAAAAAGATTCTGGGCCGAAAATAGGTGATCACTGTATATTTCTCTTCTGTTTCCTATTCATATTTCTATTTTACCTCCTCAATTTAGCATTATGAACAGGGAAAGACCTAATCTGAAATCTCTACAAAAATATTTTGCCTTCAAATTTATATCGTGATCGTAGCATGCATGGACTCGACTCATATGGCTGGGATATCCATGAAAAAGATTGTGGGCCGAAAATGGGAGATCACTGTACATTTCTCTTCTGTTTCCTATTTATATTTCTATTTTACTTCCTCACTTTAGCATTATGGACAGGGAAAGACCTAATCTAAAATCTGCACAAAAATATTTTGCCTTCAAATTCATACCGTGATCGTAGCATGCATGGACTCGACTCATATCACTGGGATTTCCATGAAAAAGATTGTGAGCCGAAAATGGGTGATCACTGTACATTTCTCTTCTGTTTCCTATTAATATTTCTATTTTACTTCCTCAATTTAGCATTATGGACAGGGAAAGACCTAATCTAAGCTCTGCACAAAAATATTCTGCCTTCAAATTCATACCGTGATCGTAGCATGCATGGACGCGACTCATATGACTGGGATTTCCATGAAAAAGATTGTGGGCCGAAAATGGGTGATCACTGTACATTTCTCTTCTGTTTCCTATTTATATTTATATTTTACCTCCTCAATTTAGCATTATGGACAGGGAAAGACCAAATATAAGATCTGCACAAAAATATTTTGCCTTCAAATTCATACCGTGATCGTAGCATGCATGGACTCGACTCATATGACTGGGATTTCCATGAAAAAGATTGTGGGCCGAAAATAGGTGATCACTGTACATTTCTCTTCTGTTTCCTATTTATATTTATATTTTACCTCCTCAATTTAACATTATGGACAGGCAAAGACCTAATGTAAGATCTGCACAAAAATATTTTGCCTTCAAATTCATACCGTGATCGTAGCATGCATGGACTCGACTCATATGACTGGGTTTTCCATGAAAAAGACTCTGGGCCGAAAATGGGTGATCACTGTACATTTCTCTTCTGTTTCCTATGTATATTTCTATTTTACCTCCTCAATTTAGCATTATGGACCGAGAAAGATCTAATCTAAAATCTGCTCAAAAATATTTTGCCTTCAAATTCATACCGTGATCGTAGCATGCATGGACTCGACTCATATGACTGGGATATCCGAGAAAAAGTTAGTGGTCCGAAAATGGGAGATCACTGTACATTTCCATTCTGTTTCCTATTTATATTTATATTTTACCTCCTCAATTTAGCATTATGGACAGGGAAAGACCTAATCTAAAATCTGCACAAAAATATTTTGCCATCAAATTCATACCATGATCGTAGCATGCATGGACTCGACTCATATGACTGGGATTTCCATGAAAAAGATTGTGGGCCGAAAATGGGTGATCACTGTACATTTCTCTTCTGTTTCCTATTTATATTTCTATTTTACCTCCTCAATTTAGCATTATGGCCAGGGAAATACCTAATCTAAAATCTGCAAAAAAATATTTTGCCTTCAAATTCATACCGTGATCATAGCCTACATGGACTCGACTCATATGACTGGGATTTGCATGAAAAAGATTGTGGGCTGAAAATGGGTGATCACTGTACATTTCTCTTCTGTTTCCTATTTATATTGATATTTTACCTCCACAATTTAGCATTATGGACAGGGAAAGACCTAATCTAAGATCTGGACAAAAATATTTTGCCTTTAAATTCATACCGTGATCGTAGCATGCATGGACTCGACTCATATGACTGGGATTTCCATGAAAAAGATTGTGGGCCGAAGTGGGTGATCACTGTACATTTCTCTTCTGTTTCCTATTTATATTTCTATTTTACCTCCTCAATTTAGCATTATGGACAGGGAAAGACCTAATCTAAAATCTGTAAAAGAATATTTTGCCTTCAAATTCATACCGTGATCGTCGCATGCATGGACTCGACTCATATGACTGGGATTTTTATATGAAAAAGATTGTGGGCTGAAAATGGGTGATCACTGTACATTTCTCTTCTGTTTCCTATTTATATTTATATTTTACCTCCTCAATTTAGCATTATGGACAGGGAAAGAACTAATCTAAAATCTGCACAAATATATTTTGCCTTCAAATTCATACCGTGATCGTAGCATGCATGGACTCGACTCATATGACTGGGATTTCCATGAAAAAGATTGTGGGCGGAAAATGGGTCATCACTGTACATTTCTCTTCTGTTTCCTATTTATATTTCTATTTTACCTCCTCAATTTAGCATTATGGACAGGGAAAGACCTAATCTAAGATCTACAAAAAAATATTTTGCCTTCAAATTCATACCGTGATCGTAGCATGCATGGACATGACTCATATGACTGGGATTTACATGAAAAAGATTGTGGGCCGAAAAATGGTGATCACTGTACATTTCTCTTCTGTTTCCTATTTATATTTCTATTTTACCTCCTCAATTTAGCATTATGGACAGTGAAAGACCTAATCTAAGATCTGGACAAAAATATTTTGCCTTCAAATTCATACCGTGATCGTAGCATGCATGGACTCGACTCATATGACTGGGATTTCCATGAAAAAAATTGTCAGCCGAAAATTGGTGATCACTGTATATTTCTCTTCTGTTTCCTATTTATATTTATATTTTACCACCTCAATTTAGCATTATGGACAGGGAAAGACCTAATCTAAGCTCAGCACAAAAATATTTTGCCTTCAAATTCATACCGTGATCGTAGCATGCATGGACTCGACTCATATGACTGGGATTTCCATGAAAAAGATTGTGGGCCGAAAATGGGTGATCACTGTACATTTCTCTTCTGTTTTTTATTTATATTTATATTTTACTTCCTCAATTTAGCATTATGGACAGGGAAAGACCGAATCTAAGCTCTGCACAAAAATATTTTGCCTTCAAATTCCTACCGTGATCGTAGCATGCATGGACACGACTCATATGACTGGGATTTCCATGAAAAAGTTTGTGGGCCGAAAATGGGTGATCATTGTACATTTCTTTTCTGTTTCCTATATATATTTCTATTTTACCTCCTCAATTTAGCATTATGGACAGGGAAAGACCTAATCAAAAATCTGCACAAAAATATTTTGCCTTCAAATTCATACCGTGATCATAGCATGCATTGACTCGACTCATATGACTGGGATTTCCATGAAAAAGATTGTGGAGCGAAAATGGGTGATCACTGTACATTTCTCTTTTGTTTCCTATTTATATTTATATTTTACCTCCACAATTTAGCATTATGGACAGGGAAAGACCTAATCTAAGATCTGGACAAAAATATTTTGCCTTCAAATTCATACCGTGATCGTCGCATGCATGGACTCGACTCATATGACTGGGATTTGCATGAAAAAGATTGTGGGCCGAAAATGTGTGATCACTGTACATTTCTTTTCTGTTTCCTATTTATATTTATATTTTACCTCCTTAATTTAGCATTATGGAAAGGGAAAGACCCAATCTAAGATATGCACAAAAATATTTTCCCTTCAAATTCATACCGTGATTGTAGCATGCATGGACTCGACTCATATGACTGGGATTTCCATGAAAAAGATTGTGGGCCGAAAATGGGTGATCACTGTACATTTCTCTTCTGTTTCCTATTTATATTTCTATTTTACCTCCTCAATTTAGCATTATGGACAGGGAAAGAACTAATCTAAAATCTGCACAAAAATATATTGCCTTCAAATTCATACCGTGATCGTAGCATGCATGGACTCGACTCATATGACTGGGATTTCCATGAAAAAGATTGTGGGCCGAAAATGGGTTATCACTGTACATTTCTCTTCTGTTTCCTATTTATATTTATATTTTACCTCCTTAATTTAGCATTATGGAAAGGGAAAGACCCAATCTAAGATCTCCACAAAAATATTTTGCCTTCAAATTCATACCGTGATTGTAGCATGCATGGACTCGACTCATATGACTGGGATTTCCATGAAAAAGATTGTGGGCCGAAAATGGGTGATCACTGTACATTTCTCTTTTGTTTCCTATTTATATTTCTATTTTACCTCCACAATTTAGCATTATGGACAGGGAAAGACGTAATCTAAGATCTGGACAAAAATATTTTGCCTTCAAATTCATACCGTGATCGTAGCATGCATGGACTCGACTCATATGACTGGGATTTCCATGAAAAAGATTGTGGGCCGAAAATGGGTGATCACTGTACATTTCTCTTCTGTTTCCTATTTATATTTCTATTTTACCTCCTCAATTTAGCATTATGGACAGGGAAAGACCTAATCTAAAATCTGCACAAAAATATTTTGCCTTCAAATTCATACCGTGATCATAGCATGCATTGACTCGACTCATATGACTGGGATTTGCATGAAAAAGATTGTGGGTCGAAAATGGGTGATCACTGTACATTTCTCTTCTGTTTCCTATTTATATTTATATTTTACCTCCTCAATTTAGCATTATGGACAGGGAAAGACCTAATCTGAAATCTGCACAAATATATTTTGCCTTCAAATTCATACCGTGATCGTAGCATGCATGGACTCGACTCATATGACGGGGATTTCCATGAAAAATATTGTGGGCCAAAAATGGGTGATCACTGTACATTTCTCTTCTGTTTCCTATTTATATTTATATTTTATCTCCTCAATTTACCATTATGGACAGGGAAAGACCCAATCTAAGATCTGCACAAAAATATTTTGCCTTCAAATTCATACTGTGATCGTAGCGTGCATGGACTCGACTCATACGACTGGCATTTCCATGAAAAAGATTGTGGGCCGAAAATGGGTGATCACTGTACATTTCTCTTCTGTATACTATTTATATTTATATTTTACCTCCTAAATTTAGCATTATGGAAAGGGAAAGACCTAATCTAAAATCTGCACCAAAATATTTTGCCTTCAAATTCATACCGTGATCATAGCATGCATGGACTCGACTCATATGACTGGGATTTGCATGAAAAAGATTGTGGACCGAAAATGGGTGATCACTGTACATTTCTCTTCTGTTTCCTATTTATATTTTTATTTTACCTCCACAATTTAGCATTATGGACAGGGAAAGACCTAATCTAAGATCTGCACAAAAATATTTTTCCTTCAAATTCATACCGTGATCGTTGCATGCATGGACTCGACTCATATGACTGGGATTTCAATGGAAAAGTTTGTGGGGACAAAATGGGTGATCACTGTACTTTTCTCTTCTGTCTCCTCTTTATATTTCTATTTTACTTCCTCAATTTAGCATTATGGACAATGAAAGACGTAATCTATGCTGTCCGAAAAAATATTTTGCCTTCAAATTCATACCGTGATCGTAGCATGCATGGACTCGACTCATATGACTGGGATTTCCATGAAAAAGATTGGGGGCAGAAAATGGGTGATCACTGTACATTTCTCTTCTGTTTCCTATTTATATTTCTATTTTACTTCCTCAATTTAGCATTATGGACAGGGAAAGACCTAATCTAAGATCTGCAAAAAATATTTTGCTTTCAAATTCATACCGTGATCGTGGCATGCATGGACTCGACTCATATGACTGGGATTTCCATGAAAAAGATTGTGGGAAGAAAATGGGTGATCACTGTACATTTCTCTTCTGTTTCCTATTTATATTTCTATATTGCCTCCTCAATTTATCATTATGGACAGGGAAAGACCTAATCTAAGATCTGCACAAAAATATTTTGCCTTCAAATTCATACCGTGACCATAGCATGCATGGACTCAACTCATATGACTGGGATTTCCATGAAAAAGATTGTGGGCAGAAAATGGGTGATCACTGTACATTTCTCTTCTGTTTCCAATTTATATTTCTATTTTACTTCCTCAATTTAGCATTATGGAGAGGGAAAGACCTAATCTAAGCTCTGCAAATAAATATTTTGCCTTTAAATTCATACCGTGATCGTAGCATGCATGGACTCGACTCATATGCCTGGGATTTCCATGAAAAAGTTTGTGGGCCGAAAATGAGTGATCACTGTACATTTCTCTTCTGTTTCCTATTTATATTTATATTTTACCTCCTTAATTTAGCATTATGGACAGTGAAAGACCTAATCTAAGCTCTGCACAAAAATATTTTCCCTTCAAATTCATACCGTGATCGTAGCATGCATGGACTCGACTCATATGACTGGGATTTCCATGAAAATGATTCTGGGCAGAAAATGGGTAATCACTGTAAATTTCTCTTCTGTTTCCAATTTATATTTATATTTTACCTCCTCAATTTAGCATTATGGACACGGAAAGACCTAATCTAAGATCTGCACAAAAATTTTTTGCCTTCAAATTCATACCGTGTTCGTAGCATGCATGCACTCGACTCATATGTCTGGGATATCCATGAAAATGATTGTGGGCAGAAAATGTGTGATCACTGTACATTTCTCTTCTGTTTCCTATTTATATTTATATATTACCTCCTCAATTTAGCATTATGGACAGGGAAAGACCTAATCTAAGATCTGCAAAATATATTTTGCCTTCCAATTCCTACCGTGATCGTAGCATGCATGGACTCGACTCATATGGATGGGATTTCCATGAAAAAGATTGTGGGCCGAAAATGGGTGATCACTGCACATTTCTCTTCTGTTTCCTATTTATATTTCTTTTTTACTTCCTTCATTTAGCATTATGGACAGGGAAAGACCTAATCTATGCTCTGCACAAAAATATTTTGCCTTCAAATTCAGACCGTGACCATAGCATGCATGGACTCGACTCATATGACTGGGATTTCCATGAAAAAGATTGTGGGCAGAAAATGGGTGATCACTGTACATTTCTCTTCTGTTTCCTATTCATATTTCTATTTTACTTCCTCAATTTAGCATTATGGGCAGGGAAAGACCTAATCTAAGGACTGAAAATAAATATTTTGCCTTCAAATTCATACCGTGATCGTAGCATGCATGGACTCGACTCATATGACTGGGAATTCCATGAAAAAAGATTGTTGGCAGAAATTGGGTGATCACTGTACATTTCTCTTCTGTTTCCTATTTATATTTCTATTTTACCTCCTCAATTTATCATTATGGACAGGGAAAGACCTAATCTAAGCTCTGCACAAAAATATTTTGTCTTCAAATTCATACCGTGATCGTAGGATGCATGGACTCGACTCATATGACTGGGATTTCCATGAAAAAGATTGTGGGCAGAAAATGGGTGATGACTGTACATTTCTCTCCTGTTTCCTATTTACATTTATATTTTACCTCGTCAATGAAGCATTATGGACAGGGAAAGACCAAATCTAAGATCTGCAAAAAAATATTTTGCCTTCAAATTCAAACCGTGATCGTAGCATCCGTGGACTCGACTCATATGACTGGGATTTCCATGAAAAAGTTTGTGGGCACAAAATGGGTGATCACTGTACATTTCTCTTCTGTTTCCTATTTATATTTCTATTTTACCTCCTCAATTTAGCCTTATGGACACGGAAAGACCTAATCTAAGATCTGCACAAAAATTTTTTGCCTTCAAATTCATACCGTGATCGTAGCATGCATGGACTCGACTCATATGACTGGGATTTCCATGAAAAAGTTTGTGAGCACAAAATGGGTGATCACTGTACATTTCTCTTCTGTTTCCTATTTATATTTCTATTTTACCTCCTCAATTTAGCATTATGGACACGGAAAGACCTAATGTAAGATCTGCACAAAAATTTTTTGCCTTCAAATTCATACCGTGATCGTAGCATGCATGGACTCGACTCATATGACTCGTATTTCCATGAAAAAGATTGTGGGCAGAAAATGGGTGATCACTGTACATTTCTCTTCTGTTTCCTATTTATATTTCTATTTTACCTCCTCAATTTAGCATTATGGACAGGGAGAGACATAATCTAAGCTCTGCAAAAAAATATTATGCCTTCAAATTCATACCGTGATCGCAGCATGTATGGACTCGACTCATATGACTGGGATTGCCATGAAAAAGATTGTGGGCAGAAAATGGGTGATCAATGTACATTTCTCTTCTGTTTCCTATTTATATTTATATTTTACTTCCTTCATTTAGCATTGTGGTCAGGGAAAGACCTAATCTAAGCTCTGCAAAAAAATGTTTTGCCTTCAAATTCATACTGTGATCGTAGCATGTATGGACTCGACTCATATAACTGGGATTTCCATGAAAAAGATTGTGGGCAGATAATGGGTGATCACTTTACATTTCTCTTCTGTTTCCTATTTATATTCCTATTTATCTCCTCAATTTAGCATTATGGACAGGGAGAGACCAAATTTAAGATCTGCAAAAAAGAATTTTGCAATCAAATTACTACCGTGATCGTAGCATGCATGGACTCGACTCATATGACTCGGATTTCCATGAAAATTATTGTGGCCAGAAAATGGGTGATCACTGAACATTTCTCTTCTGTTTCCTATTTATATTTATATTTTACTTCCTCAATTTAGCATTATGGACAGTGAAAGACCTAAACTAAGTTCTGCAAGAAAATATTTTGCCTTCAAATTCATACCGTGATCGTAGCATGCATGGACTCGACTCATATGACTGGGATTTCCATGGAAAAGATTGTGGGCCGAAAATGGGTGATCACTATACATTTCTCTTCTGTTTCCTATTTATATTTATATTTTACCTCCTCATTTTAGCATTATGGACAGAGAAAGACCTAATCTAAAATCTGTACAAAAATATTTTGCCTTCAAATTAATACCGTGATCGTAGCATGCATGGACTCGACTCATATGACTGGGATTTCCATAAAAAAGATTGTGGGCAGATAATGGGTGATCACTGTACATTTCTCTTCTGTTTCCTATTTATATTTATGTTTTACTTCCTCAATGTAGCATTATGGACAGTGAAAGACCTAATCTAATTCTGCAAGAAAATATTTTGCCTTCAAATTCATACCGTGATCGTAGCATGTATGGACTCGACTCATATGATTGGGATTTCAATGAAAAAGATTGTGGGCCGAAAATGGGTGATCACTGTACATTTCTCTTCTGTTTCCTATTTATATTTCTATTTTACCTCCTCAATTTATCATTATGGACACGGAAAGACCTAATCTAAGATCTGCACAAAAATTTTTTGCCTTCAAATTCATACCGTGATCGTAGGATGCATGGACTCGACTCATATGACTGGGATTTCCATGAAAAAGTTTGTGAGCACAAAATGGGTGATCACTGTACATTTTTCTTCTGTTTCCTATTTATATTTCTATTTTACCTCCTCAATTTAGCATTATGGACACGGAAAGACCTAATGTAAGATCTGCACAAAAATTTTTTGCCTTCAAATTCATACCGTGAACGTAGCATGCATGGACTCGACTCATATGACTGGTATTTCCATGAAAAAGATTGTGGGCAGAAAATGGGTGATCACTGTACATTTCTCTTCTGTTTCCTATTTATATTTCTATTTTACCTCCTCAATTTAGCATTATGGACAGGGAGAGACATAATCTAAGCTCTGCAAAAAAATATTATGCCTTCAAATTCATACTGTGATCGTAGCATGTATGGACTCGACTCATATGACTGGGATTGCCATGAAAAAGATTGTGGGCAGAAAATGGGTGATCATTGTACATTTCTCTTCTGTTTCCTATTTATATTTCTATTTTACTTCCTTCATTTAGCATTGTGGTCAGGGAAAGACCTAATCTAAGCTCTGCAAAAAAATGTTTTGCCTTCAAATTCATACTGTGATCGTAGCATGTATGGACTCGACTCATATAACTGGGATTTCCATGAAAAAGATTGTGGGCAGATAATGGGTGATCACTTTACATTTCTCTTCTGTTTCCTATTTATATTCCTATTTATCTCCTCAATTTAGCATTATGGACAGGGAGAGACCAAATTTAAGATCTGCAAAAAAGAATTTTGCAATCAAATTACTACCGTGATCGTAGCATGCATGGACTCGACTCATATGACTCGGATTTCCATGAAAATTATTGTGGCCAGAAAATGGGTGATCACTGTACATTTCTCTTCTGTTTCCTATTTATATTTATATTTTACTTCCTCAATTTAGCATTATGGACAGTGAAAGAGCTAAACTAAGTTCTGCAAGAAAATATTTTGCCTTCAAATTCATACCGTGATCGTAGCATGCATGGACTCGACTCATATGACTGGGATTTCCATGGAAAAGATTGTGGGCAGAAAATGGGTGATCACTGTACATTTCTCTTCTGTTTCCTATTTATATTTCTATTTTACTTCCTACATTTAGCATTATGGACAGAGAAAGACTTAATCTAAGCTCTGCAAAAAAATATTTTGCCTTCAAATTCATACCGTGATCGTAGCATGCATGGATTCGACTCATATGACTGGGATTTCCATGAAAAAGATTGTGGGCCGAAAATGGGTGATCACTGTACATTTCTCTTCTTTTTCCTATTTATATTTATATTTACCTCCTCAATTTAGCATTATGGACAGGGAAAGACCTAATCTAAAATCTGCACAAAAATATTTTGCCTTCAAATTCATACCGTGATCGTAGCATGCATGGATTCGACTCATATGACTGGGATTTCCATGAAAAAGATTGTGGGCCGAAAATGGGTGATCACTGTACATTTCTCTTCTTTTTCCTATTTATATTTATATTTTAACTCCTCAATTTAGCATTATGGACAGGGAAAGACTTAATCTAAGCTCTGCACAAAAATACTTTGCCTTCAAATTCATACCGTGATCGTAGCATGCATGGACTCGACTCATATGACTGGGATTTCCAGGAAAAAGATTGTGGGCCGAAAATGGGTGATCACTGTACATTTCTCTTCTGTTTCCTATTTATATTTCTATATTACCTCCTCAATTTAGTATTATGGACAGGGAAAGACCTAATCTAAGATCTGCACAAAAATATTTTGCTTTCAAATTCATACCGTGATAAAACCATGCATTGACTCGACTCATATGACTGGGATTTCCATGAAAAATATTGTGGGCCGAAAATGGGTGACTGCTGTACAGTTTTCTTCTGTTTTCTATTTATACTTCTATTTTACTTCCTTAATTTAGCATTATGGAGAGGGAAAGAGCTAATCTAAAATCTGCACAAAAATATTTTGCTTTCAAATTCATACCGTGATCGTAGCATGCATGGACTCGACTCATATGACTGGGATTTCCATGAAAAAGAATGTGGGCCGAAAATGGGTGATCACTGTACATTTCTCTTCTGTTTTCTATTTATATTTCTATTTTACCTTCTCAATTTAGCATTATGGAAAGGGAAAATTCTAATCTAAAATCTGCACAAAAATATTTTGCCTTCAAATTCATACCGTGATCGTAGCATGCGTGGAAACGACTCATATGACTGGGATTTCCATGAAAAAGATTGTGGGCCTAAAATGGGTGATCACTGTACATTCCTCTTCTGTTTCCTACTTATATTTATATTTTACCTCCTCAATTTAGCATTATGGACAGGGAAAGACCTAATCTAAGATCTGCAAAAAAATATTTTGCCTTCAAATTCATACCGTGATCGTAGCATGCATGGACTCGACTCATATGACTGGGATTTCCATGAAAAAGATTGTGGCACAAAATGGGTGATCACTGTTCATTTCTCTTCTGTTTCCCATTACTATTTCTATTTTACTTCCTCAATTTAGCATTATGGAGAGGGAAAGACCTAATCTAATATCTGCACAAAAATATTTTGCCTTCAAATTCATACCGTGATCGTAGCATGCATGGACTCGACTCATATGACTGGGATTTCCATGAAAAAGATCGTGGGCCGAAAATGGGTGATCACTGTACATTTCTCTTCTGTTTCCTATTTATATTTATAATTTACCTCCTCAATTTAGCTTTATGGACAGGGAAAGACCTAATCTAAAATCTGCACAAAAATATTTTGCCTTCAAATTCATACCGTGATTGTAGCATGCATGGACTCGACTCATATGACTGGGATTTCCATGAAAATTTTTGTGGGCGGAAAATAGGTGATCACTGTACATTTCTCATCTGTTTCCTATTTATATTTCTATTTTACCTCCTCAATTTAGCATTATGGAAAGGGAAAGACCTAATCTAATATCTGCACAAAAATATTTTGCCTTCAAATTCATACCGTGATCGTAGCATGCATGGACTCGACTCATATGACTGGGATTTCCATGAAAAAGATTGTGGGCCGAAAATGGGTGATCACTATACATTTCTCTTCTGTTTCCTATTTATATTTCTATTTTACCTCCTCAATTTAGCATTATGGACAGGGAAAGACTTAATCTAAGCTCTGCACAAAAATACTTTGCCTTCAAATTCATACCGTGATCGTAGCATGCATGGACTCGACTCATATGACTGGGATTTCCAGGAAAAAGATTGTGGGCCGAAAATGGGTGATCACTGTACATTTCTCTTCTGTTTCCTATTTATATTTCTATATTACCTCCTCAATTTAGTATTATGGACAGGGAAAGACCTAATCTAAGATCTGCACAAAAATATTTTGCTTTCAAATTCATACCGTGATAAAACCATGCATTGACTCGACTCATATGACTGGGATTTCCATGAAAAATATTGTGGGCCGAAAATGGGTGACTGCTGTACAGTTTTCTTCTGTTTTCTATTTATACTTCTATTTTACTTCCTCAATTTAGCATTATGGAGAGGGAAAGAGCTAATCTAAAATCTGCACAAAAATATTTTGCTTTCAAATTCATACCGTGATCGTAGCATGCATGGACTCGACTCATATGACTGGGATTTCCATGAAAAAGAATGTGGGCCGAAAATGGGTGATCACTGTACATTTCTCTTCTGTTTTCTATTTATATTTCTATTTTACCTTCTCAATTTAGCATTATGGAAAGGGAAAATTCTAATCTAACATCTGCACAAAAATATTTTGCCTTCAAATTCATACCGTGATCGTAGCATGCGTGGAAACGACTCATATGACTGGGATTTCCATGAAAAAGATTGTGGGCCTAAAATGGGTGATCACTGTACATTCCTCTTCTGTTTCCTACTTATATTTATATTTTACCTCCTCAATTTAGCATTATGGACAGGGAAAGACCTAATCTAAGATCTGCAAAAAAATATTTTGCCTTCAAATTCATACCGTGAGCGTAGCATGCATGGACTCGACTCATATGACTGGGATTTCAATGAAAAAGATTGTGGCACAAAATGGGTGATCACTGTTCATTTCTCTTCTGTTTCCCATTACTATTTCTATTTTACTTCCTCAATTTAGCATTATGGAGAGGGAAAGACCTAATCTAATATCTGCACAAAAATATTTTGCCTTCAAATTCATACCGTGATCGTAGCATGCATGGACTCGACTCATATGACTGGGATTTCCATGAAAAAGATTGTGGGCCTAAAACGGGTGATCACTGTACATTTCTCTTCTGTTTCCTATTTATATTTATATTTTACCTCCTCAATTTAGCATTAAGGACAGGGAAAGACCTAATCTAAAATCTGCACAAAAATGTTTTGCCTTCAAATTCATACCGTGATCGTAGCATGCATGGACTCGACTCGTATGACTGGGATTTCCATGAAAAAGATTGTGGGCCTAAAATGGGTGATCACTGTACATTTCTCTTCTGTTCCTATTTATATTTCAATCTTACCTTCTCAAAATAGCATTATGGACAGGGAAAGACCTAATCTAAATTTTGCACAAAAATATTTTGCCTTCAAATTCATACCGTGATCGTAGCATGCATGGACTCTACTCATATGACTGGGATTTCCATGAAAAAGATTGTGGGCCCAAAATGGGTGATCACTGTACATTTCTCTTCTGTTTCCTATTTATATTTATATTTTACCTCCTCAATTTAGCATTATGGAAAGGGAAAGACCTAATCTAAAATCTGCACAAAAATATTTTGCTTTCAAATTCATACCGTGATCGTAGCATGCATGTACTCGACTCATATGACAGGGATTTCCATGAAAAAGATTGTGGGCCTAAAATGGGTGATCACTGTACATTTCTCTACTGTTTCCTATTTATATTTCTATTTACCTCCTCAATTTAGCATTAGGGACAGGGAAAGACCTAATCTAAAATCTGCACAAAAATATTTTGCCTTCAAATTCATACCGTGATCGTAGCATGAATGGACTCGACTCATATGACTGGGATTTCCATGAAAAATTTGTGGGCCGAAAATGGGTGATCGCTGTACATTTCTCTTCTGTTTCCTATTTATATTTATATTTTACCTCCTCAATTTAACATTATGGACAGGGAAAGATCTAATCTAAAATCTGCACAAAAATATTTTGCCTTCAAATACATACCGTGATCGTAGCATGCATGGACTCGACTCATATGACTGGGATTTCCATGAAAAAGATTGTGGGCCGAAAATGGGTGATCACTGTACATTTCTGTTCTGTTTCCTATTTTTATTTATATTTTACCTCCGTAATTTAGCATTATGGACAGGGATAGACCTAATATAAAATCTGCACAAAAATATTTTGCCTTCAATTTCATACCGTGATCGTAGCATGCATGGACTCGACTCATATGACAGGGATTTCCATGAGAAAGATTTTGGGCCTAAAATGGGTGATCACTGTACATTTCTCTTCTGTTTACTATTTATATTTATATTTTAACTTCTCAAAATGGCATTATGGACAGGGAAAGACATAATCTAAAATCTGCACAAAAATATTTTGCCTTCAAATTCATACCGTGATCGTAGCATGCATGGACTCGACTCATATGACTGGGATTTACATGAAAAAGATTGTGGGCCGAAAACGGGTGATCACTGTACATTTCTCTTCTGTTTCTTATTTATATTTCTATTTTACCTCCTCAATTTAGCATTATGGACAGGGAAAGACCTAATCTAAAATCTGCACAAAAATATTTTGCCTTCAAATTCATACCGTGATCGTAGCATGCATGGACTCGACTCATATGACTGGGATTTCCATGAAAAAGATTGTGGACCGAAAATGGGTGATCACTGTACATTTCTCTGCTGTTTCCTATTTATATTTCTATTTTACCTTCTCAAAATAGCATTATGAACAGGGAAAGACCTAATCTAAAATCTGCACAAAAATATTTTGCCTTCAAATTCATACCGTGATCGTAGCATGCATGGACTCGACTCATATGATTGGGATTTCCATGAAAAAGATTGTGGACCAAAAATGGGTGATCACTGTACATTTCTCTTCTGTTTCCTATTTATATTTCTATTTTACCTTCTCAAAATAGCATTATGAACAGGGAAAGACCTCATCTAAAATCTGCACAAAAATATTTTGCCTTCAAATTCACACCGTGATCGTAGCATGCATGGACTCGACTCATATGACTTGGATTTCCATGAAAAAGATTGTGGGCCGAAAATGGGTGATCACTGTACATTTCTCTTCTGTTTCCTATTTATATTTATATTTTACCTCCTCAATTTAGCATTATGGACAGGGAAAGACCTAATCTAAAATCTGCACAAAAATATTTTGCTTTCAAATTCATACCGTGATCGTAGCATGCATGGACTCGTCTAATCTGACTGTGATTTCCATGAAAAAGATTGTGGGCCGAAAATGGGTGAACACTGTACATTTCTCTTCTGTTTCCTATTTATATTTATATTTTACCTCCTCAATTTAGCCTTATGGACAGGGAAAGAACTAATCTAAAATCTGCACAAAAATATTTTGCCTTCAAATTCATACCGTGATCGTAGCATGCATGGACTCGACTCATATGACTGGGATTTCCATGAAAAAGATTGTGGGCCGAAAATGGGTGATCAATGTACATTTCTGTTCTGTTTCCTATTTTTATTTATATTTTACCTCCTTAATTTAGCATTATGGACAGGGATAGACCTAATATAAAATCTGCTTAACAATATTTTGCCTTCAAATTCATACCGTGATCGTAGCATGCATGGACTTGACTCATATGACGGTGATTTCCATGAAAAAGTTTGTGGGCCGAAAATGGGTGATCACTGTACATTTCTGTTCTGTTTCCTATTTATATTTCTATTTTACCTCCTCAATTTAGCATTATTGACAGGGAAAGACCTAATCTAAAATCTGCACAAAAATATTTTGCCTTCAATTTCATACCGTGATCGTAGCATGCATGGACTTGACTCATATGACAGGGATTTCATGAAAAAGATTTTGGTCCTAAAATGGGTGATCACTGTACATTTCGCTTCTGTTTACTATTTATATTTATATTTTAACTTCTCAAAATGGCATTATGGACAGGGAAAGACCTAATCTAAAATCTGCACAAAAATATTTTGCCTTCAAATTCATACCGTGATCGTAGCATGAATGGACTCGACTCATATGACTGGGATTTACATGAAAAAGATTGTGGGCCGAAAACGGGTGATCACTGTACATTTCTCTTCTGTTTCTTATTTATATTTCTATTTTACCTCCTCAATTTAGCATTATGGACAGGGAAAGACCTAATCTAAAATCTGCCCAAAAATATTTTGCCTTCAAATTCATACCGTGATCGTAGCATGCATGGACTCGACTCATATGACTGGGATTTCCATGAAAAAGATTGTGGACCGAAAATGGGTGATCACTGTACATTTCTCTGCTGTTTCCTATTTATATTTCTATTTTACCTTCTCAAAATAGCATTATGAACAGGGAAAGACCTAATGTAAAATCTGCACAAAAATATTTTGCCTTCAAATTCATACCGTGATCGTAGCATGCATGGACTCGACTCATATGACTGGGATTTACATGAAAAAGATTGTGGACCGAAAACGGGTGATCACTGTACATTTCACTGCTGTTTCCTATTTATATTTCTATTTTACCTTCTCAAAATAGCATTATGAACAGTGAAAGACCTAATCTAAAATCTGCACAAAAATATTTTGCCTTCAAATTTATGCCGTGATCGTTACATGCATGGACTCGACTCATATGACTGGGATTTCCATGAAAAAGATTGTAGGCCGAAAATGGGTGATCACTGTACATTTCTCTTCTGTTTCCTATTTATATTTCTATTTTACCTCCTCAATTTAGCATTATGTACAGGGAAAGACCTAATCTAAAATCTGCACAAAAATATTTTGCCTTCAAATTCATACCGTGATCGTAGCATGCATGGACTCGACTCATATGACTGGGATATCCATGAAAAAGATTGTGGGCCGAAAATGGGTGATCACTGTACATTTCTCTTCTGTTTCCTATTTATATTTATATTTTACCTCCTCAATTTAGCATTATGGACAGGGAAAGTCCTAATCTAAAATCTGCACAAAAATATTTTGCTTTCAAATTCATACCGTGATCATAGCATGCATGGACTCGACTCATATGACTGGGATTTCCGTGAAAAAGATTGTGGGCCTAAAATGGGTGATCACTGTACATTTCTCTTCTCTTTCCTATTTATATTTCTATTTTACAATCTCAAAATAGCATTATGGCCAGGGAAAGACCTTATCTAAAATCTGCACAAAAATGTTTTGCCTTCAAATTCATACCGTGATCGTAGCATGCATGGACTCGACTCATATGACTGGGATTTCCATGAAAAAGATTCTGGGGCGAAAATGGGTGATCACTGTACATTTCTCTTCTGTTTCCTATTTATATTTCTATTGTACCTCCTCAATTTAGCA
This sequence comes from Acanthosepion lycidas, assembly GCA_963932145.1. Lineage (NCBI taxonomy): Eukaryota > Metazoa > Mollusca > Cephalopoda > Sepiida > Sepiidae > Acanthosepion > Acanthosepion lycidas. The sequence goes on along the minus strand of OZ010589.1, from coordinate 3,882,875 downwards.
TTATGGACAAGAAAAGACCCAATGTAAGATCTGCACAAAAATATTTTGCCTTCAAATTCATACCGTGATCGTAGCATGCATGGACTCGACTCATATTACTGGGATTTCCATGAAAAAGATTTTGGGCAGAAAATGGGTGATCACTGTACATTTCTCTTCTGTTTCCTATTTATATTTCTATTGTACCTCCTCAATTTAGCATTATGGACAGGGAAAGACCTAATCTAAAATCTGCTCAAAAATATTTTGCCTTCAAATTCATACCGTGATCGTAGCATGCATGGACTCGACTCATATGACTGGGATTTCCAAGAAAAAGATTGTGGGCCGAAAATGGGTGATCACTGTACATTTCTCTTCTGTTTCGTATTTATATTTCCATTTTAATTCCTCAATTTAGCATTATGGACAGGGAAAGACATAATCTAAAATCTGCACAAAAATATTTAGCCTTCAAATTCATACCGTGATTGTAGCATGCATGGACTCGACTCATATGACTGGGATTTCCATGAACAAGATTGTGGGCCGAAAATGGGTGATCACTGTACATTTCACTTCTGTTTCCTATTTATATTTCTATTTTACCTCATCAATTTAGCATTATGGACAGGGAAAGAACTAATCTAAAATCTGCACAAAAATATTTTGCCTTCAAATTCATACCGTGATCGTAGCATGCATGGACTCGACTCATATGACTGGGATTTCCATGAAAAAGATTGTGGGCCGAAGATTGGTGATCACTGTACATTTCTCTTCTGTTTCCTATTTATATTTATATTTTACCTCCTCAATTTAGCATTATGAACAGTGAAAGACCTAATCTAAGCTCTGCACAAAAATATTTTGCCTTCAAATTCATACCGTGATCGTAGCATGCATGGACTCGTCTCATATGACTGGGATTTCCATGAAAAAGATTGTGGGCCGAAAATGGGTGATCACTGTACATTTCTCTTCTGTTTCCTATTGATATTTCTATTTTACCTGCTCAATTTAGCATTATGGACAGGGAAAGACCTAATCTAAAATCTGCACAAAAATATTTTGCCTTCAAATTCATACCGTGATCGTAGAATGCATGGACTCGACTCATATGACTGGGATTTCCATGAAAAAGATTGTGGGCCGAAAATGGGTGATCACTGTATATTTCTCTTCTGTTTCCTATTGATATTTCTATTTTACCTCCTCGATTTATCATTATGGACAGGGAAAGACCTAATCTAAAATCTGCACAAAAATATTTTGCCTTCAAATTCATACCTTGATCGTAGCATGCATGGACTCGAATCCTATGACTGGGATTTCCATGAAAAAGATTGTGGGCTGAAAATAGTTGATCACTGTATATTTCTCTTCTGTTTCCTATTTATATTTCTATTGTACCTCCTCAATTTAGCATTATGGACAGGGAAAGACCTAACCTAAGATCTGCACAAAAACATTTTGCCTTCAAATTCATACCGTGATCGTAGCATGCATGGACTCGACTCAGATGACTGGGATTTCCATGAAAAAGATTGTGGGCGGAAAATGGGTGATCACTGAATATTTCTCTTCTGTTTCCTATTTATATTTATATTTTACCTACTCAATTTAGCATTATGGACAGGGAAAGGTCTAATCTAAGATCTGCACAAAAATATTTTGCCTTCAAATTCATACCGTGATCGTAGCATGCATGGACTCGACTCATATGACTGGGATTTCCATGAAAAAGATTGTGGGCGGAAAATGGTTGATCACTGTACATTTCTCTTCTGTTTCCTATTTATATTTCCATTTTAACTCCTCAATTTAGCATTATGGACAGGGAAAGACCTAATCTAAAATCTGCACAAAATTATTTTGCCTTCAAATTCATACCGTGATCGTAGCATGCATGGACTCGACTCATATGACTGGGATTTCCATGTAAAAGATTGTGGGCCGAAAATGGGTGATCACTGTACATTTCACTTCTGTTTCCTATTTATATTTCTATTTTACCTCCTCAATTTAGCATTATGGACAGGGAAAGACCTAATCTAAAATCTGCACAAAAATATTTTGCCTTCAAATTCATACCGTGATCGTAGCATGCATGGACTCGACTCATATGACTGGGATTTCCATGAAAAAGATTGTGGGCTGAAAATGGGTGATCACTGTACATTTCTCTTCTGTTTCCTATTTATATTTATATTTTACCTCCTCAATTTAGCATTATGGACAGGGAAAGACCTAATCTAAGATCTGCACAAAAATATTTTGCCTTCAAATTCATACGGTGATCGTAGCATGCATGGACTCGACTCAAATGACTGGGATTTCCATGAAAAGATTGTGGGCAGAAAATGGGTGATCACTGTCCATTTCCCTTCTGTTTCCTATTTATATTTATATTTTACCTACTCAATTTAGCATTATGGACACGGACAGACTTAATCTAAGCTCTGCACAAAAATAGTTTGCCTTCAAATTCATACCATGATCGTAGCATGCATGGACTCGACACATATGACTGTGATTTACATGAAAAAAAGATTGTGGGCCGAAATGTGGGTGATCACTGTACATTTCTCTTCTGTTTCCTATTTATATTTATATTTTACCTCCTCAATTAAGCATTATGGACAGGGAAAGACCTAATCTAAAATCTGCACAAAAATATTTTGCCTTCAAATTCATACCCTGATCGTAGCATGCATGGACTCGACTCATATGACTGGGATTTCCATGAAAAAATTGTGGGCCGAAAATGGGTGATCACTGTACATTTCTCTTCTGTTTCTTATTTATATTTATATTTAACCTCCTCAATTTAGCATTATGGACAGGGAAAGAACTAATCTAAAATCTGCACAAAAATATTTAGCCTTCAAATTCATACCGTGATCGTAGCATGCATGGACTCGACTCATATGACTGGGATTTCCATGAAAAAGATTGTGGGCCTAAAATGGGTGATCACTGTACATTTCTCTTCTGTTACCTATTGATATTTCTATTTTACCACCTCAATTTGGCATAATGGACAGAGAAAGACATAATCTAAAACCTGTACAAAAATATTTTGCCTTCAAATTCATACCGTGATCGTAGCATGCCTGGACTCGACTCATATGACTGGGATTTCCATGAAAAAGATTGTGGGCGGAAACCGGTGATCACTGTACATTTCTCTTCTGTTTCCTATTTATATTTCGATTTTACCTCCTCAATTTAGCATTATGGACAAAGAAAGACCAAATCTAAGATCTGCACAAAAATATTTTGCCTTCAAATTCATACCGTGATCGTAGCATGCATGGACTCGACTCATATGACTGGGATTTCCATGAAAAAGATTGTGGGCCGAAAATGCGTGATCACTGTATATTTCTCATTTGTTTCCTGTTTATATTTCTATTTTACCTCCTCAATTTAGCATTATGGATAGGGAAAGACCTAATCTGAAATCTGCACAAAAATATTTTGCCTTCAAATTCATACCGTGATCGTAGCATGCATGGACTCGACTCATATGACTGGGATTTCCATGAAAATATTGTGGGCGGAAAATGGGTGATCACTGTACATTTCTCTTCTGTTTCCTATTCATATTTATATTTTACCTCCTTAATTTAGCATTATGGACAGGGAAAGACCTAATCTAAAATCTGCACAAAAATATTTTGCCTTGAAATTCATACCGTGATCATAGCATGCATGGACTCGACTCATATGACTGGGATTTCCATGAAAAACATTGTGGGCGGAAAATGGGTGATCACTGTACATTTCTCTTCTGTTTCCTATTTATATTTCTATTTTACCTCCTCAATTTAGCATTATGGACAGGGAAAGACCAAATCTAAGATCTGCACAAAAATATTTTGCCTTCAAATTCATACCGTGATCGTAGCATGCATGGACTCGACTCATATGACTGGGATTTCCATGAAAAAGATTGTGGGCCGAAAATGGGTGATCACTGTACATTTCTCTTCTGTTTCCTATTCATATTTATATTTTACCTCCTCAATTTAGCATTATGGCCAGGGAAAGACCTAATCTAAGCTCTGCACAAAAATATTTTGCCTTCAAATTCATACCGTGATTGTAGCATGCATGGACTCGACTCATATGACTGGGATTTCCATGAAAAAGATTGTGGGCCGAAAATGGGTGATCACTGTACATTTCTCTTCTGTTTCCTATTCATATTTATATTTTACCTCCTCAATTTAGCATTATGGACAGGGAAAGACCTAATCTAAAATCTGCACAAAAATATTTTGCCTTCAAATTCATACCGTGATCGTAGCATGCATGGACTCGACTCATATGACTGGGATTTCCATGGAAAAGATTGTGAGTAGAAAATGGGTGAGCACTGTAAATTCCTTTTCTGTTTCCTATTTATATTTATATTTTACCTCCTCAATTTAGGATTATGGACAGGGAAAGACCTAATCTGAGCACTGCCCAAAATAGTTTGCCTTCAAATTCATACCGTGATTGTAGCATGCATGGACACGACTCATATGACTGGGATTTCCATGAAAAAGATTGTGGGCCTAAAATGGGTGATAACTGTACATTTCTCTTCTGTTTCCTATTTATATTTATATTTTACCTCCTCAATTTAGCATTATGGACAGGGAAAGACCTAATCTAAAATCTGCACAAAAATATTTAGCCTTCAAATTCATACCGTGATCGTAGCATGCATGGACGCGACACATATGACTGGGATTTCCATGAAAAAGATTGTGGGCGGATAATGGGTGATCACTGTACATTTCTCTTCGGTTTCCTATTCATATTTATATTTTACCTCCTCAATTTAGCATTATGGCCAGGGAAAGACCTAATCAAAAATCTGCACAAACATATTATGCCTTCAAATTCATACCGTGATCGTAGCATGCATGGACTTGACTCATAAGACTGGGATCTCCATGAAAAAGATTGTGGGCGGTAAATGGGTGATCACTGTACATTTCTCTTCTGTTTCCTGTTTATATTTATATTTTACCTCCTCAATTTAGCATTATGGACAGGGAAAGACCTAATCTAAAATCTGCACAAAAATATTTTGCCTTCAAATTCATACCGTGATCGTAGCATGCATGGACTCGACACATATGACTGGGATTTACATGAAAAAAAGATTGTGGGCCGAAATGTGGGTGATCACTGTACATTTCTCTTCTGTTTCCTATTTATATTTATATTTTACCTCCTCAATTTAGCATTATGGACAGGGAAAGAACTAATCTAAAATCTGCACAAAAATATTTAGCCTTCAAATTCATACCGTGATCGTAGCATGCATGGACTCGACTCATATGACTGGGATTTCCATGCAAAAGATTGTGGGCCTAAAATGGGTGATCACTGTACATTTCTCTTCTGTTTCCTATTTATATTTATATTTTACCTCCTCAATTTAGCATTATGGATAGGGAAAGAACTAATCTGAAATCTGCACAAAAATATTTTGCCTTCAAATTCATACCGTGATCGTAGCATGCATGGACTCGACTCATATGACTGGGATTTCCATGAAAAAGATTGTGGGCCGAAATGTGGGTCATCACTGTACATTTCTCTTCTGTTTCCTATTTATATTTATATTTTACCTCCTCAATTTAGCATTATGGACAGGGAAAGACCAAATCTAAGATCTGCACAAAAATATTTTCCTTCAAATTCATACTGTGATCGTAGCATGCATGGAGTCGACTGATATGACTGGGATTTCCATGAAAAAGATTGTGGGCGGAAAATGGGTGATCACTGTACATGTCTCTTCTGTTTCCTATTTATATTTCTATTTTACCTCCTCAATTTAGCATTATGGACAGGGAAAGACCGAATCGAAAATCTGCACAAAAATATTTTGCCTTCAAATTCATACCGTGATCGTAGCATGCATGGACTCGACTCATATGACTGGGATTTCCATGAAAAAGATTGTGGGCCGAAAATGCGTTATCACTGTATATTTCTCTTTTGTTTCCTATTTATATTTATATTTTACCTCCTCAATTTAGCATTATGGACAGGGAAAGACCAAATATAAGATCTGCACAAAAATATTTTGCCTTCAAATTCATACCGTGATCGTAGCATACATGGACTCGACTCATATGGATGGGATTTCCATGAAAAAGATTGTGGGCCGAAAATAGGTGATCACTGTACATTTCTCTTCTGTTTCCTATTTATATTTCTATTTTACCTCCTCAATTTAGCATTATGGACAGGGAAAGACCAAATCTAAGATCTGCACAAAAATATTTTCCTTCAAATTCATACTGTGATCGTAGCATGCATGGAGTCGACTGATATGACTGGGATTTCCATGAAAAAGATTGTGGGCGGAAAATGGGTGATCACTGTACATGTCTCTTCTGTTTCCTATTTATATTTCTATTTTACCTCCTCAATTTAGCATTATGGACAGGGAAAGACCTAATCGAAAATCTGCACAAAATTATTTTGCCTTCAAATTCATACCGTGATCGTAGCATGCATGGACTCGACTCATATGACTGGGATTTCCATGAAAAAGTTTGTGGGCCGAAAATTCGTGATCACTGTATATTTCTCTTTTGTTTCCTATTTATATTTATATTTTACCTCCTCAATTTAGCATTATGGACAGGGAAAGACCAAATATAAGATCTGCACAAAAATATTTTCCCTTCAAATTCATACCGTGATCGTAGCATACATGGACTCGACTCATATGGATGGGATTTCCATGAAAAAGATTGTGGGCCGAAAATAGGTGATCACTGTACATTTCTCTTCTGTTTCCTATTTATATTTCTATTTTACCTACTCAATTTAGCATTATGGACAGTGAAAGACCTAATGTAAGATCTGCACAAAAATATTTTGCCTTCAAATTCATACCGTGATCGTAGCATGCATGGACTCGACTCATATGACTGGGATATCCATGAATAAGATTGTGGGCCGAAAATGGGAGATCACTGTACATTTCCCTTCTGTTTCCTATTTATATTTCTATTTTACCTCCTCAATTTAGCATTATGGACAGGGAAAGACCTAATCTAAAATCTGCACAAAAATATTTTGCCTTCAAATTCATACCGTGATCGTAGAATGCATGGACTCGACTTATATGACTGGGATTTCCATGAAAAAGATTGTGGGCGGAAAATGGGTGATCACTGTACATTTCTCTTCTGTTTCCTATTTATATTTCTATTTTACCTCCTCAATTTAGCATTATGGACAGGGAAAGACCTAATCTAAAATCTGCACAAAAATATTTTGCATTCAAATTCATACCGTGATCGTAGCATGCATGGACTCGACTCATATGACTGGGATTTCCATGCAAAAGATTGTGGGCAGAAAATGGGTGATCACTGTACATTTCTCTTCTGTTTCCTATTTATATTTATGTTTTACCTCCTCAATTTAGCATTATGGACAGGGAAAGACTAAATATAAGATCTGGACAAAAATATTTTGCCTTCAAATTCATACCGTGATCGTAGCATGCATGGACTCGACTCATATGACTGGGATTTCCATGAAAAAGATTGTGGGACGAAAATGGGTGATCACTGTACATTTCTCTTCTGTTTCCTATTCATATTTATATTTTACCTCCTCAATTTAGCATTATGGACAGGGAAAGACCTAATCTAAAATCTGCACAAAAATATTTTGCCTTCAATTTCATACCGTGATCGTAGCATGCATGGACTCGACTCATATGACTGGGATTTCCATGGAAAAGATTGTGAGCGGATAATGGGTGATCACTGTAAATTTCTCTTCTGTTTCCTATTTATATTGCTATTTTAATTCCTCAATTTAGCATTATGGACAGGGAAAGAACTAATCTAAAATCTGCACAAAAATATTTAGCCTTCAAATTCATACCGTGATCGTAGTATGCATGGACTTGACTCATATGACTGGGATTTCCATGCAAAAGATTGTGGGCCTAAAATGGGTTATCACTGTACATTTCTCTTCTGTTTCCTATTTATGTTTATATTTTACCTCCTCAATTGAGCATTATGGACAGGGAAAGACCTAATCTAAAATCTGCACAAAAATATTTTGCCTTCAAATTCATACCGTGATCGTAGCATGCATGGACTCGACTCATATGACTGGGATTTCCATGAAAAAGATTGTGGGCCGAAAATAGGTGATCACTGTACATTTCTCTTCTGTTTCCTATTTATATTTCTATTTTACCTCCTCAATTTAGCATTATCGACAGGGAAAGACCAAATCTAAGATCTGCACAAAAATATTTTGCCTTCAAATTCATACCGTGATCGTAGCATGCATGGACTCGACACATATGACTGGGATTTACATGAAAAAGATTGTGGCCCGAAAATTCGTGATCACTGAATATTTCTCTTTTGTTTCCTATTTATATTTCTATTTTACCTCCTCAATTTAGCATTATGGACAGGGAAAGATATAATCTAAAATCTGCACAAAAATATATTGCCTTCAAATTCATACCGTGATCGTAGCATGCATGGACTCGACTCATATGACTGGGATTTCCATGAAAAAGATTGTGGGCGGAAAATGGGAGATCACTGTACATTTCTCTTCTGTTTCCTATTTATATTTATATTTTACCTCCTCAATTTAGCATTATGGACAGGGAAAGACCTAATCTAAAATCTGCACAAAAATATTTTGCCTTCAAATTCATACCGTGAACGTAGCATGCATGGACTCGACTCATATGACTGGGATTTCCATGAAAAAGATTGTGGGCCGAAAATAGGTGATCACTGTAAATTTCTCTTCTGTTTCCTATTTATATTTCTATTTTACCTCCTCAATTTAGCATTATGGACAGGGAAAGACCAAATCTAAGATCTGCACAAAAATATTTTGCCTTCAAATTCATACCGTGATCGTAGCATGCATGGACTCGACACATATGACTGGGATTTACATGAAAAAGATTGTGGGCCGAAAATTCGTGATCACTGAATATTTCTCTTTTGTTTCCTATTTATATTTATATTTTACCTCCTCAATTTAGCATTATGGATAGGGAAAGAACTAATCTGAAATCTGCACAAAAATATTTTGCCTTCAAATTCATACCGTGATCGTAGCATGCATGGACTCGACTCATATGACTGGGATTTCCATGAAAAAGATTGTGGGCCGAAATGTGGGTGATCACTGTACATTTCTCTTCTGTTTCCTATTTATATTTATATTTTACCTCCTCAATTTACCATTATGGACAGGGAAAGACCTAATCTAAAATCTGCACAAAAATATTTTGCCTTCAAATTCATACCGTGATCGTAGCATGCATGGACTCTACTCATATGACTGGGATTTCCATGAAAAAGATTGTGGGCCGAAAATGGGTGATCACTGTACATTTCTCTTCTGTTTCCTATTTATATTTCTATTTTACCTCCTCAATTTAGCATTATGGACAGGGAAAGACCTAATCTAAAATCTGCACAAAAATATTTTGCCTTCAAATTCATACCGTGATCGTAGCATGCATGGACTCTACTCATATGACTGGGATTTCCATGAAAAAGATTGTGGGCGGAAACTGGTGATCACTGTACATTTCTCTTCTGTTTCCTATTTATATTTATATTTTACCTCCTCAATTTAGCATTATGGACAGGGAAAGACCTAATCTAAAATGTGCACAAAAATATTTTGCCTTCAAATTCGTACCGTGATCGTAGCATGCATGGACTCGACTCATATGACTGGGATTTCCATGAAAAACATTGTGGGCGGAAAATGGGTGATCACTGTACATTTCTCTTTTGTTTCCTATTTATATTTCTATTTTACCTCCTCAATTTAGCATTATGGACAGGGAAAGACCAAATCTAAAATCTTCACAAAAATATTTTGCCTTCAAATTCATACCGTGATCGTAGCATGCATGGACTCGACTGATATGACTGGGATTTCCATGAAAACGATTGTGGGCGGAAAATGGATGATCACTGTACATGTCTCTTCTGTTTCCTATTTATATTTATATTTTACCACCTCAATTTAGCATTATGGACAGGGAAAGACCTAATCGAAAATCTGCACAAAAATATTTTGCCTTCAAATTCATACCGTGATCGTAGCATGCATGGACTCGACTCATATGACTGGGATTTCCATGAAAAGACTGTGGGCCGAAAATGCGTGATCACTGTATATTTCTCTATTGTTTCCTATTTATATTTCTATTTTACCTCCTCAATTTAGCATTATGGACAGGGAAAGACCTAATCTAAAATCTGCACAAAAATATTTTGCCTTCAAATTCATACCGTGATCGTAGCATGCATGGACTCGACTCATATGACTGGGATTTCCATGAAAAAGATTGTGGGCCGAAAATAGGTGATCACTGTACATTTCTCTTCTGTTTCCTATTTATATTTCTATTTTACCTCCTCAATTTAGCATTATCGACAGGGACAGACCAAATCTAAGATCTGCACAAAAATATTTTGCCTTCAAATTCATACCGTGATCGTAGCATGCATGGACTCGACTCATATGACTGGGATTTCCATGAAAAAGATTGTGGGCCGAAAATGGGTGATCACTGTACATTTCTCTTCTGTTTCCTATTTATATTTATATTTTACCTCCTCAATTTAGCATTATGGACAGGGAAAGACCTAATCTAAAATCTGCACAAAAATATTTTGCCTTCAAATTCATACCGTGATCGTAGCATGCATGGACTCTACTCATATGACTGGGATTTCCATGAAAAAGATTGTGGGCGGAAACTGGTGATCAATGTACATTTCTCTTCTGTTTCCTATTTATATTTATATTTTACCTCCTCAATTTAGCATTATGGACAGGGAAAGACCTAATCTAAAATCTGCACAAAAATATTTTGCCTTCAAATTCGTACCGTGATCGTAGCATGCATGGACTCGACTCATATGACTGGGATTTCCATGAAAAACATTGTGGGCGGAAAATGGGTGATCACTGTACATTTCTTTCTTGTTTCCTATTTATATTTATATTTTACCTCCTCAATTTAGCATTATGGACAGGGAAAGACCAAATCTAAAATCTTCACAAAAATATTTTGCCTTCAAATTCATACCGTGATCGTAGCATGCATGGACTCGACTGATATGACTGGGATTTCCATGAAAACGATTGTGGGCGGAAAATGGGTGATCACTGTACATGTCTCTTCTGTTTCCTATTTATATTTATATTTTACCACCTCAATTTAGCATTATGGACAGGGAAAGACCTAATCGAAAATCTGCACAAAAATATTTTGCCTTCAAATTCATACCGTGATCGTAGCATGCATGGACTCGACTCATATGACTGGGATTTCCATGAAAAGACTGTGGGCCGAAAATGCGTGATCACTGTATATTTCTCTATTGTTTCCTATTTATATTTCTATTTTACCTGCTCAATTTAGCATTATGGACAGGGAAAGACCTAATCTAAAATCTGCACAAAAATATTTTGCCTTCAAATTCATACCGTGATCGTAGCATGCATGGACTCGACTCATATGACTGGGATTTCCATGAAAAAGATTGTGGGCCGAAAATGCTTTATCACTGTATATTTCTCTTTTGTTTCCTATTTATATTTCTATTTTACCTCCTCAATTTAGCATTATGGATAGGGAAAGACCTAATCTGAAATCTGCACAAAAATATTTTGCCTTCAAATTCATACCGTGATCGTAGCATGCATGGACTCGACTCATATGACTGGGATTTCCATGAAAAAGATTGTGGGCGGAAACTGGTGATCACTGTACATTTCTCTTCTCTTTCCTATTTATATTTCTATTTTACCTCCTCAATTTAGCATTATGGACAGGGAAAGAACTAATCTAAAATCTGCACAAAGATATTTAGCCTTCAAATTCATACCGTGATCGTAGCATGCATGGGCTGGACTCATATGACTGGGATTTCCATGAAAAAGTTTGTGGGCCTAAAATGGGTGATCACTGTACATTTCTCTTCTGTTTCCTATTTATATTTATCTTTTACCTCCTCAATTTAGCATTATGGACAGGGAAAGACCTAATCTAAAATCTGCACAAAAATATTTTGCCTTCAATTTCATACCGTGATCGTAGCATGCATGGACTCGACTCATATGACTGGGATTTCCATGGAAAAGATTGTGAGCGGAAAATGGGTGATCACTGTAAATTTCTCTTCTGTTTCCTATTTATATTGCTATTTTAATTCCTCAATTTAGCATTATGGACAGGGAAAGAACTAATCTAAAATCTGCACAAAAATATTTAGCCTTCAAATTCATACCGTGATCGTAGCATGCATGGACTCGACTCATATGACTGGGATTTCCATGCAAAAGATTGTGGGCCTAAAATGGGTGATCACTGTACATTTCTCTTCTGATTCCTATTTATATTTATATTTTACCTCCTCAATTTAGCATTATGGACAGGGAAAGACCTAATCTAAAATCTGCACAAAAATATTTTGCCTTCAAAATCATACCGTGATCGTAGCATGCATGGACTCGACTCATATGACTGGGATTTCCATGAAAAAGATTGTGGGCGGAAACTGGTGATCACTGTACATTTCTCTTCTGTTTCCTATTTATATTTATATTTTACCTCCTCAATTTAGCATTATGGACAGGGAAAGACCTAATCTAAAATCTGCACAAAAATATTTTCCCTTCAAATTCATACCGTGATCGTAGCCTGCATGGACTCTTCTCATATGACTGGGATTTCCATGAAAAAGATTGTGGGCCGAAAATGGGTGATCACTGTACATTTCTCTTCTGTTTCCTATTCATATTTATATTTTACCTCCTCAATTTAGCATTATGGACAGGGAAAGAACTAATCTAAAATCTGCACAAAGATATTTAGCCTTCAAATTCATACCGTGATCGTAGCATGCATGGGCTGGACTCATATGACTGGGATTTCCATGAAAAAGTTTGTGGGCCTAAAATGGGTGATCACTGTACATTTCTCTTCTGTTTCCTATTTATATTTATCTTTTACCTCCTCAATTTAGCATTATGGACAGGGAAAGACCTAATCTAAAATCTGCACAAAAATATTTTGCCTTCAATTTCATACCGTGATCGTAGCATGCATGGACTCGACTCATATGACTGGGATTTCCATGGAAAAGATTGTGAGCGGAAAATGGGTGATCACTGTAAATTTCTCTTCTGTTTCCTATTTATATTGCTATTTTAATTCCTCAATTTAGCATTATGGACAGGGAAAGAACTAATCTAAAATCTGCACAAAAATATTTAGCCTTCAAATTCATACCGTGATCGTAGCATGCATGGACTCGACTCATATGACTGGGATTTCCATGCAAAAGATTGTGGGCCTAAAATGGGTGATCACTGTACATTTCTCTTCTGTTTCCTATTTATATTTATATTTTACCTCCTCAATTTAGCATTATGGATAGGGAAAGAACTAATCTGAAATCTGCACAAAAATATTTTGCCTTCAAATTCATACCGTGATCGTAGCATGCATGGACTCGACTCATATGACTGGGATTTCCATGAAAAAGATTGTGGGCCGAAATGTGGGTCATCACTGTACATTTCTCTTCTGTTTCCTATTTATATTTATATTTTACCTCCTCAATTTAGCATTATGGACAGGGAAAGACCAAATCTAAGATCTGCACAAAAATATTTTCCTTCAAATTCATACTGTGATCGTAGCATGCATGGAGTCGACTGATATGACTGGGATTTCCATGAAAAAGATTGTGGGCGGAAAATGGGTGTTCACTGTACATGTCTCTTCTGTTTCCTATTTATATTTCTATTTTACCTCCTCAATTTAGCATTATGGACAGGGAAAGACCGAATCGAAAATCTGCACAAAAATATTTTGCCTTCAAATTCATACCGTGATCGTAGCATGCATGGACTCGACTCATATGACTGGGATTTCCATGAAAAAGATTGTGGGCCGAAAATGCGTTATCACTGTATATTTCTCTTTTGTTTCCTATTTATATTTATATTTTACCTCCTCAATTTAGCATTATGGACAGGGAAAGACCAAATATAAGATCTGCACAAAAATATTTTGCCTTCAAATTCATACCGTGATCGTAGCATACATGGACTCGACTCATATGGATGGGATTTCCATGAAAAAGATTGTGGGCCGAAAATAGGTGATCACTGTACATTTCTCTTCTGTTTCCTATTTATATTTCTATTTTACCTCCTCAATTTAGCATTATGGACAGGGAAAGACCAAATCTAAGATCTGCACAAAAATATTTTCCTTCAAATTCATACTGTGATCGTAGCATGCATGGAGTCGACTGATATGACTGGGATTTCCATGAAAAAGATTGTGGGCGGAAAATGGGTGATCACTGTACATGTCTCTTCTGTTTCCTATTTATATTTCTATTTTACCTCCTCAATTTAGCATTATGGACAGGGAAAGACCTAATCGAAAATCTGCACAAAATTATTTTGCCTTCAAATTCATACCGTGATCGTAGCATGCATGGACTCGACTCATATGACTGGGATTTCCATGAAAAAGATTGTGGGCCGAAAATTCGTGATCACTGTATATTTCTCTTTTGTTTCCTATTTATATTTATATTTTACCTCCTCAATTTAGCATTATGGACAGGGAAAGACCAAATATAAGATCTGCACAAAAATATTTTCCCTTCAAATTCATACCGTGATCGTAGCATACATGGACTCGACTCATATGGATGGGATTTCCATGAAAAAGATTGTGGGCCGAAAATAGGTGATCACTGTACATTTCTCTTCTGTTTCCTATTTATATTTCTATTTTACCTACTCAATTTAGCATTATGGACAGTGAAAGACCTAATGTAAGATCTGCACAAAAATATTTTGCCTTCAAATTCATACCGTGATCGTAGCATGCATGGACTCGACTCATATGACTGGGATATCCATGAAAAAGATTGTGGGCCGAAAATGGGAGATCACTGTACATTTCCCTTCTGTTTCCTATTTATATTTCTATTTTACCTCCTCAATTTAGCATTATGGACAGGGAAAGACCTAATCTAAAATCTGCACAAAAATATTTTGCCTTCAAATTCATACCGTGATCGTAGAATGCATGGACTCGACTTATATGACTGGGATTTCCATGAAAAAGATTGTGGGCGGAAAATGGGTGATCACTGTACATTTCTCTTCTGTTTCCTATTTATATTTCTATTTTACCTCCTCAATTTAGCATTATGGACAGGGAAAGACCTAATCTAAAATCTGCACAAAAATATTTTGCATTCAAATTCATACCGTGATCGTAGCATGCATGGACTCGACTCATATGACTGGGATTTCCATGCAAAAGATTGTGGGCAGAAAATGGGTGATCACTGTACATTTCTCTTCTGTTTCCTATTTATATTTATGTTTTACCTCCTCAATTTAGCATTATGGACAGGGAAAGACTAAATATAAGATCTGGACAAAAATATTTTGCCTTCAAATTCATACCGTGATCGTAGCATGCATGGACTCGACTCATATGACTGGGATTTCCATGAAAAAGACTCTGGGCCGAAAATGGGTGATCACTGTACATTTCTCTTCTATTTCCTATTTATATTTCTATTTTACCACCTCAATTTAGCAGTATGGACCGAGAAAGATCTAATCTAAAATCTGCTCAAAAATATTTTGCCTTCAAATTCATACCGTGATCGTAGCATGCATGGACTCGACTCATATGACTGGGATTTCCATGAAAAAGGTTGTGGGCCGAAAATGGGTGATCACTGTACATTTCTCTTCTGTTTTTTATTTATATTTATATTTTACTTCCTCAATTTAGCATTATGGACAGGGAAAGACCGAATCTAAGCTCTGCACAAAAATATTTTGCCTTCAAATTCATACCGTGATCGTAGCATGGATGGACTCGACTCATATGACTGGGATTTCCATGAAAAAGATTGTGGGCCGAAAATGGGTGATCACTGTACATTTCTTTGCTGTTTCCTATATATATTTCTATTTTACCTCCTCAATTTAGCATTATGGACAGGGAAAGACCTAATCAAAAATCTGCACAAAAATATTTTGCCTTCAAATTCATACCGTGATCATAGCATGCATGGACTCGAGTCATATGACTGGGATTTGCATGAAAAAGATTGTGGGCCGAAAATGGGTGATCACTGTACATTTCTCTTCTGTTTCCTATTTATATTTATATTTTATCTCCTCAATTTACCATTATGGACAGGGAAAGAACTAATGTAAAATCTGCACAAAAATATTTTGCCTTCAAATTCATACCGTGATCGTAGCATGCATGGACTCGACTCATATGACTGGGATTTCCATGAAAAAGATTGTGGGCCGAAAATGGGTGATCACTGTACATTTCTCTTTTGTTTCCTATTTATATTTATATTTTACCTCCACAATTTAGTATTATGGACAGGGAAAGACCTAATCTAAGATCTGGACAAAAATATTTTGCCTTCAAATTCATACCGTGATCGTCGCATGCATGGACTCGAATCATATGACTGGGATTTGAATGAAAAAGATTGTGGGCCAAAAATGGGTGATCACTGTACATTTCTCTTCTGTTTCCTATTTATATTTATATTTTACCTCCTTAATTTAGCATTATGGAAAGTGAAAGACCTAATCTAAAATCTGCACCAAAATATTTTGCCTTCAAATTCATACCGTGATCGTAGCATGCATGGACTCGACTCATATGACTGGGATTTCCATGAAAAAGACTCTGGGCCGAAAATGGGTGATCACTGTACATTTCTCTTCTGTTTCCTATTTATATTTATATTTTACCTCCTCAATTTAGCATTATGGACAGGGAAAGACCTAATCTAAAATCTGCACAAAAATATTTTGCATTCAAATTCATACCGTGATCGTAGCATGCATGGACTCGACTCATATGAATGGGATTTCCATGAAAAAGATTGTGGGCGGAAAATGGGTGATCACTGTACATTTCTCTTCTGTTTCCTATTTATATTTATAATTTACCTCCTCAATTTAGCATTATGAACAGGGAAAGACTAAATATAAGATCTGGACAAAAATATTTTGCCTTCAAATTCATACCGTGATCGTAGCATGCATGGACTCGACTCATATGACTGGGATTTCCATGAAAAAGATTGTGGGCCGAAAATGGGTGATCACTGTACATTTCTCTTCTGTTTTTTATTTATATTTATATTTTACTTCCTCAATTTAGCATTATGGACAGGGAAAGACCGAATCTAAGCTCTGCACAAAAATATTTTGCCTTCAAATTCATACCGTGATCGTAGCATGGATGGACTCGACTCATATGACTGGGATTTCCATGAAAAAGATTGTGGGCCGAAAATGGGTGATCACTGTACATTTCTTTTCTGTTTCCTATATATATTTCTATTTTACCTCCTCAATTTAGCATTATGGACAGGGAAAGACCTAATCAAAAATCTGCACAAAAATATTTTGCCTTCAAATTCATACCGTGATCATAGCATGCATGGACTCGAGTCATATGACTGGGATTTGCATGAAAAAGATTGTGGGCCGAAAATGGGTGATCACTGTACATTTCTCTTCTGTTTCCTATTTATATTTATATTTTATCTCCTCAATTTACCATTATGGACAGGGAAAGAACTAATGTAAAATCTGCACAAAAATATTTTGCCTTCAAATTCATACCGTGATCGTAGCATGCATGGACTTGACTCATATGACTGGGATTTCCATGAAAAAGATTGTGGGCCGAAAATGGGTGATCACTGTACATTTCTCTTTTGTTTCCTATTTATATTTATATTTTACCTCCACAATTTAGTATTATGGACAGGGAAAGACCTAATCTAAGATCTGGACAAAAATATTTTGCCTTCAAATTCATACCGTGATCGTCGCATGCATGGACTCGAATCATATGACTGGGATTTGAATGAAAAAGATTGTGGGCCAAAAATGGGTGATCACTGTACATTTCTCTTCTGTTTCCTATTTATATTTATATTTTACCTCCTTAATTTAGCATTATGGAAAGTGAAAGACCTAATCTAAAATCTGCACCAAAATATTTTGCCTTCAAATTCATACCGTGATCATAGCATGCATGGACTCGACTCATAAGACTGGGATTTCCATGAAAAAGATTGTGGGCACAAAATGGGTGATCACTGTACATTTCTCTTCTGTTTCCTATTTATATTTATATTTTACCTCCTCAGTTTAGCATTATGGACAGGGTAAGACATAATCTAAGATCTGCACAAAAATATTTTGCCTTCAAATTCATACCGTTATCGTACCATGCACAGACTTGACTCATATGACTGGGATTTCCATGAAAATGATTGTCTTCAGAAAATGGGTGATCACTGTACATTTCTCTTCTGTTTCCTATTAATATTTCTATTTTACCTCCTCAAATTAGCATTATGGAGAGGGAAAGACCTAATCTAAGATCTGCACAAAAATATTTTGCCTTCAAATTCATACCCTGATCGTAGCATGCATGGACTCGACACATATAACTGGGATTTCCATGAAAAAGATTCTGGGCAGAAAATGGGTAATCACTGTATATTTCTCTTCTGTTTCCAATTTATATTTCTATGTTACTTCTTCAATTTAGCATTATGGACAGGGAAAGACCTAATCCATGGTATGCAAAAAAATATTTTGTTTTCAAATTCATACCGTGATCGTAGCATGCATGGACTCGACTCATATGACTGGGATTTCCATGAAAAAGATTGTGGGCCAAAAATGGGTGATCACGGTACATTTCTCTTCTGTTTCCTATTTATATTTATATTTTACCTCCTCAATTTAGCATTATGGACAGGGAAAGACCTAATCTAAGATCTGCACAAAAATATTTTCCCTTCAAATTCATACCGTGAACCTAGCATGCATGGACTCGACTCATATGACTGGGATTTCCATGAAAAAGATTCTGGGCAGAAAATGGGTGATCACTGTACTTTTCTCTTCTGTCTCCTCTTTATATTTCGATTTTACTTCCTCAATTTAGCATTATGGACAATGAAAGACGTAATCTATGCTGTCCGAAAAAATATTTTGCCTTCAAATTCATACCGTGATCGTAGCATGCATGGACTCGACTCATATGACTGGGATTTCCATGAAAAAGATTGTGGGCAGAAAATGGGTGATCACTGTACATTTCTCTTCTGTTTCCTATTTATATTTATATTTTACCTCCTCAGTTTAGCATTATGGACAGGTTAAGACCTAATCTAAGATCTGCACAAAAATATTTTGCCTTTAAATTCATACCGTGATCGTAGCATACATGGACTCGACTCATATGACTGGGATTTCCATGAAAAAGATTCTGGGCAGAAAATGTGTAATCACTGTACATTTCTCTTCTGTTTCCAATTTATATTTCTTTTTTACTTCCTGAATTTAGCATTATAGACAGGGAAAGACCTAATCTAAGCTCTGCAAAAAAATATGTTGCCTTCAAATTCATACCGTGATCGTAGCATGCATGGACTCGACTCATATGACTGGGATTTCCATGAAAAAGATAGTGGGACGAAAATGGGTGATCACGGTACATTTCTCTTCTGTTTCCTATTTATATTTATATTTTACCTCCTCAATTTAGCATTATGGACAGGGAAAGACCTAATCTAAGATCTGCACAAAAATATTTTCCCTTCAAATTCATACCGTGAACGTAGCATGAATGGTCTCGACTCATATGACTGGGATTTCCATGAAAAAGATTCTGGGCAGAAAATGGGTAATCACTGTACATTTCTCTTCTGTTTCCAATTTATATTTATATTTTACTTCCTTAATTTAGCATTATGTACAGGGAAAGACCTAATCTATGCTCTGCAAAAAAATATTTTGCCTTCAAATTCATACCGTGATCGTAGCATGCATGGACTCGACTCATATGACTGGGATTTCCATGAAAAAGATTGTGGGCCGAAAATGGGTGATCACGGTACATTTCTCTTCTCTTTCCTATTTATATTTATATTTTACCTCCTCAATTTAGCATTATGGACAGGGAAAGACCAAATGTAATATCTGCAAAAAAACATTTTGCCTTCAAATTCATACTGTGAACGTAGCATGCATGGACTCGACTCATATGACTGGGATTTCC
Organism: Acanthosepion lycidas; assembly: GCA_963932145.1. Lineage (NCBI taxonomy): Eukaryota > Metazoa > Mollusca > Cephalopoda > Sepiida > Sepiidae > Acanthosepion > Acanthosepion lycidas. The sequence goes on along the minus strand of OZ010589.1, from coordinate 3,862,672 downwards.
ATGAAAAAGATTGTGGGCCGAAAATTGGTGATCACTGAACATTTCTCTTCTGTTTCCTATTTATATTTATATTTTACCTCCTCAATTTAGCATTATGGACAGGGAAAGACGTAATCTAAAATCTGCAGAAAAATATTTTGCCTTCAAATTCATACCGTGATCGTAGCATGAATTGACTCGACTCATATGACTGGGATTTCCATGAAAAATATTGTGGGCCGAAAATGGGTGATCACTGTACATTTCTCTTCTGTTTCCTATTTATATTTATATTTTACCTCCTCAATTTAGCATTATGGACAGGGAAAGACCAAATCTAAAATCTGCACAAAAATATTTTGCCTTCAAATTCATACCGTGATCGTAGCATGCATGGACTCGACTCATATGACTGGGATTTCCATGAAAAAGATTGTGGGCGGAAAATGGGTGATCACTGAACATTTCTCTTCTTTTTCCTCTTTATATTTATATTTTACCTCCTCAATTTAGCATTATGGACAGGGAAAGACGTAATCTAAAATCTGCAGAAAAATATTTTGCCTTCAAATTCATACCGTGATCGTAGCATGAATTGACTCGACTCATATGACTGGGATTTCCATGAAAAAGATTGTGGGCCGAAAATGGGTGATCACTGTACATTTCTCTTCTGTTTCCTATTTATATTTATATTTTACCTCCTCAATTTAGCATTATGAACAGGGAAAGACCAAATCTAAAATCTGCACAAAAATATTTTGCCTTCAAATTCATACCGTGATCGTAGCATGCATGGACTCGACCCATATGACTGGGATTTCCATGAAAAAGTTTGTGGGCCGAAAATGGGTGATCACTGTACATTTCTTTTCTGTTTCCTATTTATATTTATATTTTACCTCCTCAATTTAGCATTATGGACAGGGAAAGACCTAATCTGAAATCTTCACAAAAATATTTTGCCTTCAAATTCATACCATGATCGTAGCATGCATGGACTCGACTCATATGACTGGGATTTCCATGAAAAAGATTGTGGGCGGAAAATGGGTGATCACTGTACATTTCTCTTCTGTATTCTATTTCTATTTATATTTTACCTCCTCAATTCAGCATTATGGCCAGGAAAGACCTAATCTAAGCTCTGCACAAAAATATTTTGCCTTCAAATTCATACCGCGATCATAGCATGCATGGACTCGACTCATATGCCTGGGATTTAAATGAAAAAGATTGTGGGCAGAAAATGGCTGATCACTGTACATTTCTCTTCTGTTTCCTATTTATATTTCTATTTTACCTCCTCAACTTAGCATCATAGACATGGAAAGACCAAATCTAAGATCTGCAAAAAAATATTTTGCCTTCAAATTCATACCGTGATCGTAGCATGCATGAACTCGACTCATATGACTGGGATTTCCATGAAAAAGATTGTGTGCCGAAAATGGGTGATCACGGTACTTTTCTCTTCTGTTTCATATTTATATTTCTATTTTACCTCCTCAATTTAGCGTTATGGACAGTGAAAGACCTACTCTAAGATCTGCAAAAAAATATTTTGCCTTCAAATTCATGCCGTGTTCGTAGCATGCATGTACTCGACTCATATGACTGGGATTTCCATGAAAAAGATGGTGTGCACAAAATGGGTGATCACTGTATATTTCTCTTCTGTTTCCTGTTTATATTTATGTTTTACTTCCTCAATTTAGCATTATGGACAGGGAAAGACCTAATCTAAGGTCTGCAAAAAAATGTTTTACCTTCAAATTCATACCGTGATCGTAGCATACATGGACTCGTCTCATATGAATGGGATTTATGAAAAAGATTCTGGGCAGAAAATGGGTGATCACTGTACATTTCTCTTCTGTTTCCTATTTATATTTATATTTTACATCCTAAAGTTAGCATTATGGCCAGTGAAAGACGTAATATAAGCTCTGCACAAAAATATTTTGCCTTCAAATTCATACCGTGATCGTAGCATGCATGGACTAGAGTGATATGACTGGGATTTCCATGAAAAAGATTGTGGGCCCAAAATGGGTGATCAATGTACATTTCTCTTCTGTTTCCTATTTATATTTATATTTTCCTCCTCAATTTAGCATTATGGACAGGGAAAGACCTAATCTAAGCTCTTCACAAAAATATTTTGCCTTCAAATTCATACCGTGATCGTAGCATGCATGGACTCGACTCATATGACTGGGATTTCCATGAAAAACATTTTGGGCAGAAGATGGGTGATCACAGTACATTTCTCTTCTGTTTCTTATATATATTTCTATTTTACTTCTTCAATTTATCATTATGGACAGGGAAAGACCAAATCTAAGATCTGCAAAAAAATATTTTGCCTTCAAATTCATACCGTGATCGTAGCATGCATGGACTCGTCTCATATGACTGGGATTTCCATGAAAAAGATTGTGAGCAGAAAATGGGAGATCATTGTACATTTCTCTTCTGTTTCCTATTTATATTTCTATTTTACTGCTTTAATTTAGCATTATGGACAGGGAAAGACCTAATCTAAGACTGACATTTCCATGAAAGAGATTGTGGGCAGAAAATGGGTGATCACTGTACATTTCTCTTCTGTTTCCGATTTATATTTCTATTTTACCTTTTCAATTTAGCATTATGGACAGGGAAAGACCTAATCTAAAATCTGCACAAAAATATTTTGCCTTCAAATTCATACCGTGATCGTAGCATGCATGAACTCGACTCATATGACTGGGATTTCCATGAAAAAGATTGTGGGCCGAAAATCGGTGATCACTGTACATTTCTCTTCTGTTTCCTATTTATATTTTTTATTTTACCTCCTCAATTTAGCATTATGGACAGGGAAAGATCTAATCTAAGCTCTGCACAAAAATATTTTGCCTTCAAATTCATAGCGTGATCGTAGCATGCATGGACTCGACTCATATGACGGGGATTTCCATGAACAACTTCGTGGGCCAAAAATGGGTGATCACTGTACATTTCTCTTCTGTTTCCTATTTATATTTCTATTTTACCTCCTCAATTTAGCATTATGGACAGGGAAAGACCTAATCTAAAATCTACACAAAAATATTTTGCCTTCAAATTCATTCCGTGATCGTAGCATGAATGAACTCGACTCATATGACTGGGATTTCCATGAAAAAGATTGTGGGCCGAAAATGGGTGATCACTGTACATTTCTCTTCTGTATTCTATTTATATTTCTATTTTACCTTCTCAATATAGCATTATGGCCAGGGAAAGACCTAATCTAAGCTCTGCACAAAAATATTTTGCCTTCAAATTCATACCGTGATCGTAGCATGCATGGACTCGACTCATATGACGGGGATTTCCATGAAAAAGATTGTGGGCTAAAAATGGGTGATCACTGTACATTTCTCTTCTGTTTCCTATTTATATTTATATTTTACCTCCTTAACTTAGCATTATGGACAGGGAAAGACCTAATCTAAGCTCTGCACAAAAATATTTTGCCTTCAAATTCATACCGTGATCGTAGCATGCATGGACTCGACTCATATGACTGGGATTTCCATGAAAAAGATTGTGGGCCGAAAATGGGTGATCACCCTACATTTCTCTTCTGTTTTCTATTTATATTTATATTTTACCTCCTCAATTTAGCATTATGGACAGGGAAAGACCTAATCTAAAATCTGCACAAAAATATTTTGCCTTCAAATTCATACCGTGATCGTAGGAAGCATGGACTCGAATCATATGACTGGGATTTCCATGAAAAAGTTTGTGGGCCGAAAATGGGTGATCACTGTACATTTCTCTTCTGTTTCCTATTTATATTTATATTTTACCTCCTCAATTTAGCATTATGGACAGGGAAAGACCTAATCTAAGATCTGCACAAAAATATTTTGCCTTCAAATTCATACCGTGATCGTAGCATGCATGGACTTGACTCATATGAATGGGATTTCCATGAAAAAGACAGTGGGTACAAAATGGGTGATCACTGTATATTTCTCTTCTGTTTCCTATTTATATTTATATTTTACTTCCTTAATTTAGCATTATGGACAGGGAAAGACCTAATCTAAAATCAGCAAAAAAATATTTTGCCTTCAAATTCATAACGTGAACGTAGCATGCATAGACTCAACTCATCTGAATGGATTTCCATGAAAAAGATTGTGGGCAGAAAATGGGTGATCACTGTACATTTCTCTTCTGCTTCCTATTTATATTTATATTGTACTTCCTCAATTTAGCATTATGGACAGGAAATGATCTAATATAAGATCAGCAAAAAAATATTTGCCTTCAAATTCATACCGTGATCGTAGGATGCATGGACTTGACTCATATGACTGGCAATTCCATGAAAAAGATTGTGGGCGGAAAATAGGTGATCACTGTACATTTCTCTTCTGTTTCCTATTTATATTTATATTTTACTTCCTTAATTTAGCATTATGTACAGGGAAAGACCCCATCTAAGATCTGCAAGAAAATATTTTGCCTTCAAATTCATACCGTGATCGTAGTATGCATGGATTCGACTCATATGACTGGGATTTCCATGAAAAAGATTGTGGGCAGAAAATGGGTGATCACTGTACATTTCTCTTCTGTTTCCTATTTATATTTCTATTTTACTTCCTTAATTTAGCATTATGGACAGGGAAAGACCTTATATAAGATCTGCAAAAAAATATTTTGACTTCAAATTCATACCGTGATCATTGCATGAATGGACTCGATAATATGACTGGGATTTCAATGAAAAAGATTGTGGGCAGAAAACGGGTGATCACTGTATATTTCTCTTCTGTTTCCTATTTATATTTCTATTTTAATTTCATCAATTTAGCATTATGGACAGGGAAAGTCTTAATCTAAGATCTGTAAAAAAATATTTTGCCTTCAAATTCATACCGTGATCGTAGCATGCATGGACACGATTCTTATGTCTGGGATTACCATGAAAAATATAGTGGTCACAATATGGGTGATCACTGTATATTTCTCTTCTGTTTCCTATTTATATTTTTATTTTACTTCCTTAATTTAGTATTATGGACAGGGAAAACCAAATCAAAGATCTGCAAAAAAATATTTTGCCTTCAAATTCATACCGTGATCGTAGCATGCATGGACCCAACTCATATGACTGGGATTTCCATAAATAAGATTGTGGGTATGAAATGGGTGATCACTGTACATTTCACTTCTGTTTCTTATTTATATTTATATTTTACTTCCTTAATTTATCATTATAGACAGGGAAATTCCTAATCAAAGATCTGCAAAAAAATATTTTGCCTTCAAATTCATACCGTGATCGTAGCATGCATGGACTCGACTCATATGACTGGGATTTCCATGAAAAAGATGGTGTGCACAAAATGGGTGATCACTGTATATTTCTCTTCTGTTTCCTGTTTATATTTATGTTTTACTTCCTCAATTTAGCATTATGGACAGGGAAAGACCTAATCTAAGGTCTGCAAAAAAATGTTTTACCTTCAAATTCATACCGTGATCGTAGCATACATGGACTCGTCTCATATGAATGGGATTTATGAAAAAGATTCTGGGCAGAAAATGGGTGATCACTGTACATTTCTCTTCTGTTTCCTATTTATATTTATATTTTACTTCCTTAAATCAGCATTATCGACAGGAAAAGACCTAATCTAAGATCTGCAAAAAAATATTTTGCCTTCAAATTCATACCGTGATTGTAGCATGCATGGACACGACTCATATGAGTGGGATTTCCATGAAAAAGATTGTGGTAGAAAATGGGTGATCACTGTACATTTCTCTTCTGTTTCCTATTTATATTTATATTTTACATCCTAAAGTTAGCATTATGGCCAGTGAAAGACGTAATATAAGCTCTGCACAAAAATATTTTGCCTTCAAATTCATACCGTGATCGTAGCATGCATGGACTAGAGTGATATGACTGGGATTTCCATGAAAAAGATTGTGGGCCCAAAATGGGTGATCAATGTACATTTCTCTTCTGTTTCCTATTTATATTTATATTTTCCCCCTCAATTTAGCATTATGGACAGGGAAAGATTTAATCTAAGCTCTTCACAAAAATATTTTGCCTTCAAATTCATACCGTGATCGTAGCATGCATGGACTCGACTCATATGACTGGGATTTCCATGAAAAACATTTTGGGCAGAAGATGGGTGATCACAGTACATTTCTCTTCTGTTTCTTATATATATTTCTATTTTACTTCTTCAATTTATCATTATGGACAGGGAAAGACCAAATCTAAGATCTGCAAAAAAATATTTTGCCTTCAAATTCATACCGTGATCGTAGCATGCATGGACTCGTCTCATATGACTGGGATTTCCATGAAAAAGATTGTGAGCAGAAAATGGGAGATCATTGTACATTTCTCTTCTGTTTCCTATTTATATTTCTATTTTACTGCTTTAATTTAGCATTATGGACAGGGAAAGACCTAATCTAAGACTGGAATTTCCATGAAAGAGATTGTGGGCAGAAAATGGGTGATCACTGTACATTTCTCTTCTGTTTCCGATTTATATTTATATTTTACCTCCTCAATTTAGCATTATGGACAGGGAAAGACCAAATCTAAGATCGGCAAAATATTTTTTTGCCTTCAAATTCATACCGTGATCGTAGCATGCATGGACTCGACTCATATGACTGGGATTTCCATGAAATAGATTGTGGGCAGAAAATGGGTGATCACTGTACATTTCTCTTCTGTTTCCTATTTATATTTCTATTTTACTTCGTCAATTTAGCATTATGGACAGGGAAAGACCTAATCTAAGATCTGCACAAAAATATTTTGCCTTCAAATTCATACCGTGATCGTAGCATGCATGGACACGACTCATATGACTGGGATTTCCATGAAAAAGATTGTGGGCACAAAATGAGTGATCACTGTATATTTCTCTTCTGTTTCCTATTTATATTTCTATTTTACCTCCTCAATTTAGCATTATGGACAGGGAAAGACCTAATCTAAGATCTGCAAAAAAATATTTTGCCTTCAAATTCATACATGAACATAGTTTGCATGGACTCGACTCATAAGACTGGGATTTCCATGAAAAAGATTGTGGGCAGAAAATGGGTGATCACTGTACATATCTCTTCTGTTTCCTATTTATATTTATGTTTTACTTCCTCAATTTAGCATTATGGACAGGGAAATATCTAAACTAAAATCTGCAAAAAAATATTTTGCCTTCAAACACATACCGTGATCGTAGCATGCATGGACTCAACTCATATGACTGGGATTTCCATGAAAAAGATTGTGGGCCGAAAATGGGTGATCACTGTACATTTCTCTTCTGTTTCCTATTTATATTTATATTTTACTGCTTTAATTTAGCATTATGAACAGGGAAAGACCTAATCTAAGACTGGCATTTCCATGAAAGAGATTGTGGTCAGAAAATGGGTGATCACTGTACATTTCTCTTCTGTTTCCTATTTATATTTATATTTTACCTCCTCAATTTAGCATTATGGACAGGGAAAGAACTAATCTAAGCTCTGCACAGTAATATTTTGCCTTCAAATTCATACCGTGATCGTAGCATGCATTGACACGACTCATATGACTGGGATTTCCATTAAAAAGATTGTGGGCAGAAGAGGGGTGATCACTGTACATTTCTCTTCTGTTTCTTATTTCTATTTCTATTTTACTTCTTCAATTTAGCATTATGGACAGGGAAAGACCAAATCTAAGATCTGCAAAAAAATATTGTGCCTTCAAATTCATACCGTGATCGTAGCATGCATGGACTCGTCTGATATGACTGGGATTTCCATGAAAAAGATTGTGGTCCGAAAATGGGTGATCACCGTACATTTCTCTTTTGTTTCCTATTTATATTTATATTTTACCTCCTCATGTTAGCATTATGGCCAGTGAAAGACCCAATCTAAGATCTGCAAAAAAATATTTTGCCTTCAAATTCATACCCTGATCGTAGCATGCATGGACTCGACTCATATGACTGGGATTTCCATGAAAAAGATTGTGGGCCGAAAATGGATGATCACCGTACATTTCTCTTTTGTTTCCTATTTATATTTATATTTTACCTCCTCAATTTAGCATTATGGACAGGGAAAGACGTAATATAAGCTCTGCACAAAAATATTTTGCCTTCAAATTCATACCGTGATCGTAGCATGCATTGACACGACTCATATGACTGGGATTTCCATGAAAAACATTTTGGGCAGAAGATGGGTGATCACAGTACATTTCTCTTCTGTTTCTTATATATATTTCTATTTTACTTCTTCAATTTATCATTAGGGACAGGGAAAGACCAAATCTAAGATCTGCAAAAACATATTTTGCCTTCAAATTCATACCGTGACCGTAGCATGAATGGACTCGACTCATATGATTGGGATTTCCATGAAAAAGATTGTGGGCCTAAAATGGCTGATCACTGTACATTTCTCTTCTGTTTCCTATTTATATTTATATTTTACCTTCTCAAAATAGCATTATAGACAGGGAAAGAGCTAATCTAAAATCTGCACAAAAATATTTTGCCTTCAAATTCATATCGTAGCATGCATGGACTCGACTCATATGACTGGGATTTCCATGAAAAAGATTGTGCGCCGAAAATGGGTGGTCACGGTACATTTCTCTTCTGTTTACTATTTATATTTATATTTTACCTCCTCAATTTAGTATTATGGACAGGGAAAGACCAAATCTAAGATCTGCACAAAAATATTTTGCCTTCAAATTTATACCGTGATCGTAGCATGCATGGACTCGACTCATATGACTGGGATTTCCATGAAAAAGATTGTGGGCCGAAAATGCGTGATCACTGTATATTTCTCTTTTGATTCCTATTTATATTTCTATTTTACCTCCTCAATTTAGCATTATGGCCAGGGAAAGACCTAATCTAAGATCTGCACAAAAATATTTTGCCTTCAAATTCATACCGTGACCGTAGCATGAATGGACTCGACTCATATGATTGGGATTTCCATGAAAAAGATTGTGGGCCGAAAATGGGTGATCACAGTTCATTTCTCTTCTGTTTCCTATTTATATTTCTATTTGACTTCCTTCATTTAGCATAATGGACAGGGAAAGACCTAATCTAAGCTCTGCACAAAAAAATTTGCCTTCAAATTCATACCGTGATCGTAGCATGCATAGACTCGACTCATATGACTGGGATTTCCATGAAAAAGATTGTGGGCCGAAAATGCGTGATCACTGTATATTTCTCTTTTGTTTCCTATTTATATTTATATTTTACCTCCTCAATTTAGCATTATGGACAGGGAAAGACCTAATCTAAGATCTGCACAAAAATATTTTGCCTTCAAATTCATACCGTGATCGTAGCATGCATGGACTCGACTCATATGACTGGGATTTCCATGAAAAAGATTGTGGGCCGAAAATGGGTGATCACTGTACATTTCTCTTCTGTTTCCTATTTATATTTCTATTTTACCTCCTCAATTTAGCATTATGGACAGGGAAAGACATAATGTAAAAACTGCACAAAAATATTTTGCCTTGAAATTCATACCGTGACCGTAGCATGAATGGACTCGATTCATATGACTGGGATTTCCATGAAAATATTGTGGGTCGAAAATAGGTGATCACTGTACATTTCTCTTCTGTTTTACTATTTATATTTATATTTTACCTCCTCAATTTAGCATTATGGACAGGGAAAGACCTAATCTAAGATCTTCACAAAAATATTTTGCCTTCAAATTCATACCGTGATCGTAGCATGCATGGACACTACTCATATGACTGGGATTTCAATGAAAAAGATGGTCGGCCGAAAATGGGTGATCGCTGTACATTTCTCTTCTGTTTCCTATTTATATTTCTATTTTACCTCCTCAATTTAGCATTATGGACAGGGAAAGACCTAATCTAAGATCTTCACAAAAATATTTTGCCTTCAAATTCATACCGTGATCGTAGCATGCATGGACACTACTCATATGACTCGGATTTCAATGAAAAAGATTGTCGGCCGAAAATGGGTGATCACTGTACATTTCTCTTCTGTTTCCTATTTACATTTCTATTTTACCTCCTCAATTTAGCATTATGGACAATGAAAGACCTAATCTAAGTTCTGCACAAAAATATTTTGCCTTCAAATTCATACCGTGATCGTAGCATGCATGGACTCGACTCATATGACTGGGATTTCCATGAAAAAGATTGTCGGCCGAAAATTGGTGATCACTATTCCTTTCTCTTCTGTTTCCTATTTATATTTCTATTTTACTTCCTTCATTTAGCATTATAGATAGGGAAAGACCTAATCTAAGCTCTGCACAAAAATATTTTGCCTTCAAATTCATACCGTGATCGCAGCATGCATGGACTCGACTCATATGACTGGGATTTCCATGAAAAAGATTGTGGGTCGAAAATGGGTGATCACTGTACATTTCTCTTCTGTTTCCTATTTATATTTCTATTTTACCTCCTCAATTTAGCATTATGGACAGGGAAAGACCTAATCTAATATCTGCACAAAAATATTTCGCCTCCAAATTCATACCGTGAACGTAGCATGCATGGACTCGACTCATGTGACTGGGATTTCCATGAAAAAGATTGTGGGCCGAAAATGGGTGGTCACTGTACATTTCTCTTCTGTTTCCTATTTATATTTATATTTTACCTCCTCAATTTAGCATTATGGACAGGGAAAGACCAAATCTAAGATGTGCACAAAAATATTTTGCCTTCAAATTCATACCGTGATCGTAGCATGCATTGAATCGACTAATATGACTGGGATTTCCATGAAAAAGATTGTGGGCCGAAAATGGGTGATCACTGTACATTTCTCTTCTGTTTCCTATTTATATTTCTATTTTAACTCCTCAATTTAGCATTATGGACAGGGAAAGATCTAATCTAATATCTGCTCAAAAATATTTTGCTTTCAAATTCATACCGTGATCGTAGCATGCATGTACTCGACTCATATGACTGGGATTTCCATGAAAAAGATTGTGGGCCGAAAATGGGTGATCACTGTACATTTCTTTTCTGTTTCCTATTTATATTTATATTTTACCTCCTCAATTTAGCATTTTCGACCGGGAAAGAACTAATCTAAAATCTGCACAAAAATATTTTGCCTTCAAATTCATACCGTGATCGTAGCATGCATGGACTCGACTCATATGACTGGGATTTACATGAAAAAGATTGTGGGCCAAAAATGGTGATCACTGTATATTTCTCTTCTGTTTCCTATTTATATTTATATTTTACCTCCTCAATTTATCATTATGGACAGGGAAAGACCGATTCTAAAATCTGCACAAAAATATTTTGCTTTCAAATTCATACCGTGATCGTAGCATGCATGGACTCGACTCATATGACTGGGATTTCCATGAAAAAGATTGTGGGCCGAAAATGGGTGATCACTGTACATTTCTCTTCCGTTTCCTATTTATATTTATATTTTACCTCCTCAATTTAGCATTATGGACAGGGAAAGACATAATCTAAAATCTGCACAAAAATATTTTGCCTTCAAATTTATACCGTGATCGTAGCATGCATGGACTCGACTGATATGACTGGGATTTCCATGAAAAACATTGTGGGCCGAAAATGGGTGATCACTGTACATTTCTCTTCTGTTTCCTATTTATATTTATAGTTTACCTCCTCAATTTAGCATTATGGACAGGGAAAGACCTAATCTAAGCTCTGCTCAAAAATATTTTGCCTTCAAATTCATACCGTGATCGTAGAATGCATGAACTCGACTCATATGACTGGGATTTCCATGAAAAAGATTGTGGGCCGAAAATGGGTGATCACTGTACATTTCTCTTCTGTTTCCTATTTATATTTCTATTTTAACTCCTCAATTTAGCATTATGGACAGGGAAAGATCTAATCTAATATCTGCTCAAAAATATTTTGCTTTCAAATTCATACCGTGATCGTAGCATGCATGTACTCGACTCATATGACTGGGATTTCCATGAAAAAGATAGTGGGCCGAAAATGGGTGATCACTGTACATTTCTCTTCTGTTTCCTATTTATATTTATATTTTACCTCCTCAATTTAGCATTTTGGACCGGGAAAGAACTAATCTAAAATCTGCACAAAAATATTTTGCCTTCAAATTCATACCGTGATCGTAGCATGCATGGACTCGACTCATATGACTGGGATTTCCATGAAAAACATTGTGGGCCGAAAATGGGTGATCACTGTACATTTCTCTTCTGTTTCCTATTTATATTTCTATTTTACCTCCTCAATTTAGCATTATGGAGAGGGAAAGACATAATCTAAAATCTGCACAAAAATATTTTGCTTTCAAATTCATACCGTGATCGTAGCATGCATGGACTCGACTCATATGACTGGGATTTCCATGAAAAAGTTTGTGGGCCGAAAATGGGTGATCACTGTACATTTCCTTTCTGTTTCCTATTTCTATTTATATTTTACCTCCTCAATTTAGCATTATGGACAGGGAAAGACCTAATCTAAGCTCTGCTCAAAAATATTTTGCCTTCAAATTCATACCGTGATCGTAGCATGCATGAACTCGACTCATATGACTGGGATTTCCATGAAAAAGTTTGTGGGCCGAAAATGGGTGATCACTGTACATTTCCTTTCTGTTTCCTATTTATATTTATATTTTACCTCCTCAATTTAGCATTATGGACAGGGAAAGACCTAATCTAAAATCTGCACCAAAATATTTTGCCTTCAAATTCATACCGTGATCATAGCATGCATAGACGCGACTCATATGACTGGGATTTCCATGAAAAAGATTGTCAGCTGAAAATGGGTGATCACTGTACATTTCTCTTCTGCTTCCTATTTATATTTCTATTTTACCTCCTCAATTTAACATTATGGAGAGGGAAAGACCTAATCTAAAATCTGCACAAAAATATTTTGCCTTCAAATTCATACCGTGATCGTAGCATGCATGGACTCGACTCATATGACTGGGATTTCCATGAAAAAGATTGTGGGCCGAAAATGAGTGATCATTGTACATTTCTCTTCTGTTTCCTATTTACATTTCTATTTTACCTTCTCAATTTAGCATTATGGACAGGGAAAGACCTAATCTATAATCTGCACAAAAATATATTGCTTTCAAATTCATACTGCGATCAAAGCATGCATGGACTCGACTCATATGACTGGGATTTCCATGAAAAAGATTGTGGGCCGAAAATGGTGATCACTGTACATTTCTCTTCTGTATTCTATTGATATTTCTATTTTATCTCTACAATTTAGCATTATGGACAGGGAAAGACCTAATCTAAAATCTGCACAAAAACATTTTGCTTTCAAATTCATTCCGTGATCCTAGCATGCATGGACTCGACTTATATGACTGGGATTTCCTAGAAAAAGATTGTGGGCAGAAAATGGGTGATCACTGTACATTTCTCTTCGGTTTCCTATTTATATTTATATTTTACTTACTCAATTTAGCGTTATGGACAGGGAAAGACCTAATCTAAGCTCTGCACAAAAATATTTTGCCTTCAAATTCATACCGTGATGGTAGATATGCATGAACTCGACTCATATGACTGGGATTTCCATGAAAAAGTTTGTGGGCCGAAAATGGGTGATCACTGTACATTTCTCTTCTGTTTACTATTTATATTTATATTTTACCTCCTCAATTTAGCATTATGGACAGGGAAAGACCTAATCTAAGTTCTGCACAAAAATATTTTGCCTTCAAATTCATACCGTGATCATAGCATGCATGGACGCGAGTCATATGACTGGGATTTCCATGTAAAAGATTGTGGGCGGAAAATGGGTGATCACTGTACATTTCTCTCCTTTTCCTATTTATATTTCTATTTTACCTTCTCAATTTAGCATTATGGACAAGGAAATTCCTAATCTAAAATCTTCACAAAAAAAATTTGCTTTCAAATTCATACCGTCATCGTAGCATGCATGGACTCGACTCATATGACTGGGATTTCAATGAAAAAGATTGTGGGCCGAAAATTGTTGAGAACTGTACATTTCTCTTCTCTTTCCTATTTATATTTCTATTTTACCTTCTCAATTTAGCATTATGGACAGGGAAAGACCTAATCTAAAATCTGCACAAAAATATTTTGCTTTCAAATTCATACTGCGATCAAAGCATGCATGGACTCGACTCATATGACTGGGATTTCCATGAAAAAGATTGTGGGCCGAAAATTGGTGATAACTGTACATTTCTATTCTGTTTCCTATTCATATTTCTATTTTACCTCCTTAATTTAGCATTATGCACAGGGAAAGACCTAATCTAAAATCTGCACAAAAATATTTTGCCTTCAAATTCATACCGTGATCGTAGCATGCATGGACTCGACTCATATGACTGGGATTTCCATGAAAAAGATTGTGGGCCGAAAATGGGTGATCACTGTACATTTCTCTTCAGTTTCCTATTTATATTTATATTTTACCTCCTCAATTTAGTATTATGGACAGGGAAACACCTAATCTAAAATCTGCAGAAAAATTATTTTGCCTTCAACTTCATACCGTGATCGTAGCATGCATGAACTCAACACATATGACTGGGATTTCCATGAAAAAGATTGTGGGCCGCAAATGGGTGATCACTGTACATTTCTCTTCTGTTTCCTATTTATATTTATATTTTACTTCCTTCATTTAGCATTATGGACAGGGAAAGACATAATCTATGATCTACAAAAAAATATTTTGCCTTCAAATTCATACCGTGATCGTAGCATGCATGGACTCGAGTCATATGTCTGGGATTTCCATGAAAAGGATGTGGGCCGAAAATGGGTGATCACTGTACATTTCTCTTCAGTTTCCTATTTATATTTATATTTTACCTCCTCAATTTAGTATTATGGACAGGGAAAGACCTAATCTAAAATCTGCACAAAAATATTTTGCCTTCAAATTCATACCGTGATCGTAGCATGCATGGACTCGACTCCTCTGAATGGGATTTCCATGAAAAAGATTGTGGGCCGAAAATTGGTGATCACTGTACATTTTTCTTCTGTTTCCGATTTATATTTATATTTTAATTCCACAATTTACATTTATGGAGAGGGAAAGACCTAATCTAAAATCTGCACAAAAATATTTTGCCTTCAAATTCATACCGTGATCGTAGCATGCATGGACTTGACTCATATGACTGAGATTTCCATGAAAAATATTGTAAGCCGAAAATAGGTGATCACTGTACATTTCTCTTCTGTTTCCTATTCATATTTCTATTTTATCTCCTCAATTTAGCATTATGGACAGGGAAAGACCTAATCTAAGATCTGCACAAAAATATTTTGCCTTCAAATTCATACCGTGATCGTAGCATGCATGGACTCGACTCATATGTCTGGGATTTCCATTAAAAAGATTGTGGGCCGAAAATGGGTGATCACTGTACATTTTTCTTCTGTTTCTTATTTATATTTATATTTTACTTCCTCAATTTAGCATTATGGACAGGGAAAGACCTAATCTAAGCGCTGCACAAAAATATTTTGCCTTCAAATTCATACCGTGATCGTAGCATGCATGGACTCGACTCATATGTCTGGGATTTCCATGAAAAGGATTGTGGGCCGAAAATGGGTGATCACTGTACATTTCTCTTCTGTTTCCTATTTATATTTATATTTTACCTCCTCAATTTAGCATTATGGACAGGGAAAGACCTAATCTAAGATCTGCACAAAAATATTTTGCCTTCAAATTCATACCGCGATCGTAGCATGCATAGACTCGACTCATATGACTGGGATTTCCATGAAAAACATTGTGGGCCGAAAATGGGTGATCACTGTACATTTCTCTTCTGTTTCCTATTTATATTTATATTTTACCTCCTCAATTTAGCATTATGGACAGGGAAAGACCTAATCTAAGATCTGCACAAAAATATTTTGCCTTCAATTACATACCGTGATCGTAGTATGCATGGACTCGACTCATATGACTGGGATTTCCATGATAAAGATTCTGGGCAGAAAATGGGTGATCACTGTACATTTCTCTTCTGTTTCCTATTTATAATTATATTTTAATTCCTTACTTTAGCATTATGGACAGGGAAAGACTTAATCTAAGTTCGGCAAAAAAATATTTTGCCTTCAAATTCATACCGTTACCGTATCATGCATGGACTCGACTCATATAACTGGGATTTCTATAAAAAAGATTGTGGGCAGAAAATGGGTGATCACTGTACATTTCTCTTCTATTTCCTATTTATATTTCTATTTTACTTCCTTAATTTAGCATTATGGACCGGGAAAGATCTAATCTAAGATCTGGAAAAAAATATTTTGCCTTCAAATTCATACCGTGATCGTAGCATGTATGGACTCTACTCATATGACTGGTATTTCCATGAAAAAGATTGTGGGCAGAAAATGGGTGATCACTGTACATTTCTATTCTGTTTCCTATTCATATTTCTATTTTACCTCCTTAATTTAGCATTATGCACAGGGAAAGACCTAATCTAAAATCTGCACAAAAATATTTTGCCTTCAAATTCATACCGTGATCGTAGCATGCATGGACTCGACTCATATGACTGGGATTTCCATGAAAAAGATTGTGGGCCGAAAATGGGTGATCACTGTACATTTCTCTTCAGTTTCCTATTTATATTTATATTTTACCTCCTCAATTTAGTATTATGGACAGGGAAACACCTAATCTAAAATCTGCAGAAAAATTATTTTGCCTTCAACTTCATACCGTGATCGTAGCATGCATGAACTCAACACATATGACTGGGATTTCCATGAAAAAGATTGTGGGCCGCAAATGGGTGATCACTGTACATTTCTCTTCTGTTTCCTATTTATATTTATATTTTACTTCCTTCATTTAGCATTATGGACAGGGAAAGACATAATCTATGATCTACAAAAAAATATTTTGCCTTCAAATTCATACCGTGATCGTAGCATGCATGGACTCGACTCATATGTCTGGGATTTCCATGAAAAGGATGTGGGACGAAAATGGGTGATCACTGTACATTTCTCTTCAGTTTCCTATTTATATTTATATTTTACCTCCTCAATTTAGTATTATGGACAGGGAAAGACCTAATCTAAAATCTGCACAAAAATATTTTGCCTTCAAATTCATACCGTGATCGTAGCATGCATGGACTCGACTCCTCTGAATGGGATTTCCATGAAAAAGATTGTGGGCCGAAAATTGGTGATCACTGTACATTTTTCTTCTGTTTCCGATTTATATTTATATTTTAATTCCACAATTTACATTTATGGAGAGGGAAAGACCTAATCTAAAATCTGCACAAAAATATTTTGCCTTCAAATTCATACCGTGATCGTAGCATGCATGGACTTGACTCATATGACTGAGATTTCCATGAAAAATATTGTAAGCCGAAAATAGGTGATCACTGTACATTTCTCTTCTGTTTCCTATTCATATTTCTATTTTATCTCCTCAATTTAGCATTATGGACAGGGAAAGACCTAATCTAAGATCTGCACAAAAATATTTTGCCTTCAAATTCATACCGTGATCGTAGCATGCATGGACTCGACTCATATGTCTGGGATTTCCATTAAAAAGATTGTGGGCCGAAAATGGGTGATCACTGTACATTTTTCTTCTGTTTCTTATTTATATTTATATTTTACTTCCTCAATTTAGCATTATGGACAGGGAAAGACCTAATCTAAGCGCTGCACAAAAATATTTTGCCTTCAAATTCATACCGTGATCGTAGCATGCATGGACTCGACTCATATGTCTGGGATTTCCATGAAAAGGATTGTGGGCCGAAAATGGGTGATCACTGTACATTTCTCTTCTGTTTCCTATTTATATTTATATTTTACCTCCTCAATTTAGCATTATGGACAGGGAAAGACCTAATCTAAGATCTGCACAAAAATATTTTGCCTTCAAATTCATACCGCGATCGTAGCATGCATAGACTCGACTCATATGACTGGGATTTCCATGAAAAACATTGTGGGCCGAAAATGGGTGATCACTGTACATTTCTCTTCTGTTTCCTATTTATATTTATATTTTACCTCCTCAATTTAGCATTATGGACAGGGAAAGACCTAATCTAAGATCTGCACAAAAATATTTTGCCTTCAATTACATACCGTGATCGTAGTATGCATGGACTCGACTCATATGACTGGGATTTCCATGATAAAGATTCTGGGCAGAAAATGGGTGATCACTGTACATTTCTCTTCTGTTTCCTATTTATATTTATATTTTAATTCCTTACTTTAGCATTATGGACAGGGAAAGACTTAATCTAAGTTCGGCAAAAAAATATTTTGCCTTCAAATTCATACCGTTACCGTATCATGCATGGACTCGACTCATATAACTGGGATTTCTATAAAAAAGATTGTGGGCAGAAAATGGGTGATCACTGTACATTTCTCTTCTGTTTCCTATTTATATTTATATTTTACCTCCTCAATTTAGAATTATGATCTGGGAAAGACATAATCTAAGATCTGCACAAAAATATTTTCCCTTCAAATTCATACCGTGATCGTAGCATGCACGGACTCAACTCATATGACTGGGATTTCCATGAAATAGATTGTGATCAGAAAATGGGTGATCACTGTACATTTCTCTTCTGTTTCCTATTTATATTTGTATATTACTTCCTCAATTTAGCATTATGGACAGGGAAAGACCAAATCTAAGATCTGCAAAAAAATATTTTGTCTTCAAATTCATACCGTGAACGTAGCATGCATGGACTCGACTCATATGACTGGGATTTCCATGAAAAATATTGTGGGTAGAAAATGGGTGATCACTGTATATTTCTCTTCTGTTTCCTATATATATTTATATTTTACTTCCTCAATTTAGCATTATGGATAGAGAAAGACCTAATCTAAGCTCTTGCAAAAAAATATTTTGCCTTCAAATTCATACCGTGATCGTAGCATGCATGGACTCGACTCCTATGACTGGGATCTCCATGAAGAAGATAGTGGGCAGAAAATGGGTGTTCACTGTACATTTCTCTTCTGTTTCCTATTTATATTTATATTTTACTTCCTAAATTTATCATTATGGACATGGAAAGACCTAATCTAAGATCTGAAAAAATATTTTGCCTTCAAATTCATACCGTGATCGTAGCATGCATGGACTCGACTCATATGACTGGGATTTACATGAAAAAGATTGTGTCGAAAATGGCTGATCACTATACATTTCTCTTCTGTTTCCTATTTATATTTCTATTTTACTTCCTAAATTTAGCATTATGGACAGGGAAAGACCTAATCTAAGATCTGCAAAAAAATTATTTTGCCTTTAAATTCATACCGTGATCGTAGCATGCATGGACTTGACTCATATGAATGGGATTTCCATGAAAAAGATTGTAGGCTAAAAATGGGTTATCACTGTACATTTCTCTTCTGTTTTCTATTTATATTTCTATTTTACTTCCTCAATTTAGCATTATGAACAGGGAATGACCTAATCTAAGATCTGCACGAAAATATTTTGCCTTCAAATTCATACTGTGTTCGTAGCATGCATATACTCGACTCGTATGACTGGGATTTCCATGAAAAAGATTGTGGGCTCAAAATGGGGGATCACTGTACATTTCTCTTCTGTTTCCAATTTATATATATATTTGACTTCCTTAATTTAGCATTGTGGTCAGGGAAAGACCGAAACTAAGATCTGCAAAAAAATATTTTGCCTTCAAATTCATACCGTGATCGTAGCATGCATGGAATCGACTCATATGACTGGGATTTCCATGAAAAAGATTGTGGGCCGAAAATGGGTGATCACTGTACATTTCTCTTCTGTTTCCTAGTTATATTTATATTTTACTTCCTCAATTTAGCATTATGGACAGGGAAAGACCTATTCTAAAATCTGCACAAAAATATTTTGCCTTCAAATTCATACCGTGATCGTAGCATGCATGGACAAGACTCATATGACTGGGATTTCCAGGAAAAAGATTGTGGGTCGAAAATGGGTGATCACTGTACATTTCTCTTCGGTTTCCTATTTATATCTATATTTTACCTCCTCAATTTAGCATTATGGACAGGGAAAGACCTAATCTAAGATCTGCAAAAAAATATTTTGCCTTCAAATTCATACCGTGATCGTAGCATGCATGGACTCGACTCATTTGACTGGGATTTCCATGAAAAAGATTGTGGGCACAAAATGACTGATCACTTTACATTACTCTTCTGTTTCCTATTTATATTTCTATTTTACTTCCTTAATTTATCGTTATGGACAGGGAAAGACCTAATCTAAGATCTGCACAAAAATATTTTGCCTTCAATTTCATACCGTAATCGTAGCATGCATGGACTCGACTCATATGTCTGGGATTTCCATGAAAAAGATTGTAGGCAGAAAATGGGTGATCACGGTACATTTCTCTTCTTTTTCGTATTTATATTTCTATTTTACTTCCTTAATTTACCATTATGGACATGGAAAAACCTAATCTAAGCTCTGCAAAAAAATATTTTGCCTTCAAATTCATACCGTGAACGTAGCATGCATGGACTAGACTGATATGACTGGGATTTCCATGAAAAAGATTGTGGGCAGAAAATGGGTGATCACTGTACATTTCTCTTCTGTTTCCTATTAATAATTCTATTTTACTTCCGTAATTTAGCATTATGGACAGGGAAAGACCTAATCTAAAATCTGCACAAAAATATTTTGCATTCAAATTCATACCGTGATTGTAGCATGCATGGACTCGACGCATATGACTGGGATTTGCATGAAAAAATGGGTGATCACTGAACATTTCTCTTCTGTTTCCTATTTATATTTCTATTTGACCTACTCAATTTAGCATTATGGACAGGGAAAGTCCAAATCTAAGGTCTGCAAAATATATTTTGCCTTCAAATTCATACTGTGATCGTAGCATGCATGGACTCATATGACTGGCATTTCCATGAAAAAGATTGTGGGCAGAAAATGGGTGGTCACTGTACATTTCTCTTCTGTTTCCTATTTATATTTATATTTTACCTCCTCAATTTAGCATTATGGACAGGGAAAGACCAAATCTAAGATCTGCACAAAAATATTTTGCCTCCAAATTCATACCGTGATCGTAGCATGCATGGACTCGACTCATATGACTGGGATTTCTATGAAAAAGATTGTGGGCCGAAAATGCGTGATCACTGTATATTTCTCTTTTGTTTCCTATTTATATTTCTATTTTACCTCCTCAATTTAGCATTATGGACAGGGAAAGTCCTAATCTAAGATCTGCACAAAAATATTTTGCCTTCAAATTCATACCGTTATCGTAGCATGCATGGACACGATTCATATGACTGGGATTTCCATGAAAAAGATTGTGGGCTGAAAATGGGTGATCACTGTACATTTCTCTTCTGTTTCCTATTTATATTTCTATTTTACCTCCTCAATTTAGCATTATGGCCAGGGAAAGACCTAATGTAAGCTGTGTACAAAAATATTTTACCTTCAAACTCATACCGTGATCGTAGCATGCATGGACTCGACTCATATGACTGGGATTACCATGAAAAAGATAGTGGGCCGAAAATGGGTGATCACTGTACATATCTCTTCTGTTTCCTATTTATATTTATATTTTACCTCCTCAATTTAGCATTATGGGCAGGGAAAGACCTAATGTAAACTGTGTACAAAAATATTTTGCCTTCAAATGCATACTGTGATCGTAGCATGCATGGACTCGACTCATATGACTGGGATTTCCATAAAAAAGATTGTGGGCCGAAAATGGGTGATCAGTGTACATTTCTGTTCTGTTTCCTATTTATATTTATATTTTACCTCCTCAATTTAGCATTATGGCCAGGGAAAGACCTAATGTAAGCTCTGCACAAAAATATTTTGCCTACAAATTCATACCGTGATCGTAGCATGCATGGACTCGACTCATATGACTGGGATTTCTATGAAAAAGATTGTGGGCCGAAAATGCGTGTTCACTGTACATTTCTGTTCTGTTTACTATTTATATTTATATTTTACATCCTCAATTTAGCATTATGGACAGGGAAAGACCTAATCTAAAATCTGCACAAAAATATTTTGCCTTCAAATTCATACCGTGATCGTAGCATGCATGGACTCGACTCATAGGACTGGGATTTCCATGAAAATGATTGTGGGCCGAAAATGGGTGATCACTGTACATTTCTCTTCTGTTTCCTATTTATATTTCTATTCTACGTCCTCAATTTAGCATTATGGACAGGGAAAGACCTAATGTAAGCTCTGTACAAAAATATTTTGCCTTCAAATTCATACCGTGATCGGAGCATGCATGGACTCGACTCATATGACTGGGATTTCCATGAAAAAGATTGTGGGCCGAAAATGGGTGATCACTGTAAATTTCTCTTCTGTTTCCTATTTATATTTATATTTTACATCATCAATTTAGCATTATGGACAGGGAAAGACCAAATCTAAGATCTGCACAAAAATATTTTGCCTTCAAATTCATACCCTGATCGTAGCATGCATGGACTCGACTCATATGACTGGGATTTCTATGAAAAAGATTGTGGGCCGAAAATCCGTGTTCACTGTATATTTCTCTTTTGTTTCCTATTTATATTTATATTTTACCTCCTCAATTTAGCATTATGGACAGGGAAAGTCCTAATCTAAGATCTGCACAAAAATATTTTGCCTTCAAATTTATACCGTGATCGTAGCATGCATGGACACGATTCATATGCCTGGGATTTCCATGAAAAAGATTGTGGGCTGAAAATGGGTGATCACTGTACAGTTCTCTTCTGTTTCCTAATTATATTTATATTTTGCCTCCTCAATTTAGCATTATAGACAGTGAAAGACCTAATCTAAGATCTGCAAAAAAAATATTTTGCCTTCAAATTCATACCGTGATCGTAGCATGCATGGACTCGACTGATATAACTGGGATTTCCATGAAAAAAGATTGTGGGCCGAAAATGGGTGATCGCTGTACATTTCTCTTCAGTTTCCTATTTATATTTATATTTTGCCTCCTCAATTTAGCATTATAGACAGTGAAAGACCTAATCTAAGATCTGCAAAAAAAATATTTTGCCTTCAAATTCATACCGTGATCGTAGCATGCATTGACTCAACTCATATGACTGGGATTTCCATGAAAAACATTGTGGGCAGAAAATGGGTGATCACTGTACTTTTCTCTTCTGTTTCCTATTTATATTTATATTTTACCTCCTCAATTTAGCATTATGGACAGTGAAAGACCTAATCTAAGATCTGCAAAAAAAATATTTAGCCATCAAATTCATACCGTGATCGGAGCATGCATGGACTCGACTCATATGACTGGGATTTCCATGAAAACGATTGTGGGCCGAAAATGGGTGATCACTGTACATTTCTCTTCTGTTTCCTATTGATATTTATATTTTACTTCCTCAATTTAGCATTATGGACAGGGAAAGACCTAATCTAAGATCTGCAAAAAAATATTTTACCTTCAAATTCAAACTGTGATCGTAGCCTGCATGGACTCGACTCATATGACTGGGATTTCCATGAAAAAACATTTCGGGCCGAAAATGGGTGATCACTGTACATTTCTCTTCAGTTTCCTTTTTATATTTCTATTTTACCTCCTCAATTTAGCATTATAGACAGTGAAAGACCTAATCTAAGATCTGCAAAAAAAATATTTTGCCTTCAAATTCATACCTTGATCGTAGCATGCATTGACATCTCATATGACTGGGATTTCCATGGAAAACATTGTGGGCAGAAAATGGGTGATCACTGTACTTTTCTCTTCTGTTTCCTATTTATATTTATATTTTACCTCCTCAATTTAGCATTATGGACAGTGAAAGACCTAATCTAAGATCTGCAAAAAAAATATTTTGCCTTCAAATTCATACCGTGATCGTAGCATGCATGGACTCGATTCATATGACTGGGATTTCCATGAAAATATTTTTGGCCGAAAATGGGTAATCACTGTACATTTCTCTTATGTTTCCTATTACTAATTCTATTTTACTTGCGTAATTTAGCATTATGGACAGGGAAAGACCAAATCTAAGATCTGCAAATAAATATTTTGCCTTCAAATTCATACCGTGATCATAGCATGCATGGACTCGACTCATATGACTGGGATTTCCATGAAAACGATTGTGGGCAGAAAATGGGTGATCACTGTACATTTCTCTTCTGTTTTCTATTGATATTTATATTTTACTTCCTCAATTTATCATTATGGACAGGGAAAGACATAATCTAAGCTCTGCACAAAAATATTTTGCCTTCAAATTCATACCGTGATCGTAGCATGCATGGACTCGACTCATATGACTGGGATTTCCATGAAAAAAGATTGTGGGCCGAAAATGGGTGATCACTGTACATTTCTCTTCTGTTTCCTATTTATGTTTCTCTTTTACCTCCTCAATTTAGCATTATGGACAGGGAAAGAGCTAATCTAAGCTCTGCAAAAAAAAATTTGCCTTCAAATTCATACCGTGATCGTAGCATGCATGGACTAGACTCATATGACTCGGATTTCCATGAAAAAGTTTGTGGGCAGAAAATGGGTGATCCCTGTACATTTCTCTTCTGTTTCCTATTTATATTTATATTTTACCTCCTCAATTTAGCATTATGGACATGGAAAGAGCAAATCTAAGATCTACAAAAAAATATTTTGCCCTCAAATTCATACCGTGATCGTAGCATGCATGGACTCGACTCATATGACTGGGATTTCCATGAAAAAGAATGTGGGCCGGAAATGGGTGATCACTGTACATTTATCTTCATTTTCCTATTTATTTTTCTATTTTACCTCTTCAATTTAGCATAATGGCAGTGAAAGACCTAATCTATGCTCTGCAAAAAAATATTTTGCATTCAAATTCATACCGTGATCGTAGCATGCATATCCTCGACTCATATGACTGGGATTTGCATGAAAATATTTTGGGCCGAAATGGGTGATCACTGTACATTTCTCTTCTGTTTCCTATTACTAATTCTATTTTACTTCCGTAATTTAGCATTATGGACAGGTAAAGACCAAATCTACGATCTGCAAAAAAATATTTTGCCTTCAAATTCATACCGTGATCGTAGCTTGCATGGACTAGACTGATATGACTGGGATTTCCATGAAAAAGATTGTGTGCAGAAAATGGGTGATCACTTTACATTTCTCTTCTGTTTGCTATTTATATTTCTATTTTACCTCATCAATTTAGCATTATGGACAGGGAAAGACCAAATCTAAGATCTACAAAAAAATATTTTGCCTTCAAATTCATACCGTGACCGTAGCATGCATGGACTAGACTGATATGACTGGGATTTCTATGAAAAAGATTGTGGGCAGAAAATGGGTGATCACTGTACATTTCTCTTCTGTTTCCTATTTATATTTATATTTTACCTCCTCAGTTTAGCATTATGGACAGGGAAAGACCAAATCTAAGATCTGCAAAAAAATATTTTGCCTTCAAATTCATACAGTTATCGTAGCATGCATGGACTCGACTCATATGACTTCGATTTCCATGAAAAAGATTGTGGGCAGAAAATGGGTGATCACTGTACATTTCGCTTCTGTTTCCTATTTATATTTATATTTTACCTCCTCAATTTAGCATTATACACAGTGAAAGTCCTAATCTGAGATCAGCAAAAAAAATATTTTGCCTTCAAATTCATACCGTGATCGTAGCATGCATGGACTCGACTCATATGACTGGGACTTCCATGAAAAAAGATTGTGGGCAGAAATTGGGTCAACACTGTACATTTCTCTTCTGTTTCCTATTTATATTTATATTTTACCTCCTCAATTTAGCATTATGGACAGTGAAAGACATAATCTAAGATCTGCAAAAAAATATTTTGCCTCAAATTCATACCGTGATGGTAGCATGCATTGACTCAACTCATATGACTGGGATTTCCATGAAAAACATTGTGGGCCGAAAATGGGTGATCACTGTACATTTCTCTACTGTTACCTATTTATATTTCTATTTTACTTCTTAAATTTAGCATTATGGACAGTGAAAGATCTAATCTAAGCTCTGCACAAAAATATTTTGCCTTCAAATTCATACCGTCATCGTAGGATGGATGGACTCGACTCATATGACTGGGATTTCCATGAAAAAGATTGTGGGCAGAAAATGGGTGATCTCTGTACATTTCTCTTCTGTTTCCTATTTATATTTATATTTTACTTCCTCAATTTAGCATTATGGACAGGGAAAAACCTAATCTAAGATCTGCAAAAAAATGTTTTGCCTTCAAATTCATACCGTGATCGTAGCATGCATGGACTCGACTCATATGCCTGGGATTTCCATGAAAAAGTTTGTGGGCCGAAAATGGGTGATCACTGTACCTTTCTCTTCTGTTTCCTATTTATATTTCTATTTTACATCCTCAATTTAACATTATGGACTGGGAAAGTCCAAATCTAAGCTCTGCACAAAAATATTTTGCCTTCAAATTCATACCGTGATCGTAGCATGCATGGACTCGACTTATATGACTGCGATTTCCATGAAAAAGTTTGTGGGCCGAAAATGGGTGATCACTGTACATTTCTCTTCTGTTTCCTATTTATATTTATATTTTATCTCCTCAATTTAGCATTATGGACAGCGAAAGACCTAATCTAAGCTCTGCACACAAATATTTTGCCTTCAAATTCATACCGTGATCGTAGCATGCATGGACTCGACTCATACGACTGGGATTTCCATGAAAAAGATTGTGGGCAGAAAATGGGTGATCACTGTACATTTCTCTTCTGTTTCCTTTTTATATTTCTATTTTACTTCCTCAATTTACCGTTATGTACAGGGAAAGTCCTAATCTAAGATCTGCAAAAAAATATTTAGCCTTCTAATTCATACCGTGATCGTAGGATGCATGGACTCGACTCATATGACTGGGATTTCCATGCAAAAATTGTGGGCAGAAAATGGGTGATCACTGTACATTTCTCTTCTGTTTCCTATTTATATTTCTATTGTACTTCCTTCATTTAGCATTATGGACAGGGAAAGACTTCATCTAAGCTCTGCAAAAAAATATTTTGCCTTCAAATTCATACAGTGATCGCAGCATGTGTCGACTCGACTCATATGACGGGGATTTCCATGAAAAAGATTGTGGGCAGAAAATGGGTGATCACTGTACATTTCTCTTCTGTTTCCTATTTATATTTATATTTTACCTCCTCAATTTAGCATTATGGAGAGGGAAAGACCTAATCTAAGATCTGCAAAAAAATATTTTGCCTTCAAATTCATACCGTGATCGTAGCATGCATGGACTCGACTCATATGACTGGGATTTCCATGAAAAAGATTGTGGGCACAAAATGGGGGATCACTGTACATTTCTCTTCTGTTTCTTATTTATATTTCTATTTTACTTCCTCAATTTAGGATTATGAACAGGGACAAACCTTATCTAAGATCTGCAAAAAAAATAATTTGCCTTCAAATTCATACCGTGATCGTAGCATGCATGAACTCGACTCATATGACTGGGATTTCCATGAAAAATATTGTGGGCAGAAAATGGGCGATCACTGTACATTTCTCTTCTGTTTCCTATTTATATTTACATTTTACTTCCTGAATTCAGCATTATGGGAAACGAAAGACATAATCTAAGATCTGCAAAATAATATTTTGCCTTCTAATTCATACTGTGAACGTATCATGCATGGACTCGACTCATATGACTGGGATTTCCATGAAAAAGTTTGTGGGCAGAAAATGGGGATCACTGTACATTTCTCTTCTGTTTCCTATTTATATTTATGTTTTACCTCCTCAATTTAGCATTATGGACAGGGAAAGATCTAATCTAAGATCTGTAAAAAAATATTTTGCCTTCAAATTCATACCGTGAACGTAGCATGCATCGACTCGACTCATATGACTGGGATTTCCATGAAAAAGATTGTGGCCACAAAATGGTTGATCACTGTACATTTCTCTTCTGTTTCCTATTTATATTTCTATTTTACCTCCTCAATTTAGCATTATGGACAGGGAAAGACCTAATCTAAGATCTGCAAAAAAATATTTTGCCTTCAAATTCATACCGTGATCGTAGCATGCATGGACTCGACGCATATAACAGGGATTTCCATGAAAAAGATTGTGGGCAGAAAATGGGTGATCACTGAACATTTCTCTTCTTTTTCCTATTTATATTTCTATTTTGCTTCCTCAGTTTAGCATTATGGACAGGGAAAGACCTAATCTAAGATCTGCAAAAAAAAAAAATTTTTCCTTCAAATTCATACCGTGATCGTAGCATGCATGGACTCGACTCATATGACTGGGATTTCCATGAAAATGATTGTGGGCAGAAAACGGGTGATCACTGTACATTTCTCTTCTGTTTCCTATTTATATTTCTATTTTACCTCCTCAATTTGGCATTAAGGACAGGGAAAGACCTAATCAAAGCTCTGCACAAAAATATTTTGCTCTCAAATTCATACCGTGATCGTAGCATGCATGGACTCGACTTATATGACTGAGATTTCCATGAAAAAGATTGTGGGCCAAAAATGTGTGATCACTGAACATTTCTATTCTGTTTCCTATTTATATTTTACCTCCTCAATTTGGCATTATGGACAGGGAAAGACCAAATCTAAGATCTGCAAAAAACATATTTTGCCTTCAAATTCATGCCGTGATCGTAGCATGCATGAACTCGACTCATATGACTGGGATTTACATGAAAATATTGTGGGCACACAATGGGTGATCACTGTACATTTCTCTTCTGTTTCCTATTTATATTTCTATTTTACTGCCTCAATTTAGCATTATGGACAGGGAAAGACCTAATCTAAGCTCTGCACAAAAATATTTTGCCTTCAAATTCATACCGTGATCGTAGCATGCATGGACTCGACTCATATGACTGGGATTTCCATGAAAAAGATTGTTGGCAGAAAATGGGTGATCACTGTGCATTTCTCTTCTGTTTCCTATTTATATTTATATTTTACCTCCTCAATTTAGCATTCATTATGGACAGGGAAAGACCAAATCTAAGATCTGCAAAAAAATATTTTGCCTTCAAATTCATACCGTGATCGTAGCATGCATTGACTCAACTAATATGACTGGGATTTTCTTGAAAAAGATTGTGGGCAGAAAATGGGTGATCACTGTACTTTTCTCTTCTGTTTCCTATTTATATTTCGATTTTACTTCCTTAATTTAGCATTATGGACAGTGAAAGACCAAATCAAAGATCTGCAAAAAAATATTTTGCCTTCAAATTCATACCGTGATCGCAGCATGTATGGACTCGACTCATATGACTGGGATTTCCATGAAAAAGATTGTGGGCAGAAAATGGGGGATCACTGTACATTTCTATTCTGTTTCCTATTTATATTTATATTTTACCTCCTCAATTTAGCATTATGGACAGGGAAAGACCTAATCTAAGATCTGCACAAAAATATATTGCCTTCAAATTCATACTGTGATTGTAGCATGCATGGACTCGACTCCTATGACTGGGATTTCCATGAAAAAGATTGTGGGCAGAAAGTGGGTGATCACTGTACATTTCTCTTCTGTTTCCTATTTATATTTCTATTTTACTTCCTTCATTTAGCATTATGGACAGGGAAAGACCTAATCTAAGAAATGCAAAAAAATATTTTGCCTTCAAATTCATACCGTGATCGTAGCATGCATGGACTCGACTCATATGACTGGGATTTCCATGAAAAAGATTGTGGGCACACAATGGGTGATCACTGTACATTTCTCTTCTGTTTCCTATTTATATTTCTATTTTGCCTCCTCAATTTAGCATTATGAACAGAGCAAACCTAAGATCTGCACAAAAATATTTTGCCTTCAAATTCATACCGTGATCGTAGCATGCATGGTCTCGACTCATATGCCTGGGATTTCCATGAAAAAGATTGTGGGCAGAAAATGGGTGATCACTGTATTTTTCTCTTCTGTTTCCTATTGATAATTCTATTTTACATTCTCAATTTAGCATTATGGACAGGGAAAGTCCCAATCTAAGCTCTGCACAAAAATGTTTTGCCTTCAAATTCATACCGTGACCGTAGCATGCATGGACTCGACTCACATGACTGGGATTTCCATGAAAAAGATTGTCGGCCGAAAATGGGTGATCACTGTACATTTCTCTTCTTTTTCCTATTTATATTTATATTTTACCTCCTCAATTTAGCATTATCGCCAGTGAAAGACCTAATCTAAGATCTGCACAAAAATATTTTGCCTTCAAATTCATACCGTGATCGTAGCATGCATGGACTCGACTCATATGACTGAGATTTCCATGAAAAAGATTGAAGTGCGGAAAATGGGTGATCACTGTACATTTCTCTTCTGTTTCCTATTTATATGTCTATACTTCCTCTATTTAGCATTACGGCCAGGGACAGACCTAATCTAAAGCTGCACAAAAATATTTTGCCTTCAAATTCATACCGTGATCGTAGCATGCATGGACACGACTCATATGACTGGGATTTCCATGAAAAAGATTCTCGGCCGAAAAGGCGTGATCACTGTACATTTCTCTTCTGTTTCCTATTTATATTTATATTTTGCCTCCTCAATTTAGCATTATGAACAGGGAAAGACCAAATCTAAGAAATGCGCAAAAATATTTTGCATTCAAATTCATACAGTGATCATAGCATGCATGGACTCGACTCATATGCCTGGGATTGCCATTAAAAAGTTTGTGGGCCGAAAATGGGTGATCACTGTACATTTCTTTTCTGTTTCCTATTTATATTTATATTTGACTTCTTCAATTTAGCATTATGGACAGTGAAAGACTTAATCTAAGTTCTGCACAAAAATATTTTGCCTTGAAATTCATACCGTGATCGTAGCATGCATGGACACGATTCATATGACTGGGATTTCCATGAAAAAGATTGTCGGCCGAAAATGGGTGATCACTGTACATTTCTCTTCTGTTTCCTATTTATATTTATATTTTACTTCTTCAATTTAGCATTATGGACAGGGAAAGACCTAATCTAAGCCCTGCACAAAAATATTTTGCCTTCAAATTCATACCGTGATCGTAGCATGCATGGACTCGACTCATATGACTGGGATTTCCATGTAAAAGATTGTGGGCAGAAAATGGGTGATCACTGTACATTTCTCTTCAGTTTCCTATTTATATTTCTATTTTACTTCCTTCATTTAGCATAATGGACAGGGAAAGAGTTAATCTAATATCTGCACAAAAATATTTTGCCTTCAAATTCATACCGTGATTGTAGCATGCATGGACTCGACTCATATGACTGGGATTTCCATGAAAAAGATTGTGGGCCAAAAATGTGTGATCACTGTACATTTCTATCCTGTTTCCTATTTATATTTATATTTTACCTCCTCAATTTAGCATTATGGACAGGGAAAGACCTAATCTAAGATCTGCAAAAAAATATTTTGCCTTCAAATTCATGCCGTGATCGTAGCATGCATGAACACGACTCATATGACTGGGATTTCCATGAAAAACATTGTGGGCCGAAAATGGGTGATCACTGTACATTTCTATTCTGTTTCCTATTTATATTTATAATTTACCTCCTCAATTTAGCATTATGGACAGGGAAAGACCTAATCTAAGATCTGCACAAAAATATATTGCCTTCAAATTCATACTGTGATTGTAGCATGCATGGACTCGACTCCTATGACTGGGATTTCCATGAAAAAGATTGTGGGCAGAAAATGGGTGATCACTGTACATTTCTTTTCTGTTTCCTATTTATATTTCTATTTTACTTCCTTCATTTAGCATTATGGACAGTGAAAGACCTAATCTAAGCTCTGCACAAAAATATTTTGCCTTCAAATTCATACCGTGATCGTAGCATGCATGGACTCGACTCATATGACTGGGATTTCCATGAAAAAGATAGTGGGCCGAAAATGGGTGATCACTGTACATTTCTCTTCGGTTTCCTATTTATATTTCTTTTTTACCTCCTCAATTTAGCATTATGGACAGGGAAAGACCTAATCTAAGAAATGCAAAAAAATATTTTGCCTTCAAATTCATACCGTGATCGTAGCATGCATAGACTCGACTCATATGACTGGGATTTCCATGAGAAAGATTGTGGGCAGAAAATGGGTGATCACTGTACATTTCTCTTCTGTTTCCTATTTATATTTCTATTTTACTTCTTCAATTTAGCATTATGGACAGGGAAAGACCTCATCTAAGTTCTGCACAAAAATATTTTACGATCAAATTCATACCGTGATCGTAGCATGCATGGACTCGACTCAAATGACTGGGATTTCCAGGAAAAAGATTGTGGGAACAAAATGGGTGATCACTGTACATTTCTCTTCTGTTTCCTATTTATATTTATATTTAATTCCTCAATTTTGCATTATGGACAGACCTAATCTAAGATCTGCAAAGAAATATTTTGCCTTCAAATTCATACCGTGAACGTAGCATGTATGGACTCGACTCATATGACTGGGATTTCCATGAAAAAGATTGTGGGCTGAAAATGGGTGATCACTGTACATTTCCCTTCTGTTTCCAATTTATATTTATATTTTACCTCCTCAATTTAGCATTATGGACAGGGAAAGACCAAATCTATGATCTGCAAAAAAATATTTTGCCTTCAAATTTATGCCGTGATCGTAGCATGCATGAACTCAACTCATATGACTGGGATTTCCATGAAAAAGATTGTGGGCAGGAAATGGGTGATCACAGTACATTTCTCTTCTGTTTCCTATTTATATTCATATTTTACCTCCTCAATTTAGCATTATGGAAAGCGAAAGACCTAATCTAATATCTGCACAAAAATATTTTGCCTTCAAATTTGTACCGTGATCGTAGCATGCATGGACTCGACTCATATGACTGGGATATCCATGAAAAAGATGGTGGGCAGAAAATGGATGATCACTGTACATTTCTCTTCTGTTTCCTATTTATATTTCTCTTTTACTTCCTTCATTTAGCATAATGGACTGGGAAAGAGATAATCTAAAATCTGCACAAAAATATTTTGCCTTCAAATTCATACCGTGATCGTAGCATGCATGGACTCGACTCATATGACTGGGATTTCCATGAAAAAGATTGTGGGCAGAAAATGGGTAATCACTGTACATTTCTTTTCTGTTTCCTATTTATATTTATATTTTACTTCCTTCATTTAGCATTATGGATAGGGAAAGACATCATCTAAGTTCTGCACAAAAATATTTTGCCATCAAATTCATACCGTGATCGTAGCATGCATGGACTCGACTCATATGACTTGGATTTCCAAGAAAAATATTGTGGGCAGAAAATGGGGGATCACTGTACATTTCTTTTCTGTTTCCTATTTATATTTATATTTCACTTCCTTCATTTAGCATTATGGACAGGGAAAGAGCTAATCTAATATCTGCACAAAAATATTTTGCCTTCAAATTCATACCGTGATCGTAGCATGCATGGACTCGACTCATATGACTGGGATTTCCATGAAAAAGTTTGTGGGCCGAAAATGGGTGATCACTGTACATTTCTCTTCTGTTTCCTGTTTATATTTCTATTTTACCTCCTCAATTTAGCATTATGGACATTGAAAGACCTAATCTAAAATCTGCACAAAAATATTTTGCCTTCAAATTCATACCGTTATCGCAGCATGCATGGACTCGACTCATATGACGGGGATTTCCATGAAAAAGATTGTGGGCAGAAAGAGGGTGATCACTGTACATTTCTCTTCTGTTTCCTATTTATATTTCTATTTTACTTCCTTCATTTAGCATTATGGACAAGGAAAGACCTAATCTGAGATCTGCAAAAAAATATTTTGCCTTCAAATTCATACCGTGATCTTAGCATGCATGGACTCGACTCATATGACTGGGATTTCAATGAAAAAGATTGTGGGCACAAAATGGGTGATCACTGTACATTTCTCTTCTGTTTCCTATTTATATTTGTATTTATTCCTCAATTTTGCTTTATAGACAGGGAAAGACCTAATCTAAAATCAGCAAAAATATATTTTGCCTTCAAATTCATACCGTGATCGTAGCATGCATGGACTCGACTCAAATGACTGGGATTTCCATGAAAAAGATTGTGGGAACAAAATGGGTGATCACTGTACATTTCTCTTCTGTTTCCTATTTATATTTCTATTTTACCTCCTCAATTTAGCGTTATGGACAGGGAAAGACCTAATCTGAGATCTGCACAAAAATATTTTGCCTTCAAATTCAAACCGTGGTCGTAGCATGCCTGGACTCGACTCATATGACTGGGATTTCCATGAAAAAGTTTGTGGGCAGAAAATGTGTGATCACTGTACATTTCTCTTCTTTTTCCTATTTATATTTCTATTTTACCTCCTCAATTTAGCTTTATGGACAGGGAAAGACCTAATCTAAGATCTGCAAATAAATATTTTGCCTTCAAATTCATACCGTGATTGTAGCATGCATGGACTCGACTTATATGACTGGGATTTCCATGAAAAAGATTGTGGGCAGAAAATGGGTGACAACTGTATATTTCTCATGTGTTTCCTATTTATATTTATATTTTACTTACTGATTTAGCATTATGGACAGGGAAAGACCAAATCTAAGATATGCATAAAAATATTTTGCCTTCAAATTCATACCGTGATCGTAGCATGCATGGACTAGACTCATATGACTGGGATTTCCATGAAAAAAATTGTGGGCCGAAAATGGGTGATCACTGTACATTTATCTTCTGTGTCCTATTCATATTTCGATTTTACCTCCTCAATTTAGTATTATGGAGGGGGAAAGACCTAAACTAAGCTCTGCAAAAAAATATTTTGCATTGAAATTCATACTTTGATCGTAGCATGTATGGACTCGACTCATGTGACTGGGATTTCCATGAAAAAGATTGTGGGCCGAAAATGGGTGATCACTGTAAATTTCTCTTCTGTTTACTATTTATATTTATATTTTACCTCCTCAATTTAGCATTATGGACAGGGAAAGACCTAATCTAAGATCTGCAAAAACATATTTTGCCTTCAAATTCAAACTGTGATCGTAGCATGCATGGACTCGACTCATGTGACTGGGATTTCCATGAAAAAGTTTATGGGCAGAAAATGGGTGATCACTGTACATTTCTCTTCTGTTTCCTATTTATATTTATATTTTACCTCCTCAATTTAGCATTATGGCGAGAGAAAAATCTAATCTAAGCTCTGCACAAAAATATTTTGCCTTCAACTTCATACCGTGATCGTAGCATGCATGGACTCGACTCATATGACTGGGATATTCATGAAAAAGATTGTGGGCCGAAAATGGGTGATCAATGTACATTTCTCTTCTGTTTCCTATTTATATTTATATTTTACCTCCTCAATTTAGCATTATGGCCAGGGAAAGACCTAATCAAAGCTCTGCACAAAAATATTTTGCCTTCAAATTCATACCGTGATCGTAGCATGGATGGACTCGATTCATATGACTGGGATTTCCATGACAAAGATTGTGGGCACAAAATTGGTGATCACTGTACATTTCTCTTCTGTTTCCTATTTATATTTCTATTTTACCTCCTCAATTTAGCATGATGGCCAGGGAAAGACCTAATCTAAGATATGCACAAAAATATTTTGCCTTCAAATTCATGCCATGATCGTAGCATGCATGGACTCGACTCATATGACTTGGATTTCCATGAAAAAGATTGTGGGCCGAAAATGGGTTATCACTGTTCATTTCTCTTCTGTTTCCTATTCATATTTCTATTTTACCTCCTCAATTTAGCATTATGGACAGGGAAAGACCTAATCTGAGATCTGCACAAAAATATTTTGCCTTCAAATTCAAACCGTGGTCGTAGCATGCCTGGACTCGACTCATATGACTGGGATTTCCATGAAAAAGGTTGTGGGCAGAAAATGTGTGATCACTGTACATTTCTCTTCTTTTTCCTATTTATATTTCTATTTTACCTCCTGAATTTAGCATTATGGCCAGGGAAAGACCTAATCTAAGTTCTGCACAAAAATATTTTGCCTTCAAATTCATACCGTGATCGTAGCATGCATGAAGTCGACTCATATGACTGGGATTTCCATGAAAAAGATTGTGGGCCAAAAATGCGTGATCACTGTACATTTCTCTTCTGTTTCCTATTTATATTTATATTTTACCTCCTGAATTTAGCATTATGGCCAGGGAAAGACCTACTCTAAGCTCTGCACAAAAATATTTTGCCTTCAAATTCATACCGTGATCGTAGCATGCATGGACTCGACTCATATGACTGGGATTTCCATGAAAAAGATTGTGGGCAGAAAATGGGTGATCACTGTACATTTCTCTTCTGTTTCCTATTTATATTTCTATTTTACCTCCTCAATTTAGCATTATGGACAGGGAGAGACCTAATCTAAGATCTGCACAAAAATATTTTGCCTTCAAATCCATACCGTGATCGTAGCATGCATAAACTCGACTTATGACTGGGATTTCCGTGAAAAAGATTGTGGGCCGAAAAATGGTGATCACTGTACATTTCTCTTCTGTTTCCTATTTATATTTCTATTTTACCTCCTCAATT
Source organism: Acanthosepion lycidas (assembly GCA_963932145.1). Lineage (NCBI taxonomy): Eukaryota > Metazoa > Mollusca > Cephalopoda > Sepiida > Sepiidae > Acanthosepion > Acanthosepion lycidas. Next base: position 3,825,870 of record OZ010589.1, on the reverse strand, counting down.
TAGCATTATGGACAGGGAAAGACCTAATCTAAGCTCTGCACAAAAATATTTTGCCTTCAAATTCATACCGTGATCGTAGCATGCATGGACTCGACTCATATGACTGGGATTTCCATGAAAAAGATTGTGGGCCGAAAATGGGTGATCACTGTACATTTCTCTTCTGTTTCCTATTTATATTTATATTTTACCTCCTCAATTTAGCATTATGGCCAGGGAAAGACCTAATCTAAGCTCTGCACAAAAATATTTTGCCTTCAAATTCATACCGTGATCGTAGCATGCATGGACTCGACTCATATGACTGGGATTTCCATGAAAAAGATTGTGGGCCGAAAATGGGTGATCACTGTACATTTCTCTTCTGTTTCCTATTTATATTTCTATTTTACCTCCTCAATTTAGCATTATGGCCAGGGAAATACCTAATCTAAGCTCTGCACAAAAATATTTTGCCTTCAAATTCATACCGTGATCGTAGCATGCATGAACTCGACTCATATGACTGGGATTTCCATGAAAAAGATTGTGGGCCAAAAATGCGTGATCACTGTACATTTCTCTTCTGTTTCCTATTTATATTTCTATTTTACCTCCTCAATTTAGCATTATGGCCAGGGAAAGACCTAATCTAAGCTCTGCACAAAAATATTTTGCCTTCAAATTCATACCGTGATCGTAGCATGCATGAACTCGACTCATATGACTGGGATTTCCATGAAAAAGATTGTGGGTCGAAAATGCGTGATCACTGTACATTTCTCTTCTGTTTCCTATTTATATTTATATTTTACCTCCTCAATTTAGCATTATGGACAGGGAAAGACCTAATCTAAGCTCTGCAGAAAAATATTTTGCCTTCAAATTCATACCGTGATCGTAGCATGCATGGACTCGACTCATATGACTGGGAATTCCATGAAAAAGATTGTGGGCCGAAAAGGCGTGATCACTTTACATTTCTCTTCTGTTTCCTATTCATATTTCTATTTAACTTTCTTCATTTAGCAATATTGACAGTAGAGACCTAATCTAAGTTCTGCAAAAAAATATTTTGCCTTCAAATTCATACCGTGATCGTAGCATGCATAAACTCGACTTATGACTGGGATTTCCATGAAAAAGATTGTGGGCAGAAAATGGGTGATCACTGTACATTTCTCTTCTGTTTCCTATTCATATTTCTATTTTACTTCTTCAATTAAGCATTATGGACATTGAAAGACCAAAACTAAGATCTGCAAAAAAATATTTTACCTTCAAATTCATACCGTGATCGTAGCTTGCATGGACTCGACTCATATGACTGGGATTTCCATGAAAAAGATTGTGGGCAGAAAATGGGTGATCACTGTACATTTCTCTTCTGTTTCCTATTCATATTTCTATTTTACTTCTTCAATTAAGCATTATGGACATTGAAAGACCAAAACTAAGATCTGCAAAAAAATATTTTACCTTCAAATTCATACCGTGATCGTAGCTTGCATGGACTCGACTCATATGACTGGGATTTCCATGAAAAAGATTGTGGGCAGAAAATGGGTGATCACTGTACATTTCTCTTCTGTTTCCTATTTATATTTCTATTTTACCTCCTCAATTTAGCATTATGGACAGGGAAAGACCTAATCTAAGCTCTGCACAAAAATATTTTGCCTTCAAATTCATACCGTGATCGTAGCATGCATGGCCTCGACTCATATGACTGGGATTTCCATGAAAAAGATTGTGGGCCGAAAATGGGTGATCACTGTACATTTCTCTTCTGTTTCCTATTTATATTTCTATTTTACCTCCTCAATTTAGCATTATGGACAGGGAAAGACCTAATCTAAGATCTGCACAAAAATATTTTGCCTTCAAATTCATACCGTGATCGTAGCATGCATGGACACGACTCATATGCCTGGGATTTCCATGAAAAAGATTGTGGGCCGAAAATAGGTGATCACTGTACATTTCTCTTCGTTTCCTATTTATATTTATATTTTAACTCTTCAATTTAACATTATGGACAGGGAATGACCTAATCTAATATCTGCAAAAAAATATTTTGCCTTCAAATTCATACCGTGATCGTAGCATGCATGGACTCGACTCATACGACTGGGATTTCCATAAAAAAGATTGTGGGCTGAAAATGGGTGATCACTGTACATTTCTCTTCTGTTTCCTATTTATATTTTTATTTTACCTCCTCAATTTAACATTATCGACAGGGAAAGACCAAATCTAAGATCTGTACAAAAATATTTTGCCTTCAAATTCATACCGTGATTGTAGCATGCATGGACTCGACTGATATGACTGGGATTTCCATGAAAAAGATTGTGGGCCGAAAATGGGTGGTCACTGCTCATTTCTCTTCTGTTTCCTATTTATATTTATATTTTACCTCCTCAATTTAGCATTATGGACAGGGAAAGACCTAATCTAAGATCTGCACAAAAATATTTTGCCTTCAAATCCATACCGGGATCGTAGCATGCATGGACTCGACTCATATGACTGGGATTCCCATGAAAAAGATTGTGGGCCGAAAATGGGTGATCACTGTACATTTCTCTTCTGTTTCCTATTTATATTTATATTTTACCTCCTCAATTTAGCATTATGGACAGGGAAAGACCTAATCTAAGATCTGCACAAATATATTTTGCCTTCAAATTCATACCGTGATCGTAGCATGCATGGACTCGACACATATGACTGGGATTTCCATGAAAAAGATTGTGGGCAGAAAATGTGTGATCACTGTACATTTCTCTTCTGTTTCCTATTTATATTTATATTTTACTTCCTTAATTTAGCATTATGGACAGCGAAAGTCCTAATCTAAGATCTGCACAAAAATATTTTGCCTTCAATTTCATACCGTAATCGTAGCATGCATGGACTCGACTCATCTGATTGGGATTTTCAGAAAATGATTGTTGGCAGAAAATGGGTGATCACTGTACATTTCTCTTCTGTTTCCTATTTATATTTATATTTTACTTCCTCAATTTAGCATTATGGCCAGGGAAAGATCTAATCTTAGTTCTGCACAAAAATATTTTGCCTTCAAATTCATACCGTGATCGTAGCATGCATGGACTCGACTCATATGACTGGGATTTCCATGAAAAAGATTGTGGGCCGAAAATGGGTGGTCACTGTACATTTCTCTTCTGTTTCCTATTTATATTTCTATTTTACCTCCTCAATTTAGCATTATGGACAGGGAAAGACCTAATGTAAGATCCGAACAAAAATATTTTGCCTTCAAATTCATACCGTGATCGTAGCATACATGGACTCATCTCATATGACTGGGATTTCCATGAAAAAGATTGTGGGCCGAAAATGGGTGATCACTGTAAATTTCTCTTCTGTTTCCTATTTATATTTATATTTTACCTCCTCAATTTAGAATTATGGACAGGGAAAGACCTAATCTAAGATCTGCACAAAAATATTTAGCCTTCAAATTCATACCGTGATCGTAGCATGCATGGACTCGACTCATATGACTGGGATTTCCATGAAAAAGATTGTGGGCCGAAAATGGGTGATCACTGTACATTTCTCTTCTGTTTCCTATTTATATTTCTATTTTACTTCCTCAATTTAGCATTATGGACAGGGAAATACCTAATCTAAAATCTGCACAAAAATATTTAGCCTTCAAATTCGTACCGTGATCGTAGCATGCATGGACTCGACTCATATGACTGGGATTTCCATGAAAATGATTGTGGGCAGAAAATGGGTGATCACTGTACATTTCTCTTCTGTTTCCTATTTATATTTCTATTTTACCTCCTAAATTTAGCATTATGGACAGGGAAAGACCTAATCAAAGATCTGCACATAAATATTTTGCCTTCATATTCATACCGTGATCGTAGCATGCATGGATTCGAATCATATGACTGGGATTTCCATGAAAAAGATTGTGAGCCTAAAATAGGTGATCACTGTACATTTCTCTTCTGTTTCCTATTTATATTTTTATTTTAACTCCTCAATTTAGCATTATGGACAGGGAAAACCTAATCTAAGATCTGCACAAAAATATTTTGCCTTCAAATTCATACCGTGATCGTAGCATGCATGGACTCGACTCATATGACTGGGATTTCAATGAAAAATATTGTGGGCCGAAAATGGGTGATCACTGTACATTTCTCTTCTGTTTCCTATTTATATTTATATTTTACCTCCTCAATTTAGCATTATGGACAGGGAAAGACCTAACCTAAAATCTGCACAAAAATATTTAGCCTTCAAATTCATACCGTGATCGTAGCATGCATGGACTCGACTCATATGACTGGGATTTCCATGAAAAAGATTGTGAGCCTAAAATAGGTGATCACTGTACATTTCTCTACTGTTTCCTATTTATATTTCTATTTTACATCCTCAATTTTGCATTATGGACAGGGAAAGACCTAATCTAAGATCTGCACAAAAATATTTGCCTTCAAATTCATACCGTGATCGTAGCATGCATGGACTCGACTTATGACTTGGATTTCCATGAAAAAGATTGTGGGCAGAAAATGGGTGATCACTGTACATTTCTCTTCTGTTTCCTATTCATATTTCTATTTTACTTCTTCAATTAAGCATTATGGACATTGAAAGACCAAAACTAAGAACTGCAAAAAAATATTTTACCTTCAAATTCATACCGTGATCGTAGCTTGCATGGACTCGACTCATATGACTGGGATTTCCATGAAAAAGATTGTGGGCAGAAAATGGGTGATCACTGTACATTTCTCTTCTGTTTCCTATTCATATTTCTATTTTACTTCTTCAATTAAGCATTATGGACATTGAAAGACCAAAACTAAGATCTGCAAAAAAATATTTTACCTTCAAATTCATACCGTGATCGTAGCTTGCATGGACTCGACTCATATGACTGGGATTTCCATGAAAAAGATTGTGGGCAGAAAATGGGTGATCACTGTACATTTCTCTTCTGTTTCCTATTTATATTTCTATTTTACCTCCTCAATTTAGCATTATGGACAGGGAAAGACCTAATCTAAGCTCTGCACAAAAATATTTTGCCTTCAAATTCATACCGTGATCGTAGCATGCATGGCCTCGACTCATATGACTGGGATTTCCATGAAAAAGATTGTGGGCCGAAAATGGGTGATCACTGTACATTTCTCTTCTGTTTCCTATTTATATTTCTATTTTACCTCCTCAATTTAGCATTATGGACAGGGAAAGACCTAATCTAAGATCTGCACAAAAATATTTTGCCTTCAAATTCATACCGTGATCGTAGCATGCATGGACACGACTCATATGCCTGGGATTTCCATGAAAAAGATTGTGGGCCGAAAATAGGTGATCACTGTACATTTCTCTTCGTTTCCTATTTATATTTATATTTTAACTCTTCAATTTAACATTATGGACAGGGAATGACCTAATCTAATATCTGCAAAAAAATATTTTGCCTTCAAATTCATACCGTGATCGTAGCATGCATGGACTCGACTCATACGACTGGGATTTCCATAAAAAAGATTGTGGGCTGAAAATGGGTGATCACTGTACATTTCTCTTCTGTTTCCTATTTATATTTTTATTTTACCTCCTCAATTTAACATTATCGACAGGGAAAGACCAAATCTAAGATCTGTACAAAAATATTTTGCCTTCAAATTCATACCGTGATTGTAGCATGCATGGACTCGACTGATATGACTGGGATTTCCATGAAAAAGATTGTGGGCCGAAAATGGGTGGTCACTGTTCATTTCTCTTCTGTTTCCTATTTATATTTATATTTTACCTCCTCAATTTAGCATTATGGACAGGGAAAGACCTAATCTAAGATCTGCACAAAAATATTTTGCCTTCAAATCCATACCGGGATCGTAGCATGCATGGACTCGACTCATATGACTGGGATTCCCATGAAAAAGATTGTGGGCCGAAAATGGGTGATCACTGTACATTTCTCTTCTGTTTCCTATTTATATTTATATTTTACCTCCTCAATTTAGCATTATGGACAGGGAAAGACCTAATCTAAAATCTGCACAAAAATAATTTGCCTTCAAATTCATACCGTGATCGTAGCATCCATGGACTCGACTCATATGACTGGGATTTCCATGAAAAAGATTGTGGGCCGAAAATAGGTGATGACTGTACATTTCTCTTCTATTTCCTATTTATATTCATATTTAACCTCCTCAATTTAGCATTATGGATAGGGAAAGACCTAATCTAAAATCTGCACAAAAATATTTTGCCTTCAAATTCATACCGTGATCGTAGCATGCATGGACTCGACACATATGACTGGGATTTCCATGAAAAAGATTGTGGGCAGAAAATGTGTGATCACTGTACATTTCTCTTCTGTTTCCTATTTATATTTATATTTTACTTCCTTAATTTAGCATTATGGACAGCGAAAGTCCTAATCTAAGATCTGCACAAAAATATTTTGCCTTCAATTTCATACCGTAATCGTAGCATGCATGGACTCGACTCATATGATTGGGATTTTCAGAAAATGATTGTTGGCAGAAAATGGGTGATCACTGTACATTTCTCTTCTGTTTCCTATTTATATTTCTACTTTACTTCCTCAATTTAGCATTATGGCCAGGGAAAGATCTAATCTTAGTTCTGCACAAAAATATTTTGCCTTCAAATTCATACCGTGATCGTAGCATGCATGGACTCGACTCATATGACTGGGATTTCCATGAAAAAGATTGTGGGCCGAAAATGGGTGGTCACTGTACATTTCTCTTCTGTTTCCTATTTATATTTCTATTTTACCTCCTCAATTTAGCATTATGGACAGGGAAAGACCTAATGTAAGATCCGAACAAAAATATTTTGCCTTCAAATTCATACCGTGATCGTAGCATACATGGACTCGACTCATATGACTGGGATTTCCATGAAAAAGATTGTGGGCCGAAAATGGGTGATCACTGTAAATTTCTCTTCTGTTTCCTATTTATATTTATATTTTACCTCCTCAATTTAGAATTATGGACAGGGAAAGACCTAATCTAAGATCTGCACAAAAATATTTAGCCTTCAAATTCATACCGTGATCGTAGCATGCATGGACTCGACTCATATGACTGGGATTTCCATGAAAAAGATTGTGGGCCGAAAATGGGTGATCACTGTACATTTCTCTTCTGTTTCCTATTTATATTTCTATTTTACTTCCTCAATTTAGCATTATGGACAGGGAAATACCTAATCTAAAATCTGCACAAAAATATTTAGCCTTCAAATTCGTACCGTGATCGTAGCATGCATGGACTCGACTCATATGACTGGGATTTCCATGAAAATGATTGTGGGCAGAAAATGGGTGATCACTGTACATTTCTCTTCTGTTTCCTATTTATATTTATATTTTACCTCCTAAATTTAGCATTATGGACAGGGAAAGACCTAATCAAAGATCTGCACAAAAATATTTTGCCTTCATATTCATACCGTGATCGTAGCATGCATGGACTCGACTCATATGACTGGGATTTCCATGAAAAAGATTGTGAGCCTAAAATAGGTGATCACTGTACATTTCTCTACTGTTTCCTATTTATATTTCTATTTTACATCCTCAATTTTGCATTATGGACAGGGAAAGACCTAATCTAAGATCTGCACAAAAATATTTGCCTTCAAATTCATACCGTGATCGTAGCATGCATGGACTCGACTCATATGACACGGATTTACATGAAAAAGATTGAGGGCAGAAAATGGGTGATCACTGTACATTTCTCTTCTGTTTCCTATTTATATTTCTATTTTACTTCCTTAATTTAGCATAATGGACAGCGAAAGACCTAATCGAAGATCTGCACAAAAATATTTTGCCTTCAATTTCATACCGTGATCGTAGCATGCATGGACTCGACTCATATGACTGGGATTTCCATGAAAAAGATTGTGTGCCGAAAATGGGTGATCACTGTACATTTCTCTTCTGTTTCCTATTTATATTTTTATTTTAACTCCTCAATTTAGCATTATGGACAGGGAAAACCTAATGTAAGCTCTGCACAAAAATATTTTGCCTTCAAAATCATACCGTGATCGTAGCATGCATGGACTCGACTCATATGACTGGGATTTCCATGAAAAAGATTGTGTACCGAAAATGGGTGATCACTGTACATTTCTCTTCTGTTTCCTATTTATATTTATATTTAACCTCCTCAATTTAGCATTATGGACAGGGAAATACCTAATCTAAAATCTGCACAAAAATATTTAGCCTTCAAATTCATACCGTGATCGTAGCATGCATGGACTCGACTCATATGACTGGGATTTCCATGAAAAAGATTGTGGGCCAAAAATGGGTGATCACTGTACATTTCTCTTCTGTTTCCTATTTATATTTCTATTTTACCTCCTCAATTTAGCATTATGGACAGGGAAAGACCTAATCTAAGATCTGCACAAAAATATTTTGCCTTCATATTCATACCGTGATCGTAGCATGCATGGATTCGAATCATATGACTGGGATTTCCATGAAAAAGATTGTGAGCCTAAAATAGGTGATCACTGTACATTTCTCTTCTGTTTCCTATTTATATTTTTATTTTAACTCCTCAATTTAGCATTATGGACAGGGAAAACCTAATCTAAGATCTGCACAAAAATATTTTGCCTTCAAATTCATACCGTGATCGTAGCATGCATGGACTCGACTCATATGACTGGGATTTCAATGAAAAATATTGTGGGCCGAAAATGGGTGATCACTGTACATTTCTCTTCTGTTTCCTATTTATATTTATATTTTACCTCCTCAATTTAGCATTATGGACAGGGAAAGACCTAATCTAAAATCTGCACAAAAATATTTAGCCTTCAAATTCATACCGTGATCGTAGCATGCATGGACTCGACTCATATGACTGGGATTTCCATGAAAAAGATTGTGAGCCTAAAATAGGTGATCACTGTACATTTCTCTACTGTTTCCTATTTATATTTCTATTTTACATCCTCAATTTTGCATTATGGACAGGGAAAGACCTAATCTAAGATCCTCACAAAAATATTTGCCTTCAAATTCATACCATGATCGTAGCATGCATGGACTCGACTCATATGAGTGGGATTTCCATGAAAAAGATTGTTGGCCGAAAATAGGTGATCACTGTACATTTCTCTTCTATTTCCTATTTATATTTCTATTTTACCTCCTCAATTTAGCATTATGGACAGGGAAAGACCTAATCTAAGATCTGCACAAAAATATTTGCCTTCAAATTCATACCATGATCGTAGCATGCATGGACTCGACTCATATGAGTGGGATTTCCATGTAAAAGATTGTTGGACGAAAATAGGTGATCACTGTACATTTCTCTTCTGTTTCCTATTTATATTTATATTTTACCTCCTCTATTTAGCATTATGGACAGTGAAAGACCTAATCTAAGATCTGCACAAAAATATTTTGCCTTCAAATTCATACCGTGATCGTAGCATGCATGGACTCGACTCATATGACTGGGATTTTAAGAAAAATGATTGTGGGCAGAAAATGGGTGATCACTGTACATTTCTCTTCTGTTTCCTATTTATATTTCTATTTTACCTCCTCAATTGAGCATTATGAACAGGTAAAGACCTAATCTAATATCTGCACAAAAATATTTTGCCTTCAAATTCATACCGTGATCGTAGCATGCATGGACTCGACTCATATGACTGGGATTTCCATGAAAAAGTTTGTGGGCCGAAAATGGGTGATCACTGTACATTTCTCTTCTGTTTCCTATTTATATTTATATTTTACCTCCTCAATTTAGCATTATGGACAGGGAAAGACCTAATCTAAGATCTGCACAAAAATATTTTGCCTTCAAATTCATACCGTGATCGTAGCATGCATGGACTCGACTCATATAAGAGGGATTTCCATGAAAAAGATTATTGGCCGGAAATAGGTGATCACTGTACATTTCTCTTCTATTTCCTATTTATATTTCTATTTTACCTCCTCAATTTAGCATTATGGACAGGGAAAGACTTAATCTAAGATCTGCCTAAAAATATTTGCCTTCAAATTCATACCATGATCGTAGCATGCATGGACTCGACTCATATGAGTGGGATTTCCATGAAAAAGATTGTTGGCCGAAAATAGGTGATCACTGTACATTTCTCTTCTGTTTCCTATTTATATTTCTATTTTACTTCCTTAATTTAGCATAATGGACAGCGAAAGACCTAATCGAAGATCTGCACAAAAATATTTTGCCTTCAAATTCATACCGTGATTGTAGCATGCATGGACTCGACTCATATGACAGGGATTTCCATGAAAAAGGTTGGGGGCCGAAAATGGGTGATCACTGTACATTTCTCTTCTGTTTCCTATTTATATTTATATTTTACATCCTCAATTTAGCATTATGGACAGGGAAAGACCTAATCTAAGATCTGCACAAAAATATTTTGCCTTCAATTTCATACCGTGATCGTAGCATGCATGGACTCGACTCATATAACTGGGATTTCCATGAAAAAAATTGTCAGCCGAAAATGGGTGATCACTGTACATTTCTCTTCTGTGTCCTGTTTATATTTCTATTTTACCTCCTCAATTTAGCATTATGGACAGGGAAAGACCTAATCTAAGATCTGCACAAAAATATTTGCCTTCAAATTCATACCATGATCGTAGCATGCATGGACTCGACTCATATGAGTGGGATTTCCATGTAAAAGATTGTTGGACGAAAATTGGTGATCACTGTACATTTCTCTTCTGTTTCCTATTTATATTTATATTTTACCTCCTCTATTTAGCATTATGGACAGTGAAAGACCTAATCTAAGATCTGCACAAAAATATTTTGCCTTCAAATTCATACCGTGATCGTAGCATGCATGGACTCGACTCATATGACTGGGATTTTCAGAAAATGATTGTGGGCAGAAAATGGGTGATCACTGTACATTTCTCTTCTGTTTCCTATTTATATTTCTATTTTACCTCCTCAATTGAGCATTATGAACAGGTAAAGACCTAATCTAATATCTGCACAAAAATATTTTGCCTTCAAATTCATACCGTGATCGTAGCATGCATGGACTCGACTCATATGACTGGGATTTCCATGAAAAAGTTTGTGGGCCGAAAATGGGTGATCACTGTACATTTCTCTTCTGTTTCCTATTTATATTTATATTTTACCTCCTCAATTTAGCATTATGGACAGGGAAAGACCTAATCTAAGATCTGCACAAAAATATTTTGCCTTCAAATTCATACCGTGATCGTAGCATGCATGGACTCGACTCATATAAGAGGGATTTCCATGAAAAAGATTATTGGCCGGAAATAGGTGATCACTGTACATTTCTCTTCTATTTCCTATTTATATTTCTATTTTACCTCCTCAATTTAGCATTATGGACAGGGAAAGACTTAATCTAAGATCTGCCTAAAAATATTTGCCTTCAAATTCATACCATGATCGTAGCATGCATGGACTCGACTCATATGAGTGGGATTTCCATGAAAAAGATTGTTGGCCGAAAATAGGTGATCACTGTACATTTCTCTTCTGTTTCCTATTTATATTTCTATTTTACTTCCTTAATTTAGCATAATGGACAGCGAAAGACCTAATCGAAGATCTGCACAAAAATATTTTGCCTTCAAATTCATACCGTGATTGTAGCATGCATGGACTCGACTCATATGACTGGGATTTCCATGAAAAAGGTTGGGGGCCGAAAATGGGTGATCACTGTACATTTCTCTTCTGTTTCCTATTTATATTTATATTTTACATCCTCAATTTAGCATTATGGACAGGGAAAGACCTAATCTAAGATCTGCACAAAAATATTTTGCCTTCAATTTCATACCGTGATCGTAGCATGCATGGATTCGACTCATATAACTGGGATTTCCATGAAAAAAATTGTCAGCCGAAAATGGGTGATCACTGTACATTTCTCTTCTGTGTCCTGTTTATATTTCTATTTTACCTCCTCAATTTAGCATTATGGACAGGGAAAGACCTAATCTAAGCTCTGCACAAAAATATTTTGCCTTCAAATTCATACCGTGATCGTAGCATGCATGGACTCGACTCCTATGACTGAGATTTCCATGAAAAGTTTGTGGGCCGAAAATGGGTGATCACTGTACATTTCTCTTCTGTTTCCTATTTATATTTCTATTTTACTTCCTTCATTTAGCATTATGGACAGGGAAAGAGCTAATCTAAGCTCTGCACCAAAATATTTTGCCTTCAAATTCATACCGTGATCGTAGCATACATGGACTCGACTCATATGACTGGGATTTCCATGAAAAAAATTGCGGGCCGAAAATGGGTGTTCACTGTACATTTCTCTTCTGTTTTCTATTTATATTTATATATCCTTCTTCAATTTAGCATTATGGACAGGGAAAAACTTAATCTAAAATCTGCACAAAAATATTTTGCCTTCAAATTCATACCGTGATCGTAGCATGCATGGACTCGACTCATATGACTGGGATTTCCATGAAAAATATTGTCCGCCGAAAATGGGTGATCACTGTACATTTCTCTTCTGTTTCCTATTTATATTTATATTTTACCTCCTCAATTTAGCATTATGGCCAGGGAAAGACCTAATCTAAGCTTTGCACAAAAATATTTTGCCTTCAAATTCATACCGTGATCGTAGCATGCATGGACTCGACTCATATGACTGGGATTTACATGAAAAAGATTGTGGGCCGAAAATGGGTGATCACTGTACATTTCTCTTCTGTTTCCTATTTATATTTATATTTTACTTCCTCAGCTTAATAATATGGCCAGGGAAAGACCTAATCTAAGCCCTGCACAAAAATATTTTGCCTTCAAATTCATACCGTGATCGTAGCATTCATGGACACAATTTATATGACTGGGATTTCCATGAAAAAGTTTGTGGGCCAAAAATTCGTGATCACTGTACATTTCTCTTCTGTTTCCGATTTATATTTATATTTGACCTCCTCAATTTAGCATTATGGACAGGGAACGATCTAATCTAATATCTGTACAAAAATATTTTGCCTTCAACTTCATACCGTGATAGTAGCATGCATGGACTAGACTCATATGACTAGGATTTCCATGAAAAAGATTGTGGGCCGAAAATGGGTGATCACTGTACATTTCTCTTCTGTTTCCTATTTATATTTATATTTTATCTCCTCAATTTAGCATTATGGACAGGGAAAGACCTAATCTAAAATCAGCACAAACATATTTTGCCTTCAAATTCATAAAGTGATTGTAGCATGCATGAACTCGACTCATATGACTGGGATTTCCATGAAAAAGATTGTGGGCTGAAAATGGGTGATCACTGTACATTTCTCTTCTGTTTCCTATTTATATTTATATTTTACCTCCTCAATTTAGCATTATGGACATGGAAAGGCCTAATCTAAGACCTGCACAAAAATATTTTGCCTTCAAATTCATACCGTGAGCGTAGCATGCATGGACTCGACTCATATGACTGGGATTTGTATGAAAAAGATTGTGGGCCGAAAATGGGTGATCACTGTACATTTCTCTTCTGTTTCCTATTTATATTTATATTTTACCTCCTCAATTTAGCATTATGGCCAGTGAAAGACCTAATCTAAATTGGCACAAAAATATTTTGCCTTCAAATTCATACCGTGAGCGTAGCATGCATGGACTCGACTCATATGACTGGGATTTCCATGAAAAAGATTGTGGGCCGAAAATGAGAGTTCACTGTACATTTCTCTTCTGTTTCCTATTTATATTTCTATTTTACCTCCTCAATTTAGCATTATGGACATGGAAAGGCCTAATCTAAGATCTGCACAAAAATATTTTGCCTTCAAATTCATACCGTGATCGTAGCATGCATGGAGTCGACTCATATGACTGGGATTTCCATGAAAAAGATTGTGGGCCGAAAATGGGTGATCACTGTACATTTCTCCTCAGTTTCCTATTTATATTTTACCTCCTCAATTTAGCATTATGAACAGGGAAAGACCTAATCTGAGATCTGCACAAAAATATTTTGCCTTCAAATTCATACCGTGATCGTAGCATGCATGGAGTCGACTCATATGACTGGGATTTCCATGAAAAAGATTGTGGGCCGAAAATGGGTGATCACTGTACATTTCTCCTCAGTTTCCTATTCATATTTTACCTCCTCAATTTAGCATTATGAACAGGGAAAGACCTAATCTGAGATCTGCACAAAAATATTTTGCCTCCAAATTCATACCGTGATCGTAGCATGCATGGACTCGAATCATATGACTGGGATTTCCATGACAAAGATTGTGGGCCGAAAATGGGTGATCACTGTACATTTCTCTTCTGTTTTCTATTTATATTTATATTTTACCTCCTCAATTTAGCAATATGGCCAGGGAAAGACCTAATCTAAGCCCTGCACAAAAATATTTTGCCTTCAAATTCATACCGTGATCGTAGCATGCATGGACACAACTCATATGACTGGGATTTCCATGAAAAAGTTTGTGGGACAAAAAAGGGTGATCACTGTACATTTCTCTTCTGTTTCCTATTTATATTTATATTTTACTTCCTCAATTTAGCATTATGGACAGGGAAAGACCTAATCTAAGATCTGCACAAAAATATTTTGCCTTCAAATTCATACCGTGATCGAAGCATGCATGGACTCGACTCATATGACTGGGATTTCCATGAAAAAGATTGTGGGCCGAAAATGGGTGATCACTGTACATTTCTCTTCTGTTTCCTATATATATTTCTATTTTACCTCCTCAATTTAGCATTATGGACAGGGAAAGACCTAATCTAAGATCAGCACAAAAATATTTTGCTTTCAAATTCATACCGTGATCGTAGCATGCATGGACTCGATTCATATGACTGGGATTTTCATGAAAAAGATTGTGGGCCGTAAATGGCTGATCACTGTACGTTTCTCTTCTGTTTCCTATTTATATTTATATTTTACATCCTCAATTTAGCATTATGGACAGGGAAAGACCTAATCGAAGATCTGTACAAAAACATTTTGCCTTCAAATTCATACCGTGATCGTAGCATGCATGGACTCGACTCATATGACTGGGATTTCCATGAAAAAGATTGTGGGCTGAAAATGGGTGATCACTGTACATTTCTCTTCTGTTTCCTATTTATATTTATATTTTAACTCCTCAATTTAGCATTATGGACATGGAAAGGCCTAATCTAAGATCTGCACAAAAATATTTTGCCTTCAAATTCATACCGTGAGCGTAGCATGCATGGACTCGACTCATATGACTGGGATTTGTATGAAAAAGATTGTGGGCCGAAAATGGGTGATCACTGTACATTTCTCTCTGTTTCCTATTTATATTTCTATTTTACCTCCTCAATTTCGCATTATGGCCAGGGAAAGACCTAATCTAAACTTTGCACAAAAATATTTTGCCTTCAAATTCATACCGTGAGCGTAGCATGCATGGACTCGACTCATATGACTGGGATTTCCATGAAAAAGATTGTGGGCCGAAAATGAGTGTTCACTGTACATTTCTCTTCTGTTTCCTATTTATATTTCTATTTTACCTCCTCAATTTAGCATTATGGACATGGAAAGGCCTAATCTAAGATCTGCACAAAAATATTTTGCCTTCAAATTCATACCGTGATCGTAGCATGCATGGAGTCGACTCATATGACTGGGATTTCCATGAAAAAGATTGTGGGCCGAAAATGGGTGATCACTGTACATTTCTCCTCAGTTTCCTATTTATATTTTACCTCCTCAATTTAGCATTATGAACAGGGAAAGACCTAATCTGAGATCTGCACAAAAATATTTTGCCTTCAAATTCATACCGTGATCGTAGCATGCATGGACTCGAATCATATGACTGGGATTTCCATGACAAAGATTGTGGGCCGAAAATGGGTGATCACTGTACATTTCTCTTCTGTTTTCTATTTATATTTATATTTTACCTCCTCAATTTAGCAATATGGCCAGGGAAAGACCTAATCTAAGCCCTGCACAAAAATATTTTGCCTTCAAATTCATACCGTGATCGTAGCATGCATGGACACAACTCATATGAGTGGGATTTCCATGAAATAGTTTGTGGGACAAAAAAGGGTGATCACTGTACATTTCTCTTCTGTTTCCTATTTATATTTATATTTTACTTCCTCAATTTAGCATTATGGACAGGGAAAGACCTAATCTAAGATCTGCACAAAAATATTTTGCCTTCAAATTCATACCGTGATCGAAGCATGCATGGACTCGACTCATATGACTGGGATTTCCATGAAAAAGATTGTGGGCCGAAAATGGGTGATCACTGTACATTTCTCTTCTGTTTCCTATATATATTTCTATTTTACATCCTCAATTTAGCATTATGGACAGGGAACGAACTAATCTAAGATCTGTCCAAAAGTATTTTGCCTTCAAATTCATACCGTGATCGTAGCATGCATGGACTCGATTCATATGACTGGGATTTTCATGAAAAAGATTGTGGGCCGTAAATGGCTGATCACTGTACGTTTCTCTTCTGTTTCCTATTTATATTTATATTTTACATCCTCAATTTAGCATTATGGACAGGGAAAGACCTAATCGAAGATCTGTACAAAAATATTTTGCCTTCAAATTCATACCGTGATCGTAGCATGCATGGACTCGACTCATATGACCGGGATTTCCATGAAAAAGATTGTGGGCCGAAAATGGGTGATCACTGTACATTTCTCTTCATTTCCTCTTTATATTTATATTTTATCTCCTCAATTTAGCATTATGGACAGGGAAAGACCTAATCTAAAATCCGCACAAACATATTTTGCCTTCAAATTCATAACGTGATTGTAGCATGCATGGACTCGACTCATATGACTGGGATTTCCATGAAAAAGATTGTGGGCTGAAAATGGGTGATCACTGTACATTTCTCTTCTGTTTCCTATTTATATTTATATTTTAACTCCTCAATTTAGCATTATGGACATGGAAAGGTCTAATCTAAGATCTGCACATAAATATTTTGCATTCAAATTCATACCATGATAGTAGCATGTATGGACTCGACTCATATGACTGGGATTTGTATGAAAAAGATTGTGGGCCGAAAATGGGTGATCACTGTACATTTCTCTCTGTTTCCTATTTATATTTTACCTCCTCAATTTAGCATTATGAACAGGGAAAGACCTAATCTGAGATCTGCACAAAAATATTTTGCCTTCAAATTCATACCGTGATCGTAGCATGCATGGACTCGAATCATATGACTGGGATTTCCATGACAAAGATTGTGGGCCGAAAATGGGTGATCACTGTACATTTCTCTTCTGTTTTCTATTTATATTTATATTTTACCTCCTCAATTTAGCAATATGGCCAGGGAAAGACCTAATCTAAGCCCTGCACAAAAATATTTTGCCTTCAAATTCATACCGTGATCGTAGCATGCATGGACACAACTCATATGACTGGGATTTCCATGAAAAAGTTTGTGGGACAAAAAAGGGTGATCACTGTACATTTCTCTTCTGTTTCCTATTTATATTTATATTTTACTTCCTCAATTTAGCATTATGTACAGGGAAAGACCTAATCTAAGATCTGCACAAAAATATTTTGCCTTCAAATTCATACCGTGATCGAAGCATGCATGGACTCGACTCATATGACTGGGATTTCCATGAAAAAGATTGTGGGCCGAAAATGGGTGATCACTGTACATTTCTCTTCTGTTTCCTATATATATTTCTATTTTACATCCTCAATTTAGCATTATGGACAGGGAACGATCTAATCTAAGATCTGTACAAAAGTATTTTGCCTTCAAATTCATACCATGATAGTAACATGTATGGACTCGACTCATATGACTGGGATTTCCATGAAAAAATTGTGTGCCGAAAATGGGTGATCACTGTACATTTCTCTTCTGTTTCCTATTCATATTTCTATTTTACCTCCTCAATTTAGCATTATGGACAGGGAAAGACCTAATCTAAGATCTGCACAAAAATATTTTGCTTTCAAATTCATACCGTGATCGTAGCATGCATTGACTCGACTCATATGACTGGGATTTTCATGAAAAAGATTGTGGGCCGTAAATGGCTGATCACTGTACGTTTCTCTTCTGTTTCCTATTTATATTTATATTTTACATCCTCAATTTAGCATTATGGCCAGGGAAAGACCTAATCTAAGTTCTGCACAAAAATATTTTGCCTTCAAATTCATACCGTGATTGTAGCATGGATGGACTCGACTCATATGACTGGGATTTCCATGAAAAAGATTGTGGGCAGAAAATGGGTGATCACTGTACATTTCTCTTCTGTTTCCTATTTATATTTATATTTTACCTCCTCAATTTAGCATTAAGGACAGGGAAAGACCTAATCTAAGATCTGCAAAAAATATTTTGCCTTCAAATTCATACCGTGATCGTAGCATGCATGGACTCGACTCATATGACTGGGATTTCCATGAAAAAGATTGTGGGCCGAAAATGGGTGATCACTGTACATTTCTCTTCTATTTCCTATTTATATTTCTATTTTACATCCTCAATTTAGCATTATGGACAGGGAAAGACCTAATCTAAGATCAGCA
This sequence comes from Acanthosepion lycidas, assembly GCA_963932145.1. NCBI lineage: Eukaryota > Metazoa > Mollusca > Cephalopoda > Sepiida > Sepiidae > Acanthosepion > Acanthosepion lycidas. Next base: position 3,807,189 of record OZ010589.1, on the reverse strand, counting down.
CAAAAATATTTTGCATTCAAATTCATACCGTGATCGTAGCATGCATGGACTCGACTCATATGACTGGGATTTCCATGAAAAAGATTGTGGGCCGAAAATAGTTGATCACTGTACATTTCTCTTCATTTCCTATTTATATTTCTATTTTAACTCCTCAATTTAGCATTATGGACAGGGAATGACCTAATCTAAGATCTGCAATAATATATTTTGCTTTCAAATTCATACCGTGATCGTAGCATGCATGGACTCGACTCATATGACTGGGATTTCCATGAAAAAGATTGTGGGCCGAAAATGGGATATCGCTGTACATTTCTCTTCTGTTTCCTATTTATATTTCTATTTTACCTCCTCAATTTAGCATTATGGACAGGGAAAGACCTAATCTAAGATCTGCACAAAAATATTTTGCCTTCAAATTCATACCGTGATTGTAGCATACATGGACTCGACTCATATGACTGGGATTTCCATGAAAAAGATTGTGGGCCGAAAATAGTTGATCACTGTACATTTCTCTTCATTTCCTATTTATATTTGTATTTTACCTCCTCAATTTAGCATTATGGCCAGGGAAAGACCTAATCTAAGCTCTGCACAAAAATATTTTGCCTTCAAATTCATACCGTGATCGTAGCATGAATGGACTCAACTCATATGACTGGGATTTCCATGAAAAAATTGTGGGCCGAAAATAGGTGATCACTGTACATTTCTCTTCTGTTTCCTATTTATATTTATATTTTAACTCCTCAATTTAGCATTATGGCCAGGGAAAGACCTAATCTAAGCTCTGCACAAAAATATTTTGCCTTCAAATTCATACCGTGATCGTAGCATGCATGGAATAAACTTATATGACTGGAATTTCCATGAAAAAGATTGTGGACCGAAAATAGGTGATCACTGTACATTTCTCTTCTGTTTCCTATTTATATTTATATTTTACCTCCTCAATTTAGCATTATGGCCAGGGAAAGACCTAATCTAAGCTCTGCACAAAAATATTTTGCCTTCAAATTCATACCGTGGTCGTAGCATGCATGGACTCGACTCATATGACTGGGATTTCCATGAAAAAGATTGTGGTCCGAAAATGGGTGATCACTGTACATTTCTCTTCTGTTTCCTATTTATATTTCTATTTTACCTCCTCAATTTAGCATTATGGACATGGAAAGACCTAATCTAAGATCTGCACAAAAATATTTTGCCTTCAAATTCATACCGTGATCGTAGCATGCATGGACTCAACTCATATGACTGGGATTTCCATGAAAAAGATTGTGGGCCGAAAATAGTTGATCACTGTACATTTCTCTTCGTTTCCTATTTACATTTCTATTTTACCTCCTCAATTTAGCATTATGGACAGGGAAAGACCTAATCTAAGATCAGCACAAAAATATTTTGCCTTCAAATTCATACCGTGATTGTAGCATGCATTGACTCGAATCATATGACTGGGATTTCCATGAAAAAGATTGTGGGCTGAAAATGGGTGATCACTGAACATTTCTCTTCTGTTTCCTATTTATATTTATATTTTACCTCCTCAATTTAGCATTATGGCCAGGGAAAGACCTAATCTAAGTTCTGCACAAAAATATTTTGCCTTCAAATTCATACCGTGATTGTAGCATGGATGGACTCGACTCATATGACTGGGATTTCCATGAAAAAGATTGTGGGCAGAAAATGGGTGATCACTGTACATTTCTCTTCTGTTTCCTATTTATATTTATATTTTACCTCCTCAATTTAGCATTAAGGACAGGGAAAGACCTAATCTAAGATCTGCAAAAAATATTTTGCCTTCAAATTCATACCGTGATCGTAGCATGCATGGACTCGACTCATATGACTGGGATTTCCATGAAAAAGATTGTGGGCCGAAAATGGGTGATCACTGTACATTTCTCTTCTATTTCCTATTTATATTTCTATTTTACCTCCTCAATTTAGCATTATGGACAGGGAAAGACCTAATCTAAGATCAGCACAAAAATATTTTGCATTCAAATTCATACCGTGATCGTAGCATGCATGGACTCGACTCATATGACTGGGATTTCCATGAAAAAGATTGTGGGCCGAAAATAGTTGATCACTGTACATTTCTCTTCGTTTCCTATTTATATTTCTATTTTAACTCCTCAATTTAGCATTATGGACAGGGAATGACCTAATCTAAGATCTGCACAAATATATTTTGCTTTCAAATTCATACCGTGATCGTAGCATGCATGGACTCGACTCATATGACTGGGATTTCCATGAAAAAGATTGTTGGCCGAAAATGGGATATCGCTGTACATTTCTCTTCTGTTTCCTATTTATATTTCTATTTTACCTCCTCAATTTAGCATTATGGACAGGGAAAGACCTAATCTAAGCTGTGCACAAAAATATTTTGCCTTCAAATTCATACCGTGATCGTAGCATGCATGGACTCGACTCATATGACTGGGATTTCCATGAAAAAGATTGTGGGCCGAAAATGGGTGATCACTGTACATTTCTCTTCTGTTTCCTATTTATATTTATATTTTAGCTCCTCAATTTAGCATTATGGCCAGGGAAAGACCTACTCTAAGCTTTGCACACAAATATTTTGCCTTCAAATTCATACCGTGATCGTAGCATGCATGGACTCGACCCATATGACTGGGATTTCCATGAAAAAGATTGTGGGCCGAAAATGGGTGATCACTGTACATTTCTCTTCTGTTTCCTATTTATATTTCTATTTTACCTCCTCAATTTAGCATTATGGCCAGGAAAAGACCTAATCTAAGCTCTGCACAAAATATTTTGCCTTCAAATTCATACCGTGATCGTAGCATGCATGGACTCGACTCATATGACTGGGATTTCCATGAAAAAGATTGTGGGCCGAAAATAGTTGATCACTGTACATTTCTCTTCGTTTCCTATTTACATTTCTATTTTAACTCCTCAATTTAGCATTATGGACAGGGAAAGACCTAATCTAAGATCTGCACAAAAATATTTTGCCTTCAAATTCATACCGTGATTGTAGCATACATGGACTCGACTCATATGACTGGGATTTCCATGAAAAAGATTGTGGGCCGAAAATAGTTGATCACTGTACATTTCTCTTCGTTTCCTATTTATATTTATATTTTAACTCCTCAATTTAGCATTATGGACAGGGAATGACCTAATCTAAGATCTGCACAAATATATTTTGCTTTCAAATTCATACCGTGATCGTAGCATGCATGGACTCGACTCATATGACTGGGATTTCCATGAAAAAGATTGTGGGCCGAAAATGGGTGATCACTGTACATTTCTCTTCTGTTTCCTATTTATATTTATATTTTAGCTCCTCAATTTAGCATTATGGCCAGGGAAAGACCTACTCTAAGCTTTGCACACAAATATTTTGCCTTCAAATTCATACCGTGATCGTAGCATGCATGGACTCGACCCATATGACTGGCATTTCCATGAAAAAGATTGTGGGCCGAAAATGGGTGATCACTGTACATTTCTCTTCTGTTTCCTATTTATATTTATATTTTACCTCCTCAATTTAGCATTATGGCCAGGAAAAGACCTAATCTAAGCTCTGCACAAAATATTTTGCCTTCAAATTCATACCGTGATCGTAGCATGCATGGACTCGACTCATATAACTGGGATTTCCATGAAAAAGATTGTGGGCAGAAAATGGGTGATCACTGTACATTTCTTTTCTGTTTCCTATTTATATTTCTATTTTACCTTCTCAATTTAGCATTATGGACAGGGAAAGACCTAATCTAAGATCTGCACAAAAATATTTTGCCTTCAAATTCATACCGTGATCGTAGCATGCATGGACTCGACTCATATGACTGGGATTTCCATGAAAAAGATTGTGGACCGAAAATAGTTGATCACTGTACATTTCTCTTTGTTTCCTATTTACATTTCTATTTTACCTCCTCAATTTAGCATTATGGACAGGGAAAGACCTAATCTAAGATCTGCACAAAAATATTTCGCCTTCAAATTCATACCGTGATCGTAGCATGCATGGACTCGACTCATATGACTGGGATTTCCACGAAAAAGATTGTGGGCCGAAAAGGCGTGATCACTGTACATTTCTCTTCTGTTTCCTATTTATATTTATATTTTAGCTCCTCAATTTAGCATTATGGCCAGGGAAAGACCTACTCTAAGCTTTGCACACAAATATTTTGCCTTCAAATTCATACCGTGATCGTAGCATGCATGGACTCGACTCATATGACTGGGATATCGATGAAAAAGAATGTGGGCCGAAAATGGGTGATCACTGTACATTTCTCTTCTGTTTCCTATTTATATTTATATTTTACATCCTGAATTTAGCATTATGGACAGGGAAAGACCTAATCTAAGATCTGCACAAAAATATTTTGCCTTCAAATTCATACCGTGATCATAGCATGCATGGATTCGACACATATGACTCGGATTTCCATGAAAAAGACTGTGGGCAGAAAATGGGTGATCACTGTACATTTCTCTTCTTTTTCCAATTTATATTTTTTATTTTACCTCCTAAATTTAGCATTATGGACAGGGAAAGACCTAATCTAAGATCTGCACAAAAATATTTTGCCTTCAAATTCATACCGTGATCGTAGCATGCATGGACTCGACTCATATGACTGGGATTTCCATGAAAAATATTGTGGGCCGAAAATGGGTGATCACTGTACATTTCTCTTCTGTTTCCTATTTATATTTATATTTGACCTCCTCAATTTAGCATTATGGCCAGGGAAAGACCTAATCTAAGCTCTGCACAAAAATATTTTGCCTTCAAATTCATAGCGTGATCGTAGCATGCATGGGCTCGACTCATATGACTGGGATTTCCATGAAAAAGATTGTGGGCCGAAAATGGGTGATCAATGTACATTTCTCTTCTGTTTCCTATTTATATTTATATTTTACTTCCTCAATTTAGCATTATGGCCAGGGAAAGACCTAATCTAAGCTCTGCAAAAAAATATTTTGCCTTCAAATTCATACCGTGATCGTAGCATGCATGGACTCGACTCATATGACTGGGATTTCCATGAAAAAGATTGTGGGCCGAAAAGGCGTGATCACTGTACATTTCTCTTCTGTTTCCTATTTATATTTATATTTTGCCTCCTGAATTTAGCATTATGGCCAGTGAAAGACATACTCTAAGCTCTGCACAAAAATATTTTGCCTTCAAATTCATACCGTGATCGCATCATGCATGGACTCGACTCATATGACTGGGATTTCCATGAAGAAGATTGTGGGCCGAAAATGGGTGATCAATGTACATTTCTCTTCTGTTTCCTATATATATTTCTATTTTAACTCCTCAATTTATCATTATGGCCAGGGAAAGACCTAATCTAAGCTCTGCACAAAAATATTTTGCCTTCAAATTCATACCGTGATCGTAACATGCATGAACTCGACTCATATGACTGGGATTTCCATGAAAAAGATTGTGGGCCGAAAATGCGTGATCACTGTACATTTCTCTTCTGTTTCCAATTTATATTTATATTTTACCTCCTCAATTAAGCATTATGGACAGGGAAAGACCTAATCTAAGCTCTGCACAAAAATATTTTGCCTTCAAATTCATACCGTGATCGTAGCATGCATGGACTCGACTCATATGACTGGGATTTCCATGAAAAATATTGTGGGCCGAAAATGGGTGATCACTGTACATTTCTCTTCTGTTTCCTATTTATATTTATATTTTACCTCCTCAATTTAGCATTATGGCCAGGGAAAGACCTAATCTAAGCTCTGCACAAAAATATTTTGCCTTCAAATTCATACCGTGATCGTAGCATGCATGGACTCGACTCATATGACTGGGATATCCATGAAAAAGATGGTGGGTCGAAAATGCGTGATCACTGTACATTTCTCTTCTGTTTCCTATTTATATTTATATTTTACCTCCTGAATTTAGCATTATGGACAGGGAAAGACCTAATCTAATATCTGCAAAAAAATATTTTGCCTTGAAATTCATACCGTGATCGTAGCATTTATGGACTCTACTCATATGACTGGGATTTCCATGCAAAAGATTGTGGGCAGAAAATGGGTGATCACTGTACATTTCTCTTCTGTTTCCTATTTATATTTATATTTTACCTCCTCAATTTAGCAATATGGCCAGGGAAAGACCTAATCTAAGCTCTGCACAAAAATATTTTGCCTTCAAATTCATACCGTGATCGTAGCATGCATGGACTCGACTCATATGACTGGGATTTCCATGAAAAAGATTGTGGGCAGAAAATGGGTGATCACTGTACATTTCTCTTCTGTTTCCTATTTATATTTCTATTTTACCTCCTCAATTTAGCATTATGGACTGGGAAAGACCTAATCTAAGCTCTGCACAAAAATATTTTGCCTTCAAATTCATAGCGTGATCGTAGCATACATGGACTCGACTCATATGACTGGGATTTCCATGAAAAAGTTTGTTGGCCGAAAATGGGTGATCACTATACATTTCTCTTCTGTTTCCTATTTATATTTCTATTTTACCTCCTGAATTTAGCATTATGGCCAGGGAAAGACATACTCTAAGCTCTGCACAAAAATATTTTGCCTTCAAATTCATACCGTGATCGTATCATGCATGGACTCGACTCATATGACTGGGATTTCCATGAAAAAGATTGTGGGCCGAAAATGGGTGATCAATGTACATTTCTCTTCTGTTTCCTATATATATTTCTATTTTAACTCCTCAATTTATCATTATGGCCAGGGAAAGACCTAATCTAAGCTCTGCACAAAAATATTTTGCCTTCAAATTCATACCGTGATCGTAGCATGCATGGACTCGACTCATATGACTGGGATTTCCATGAAAAAGATTGTGGGACGAAAATGGGTGATCACTGTACATTTCTCTTCTGTTTCCTATTTATATTTGTATTTTACCTCCTGAATTTAGCATTATGGCCAGGGAAAGACCTAATCTAAGCTCTGCACAAAAATATTTTGCCTTCAAATTCATAACGTGAACGTAGCATGCATGGACTCGACTCATATGAATGGGATTTCCATGAAAAATATTGTGGGCCGAAAATGGGTGATCACTGTACATTTCTCTTCTGTTTCCTATTTATATTTCTATTTTGCCTCCTGAATTTAGCATTATGGCCAGGGAAAGACCTAATCTAAGCTCTGCACAAAAATATTTTGCCTTCAAATTCATACCGTGATCGTAGCATGCATGGACTCGACTCATATGATTGGGATTTCCATGAAAAAGATTGTGGGCCGAAAATGGGTGATCACTGTACATTTCTCTTCTGTTTCCTATTTATATTTATATTTTACCTCCTCAATTTAGCATTATGGCCAGGGAAAGACCTAATCTAAGCTCTGCACAAAAATATTTTGCCTTCAAATTCATACCGTGATCGTAGCATGCATGGACTCGACTCATATGACTGGGATTTCCATGAAAAAGATTGTGGGCCGAAAAGGCGTGATCACTGTACATTTCTCTTCTGTTTCCTATTTATATTTATATTTTGCCTCCTGAATTTAGCATTATGGCCAGGGAAAGACATACTCTAAGCTCTGCACAAAAATATTTTGCCTTCAAATTCATACCGTGATCGTATCATGCATGGACTCGACTCATATGCCTGGGATTTCCATGAAGAAGATTGTGGGCCGAAAATGGGTGATCAATGTACATTTCTCTTCTGTTTCCTATATATATTTCTATTTTAACTCCTCAATTTATCATTATGGCCAGGGAAAGACCTAATCTAAGCTCTGCACAAAAATATTTTGCCTTCAAATTCATACCGTGATCGTAACATGCATGGACTCGACTCATATGACTGGGATTTCCATGAAAAAGATTGTGGGCCGAAAATGCGTGATCACTGTACATTTCTCTTCTGTTTCCTATTTATATTTGTATTTTACCTCCTGAATTTAGCATTATGGCCAGGGAAAGACCTAATCTAAGCTCTGCACAAAAATATTTTGCCTTCAAATTCATACCGTGATCGTAGCATGCATGGACTCGACTCATATGACTGGGATTTCCATGAAAAATATTGTGGGCCGAAAATGTGTGATCACTGTACATTTCTCTTCTGTTTCCTATTTATATTTATATTTTACCTCCTCAATTTAGCATTATGGCCAGGGAAAGTGCTAATCTAAGCTCTGCAAAAAAATATTTTGCCTTGAAATTCATACCGTGATCGTAGCATTTATGGACTCTACTCATATGACTGGGATTTCCATGCAAAAGATTGTGGGCAGAAAATGGGTGATCACTGTACATTTCTCTTCTGTTTCCTATTTATATTTATATTTAACCTCCTCAATTTAGCATTATGGCCAGGGAAAGACCTAATCTAAGCTCTGCACAAAAATATTTTGCCTTCAAATTCATACCGTGATCGTAGCATACATGGACTCGACTCATATGACTGGGATTTCCATGAAAAAGATTGTGGGCAGAAAATGGGTGATCACTGTACATTTCACTTCTGTTTCCTATTTATATTTATATTTTACCTCCTCAATTTAGCATTATGGACAGGGAAAGACCTACTCTAAGCTCTGCACAAAAATATTTTGCCTTCAAATTCATACCGTGATCGTAGCATGCATGGACTCGACTCATATGACTGGGATTTCCATGAAAAAGATTGTGGGCAGAAAATGGGTGATCACTGTACATTTCTCTTCTGTTTCCTATTTATATTTATATTTTACCTCCTCAATTTAGCATTATGGCCAGGGAAAGACCTAACCTAAGCTCTGCACAAAAATATTTTGCCTTCAAATTCATAGCGTGATCGTAGCATGCATGAACTCGACTCATATGCCTGGGATTTCCATGAAAAAGATTGTGGGCCGAAAATGCGTGATCACTGTACATTTCTCTTCTGTTTCCTATTTATATTTCTATTTTACTTCCTCAATTTAGCATTATGGCCAGGGAAAGACGTAATCTAAGCTCTGCAAAAAAATATTTTGCCTTCAAATTCATACCGTGATCGTAGCATGCATGGACTCGACTCATGTGACTGGGATTTCCATGAAAAAGTTTGTGGGCCGAAAATGGGTGATCACTATACATTTCTCTTCTGTTTCCTATTTATATTTATATTTTACCTCCTCAATTTAGCATTATGGCCAGGGAAAGACCTAATCTAAGCTCTGCACAAAAATATTTTGCCTTCAAATTCATACCGTGATCGTAGCATGCATGGACTCGACTCATATGACTGGGATTTCCATGAAAAAGATTGTGGGCCGAAAAGGCGTGATCACTGTACATTTCTCTTCTTTTTTCTATTCATATTTCTATTTAACTTCCTTCATTTAGCAATATTGACAGGGAAAGACCTAATCTAAGATCTGCAAAAAAATATTTTGCCTTCAAATTCATACCGTGATCGTAGCATGCATGGACTCGACTCATATGCCTGGGATTTCCATGAAAAAGATTGTGGGCAGAAAATGGGTGATCACTCTACATTTCTCTTCTGTTTCCTATTAATATTTATATTTTACTTCCTCAATTTAGCATTATGGACAGGGAAAGACCAAGTTTAAGATCTGCAAAAAAATATTTTGCCTTCAAATTCATACCGTGATCGTAGCATGCATGGACTCGACTCATATGACTGGGATTTCCATGAAAAAGATTGTGTACCGAAAATGGGTGATCACTGTACATTTCTCTTCTCTTTCCTATTTATATTTCTATTTTACCTCCTCAATTTAGCATTATGGACTGGGAAAGACCTAATCTAAGATCTGCAAAAATATTTTGCTTTCAAATTCATACCGTGATCGTAGCATGCATGGACTCGACTCATACGACTGGGATTTCCATGAAAAAGATTGTGTACCGAAAATGGGTGATCACTGTACATTTCTCTTCTCTTTCCTATTTATATTTCTATTTTACCTCCTCAATTTAGCATTATGGACTGGGAAAGACCTAATCTAAGATCTGCAAAACATATTTTGCCTTCAAATTCATACCGTGATAGTATCATGCATGGACTCGACTCATATGACTTGGATTTCCATGAAAAAGATTGTGGCCGATAATTGGGTGATCACTGTACATTTCTCTTCTGTTTCCTATTTATATTTATATTTTACCTCCTCAATTTAGCATTATGGACAGGGAAAGACCTAATCTAAGATCTGCACAAAAATATTTTGCCTTCAAATTCATACCGTGATCGTAGCATGCATGGACTCGACACATATGACTGGGATTTCCATGAAAAAGATTGTGGGCCGAAAATGGGTGATCACTGTACATTTCTCTTCTGTTTCCTATTTATATTTATATTTTATTTCTTTAATTTAGCATTCTGTATAGGGAAAGAGCAAATCTAAGATCTACACTAAAATATTTTGCCTTCAAATTCATACCGTGATCGTGGCATGCATGGACTCGACTCATATGACTGGGATCTCCATGAAAAAGATTGTGGGCCGAAAATGGGTGATCACTGTACATTTCTCTTCTGTTTCCTATTTATATTTATATTTAACCTCCTCAATTTAGCATTATGGACAGGAAAGACCAAATCTAAGATCTGCAAAAAAATATTTTGCCTTCAAATTCATACCGTGATCGTAGCATGCATGGACTCGACTCATATGACTGGGATTTCCATGAAAAAGATTGTGGGCCGAAAATAGGTGATCACTGTACATTTCTCTACTGTTTCCTGTTTATATTTCTATTTTACTTCCTCAATTTAGCATTATGGACAGGGAAAGACTTAATCTAAGCTCTGCACAAAAATATTTTGCCTTCAAATTCATACCGTGATCGTAGCATGCATGGACTCGACTTATATGACTGGGATCTCCATGAAAAAGATTGTGGGCCGAAAATGGGTGATCACTATACATTTCTCTTCTGTTTCCTATTTCTATTTCTATTTTACCTCCTCAATTTAGCATTATGGACAGGGAAAGATTTAATCTAGGCTCTGCACAAAAATATTTTGCCTTCAAATTCATACCATGATCGTAGCATGCATGGACTCGACTCATATGACTGGGATTTCCATGAAAAAGATTGTGGGCAGAAAATGGGTGATCACTGTACATTTCTCTTCTGTTTCCTATTTGTATTTCTATTTTACTTCCTCAATTTAGCATTATGGACGGAGAAAGACCTAATCTAAGAACTGCAAAAAATTATTTTGCCTTCAAATTCATACCGTGATCGTAGCAGACATGGACTCGACTCATATGACTGGGATTTCCATGAAAAAGATTGTACGCAGAAAATGGGTGATCACTGTACATTTCTCTTCTTTTTCCTATTTATATATACATTTTACTTCTTTAATTTAGCATTATGGACAGGGAAAGACCTAATCTAAGCTCTGCAAAAAAATTTTGCCTTCAATTTCATACCGTGATCGTAGCATGCATGGACTCGACTCCTATGACTGGGATTTTCATGAAAAAGTTTGTGGGCCAAAAATGGGTGATCACTGTACATTTCTCTTCTGTTTCCTATTTATATTTATATTTTACCTCCTCAATTTAGCATTATCGACAGGGAAAGACCTAATCTAAGATCTGCACAAAAATATTTTGTCTTCAAATTCATACCGTGATCGTAGCATGCATGGACTCGACTCATATGACTTGGATTTCCATGAAAAAGATTGTGGGCAGAAAATGGGTGTTCACTGTACATTTCTCTTCTGTTTCCTATTTATATTTTTTATTTTACCTCCTAAATTTAGCATTATGGACAGGGAAAGTTCTAATCTAAGATCTGCACAAAAATATTTTGCCTTCAAATTCATACCGTGATCGTAGCATGCATGGACACGACTCATATGACTGGGATTTCCATGAAAAAGATTGTGGGCAGAAAATGGCTGATCACTGTACATTTCTCTTCTGTTTTCTATTTATATTTCTATTTTACCTCCTCAATTTAGCATTATGGACAGGGAAAGACCTAATCTAAGATCTGCACAAAAATATTTTGCCTTCAAATTCATACCGTGATCGTAGCATGCATGGACTCGACTCATATGACTGGGATTTCCATGAAAAAGATTGTGGGCCGAAAATGGGTGATCACTGTATATTTCTCTTCTGTTTCCTATTTATATTTATATTTTACCTCCTCAATTTAGCATTATGGCCAGGGAAAGACCTAATCTAAGCTCTGCACAAAAATATTTTGCCTTCAAATTCATACCGTGATCGTAGCATGCATGGACACAATTTATATGACTGGGATTTCCATGAAAAAGTTTGTGAGCCAAAAATTCGTGATCACTGTACATTTCTCTTCTGTTTCCTATTTATATTTCTATTTTACCTCCACAATTCAGCATTATGGACAGGGAAAGACCTAATCTAATATCTGCACAAAAATGTTTTGCCTTCAAATTCATACCGTGATCGAACCATGCATGGACTCGACACATATGCCTGGGATTTCCATGAAAAAGATTGTGGGCCGAAAATGGGTGATCACTGTACATTTCTCTTCTGTCTCCTATTTATATTTCTATTTTACCTTCTCAATTTAGCATTATGGACAGGGAAAGACTTAATCTAAGTTCAGCACAAAAAATATTTTGCCTTCAAATTTATACCGTGATCGTAGCATGCATGGACTCGACTCATATGACTGGGATTTCCATGAAAAAGATTGTGGATAGAAAATGGGTGATCACTGTATATTTCTCTTCTGTTTCCTATTTATATTTCTATTTTACATCCTCAATTTAGCATTATGGACAGGGAAAGACCTAATCTAAGCCCTGCACAAAAATATTTTGCCTTCAAATTCATACCGTGATCGTAGCATGCATGGACACAATTTATATGACTGGGATTTCCATGAAAAAGTTTGTGAGCCAAAAATTCGTGATCACTGTACATTTCTCTTCTGTTTCCTATTTATATTTCTATTGTACCTCCTCAATTTAGCATTATGGACAGGGAAAAACCTAATCTAAATTCAGCACAAAAATATTTTGCCTTCAAATTCATACCGTGATCGTAGCATGCATGGACTCGACACATATGACTGGGATTTCCATGAAAAAGATTGTGGGCCGAAAATGGGTGATCACTGTACATTTCTCTTCTGTCTCCTATTTATATTTATATTTTACATCCTCAATTTAGCATTATGGTCAGTGAACGAACTAATCTAAGATCTGTACAAAAATATTTTGCCTTCAAATTAATACCGTGATAGTAGCATGCATGGACTCGACTCATATGACTGGGATTTCCATGAAAAAGATAGTGGGCCGAAAATGGGTGATCACTGTACATTTCTCTTCTGTTTCCTATTTATATTTCTATTTTACTTCCTCAATTTAGCATTATGGACAGGGAAAGACCTAATCTAAAATCAGCACAAATATATTTTGCCTTCAAATTCATACCGTGATCCTAGAGTGTATGGACTCGACTCATATGACTGGGATTTCCATGAAAAAGATTGTGGGCTTAAAATGGGTGATCACTGTACATTTCTCTTCTGTTTCCTATTTATATTTATATTTTACCTCCTCAATTTAGCATTATGGACAGGGAAAGACCAAATCTAAGATCTGCACAAAAATATTTTGCTTTCAAATTCATACCGTGATCGTAGCATGCATGGACTCGACTCATAGGACTGGGATTTCCATGAAAAAGATTGTGGACAGAAAATGGGTGATCACTGTACATTTCTCTTCTGTTTCCTATTTATATTTATATTTTACCTCCTCAATTTAGCATTATGGACAGGGAAAGACCAAATCTAAGATCTGCACAAAAATATTTTGCTTTCAAATTCATACCGTGATCGTAGCATGCATGGACTCGACTCATATATCTGGGATTTCCATGAAAAAGTTTGTGGGCCGAAAATGGGTGATCACTGTACATTTCTCTTCTGTTTCCTATTTATATTTATATTTTACATCCTCAATTTAGCATTATGGACAGGGAAAGACCTAATCTAAGCTCTGCACAAAAATATTTTGCCTTCAAATTCATAACGTGATCGTAGCATGCATGGAGTCGTGTCATATGACTGGGATTTCCATGAAAAAGATTGTGGGCCGAAAATAGGTGATCACTGTACATTTCTCTTGTGTTTCCTATTTATATTTATATTTTACCTCCTCAATTTAGCATTATGGACAGGGAATGACCTAATCTAATATCTGCACAAAAATATTTTGCCTTCAAATTCATACCGTGATTGTAGCATGCATGGACTCGACTCTTATGACTGGGATTTCCATGAAAAAGATTGTGGGCCGAAAATGGGTGATCACTGTACATTTCTCTTCTGTTTCCTATTTATATTTATATTTTACCTCCTCAATTTAGCATTATGGACAGGGAAAGACCAAATCTAAGATCTGCACAAAAATATTTTGCTTTCAAATTCATACCGTGATCGTAGCATGCATGGACTCGACTCATATATCTGGGATTTCCATGAAAAAGTTTGTGGGCCGAAAATGGGTGATCACTGTACATTTCTCTTCTGTTTCCTATTTATATTCATATTTTACCTCCTCAATTTAGCATTATGGCCAGGAAAAGACCTAATCTAACCTATGCACAAAAATATTTTGCTTTCAAATTCATACCGTGATCGTAGCATGCATGGACTCGACTCATATGACTGGGATTTCCATGAAAAAGATTGTGGGCTGAAAATGGGTGATCAATGTACATTTCTGTTCTGTTTCCTATTTATATTTATATTTTACCTCCTCAATTTAGCATTATGGACAGGGAAAGACCAAATCTAAGATCTGCACAAAAATATTTTGCTTTCAAATTCATACCGTGATCGTAGCATGCATGGACTCGACTCATATATCTGGGATTTCCATGAAAAAGTTTGTGGGCCGAAAATGGGTGATCACTGTACATTTCTCTTCTGTTTCCTATTTATATTTATATTTTACATCCTCAATTTAGCATTATGGACAGGGAAAGACCTAATCTAAGCTCTGCACAAAAATATTTTGCCTTCAAATTCATAACGTGATCGTAGCATGCATGGAGTCGTGTCATATGACTGGGATTTCCATGAAAAAGATTGTGGGCCGAAAATAGGTGATCACTGTACATTTCTCTTGTGTTTCCTATTTATATTTATATTTTACCTCCTCAATTTAGCATTATGGACAGGGAATGACCTAATCTAATATCTGCACAAAAATATTTTGCCTTCAAATTCATACCGTGATTGTAGCATGCATGGACTCGACTCTTATGACTGGGATTTCCATGAAAAAGATTGTGGGCCGAAAATGGGTGATCACTGTACATTTCTCTTCTGTTTCCTATTTATATTTATATTTACCTCCTCAATTTAGCATTATGGACAGGGAAAGACCAAATCTAAGATCTGCACAAAAATATTTTGCTTTCAAATTCATACCGTGATCGTAGCATGCATGGACTCGACTCATATATCTGGGATTTCCATGAAAAAGTTTGTGGGCCGAAAATGGGTGATCACTGTACATTTCTCTTCTGTTTCCTATTTATATTCATATTTTACCTCCTCAATTTAGCATTATGGCCAGGAAAAGACCTAATCTAACCTATGCACAAAAATATTTTGCTTTCAAATTCATACCGTGATCGTAGCATGCATGGACTCGACTCATATGACTGGGATTTCCATGAAAAAGATTGTGGGCTGAAAATGGGTGATCAATGTACATTTCTGTTCTGTTTCCTATTTATATTTATATTTTACCTCCTCAATTTAGCATTATGGACAGGGAAAGACCTAATCTAAGATCTGCAGAAAAATATTTTGCCTTCAAATTCATACCGTGATCGTGGCATGCATGGACTCGACACACATGACTGGGATTTCCATGAAAAAGATTGTGGGCCGAAAATGGGTGATCACTGTACATTTCTCTTCTGTTTCCTATTTATATTTCTATTTTGCCTACTAAATTTAGCATTATGGACTGGGAAAGACCTAATCTAAGACCTGCACAAAAATATTTTGCCTTCAAATTCATACCGTGATCGTGGCATGCATGGACTCGACTCATATGACTGGGATTTCCATGAAAATATTGTGCGCCGAAAATGGGTGATCACTGTAAGTTTCTCTTCTGTTTCCTATTTATATTTATATTTTACATCTTCAATTTAGCATTATGGACAGGGAAAGACCTAATCTAAGATCTGCAAAAAAATATTTTGCCTTCAAATTCATACCGTGATCGTAGCATCCATGGACTCGACTCATATGACTGGGATTTCCATGAAAAAGATTGTGGGCCGAAAATGGGTGATCACTGCACATTTCTCTTCTGTTTCCTTTTTATATTTCTCTTTTACCTCCTCAATTTAGCATTATGGACAGGGAAAGACCTAATCGAAGATCTGCACAAAAATGTTTTGCCTTCAAATTCATACCGTGATCGTAGCATGCATGGACACGATTCATATGACTGGGATTTCCATGAAAAAGATTGTGGGCCGAAAATGGGTGATCACTGTACATTTCTCTTCTGTTTCCTATTTATATTTCTATTTTACCTCCTCAATTTAGCATTATGGACAGGGAAAGACCTAATCTAAAATCTCCACAAAAATATTTTGCCTTCAAATTCATACCGTGATTGTAGCATGCATGGACTCGACTCATATAACTGGGATTTCCATGAAAAAGATTGTGGGCTGAAAATGGGTGATCACTGTACATTTCTCTTCTGTTTCCTATTTATATTTCTATTTTACCTCCTCAATTTAGCATTATGGACAGGGAAAGACCTAATCTAAGATCTGCACAAAAATATTTTGACTTCTAATTCATACCGTGATCGTAGCATGCATGGGCTCGACTCATATGACTGGGATTTCCATGAAAAAGATTGTTGGCCTAAAATGGGTGATCACTGTACATTTCTCTTGTTTCCTATGTATATTTCTATTGTACCTCCTCAATTTAGCATTATGGACAGGGAAAGACCTAATCTAAGATCTGCACACAAATGTTTTGCCTTCAAATTCATACCGTGATCGTAGCATGCATGGACACCACTCATATGACTGGGATTTCCATGAAAAAGATTGTGGGCCAAAAATGGGTGATCACTGTACATTTCTCTTCTGTTTCCTATTTATATTTATATTTTACCTCCTCAATTTAACATTATGGACAGGGAAAGACCTAATCTAAGATCTGCACAAAAATATTTTGCCTTCAAATTCATACCGTGATCGTAGCATGCATGGACTCGACTCATATGACTGGGATTTCCATGAAAAAGATTGTGGGCCGAAAATGGTTAATCACTGTACATTTCTGTTCTGTTTCCTATTTATATTTCTCTTTTACCACCTCAATTTAGCATTATGGACAGGGAAAGACCTAATCTAAGATCTGCACAAAAATATTTTGCCTTCAAATTCATACCGTGATCGTAGCATGCATGGACTCAACTCATATGACTGGGATTTCCATGAAAAAGAATGTGGGCAGAAAATGGGTGATCACTGTACATTTCTCTTCTGTTTCCTATTTATATTTTACCTCCTCAATTTAGCATTCTGGACAGGGAAAGACCAAATCTAAGATCTGCACAAAAATATTTTGCTTTCAAATTCATACCGTGATGGTAGCATGCATGGACTCGACTCATACGACTGGGATTTCCATGAAAAAGATTGTGGGCCGAAATGGGTGATCACTGTACATTTCTTTTCTGTTTCCTATTTATATTTCTATTTTACCTCCTCAATTTAGCATTATGGACAGGGAAAGACCTAATCTAAGATCTGCACAAAAATATTTTGCCTTCAAATTCATACCGTGATCGTAGCATGCATGGACTCGACTCATATTACTGGGATTTCCATGAAAAAGATTGTGGGCCGAAAATGGGTGATCACTGAACATTTCTCTTCTGTTTCCTATTTATATTTATATTTTACCTCCTCAATTTACCATTATGGACAGGGAAAGACCTAATCTAAGATCTGCACAAAAATATTTTGCCTTCAAATTCATACCGTGATCGTAGCATGCATGGACTCGACTCATATGACTGGGATTTCCATGAAAAAGATTGTGGGCCGAAAATGGGTGATCACTGTACATTTCTCTTCTGTTTCCTATTCATATTTCTATTTTACCTCCTCAATTTAGCATTATCGACAGGGAAAGACCTAATCTAATATCTGCACAAAAATATTTTGCCTTCAAATTCATACCGTGATCGTAGCATGAATAGACTCGACTCATATGACTGGGATTTCCATAAAAAAGATTGTGGGCCGAAAATGGGGGATCACTGTACATTTCTCTTCTGTTTCCTATTTATATTTATATTTTACCTCCTCAATTAACATTATGGACAGGGAAAGACCAAATCTAAGATCTTCACAAAAATATTTTGCCTTCAAATTCATACCGTGATCTTAGCATGCATGGACTCGACTCATATGACTGGGATTTCCATGAAAAAGATTGTGGGCCGAAAATAGGTGATCACTGTACATTTCTCTTCTGTTTCCTATTTATATTTCTATTTTACCTCCTCAATTTAGCATTATGGACAGGGAAAGACCTCATCTAATATCTGTACAAAAATATTTTGCCTTGAAATTTATACCGTGATCGTAGCATGCATGGACTCGACTCATATGACTGGGATTTGCATGAAAAAGATTGTGGGCTGAAAATGGGTCATCACTGTACATTTCTCTTCATTTTCCTATTTATATTTCTATTTTACCTCCTCAATTTAGCATTATGGACAGGGAAAGACCAAATCTAAGATCTGCACAAAAATATTTTGCTTTCAAATTCATACCGTGATCGTAGCATGCATGGACTCGACTCATATATCTGGGATTTCCATGAAAAAGTTTGTGGGCCGAAAATGGGTGATCACTGTACATTTCTCTTCTGTTTCCTATTTATATTCATATTTTACCTCCTCAATTTAGCATTATGGCCAGGAAAAGACCTAATCTAAGCTATGCACAAAAATATTTTGCTTTCAAATTCATACCGTGACCGTAGCATGCATGGACTCGACTCATATGACTGGGATTTCCATGAAAAAGATTGTGGGCTGAAAATGGGTGATCAATGTACATTTCTGTTCTGTTTCCTATTTATATTTATATTTTACCTCCTCAATTTAGCATTATGGATAGGGAAAGACCTAATCTAAGATCTGCAGAAAAATATTTTGCCTTCAAATTCATACCGTGATCGTGGCATGCATGGACTCGACACATATGACTGGGATTTCCATGAAAAAGATTGTGGGCCGAAAACGGGTGATCACTGTACATTTCTCTTCTGTTTCCTATTTATATTTCTATTTTACTACTAAATTTAGCATTATGGACTGGGAAAGACCTAATCTAAGACCTGCACAAAAATATTTTGCCTTCAAATTCATACCGTGATCGTGGCATGCATGGACTCGACTCATATGACTGGGATTTCCATGAAAATATTGTGCGCCGAAAATGGGTGATCACTGTAAGTTTCTCTTCTGTTTCCTTTTTATATTTCTCTTTTACCTCCTCAATTTAGCATTATGGACAGGGAAAGACCTAATCGAAGATCTGCACAAAAATGTTTTGCCTTCAAATTCATACCGTGATCGTAGCATGCATGGACACGATTCATATGACTGGGATTTCCATGAAAAAGATTGTGGGCCGAAAATGGGTGATCACTGTACATTTCTCTTCTGTTTCCTATTTATATTTCTATTTTACCTCCTCAATTTAGCATTATGGACAGGGAAAGAACTAATCTAAAATCTCCACAAAAATATTTTGCCTTCAAATTCATACCGTGATTGTAGCATGCATGGACTCGACTCATATAACTGGGATTTCCATGAAAAAGAATGTGGGCAGAAAATGGGTGATCACTGTACATTTCTCTTCTGTTTCCTATTTATATTTATATTTTACCTCCTGAATTTAGCATTCTGGACAGGGAAAGACCAAATCTAAGATCTGCACAAAAATATTTTGCTTTCAAATTCATACCGTGATGGTAGCATGCATGGACTCGACTCATACGACTGGGATTTCCATGAAAAAGATTGTGGGCCGAAAATGGGTGATCACTGTACATTTCTTTTCTGTTTCCTATTTATATTTCTATTTTACCTCCTCAATTTAGCATTATGGACAGGGAAAGACCTAATCTAAGATCTGCACAAAAATATTTTGCCTTCAAATTCATACCGTGATCGTAGCATGCATGGACTCGACTCATATGACTGGGATTTCCATGAAAAAGATTGTGGGCCGAAAATGGGTGATCACTGTACATTTCTCTTCTGTTTCCTATTTATATTTATATTTTACCTCCTCAATTTACCATTATCGACAGGGAAAGACCAAATCTAAGATCTGCACAAAAATATTTTGCCTTCAAATTCATACCGTGATCGTAGCATGCATGGACTCGACTCATATGACTGGGATTTCCAGGAAAAAGATTGTGGGCCGAAAATGGGTGATGACTGTACATTTCTATTCTGTTTCCTATTCATATTTATATTTTACCTCCTCAATTTAGCATTATGGACAGGGAAAGACCTAATCTAAGATCTGCACAAAAATATTTTGCCTTCAAATTTATACCGTGATCGTAGCATGCATGGACTCGACTCATATGACTGGGATTTCCATGAAAAAGATTGTGGGCCGAAAATGGGTGATCACTGTACATTTCTCTTCTGTTTCCTATTCATATTTCTATTTTACCTCCTCAATTTAGCATTATCGACAGGGAAAGACCTAATCTAATATCTGCACAAAAATATTTTGCCTTCAAATTCATACCGTGATCGTAGCATGAATAGACTCGACTCATATGACTGGGATTTCCATGAAATAGATTGTGGGCCGAAAATGGGGGATCACTGTACATTTCTCTTCTGTTTCCTATTTATATTTATATTTTACCTCCTCAATTAACATTATGGACAGGGAAAGACCAAATCTAAGATCTGCACAAAAATATTTTGCCTTCAAATTCATACCGTGATCTTAGCATGCATGGACTCGACTCATATGACTGGGATTTCCATGAAAAAGATTGTGGGCCGAAAATAGGTGATCACTGTACATTTCTCTTCTGTTTCCTATTTATATTTCTATTTTACCTCCTCAATTTAGCATTATGGACAGGGAAAGACCTCATCTAATATCTGTACAAAAATATTTTGCCTTGAAATTTATACCGTGATCGTAGCATGCATGGACTCGACTCATATGACTGGGATTTGCATGAAAAAGATTGTGGGCAGAAAATGGGTGATCACTGTACATTTCTCTTCATTTTCCTATTTATATTTATATTTTACCTCCTCAATTTAGCATTATGGACAGGGAAAGACCTAATCTAAGCTCTGCAAGAAAATATTTTCCCTTCAAATTCATACCGTGATCGTAGCATGCATGGACTCGACTCATATGACTGGGATTTCCATGAAAAAGATTGTGGGCAGAAAATGGGTGATCACTGTACATTTTTCTACTGTTTCCTATTTATATTTATATTTTATTTCCTTAATTTAGCATTATGGACAGGGAAAGACCTAATCTAAGCTCTGCAAAAAAATATTTTGGCTTCAAATTCATACCGTGATCGGAGCATGCATAGACTCGACTCATATGACTGGGATTTCCATGAAAAAGATTGTGGGCAGAAAATGGGTGATCACTGTACATTTCTCTTCTGTTTCCTATACATATTTTTATTTTACCTCCTCAATTTAGCATTATGGACAGGGAAAGACCTAATCTAAGATCTGCAAAAAAATATTTTCCTTGAAATTCATACGATGATCGTAGCATGCATGGACTCAACTCATATGACTGGGATTTCCATGAAAAAGATTGTGGGCAGAAAATGGGTGATCTCTGTACATTTCTCTTCTGTTTCCTATTTATATTTTTATTTTAACTCCTCTATTTAGCATTATGGACAGGGAAAGACCTAATCTAAAATCTGCAAAAAAATATTTTGCCTTCAAATTCATAGCGTGATCGTAGCATGCATGGACTCGACTCATATGACTGGGATTTCCATGAAAAAGATTGTGGGCAGAAAATGGGTGATCACTGTACATTTCCCTTCTGTTTCCTATTTATATTTATATTTTACCTCCTCAATTTAGCATTATGGACAGGGAAAGACCTAATCTAAGATCTGCACAAAAATATTTTACCTTCAAATTCATACCGTGATCGTAGCATGCATGGACTCAAGTCATATGACTGGGATTTCCATGAAATAGATTGTGGGCACAAAATGGGTGATCACTGTACATTTCTCGTCTGTTTCCTATTTATATTTCTATTTAACTCCTCAATTTAGCATTATGGACAGGGAAAGACCTAATGTAAGATCTGCAAAAGTATATTTTGCCTTCAAATTCATAACGTGATCGTAGCATGCGTGGACTCGACTCATACGACTGGGATTTCCATGAAAAAGATTGTGGGCAGAAAATGGGTGATCACTGTACATTTCTCTTCTCTTTCCTATTTATATTTCTATTTTACCTCCTCAATTTAGCATTATGGACAGGGAAAGACCTAATCTAAGATCTGCAAAAAATATTTTGCCTTGAAATTCATACGGTGAGCGTAGCATGCATGGACTCGACTCATGTGACTGGGATTTCCATGAAAAAGATTGTGGGCAGAAAATGGGTGATCACTGTACATTTCTCTTCCCTTTCCTATTTATATTTCTATTTTACCTCCTCAATTTAGCATTATGGACAGGGAAAGACCTAATCTACGATCTGCAAAAAAATATTTTGCCTTGAAATTCATACGGTGAGCGTAGCATGCATGGACTCGACTCATATGACTGGGATTTCCATGAAAAAGATTGTGGGCAGAAAATGGGTGATCACTGTACATTTCTCTTCGGTTTCCTATTTATATTTCTATTTTAACTCCTCAATTTAGCATTATGGACAGGGAAAGACCTAATCTAAAATCTGCAAAAAAATATTTTGCCTTCAAATTCATACCGTGATCGTAGCATGCATGAAGTCGACTCATATCACTGGGATTTCCATGAAAAAGATTGTGGGTAGAAAATGGGTGATCAAGTACATTTCTCTTCTGTTTCCAATTTATATTTATATTTTACCTCCTCAATTTAGCATTATGGACAGGGAAAGACCTAATCTAAGATCTCCACAACAATATTTTACCTTCAAATTCATACCGTGATCGTAGCATGCATGGACTCGACTCATATGACTGGGATTTCCATGAAAAAGATTGTGGGCAGAAGATGGGTGATCACTGTACATTTCTCTTCTGTTTCCTATTTATATTTGTATTGTACCTCCTCAATTTAGCATTATGGACAGGGAAAGACCTAATCTAAGCTCAGCAAAAAATATTTTGCCTTCAAATACATACCGTGATCGTTGCATGCATAGACTCGACTAATATGACTGGGATTTCCATGAAAAAGATTGTGGGCAGAGGATGGGTGATCACTGTACATTTCTCTTCTGTTTCCTATTTATATTTATATTTTACCTCCTCAATTTAGCATTATGGACAGGGAAAGACCTAATCTAAGCGCTGCACAAAAATATTTTGCCTTCAATTTCATAACGTGATCGTAGCATGCATGGACTCGACTCATATGACTGGGATTTGCATGAAAAAGATTGTGGGCAGAAGATGGGTGATCACTGTAGATTTCTCTTCTGTTTCCTATTTATATTTATATTTTACCTCCTCAATTTAGCATTATGGACAGGGAAAGACCTAATCTAAGAACTGCACAAAAATATTTTGCCTTCAAATTCATACCGTGATCGTAGCATGCATGGACTCGACTGATATGACTGGGATTTCCATGAAAAAGATTGTGGGCAGAAGATGGGTGATCACTGTACATTTCTCTTCTGTTTTCTAATTATATTTGTATTGTACCTCCTCAATTTAGCATTATGGACAGAGAAAGACCTAATATAAGCTCTGCACAAAAATATTTTGCCTTCAAATTCATACCGTGATCGTAGCATGCATGGACTTCACTCATATGACTGGGATTTCCATGAAAAAGATTGTGGGCAGAGGATGGGTGATCACTGTACATTTCTCTTCTGTTTCCTATTTATATTTATATTTTACCTCCTCAATTTAGCATTATGGACAGGGAAAGACCTAATCTAAGCGCTGCACAAAAATATTTTGCCTTCAATTTCATACCGTGATCGTAGCATGCATGGACTCGACTCATATGACTGGGATTTCCATGAAAAAGATTGTGGACAGAAGATGGGTGATCACTGTACATTTCTCTTCTGTTTCCTATTTATATTTATATTTTACCTCCTCAATTTAGCATTATGGACAGGGAAAGACCTAATCTAAGCACTGCACAAAAATATTTTGCCTTCAAATTCATACCGTGATCGTAGCATGCATGGACTCGACTGATATGACTGTGATTTCCATGAAAAAGATTGTGGGCAGAAGATGGGTGATCACTGTACATTTCTCTTCTGTTTCCTATTTATATTTCTCTTTTACCTCCCCAATTCAGCATTATGGAAAGGGAAAGACCTAATCTAAGCTCTGCACAAAAATATTTTGCCTTCAAATTCATACCGTGATCGTAGAATGCATGGACTCGACTCATATGACAGGGATTTCCATGAAAAAGATTGTGGGACGAAAATGGATGATCACTGTACATTTCTCTTCTGTTTCCTATTTATATTTATATTTTACCTCCTCAATTTAGCATTATGGACAGGGAAAGACCTAATCTAAGCTCTGCACAAAAATATTTTGCCTTCAATTTCATACCGTGATCGTAGCATGCATGGACTCGACTCATATGACTGGGATTTCCATGAAAAAGATTGTGGGCAGAAGATGGGTGATCACTGTACATTTTTCATCTGTTTCCTATTTATATTTCTATTTTACCTCCTCAATTTAGCATTATGGACAGGGAAAGATCTAATCTAAGCTCTGCACAAAAATATTTTGCCTTCAATTTCATACCGTGATCGTAGCATGTATGGACTCGACTCATATGACTGGGATTTCCATGAAAAAGATTGTGGGCAGAAGATGGGTGATCACTGTACATTTCTCTTCTGTTTCCTATTTATATTTGTATTGTACCTCCTCAATTTAGCATTATGGAAAGGGAAAGACCTAATCTAAGCTCTGCACAAAAATATTTTGCCTTCAAATTCATACCGTGATCGTAGAATGCATGGACTCGACTCATATGACAGGGATTTCCATGAAAAAGATTGTGGGACGAAAATGGATGATCACTGTACATTTCTCTTCTGTTTCCTATTTATATTTATATTTTACCTCCTCAATTTAGCATTATGGACAGGGAAAGACCTAATCTAAGCTCTGCACAAAAATATTTTGCCTTCAATTTCATACCGTGATCGTAGCATGCATGGACTCGACTCATATGACTGGGATTTCCATGAAAAAGATTGTGGGCAGAAGATGGGTGATCACTGTACATTTTTCATCTGTTTCCTATTTATATTTCTATTTTACCTCCTCAATTTAGCATTATGGACAGGGAAAGATCTAATCTAAGCTCTGCACAAAAATATTTTGCCTTCAATTTCATACCGTGATCGTAGCATGTATGGACTCGACTCATATGACTGGGATTTCCATGAAAAAGATTGTGGGCAGAAGATGGGTGATCACTGTACATTTCTCTTCTGTTTCCTATTTATATTTGTATTGTACCTCCTCAATTTAGCATTATGGACAGGGAAAGACCTAATCTAAGCTCAGCAAAAAATATTTTGCCTTCAAATACATACCGTGATCGTTGCATGCATAGACTCGACTAATATGACTGGGATTTCCATGAAAAAGATTGTGGGCAGAGGATGGGTGATCACTGTACATTTCTCTTCTGTTTCCTATTTATATTTATATTTTACCTCCTCAATTTAGCATTATGGACAGGGAAAGACCTAATCTAAGCGCTGCACAAAAATATTTTGCCTTCAATTTCATAACGTGATCGTAGCATGCATGGACTCGACTCATATGACTGGGATTTGCATGAAAAAGATTGTGGGCAGAAGATGGGTGATCACTGTAGATTTCTCTTCTGTTTCCTATTTATATTTATATTTTACCTCCTCAATTTAGCATTATGGACAGGGAAAGACCTAATCTAAGAACTGCACAAAAATATTTTGCCTTCAAATTCATACCGTGATCGTAGCATGCATGGACTCGACTGATATGACTGGGATTTCCATGAAAAAGATTGTGGGCAGAAGATGGGTGATCACTGTACATTTCTCTTCTGTTTTCTAATTATATTTGTATTGTACCTCCTCAATTTAGCATTATGGACAGAGAAAGACCTAATATAAGCTCTGCACAAAAATATTTTGCCTTCAAATTCATACCGTGATCGTAGCATGCATGGACTTCACTCATATGACTGGGATTTCCATGAAAAAGATTGTGGGCAGAGGATGGGTGATCACTGTACATTTCTCTTCTGTTTCCTATTTATATTTATATTTTACCTCCTCAATTTAGCATTATGGACAGGGAAAGACCTAATCTAAGCGCTGCACAAAAATATTTTGCCTTCAATTTCATACCGTGATCGTAGCATGCATGGACTCGACTCATATGACTGGGATTTCCATGAAAAAGATTGTGGACAGAAGATGGGTGATCACTGTACATTTCTCTTCTGTTTCCTATTTATATTTATATTTTACCTCTTCAATTTAGCATTATGGACAGGGAAAGACCTAATCTAAGCACTGCACAAAAATATTTTGCCTTCAAATTCATACCGTGATCGTAGCATGCATGGACTCGACTGATATGACTGTGATTTCCATGAAAAAGATTGTGGGCAGAAGATGGGTGATCACTGTACATTTCTCTTCTGTTTCCTATTGATATTTGTATTTTACCTCCTCAATTTAACATTATGGACAGGGAAAGACCTAATCTAAGCTCTGCACAAAAATATTTTGCCTTCAATTTCATACCGTGATCATAGCATGCATGGACTCGACTGATATGACTGGGATTTCCATGAAAAAGATTGTGGGCAGAAGATGGGTGATCACTGTACATTTCTCTTCTGTTTCCTATTTATATTTCTCTTATACAGCCCCAATTCAGCATTATGGACAGGGA
Source organism: Acanthosepion lycidas (assembly GCA_963932145.1). Taxonomy (NCBI): domain Eukaryota; kingdom Metazoa; phylum Mollusca; class Cephalopoda; order Sepiida; family Sepiidae; genus Acanthosepion; species Acanthosepion lycidas. The sequence continues at coordinate 3,779,910 of OZ010589.1, read as the reverse complement.
AAGACCTAATCTAAACTCTGCACAAAAATATTTTGCCTTCAAATACATACCGTGATCGTAGAATGCATGGACTCGACTCATATGACAGGGATTTCGATGAAAAAGATTGTGGGACGAAAATGGGTGATCACTGTACATTTCTCTTCTGTTTCTTATTTATATTTATATTTTACCTCCTCAATTTAGCATTATGGACAGGGAAAGACCTAATCTAAGCTCTGCACAAAAATATTTTGCCTTCAATTTCATACCGTGATCGTAGCATGCATGGACTCGACTCATATGATTGGGATTTCCATGAAAAAGTTTGTGGGCAGAAGATGGGTGATCACTGTACATTTTTCTTCTGTTTCCTATTTATATTTATATTTTACCTCCTCAATTTAGCATTAGGGACAGGGAAATATCTAATCTAAGCTCTGCACAAAAATATTTTGCCTTCAATTTCATTCCGTGATCGTAGCATGCATGGACCCGACTCAAATGACTGGGATTTCCATGAAAAAGATTTTGGGCAGAAAATGGGTGATCACTGTACATTTCTCTTCTATTTCCTATTTATATTTGTATTGTACCTCCTCAATTTAGCATTATGGAGAGGGAAAGACCTATTCTAAGCTCTGCACAAAAATATTTTGCCTTCAAATTCATACCGTGATCGTAGCATGCATGGACTCGACTCATATGACTGGGATTTCCATGAAAAAGATTGTGGGCAGAAGATGTGTGATCACTGTACATTTCTCTTCTGTTTCCTATTTATATTTCTCTTTTACCTCCCCAATTTAGCATTATGGACAGGGAAAGACCTAATCTAAGCTCTGCACAAAAATATTTGCCTTCAAATTCATACCGTGATTGTAGCATGCATGGACTCGACTCATATGACAGGGATTTCCATGAAAAAGATTGTGGGACGAAAATGGGTGATCACTGTACATTTCTCTTCTGTTTCCTATTTATATTTGTATTTTACCTCCTCAATTTAACATTATGGACAGGGAAAGACCTAATCTAAGCTCTGCACAAAAATATTTTGCCTTCAATTTCATACCGTGATCGTAGCATGCATGGACTCGACTCATATGACTGGGATTTCCATGAAAAAGATTGTGGGCAGAAAATGGGTGATCACTGTACATTTATCTTCTGTTTCCTATTTATATTTATATTTTACCTCCTCAATTTAGCATTATGCACAGGGAAAGACCTAATCTAAAATCTGCTCAAAAATATATTGCCTTCAATTTCATACCGTGATCGTAGCATGCATGGACTCGACTCAAGTGACTGGGATTTCCATGAAAAAGATTGTGGGCAGAAAATGGGTTATCACTGTACATTTCTCTTCTGTTTCCTATTTATATTTGTATTGTACGTCCTCAATTTAGCATTATGGACAGAGTAAGACCTAATATAAGCTCTGCACAAAAATATTTTGCCTTCAAATTCATACCGTGATCGTAGCATGCATGGACTCGACTCATATGACTGGGATTTCCATGAAAAAGATTGTGGGCAGAAGATGGGTGATCACTGTACATTTCTCTTCTGTTTCCTATTTATAATTATATTTTAACTCCTCAATTTAGCATTATGGACAGGGAAAGACCTAATATAAGCACTGCACAAAAATATTTTGCCTTCTATTTCTAACCGTGATCGTAGCATGCATGGACTCGACTCATATGACTGGGATTTCCATGAAAAAGATTGTGGGCAGAAAATGGGTGATCACTGTACATTTCTCTTCTGTTTTCTATTTATATTTGTATTGTACCTCCTCAATTTAGCATTATGGACAGGGAAAGACCTAATCTAAGCTCAGCACATAAATATTTTGCCTTCAAATACATACCGTGTTCGTAGCATGCATAGACTCGACTCATATGACTGGGATTTCCATGAAAAAGATTGTGGGCAGAAGATGGGTGATCACTGTACATTTCTCTTCTGTTTCCTATTTATATTTATATTTTACCTCCTCAATTTAGCATTATGATCAGGGAAAGACCTAATCTAAGCTCTGCACAAAAATTTTTTGCCTTCAATTTCATACCGTGATCGTAGCATGCATGGACTCGACTCAAATGACTGGGATTTCCATGAAAAAGATTGTTGGCCGAAAATAGGTGATCACTGTACATTTCCCTTCTGTTTCCTATTTATATTTGTATTTTACCTCCTCAATTTATCATTATGGACAGGGAAAGAACTAATCTAAGATCTGCACAAAAATATTTTGCCTTCAATTTCATACCGTGATCGTAGCATGTATAGACTCGACTCATATGACTGTGATTTCATGAAAAAGATTGTGGGCAGAAGATGGGTGATCACTGTATATTTTCCTTCTGTTTCCTATTTATATTTGTATTGTACCTCCTCAATTTAGCATTATGGACAGGGAAAGACCTAATCTAATCTCAGCACAAAAATATTTTGCCTTCAAATATATACCGTGATCGTAGCATGCATAGACTCGACTCATATCACTGGGATTTCCATGAAAAAGATTGTGGGCAGAAGATGGGTGATCACTGTACATTTCTCTTCTGTTTCCTATTTATATTTATATTTTACCTCCTCAATTTAGCATTGTGGACAGGGAAAGACCTAATCTAAGCTCTGCACAAAAATATTTCGCCTTCAAATTCATACCGTGATCGTAGCATGCATGGACTCGACTCATATGACTGGGATTTCCATGAAAAAGATTGTGGTCAGCAGATGGTGATCACTGTACATTTCTCTTCTGTTTCCTATTTATATTTATATTTTACCTCCTCAATTTAGCATTATGGACAGGGAAAGACCTAATCTAAGATCTGCAAAAAAAATATTTTGCCTTCAAATTCATACCGTGATCGTAGCATGAATGGACTCGACTCATATGACTGGGATTTCCATGAAAAAGATTGTGGGTAGAAGATGGGTGATCACTGTACATTTCTCTTCTGTTTCCTATTTATATTTATATTTTACCTCCTCAACTTAGCATTATGGACAGTGAAAGACCTAATCTAAGCTCTGCACAAAAATATATTTCCTTCAATTTCATACCGTGATCGTAGCATGCATGGACTCGACTCATATGACTGGGATTTCCATGAAAAAGATTGTGGGCAGAAAATGGGTGATCACTGTACATTTCTCTTCTGTTTCCTATTTATATTTGTATTGTACCTCCTCAATTTAGCATTATGGACAGGGAAAGACCTAATCTAAGCTCTGCACAAAAATATTTTGCCTTCAAATTCATACCGTGATCGTAGCATGCATGGACTCGACTCATATGACTGGGATTTCATGAAAAAGATTGTGGGTGCAAAATGGGTGATCACTGTATATTTCTCTTCTGTTTCCCATTACAATTTCTATTTTACTTCCTCAATTTAGCATTATGGACAGGGAAAGACCTAATCTAAGATCTGCAAAAAAATATTTTGCCGTAAAATTATTACCGTGATCGTAGCATGCAAGGACTCGACTCATATGACTGGGATTTCCATGAAAAAAATTGTGAGCACAAAATGGGTGATCACTGTACATTTCTCTTCTGTTTCCTATTACTATTTCTATATTACTTCTGCAATTTAGCATTATGCAGAGGGAAAGACCTAATCTAAGATCTGCAAAAAAATATTTTGCCTTCAAATTCATACCGTGACCGTAGCATGCATGGACTCGACTCATATGACTGGGATTTCCATGAAAATATTGTGGCCCGAAAATGGGTGATCACTGTACATTTCCCTTCCGTTTCCTATTTATATTTCTAATTTACCTCCTCAATTTAGCATTATGGACAGGGAAAGACCTAATCTAAGATCTGCAAAAAAAATATTTTGCCTTCAAATTCATACCGTGATCGTAGCATGCATGGACTCGACTCATATGACTGGGATTTCCATGAAAAAGATTGTTGGTAGAAGATGGGTGATCACTGTACATTTCTCTTCTGTTTCCTATTTATATTTGTATTGTATCTCCTCAATTTAGCATTATGGACAGGGAAAGACCTAATCTAAGCTCTGCACAAAAATATTTTGCCTTCAAATTCATACCGTGATCGTAGCATGCATGGACTCGACTCATATGACTGGGATTTCCATGAAAAAGATTGTGGGCCGAAAATGGGTGATCACTGTACATTTCTCTTCTTTTTCCTATTTATATTTATATTTTACCTCCTCAATTTATCATTATGTACAGGGAAAGACCTAATCTAAGATCTGCACAAAAATATTTTGCCTTCAAATTCATACCGTGATCGTAGCATGTATAGACTCGACTCATATGACTGGGATTTCCATGAAAAAGATTGTGGGCAGAAGATGGGTGATCACTGTACATTTCTCTTCTGTTTCCTATTTATATTTATATTTTACCTCTTCAATTTAGCATTGTGGACTGGGAAAGAACTAATCTAAGCTCTGCACAAAAATATTTTGCCTTCAATTTCATACCGTGATCGTAGCATGCATGGACTCGACTCATATGACTGGCATTTCCATGAAAAAGATTGTGGGCCGAAAATGGGTGATCACTGTACATTTCTCTTCTGTTTCCTATTTATATTTGTATTTTACTTCCTTCATGTAGCATTATGGACAGGGAAAGACGTAATCTAAGCTCTGCAAAAAAATATTTTGCCTTCAAATATATACCGTGATTGTAGCATGCATGGATTCGACTCATATGACTGGGATTTCCATGAAAAAGATTGTGGGCAGAAAATGCGTGATCACTGTACATTTCTCTTCTGTTTCCAATTACTATTTCTATTTTACTTCCTCAATTTAGCATTATGGACAGGGAAAGACATAATCTAAGATCTGCAAAAAAATATTTTGCCTTCAAATTCATACCCTGATCGTAGCATGCATGGACTCGAATCATATGACTGGGATTTCCATGAAAAACATTCTGGGCACAAAATGGGTGATGACTGTACATTTCTCTTCTGTTTCCTATTACTATTTCTATATTACTTCTGCAATTTAGCATTATGGACTGGGAAAGACCTAATCTAAGATCTGCAAAAAAATATTTTGCCGTCAAATTCATACCGTGATCGTAGCATGCATTGACTCGACTCATATGACTGGGATTTCCATGAAAAAGATTGTGGGCAGAAAATGGGTGATCACTGTACATTTCTCTTCCGTTTCCCATTATATTTCTATTTTACTTCCTCAATTTAGCATTATGGACTGGGAAAGACCTAATCTAAGATCTGCAAAAAAATATTTTGCCTTCAAATTCATACCGTGATCGTAGCATGCATGGACTCGTTCATAAGACTGGGATTTCCATGAAAATGATTGGCGGCACAAAATGGGTGATCACTGTACATTTCTCTTCTGTTTCCCATTACTATTTCTATTTTACTTCCTCAATTTAGCATTATGGACAGGGAAAGACATAATCTAAGATCTGCAAAAAAATATTTTGCCTTCAAATTCATACCGTGATCGTAGCATGCATGGACTCGACTCATATGACTGGGATTTCATGAAAAAGATTGTGGGTGCAAAATGGGTGATCACTGTATATTTCTCTTCTGTTTCCCATTACAATTTCTATTTTACTTCCTCAATTTAGCATTATGGACAGGGAAAGACCTAATCTAAGATCTGCAAAAAAATATTTTGCCGTAAAATTATTACCGTGATCGTAGCATGCAAGGACTCGACTCATATGACTGGGATTTCCATGAAAAAAATTGTGAGCACAAAATGGGTGATCACTGTACATTTCTCTTCTGTTTCCTATTACTATTTCTATATTACTTCTGCAATTTAGCATTATGCAGAGGGAAAGACATAATCTAAGATCTGCAAAAAAATATATTGCCTTCAAATTCATACCGTCATCGTAGTATAACTGGACTCAACTCATATGACTGGGATTTCCATGAAAAAATTGTGAGCAGAAAATGGGTGATCACTGTACATTTCTCTTCTGTTTCCTATTTATATTTATATTTTACCTCCTCAATTTAGCATTACGGACAGCGAAAGACCTAATCTAAGCTCTGCAAAAAAATATTTTGCCTTCAAATTCATACCATGATCGTAGCATGCATGTACTCGACTCATGTGACTGGGATTTCCATGAAAAAGATTATGGGCAGAAAATGGGTGATCACTGTACATTTCTCTTCTGTTTCCTATTTAAATTTTACTTCCTTAATTAAGCATTATGGACAGGGAAAAACCTAATCTAAGATCTGCAAAAAAATATTTTGCCTTCAAATTCATACCGTGATCGTAGCATGCATGGACTCGACTCATATGACTGAGATTTCCATGAAAAAGATTGTAGACAGAAAATGGGTTATCACTGTATATTTCTCTTCTGTTTCCTATTTATATTTATATTTTACTTCCTCAATTTAGCATTATGGACAGGGAAAGACATAATCTAAGCTCTGCAACAAAATATTTTGCCTTCAAATTCATACCGTGATCGTAGCATGCATGGACTCTACTCATATGACTGGGATTTCCATGAAAAATATTGTAGACACAAAATGGGTGATCACTGTACATTTCTCTTCTGTTTCCTATTTATATTTATATTTTACCTCCTCAATTTAGCATTATGGACAGGGAAAGACCTAATCTAAGATCTGCAAAAAAATATTTTCCGATCAAATTCATACCGTGATCGTAGCATGCATGGACTCGACTCACATGACTGGGATTTCCATGAAAAAGATTGTGGGCACAAAATGGGTGATCACTGTACATTTCTCTTCTGTTTCCTATTTATATTTCTATTTTACCTCCTCAATTTAGCATTATGGACAGTCAAAGACCTAATCTAAAATCTGCACAAAAATATTTTGCCTTCAAATTCATACCGTGATCGTAGCATGCATGTACTCGACTCATATGACAGATTTCCATGAAAAAGATTGTGGGCAGAAAATGGCTGATCACTGTACATTTCTATTCTGTTTCCTCTTTATATTTTTATTTTACTTACTCAATTTAGCATTATGGACAGGGAAAGACCTAATCTAAGATCTGCAAAAAAATATTTTACCTTCAAATTCATACCGTGATCGTAGCATGCATGGACTCGACTCATATGACTGGGATTTCTATGAAAAATGTTGTGGGCCGAAAATGGGTGATCACTTTACATTTCTCTTCTGTTTCCTATTTATATTTATATTTTACCTCCTCAATTTAGCATTATGGAAAGGGAAAGACCTAATCTAAGATCTGCAAAAATATATTTGTCCTTCAAATTCATACCGTGATCGTAGCTTGCATGGACTCGACTCGTATGACTGGGATATCCATGAAACAGATTGTGCGCCGAAAATGGGTGATCACTGTACATTTCTCTTCTGTTTCCTATTTATATTTGTATTTTACCTCCTCAATTTAGCATTATGGACAGGGAAAGACCTAATCTAAGATCTGCACAAAAATATTTTACCTTCAAATTCATACCGTGATCGTAGCATGCATGGACTCGACTCATATGACTGGGATTTCCATGAAAAAGATTGTGGGCCGAAAATGTGTGATCACTGTACATTTCTCTTCTGTTTCCTATTTATATTTCTATTTTACCTCCTAAATTTAGCATTATGGACAGGGAAAGACCTAATCTAAAATCTGCACAAAAATATTTTGCCTTCAAATTCATACCGTGATCGTAGCATGCATGGACTCGACTCATATGACTGGGATTTCCATGAAAAAGATTGTGGGCCGAAAATGGGTGATCACTGTACATTTCTGTTTTGTTTCCTATTTATATTTATATTTTACCTCCTAAATTTAGCATTATGGACAGGGAGAGACCTAATCTAAAATCTGCACAAAAATATTTTGCCTTCAAATTCATACCGTGATCGTAGCATGCATGGACTCGACTCATATGACTGGGATTTCCATGAAAAAGATTGTGGGCCGAAAATGGGTGATCACTGTACATTTCTGTTCTGTTTCCTATTTTTATTTATATTTTACCTCCTTAATATAGCATTATGGACAGGGATAGACCTAATATAAAATCTGCTTAACAATATTTTCCCTTCAAATTCATACCGTGATCGTAACATGCATGGACTTGACTCATATGACGGTGATTTCTATGAAAAAGTTTGTGGGCCGAAAATGGGTGATCACTGTACATTTCTGTTCTGTTTCCTATTTATATTTCTATTTTACCTCCTCAATTTAGCATTATTGACAGGGAAAGACCTAATCTAAAATCTGCACAAAAATATTTTGCCTTCAATTTCATACCGTGATCGTAGCATGCATGGACTCGACTATTATGATAGGGATTTCCATGAGAAAGATTTTGGGCCTAAAATGGGTGATCACTGTACATTTCTCTTCTGTTTACTATTTATATTTATATTTTAACTTCTCAAAATGGCATTATGGACAGGGAAAGACCTAATCTAAAATCTGCACAAAAATATTTTGCCTTCAAATTCATACCATGATCGTAGCATGCATGGACTCGACTCATATGACTGGGATTTACATGAAAAAGATTGTGGGCCGAAAACGGGTGATCACTGTACATTTCTCTTCTGTTTCTTATTTATATTTCTATTTTACCTCCTCAATTTAGCATTATGGACAGGGAAAGACCTAATCTAAAATCTGCACAAAAATATTTTGCTTTCAAATTCATACCGTGATCGTAGCATGCATGGACTCGACTCATATGACTGGGATTTCTATGAAAAATGTTGTGGGCCGAAAATGGGTGATCACTTTACATTTCTCTTCTGTTTCCTATTTATATTTATATTTTACCTCCTCAATTTAGCATTATGGAAAGGGAAAGACCTAATCTAAGATCTGCAAAAATATATTTGTCCTTCAAATTCATACCGTGATCGTAGCTTGCATGGACTCGACTCGTATGACTGGGATATCCATGAAACAGATTGTGCGCCGAAAATGGGTGATCACTGTACATTTCTCTTCTGTTTCCTATTTATATTTGTATTTTACCTCCTCAATTTAGCATTATGGACAGGGAAAGACCTAATCTAAGATCTGCACAAAAATATTTTACCTTCAAATTCATACCGTGATCGTAGCATGCATGGACTCGACTCATATGACTGGGATTTCCATGAAAAAGATTGTGGGCCGAAAATGTGTGATCACTGTACATTTCTCTTCTGTTTCCTATTTATATTTCTATTTTACCTCCTAAATTTAGCATTATGGACAGGGAAAGACCTAATCTAAAATCTGCACAAAAATATTTTGCCTTCAAATTCATACCGTGATCGTAGCATGCATGGACTCGACTCATATGACTGGGATTTCCATGAAAAAGATTGTGGGCCGAAAATGGGTGATCACTGTACATTTCTGTTTTGTTTCCTATTTATATTTATATTTTACCTCCTAAATTTAGCATTATGGACAGGGAGAGACCTAATCTAAAATCTGCACAAAAATATTTTGCCTTCAAATTCATACCGTGATCGTAGCATGCATGGACTCGACTCATATGACTGGGATTTCCATGAAAAAGATTGTGGGCCGAAAATGGGTGATCACTGTACATTTCTGTTCTGTTTCCTATTTTTATTTATATTTTACCTCCTTAATATAGCATTATGGACAGGGATAGACCTAATATAAAATCTGCTTAACAATATTTTCCCTTCAAATTCATACCGTGATCGTAACATGCATGGACTTGACTCATATGACGGTGATTTCTATGAAAAAGTTTGTGGGCCGAAAATGGGTGATCACTGTACATTTCTGTTCTGTTTCCTATTTATATTTCTATTTTACCTCCTCAATTTAGCATTATTGACAGGGAAAGACCTAATCTAAAATCTGCACAAAAATATTTTGCCTTCAATTTCATACCGTGATCGTAGCATGCATGGACTCGACTATTATGATAGGGATTTCCATGAGAAAGATTTTGGGCCTAAAATGGGTGATCACTGTACATTTCTCTTCTGTTTACTATTTATATTTATATTTTAACTTCTCAAAATGGCATTATGGACAGGGAAAGACCTAATCTAAAATCTGCACAAAAATATTTTGCCTTCAAATTCATACCATGATCGTAGCATGCATGGACTCGACTCATATGACTGGGATTTACATGAAAAAGATTGTGGGCCGAAAACGGGTGATCACTGTACATTTCTCTTCTGTTTCTTATTTATATTTCTATTTTACCTCCACAATTTAGCATTATGGACAGGGAAAGACCTAATCTAAAATCTGCACAAAAATATTTTGCCTTCAAATTCATACCGTGATCGTAGCATGCATGGACTCGACTCATATGACTTGGATTTCCATGAAAAAGATTGTGGGCCGAAAATGGGTGATCACTGTACATTTCTCTTCTGTTTCCTATTTATATTTATATTTTACCTCCTCAATTTAGCATTATGGACAGGGAAAGACCTAATCTAAAATCTGCACAAAAATATTTTGCTTTCAAATTCATACCGTGATCGTAGCATGCATGGACTCGTCTCATCTGACTGTGATTTCCATGAAAAAGATTGTGGGCCGAAAATGGGTGATCACTGTACATTTCTCTTCTGTTTCCTATTTTTATTTATATTTTACCTCCTTAATTTAGCATTATGGACAGGGATAGACCTAATATAAAATCTGCTTAACAATATTTTGCCTTCAAATTCATACCGTGATCGTAGCATGCATGGACTTGACTCATATGACGGTGATTTCCATGAAAAAGTTTGTGGGCCGAAAATGGGTGATCACTGTACATTTCTGTTCTGTTTCCTATTTATATTTCTATTTTACCTCCTCAATTTAGCATTATTGACAGGGAAAGACCTAATCTAAAATCTGCACAAAAATATTTTGCCTTCAAATTCATACCGTGATCGTATCATGCATGGACTCGACTCATATGACTGGGATTTACATGAAAAAGATTGTGGGCCGAAAATGGGTGATCACTGTACATTTCTCTTCTGTTTCTTATTTATATTTCTATTTTACCTCCTCAATTTAGCATTATGGACAGGGAAAGACTTAATCTAAAATCTGCACAAAAATATTTTGCCTTCAAATTCATACCGTGATCGTAGCATGCATGGACTCGACTCATATGACTGGGATTTCCATGAAAAAGATTTTGGGCCGAAAATGGGTGATCACTGTACATTTCTCTTCTGTTTTCTATTTATATTTATATTTTACCTCCTCAATTTAGCATTATGGACAGGGAAAGAACTAATCTAAAATCTGCACAAAACATTTTGCCTTCAAATTCATACCGTGATCGTAGCATGCATGGACTCGACTCATATGACTGGGATTTCCATGAAAAAGATTGTGGGCCGAAAATGGGTGATCACTGTACATTTCTCTTCTGTTTCTTATTTATATTTATATTTTACCTTCTCAATTTTGCATTATGGACAGGGAAAAACCTAATCTAAAATCTGAACTAAAATATTTTGCCTTCAAATTCATACCGTGACCGTAGCATGCACGGACGCGACTCATATGACTGGGATTTCCATGAAAAAGATTGTGGGCCGAAAATGGGTGATCACTGTACATTTCTCTTCTGTTTCCTATTTATATTTATATTTTACCTCCTCAATTTAGCATTATGGATAGGGAAAGACCTAATCTAAGCTCTGCAAAAAAATATTTTGCCTTCAAATTCATAGCGTGATCGTAGCATGCATGGACTCGACTCATATGACTGGGATTTCCATGAAAAAGATTGTGGGCAGAAAATGGGTGATCACTGTACATTTCTCTTCTGTTTCCTATTTAAATTTTACTTCCTTAATTAAGCATTATGGACAGGGAAAGACCTAATCTAAGATCTGCAAAAAAATATTTTGCCTTCAAATTCATACCGTGATCGTAGCATGCATGGACTCGACTCATATGACTGAGATTTCCATGAAAAAGATTGTAGGCAGAAAATGGGTTATCACTGTATATTTCTCTTCTGTTTCCTATTTATATTTATATTTTACTTCCTCAATTTAGCATTATGGACAGGGAAAGACATAATCTAAGCTCTGCAACAAAATATTTTGCCTTCAAATTCATACCGTGATCTTAGCATGCATGGACTCTACTCATATGACTGGGATTTCCATGAAAAATATTGTAGGCACAAAATGGGTGATCACTGTACATTTCTCTTCTGTTTCCTATTTATATTTATATTTTACTTCCTTCATTTAGCATTATGGACAGGGAAAGACCTAATCTAAGATCTGCAAAAAAATATTTTCCGATCAAATTCATACCGTGATCGTAGCATGCATGGACTCGACTCACATGACTGGGATTTCCATGAAAAAAATTGTGAGCCGAAAATTGGTGATCACTGTACATTTCTCTTCTGTTTCCTATTTATATTTATATTTTACCACCTCAATTTAGCATTATGGACAGGGAAAGACCTAATCTAAGCTCAGCACAAAAATATTTTTCCTTCAAATTCATACCGTGATCGTAGCATGCATGGACTCGACTCATATGACTGGGATTTCCATGAAAAAGATTGTGGGCCGAAAATGGGTGATCACTGTACATTTCTCTTCTGTTTCCTATTTATATTTTACCTCCACAATTTAGCATTATGGACAGGGAAAGACCTAATCTAAGATCTGGACAAAAATATTTTGCCTTCAAATTCATACCGTGATCGTCGCATGCATGGACTCGACTCCTATGACTGGGATTTGCATGAAAAAGATTGTGGGCTGAAAATGGGTGATCACTGTACATTTCTCTTCTGTTTCCTATTTATATTTATATTTTACCTCCTCAATTTAGCATTATGGACAGGGAAAGACCTAATCTGAAATCTGCACAAATATATTTTGCCTTCAAATTCATACCGTGATCGTAGCATGCATGGACTCGACTCATATGACTGGGATTTCCATGAAAAAAATTTTGAGCCGAAAATTGGTGATCACTGTATATTTCTCTTCTGTTTCCTATTTATATTTATATTTTACCACCTCAATTTAGCATTATGGACAGGGAAAGACCTAATCTAAGATCTACAAAAAAATATTTTGCCTTCAAATTCATACCGTGATCGTAGCATGCATGGACATGACTCATATGACTGGGATTTACATGAAAAAGATTGTGGGCCGAAAAATGGTGATCACTGTACATTTCTCTTCTGTTTCCTATTTATATTTCTATTTTACCTCCTCAATTTAGCATTATGGACAGGGAAAGGTCTAATCTAAAATCTGCACAAAAATATTTTGCCTTCAAATTCATACCGTGATCGTAGCATGCATGGACTCGACTCATATGACTGGGATTTCCATGAAAAAGATTGTGGGCCGAAAATGGATTATCACTGTACATTTCTCTTTTGTTTCCTATTTATATTTCTATTTTACCTCCACAATTTAGCATTATGGACAGGGAAAGACCTAATCTAAGATCTGGACAAAAATATTTTGCCTTCAAATTCATACCGTGATCGTAGCATGCATGGACTCGACTCATATGACTGGGATTTCCATGAAAAAGATTGTGGGCCGAAAATGGGTGATCACTGTACATTTCTCTTCTGTTTCCTATTTATATTTATATTTTACCTCCTCAATTTAGCATTATGGAGAGGGAACGACCGAATCTAAGCTCAGCACAAAAATATTTTTCCTTCAAATTCATACCGTGATCGTAGCATGCATGGACTCGACTCATATGACTGGGATTTCCATGAAAAAGATTGTGGGCCGAAAATGGGTGATCACTGTACATTTCTCTTCTGTTTTTTATTTATATTTATATTTTACTTCCTCAATTTAGCATTATGGACATGGAAAGACCTAATCTAAGCTCAGCACAAAAATATTTTGCCTTCAAATTCATACCGTGAACATAGCATACATGGACTCGACTCATATGAATGGGATTTCCATGAAAAGATTGTGGGCCGAAAATGGGTGATCACTGTACATTTCTCTTCTGTTTTCTATTACTATTTCTATTTTACCTCCTCAATTTAGCATTATGGACAGGGAAAATTCTAATCTAAGCTCAGCACAAAAATATTTTGCCTTCAAATTCATACCGTGATCGTAGCATGCATGGACTCGACTCATATGACTGGAATTTCCATGAAATAGATTGTGGGCAGAAAAAGGGTGATCACTGTACATTTCTCTTCTGTTTCCTATTTATATTTATATTTTACCTCCTAAATTTAGCATTATGAACAGGGAAAGACCTAATCTAAGATCTGCAAAAAAATATTTGGCCTTCAAATTCATACCGTGATCGTAGCATGCATGGACTCGACTCATATGACTGGGATTTCAATGGAAAAGTTTGTGGGCAGAAAATAGGTGATCACTGTACATTTCTCTTCTGTTTCCTATTTATATTTCTATTTTAACTCCTCAATTTACCATTATGGACAGGGAAAGACCCAATCTAAGATCTGCACAAAAATATTTTGCCTTCAAATTCATACCGTGATCGTAGCATGCATGGACTCGACTCATATGACTGGGATTTCCATGAAAAACATTGTGGGCCGAAAATGCCTGTTCACTGTACATTTCTCTTCTGTTTCCTATTTATATTTATATTTCACTTCCTCAATTTAGCATTATGGGCAGGGAAAGACCGAATCTAAGCTCTGCACAAAAATATTTTGCCTTCAAATTCATACCGTGATCGTAGCATGCATGGACTCGACTCATATGACGGGGATTTCCATGAAAAAGATTGTGGGCCAAAAATGGGTGATCACTGTACATTTCTCTTCTGTTTCCTATTTATATTTATATTTTATCTCCTCAATTTACCATTCTGGACAGGGAAAGACCTAATCTAAAATCTGCACAAAAATATTTTGCCTTTAAATTCATACCGTGATCGTAGCATGCATGGACTCGACTCATATGACTGGGATTTCCATGAAAAAGATTGTGGGCCGAAAATGGGTGATCACTGTACATTTCTCTTCTGTTTCCTATTTATATTTATATTTTACCTCCTCAATTTAGCATTATGGACAGGGAAAGACCTAATCTAAAATCTGCACAAAAATATTTTGCCTTCAAATTCATACCGTGATCGTAGCATGCATGGACTCGACTCATATGATTGGGATTTCCATGAAAAAGATTGTGGGCCGAAAATAGGTGATCACTGTACATTTCTCTTCTGTTTCCTATTTATATTTATATTTTACCTCCTCAATTTAGCATTATGGACAGGGAAAGACCTAATCTAAAATCTGCACAAAAATATTTTGCCTTTAAATTCATACCGTGATCGTAGCATGCATGGACTCGACTCATATGACTGGGATTTCCATGAAAAAGATTGTGGGCCTAAAATGGGTGATCACTGTACATTTCTCTTCTGTTTCCTATTCATATTTCAATTTTACCTCCTCAATTTAGCATTATGGACAGGGAAAGACCTAATCTAAGATCTGCACAAAAATATTTTGCCTTCAAATTCATACCGTGATCGTAGCATGCATGGACTCGACTCATATGACTGGGATTTCCATGAAAAAGATTGTGGGCCGAAAATGGGTGATCACTGTACATTTCTCTTCTGTTTCCTATTTATATTTCTATTTTACCTACTCAATTTAGCATTATGAACAGTGAAAGACCTAATCTAAAATCTGCACAAAAATATTTTGCCTTCAAATTCATACCGTGATCGTAGCATGCATGGACTCGACTCATATGACTGGGATTTCCATGAAAAAGATTGTGGGCAGAAAATGGGTGATCAATGTACATTTCTCTTCTGTTTCCTATTTACATTTATATTTTACCTCCTCAATTTAGCATTATGGACAGGGAAAGACCAAATCTAAGATCTGGAAAAAAATATTTTGCCTTCAAATTCATACCGTGATCGTAGCATGCATGCACTCGACTCATAAGACTGGGATTTCCATGAAAAAGATTGTGGGCAGAAAATGGGTGATCAATGTACATTTCTCTTCTGTTTCCTATTTACATTTATATTTTACCTCCTCAATTTAGCATTATGGACAGGGAAAGACCAAATCTAAGATCTGGAAAAAAATATTTTTCCTTCAAATTCATACCGTGATCGTAACATGCATGTACTCGACTCATATGACTGGGATTTCCATGAAAAAGATTGTGGGCAGAAAGTGGGTGATCGCTGGACATTTCTCTTCTGTTTCCTATTTATATTTATATTTTACCTCCTCAATTTAGCATTATGGACAGGGAAAGACCTAATCTAAAATCTGCACAAAAATATTTTGCCTTCAAATTCATACCGTGATCGTAGCATGCATGGACTCGACTCATATGATTGGGATTTCCATGAAAAAGATTGTGGGCCGAAAATAGGTGATCACTGTACATTTCTCTTCTGTTTCCTATTTATATTTATATTTTACCTCCTCAATTTAGCATTATGGACAGGGAAAGACCTAATCTAAAATCTGCACAAAAATATTTTGCCTTTAAATTCATACCGTGATCGTAGCATGCATGGACTCGACTCATATGACTGGGATTTCCATGAAAAAGATTGTGGGCCTAAAATGGGTGATCACTGTACATTTCTCTTCTGTTTCCTATTCATATTTCAATTTTACCTCCTCAATTTAGCATTATGGACAGGGAAAGACCTAATCTAAGATCTGCACAAAAATATTTTGCCTTCAAATTCATACCGTGATCGTAGCATGCATGGACTCGACTCATATGACTGGGATTTCCATGAAAAAGATTGTGGGCCGAAAATGGGTGATCACTGTACATTTCTCTTCTGTTTTTTATTTATATTTATATTTTACTTCCTCAATTTAGCATTATGGACAGGGAAAGACCTAATCTAAGCTCAGCACAAAAATATTTTGCCTTCAAATTCATACCGTGAACATAGCATACATGGACTCGACTCATATGAATGGGATTTCCATGAAAAGATTGTGGGCCGAAAATGGGTGATCACTGTACATTTCTCTTCTGTTTTCTATTACCATTTCTATTTTACCTCCTCAATTTAGCATTATGGACAGGGAAAGTTCTAATCTAAGCTCAGCACAAAAATATTTTGCCTTCAAATTCATACCGTGATCGTAGCATGCATGGACTCGACTCATATGACTGGAATTTCCATGAAATAGATTGTGGGCAGAAAAAGGGTGATCACTGTACATTTCTCTTCTGTTTCCTATTTATATTTATATTTTACCTCCTAAATTTAGCATTATGAACAGGGAAAGACCTAATCTAAGATCTGCAAAAAAATATTTGGCCTTCAAATTCATACCGTGATCGTAGCATGCATGGACTCGACTCATATGACTGGGATTTCAATGGAAAAGTTTGTGGGCAGAAAATAGGTGATCACTGTACATTTCTCTTCTGTTTCCTATTTATATTTCTATTTTAACTCCTCAATTTACCATTATGGACAGGGAAAGACCCAATCTAAGATCTGCACAAAAATATTTTGCCTTCAAATTCATACCGTGATCGTAGCATGCATGGACTCGACTCATATGACTGGGATTTCCATGAAAAACATTGTGTGCCGAAAATGCCTGTTCACTGTACATTTCTCTTCTGTTTCCTATTTATATTTATATTTCACTTCCTCAATTTAGCATTATGGGCAGGGAAAGACCGAATCTAAGCTCTGCACAAAAATATTTTGCCTTCAAATTCATACCGTGATCGTAGCATGCATGGACTCGACTCATATGACGGGGATTTCCATGAAAAAGATTGTGGGCCAAAAATGGGTGATCACTGTACATTTCTCTTCTGTTTCCTATTTATATTTATATTTTATCTCCTCAATTTACCATACTGGACAGGGAAAGACCTAATCTAAAATCTGCACAAAAATATTTTGCCTTTAAATTCATACCGTGATCGTAGCATGCATGGACTCGACTCATATGACTGGGATTTCCATGAAAAAGATTGTGGGCCGAAAATGGGTGATCACTGTACATTTCTCTTCTGTTTCCTATTTATATTTATATTTTACATCCTCAATTTAGCATTATGGACAGGGAAAGACCTAATCTAAAATCTGCACAAAAATATTTTGCCTTCAAATTCATACCGTGATCGTAGCATGCATGGACTCGACTCATATGATTGGGATTTCCATGAAAAAGATTGTGGGCCGAAAATAGGTGATCACTGTACATTTCTCTTCTGTTTCCTATTTATATTTATATTTTACCACCTCAATTTAGCATTATGGACAGGGAAAGACCTAATCTAAAATCTGCACAAAAATATTTTGCCTTTAAATTCATACCGTGATCGTAGCATGAATGGACTCGACTCATATGACTGGGATTTCCATGAAAAAGATTGTGGGCCTAAAATGGGTGATCACTGTACATTTCTCTTCTGTTTCCTATTCATATTTCAATTTTACCTCCTCAATTTAGCATTATGGACAGGGAAAGACCTAATCTAAGATCTGCACAAAAATATTTTGCCTTCAAATTCATACCGTGATCGTAGCATGCATGGACTCGACTCATATGACTGGGATTTCCATGAAAAACATTGTGGGCCGAAAATGGGTGATCACTGTACATTTCTCTTCTGTTTCCTATTTATATTTCTATTTTACCTACTCAATTTAGCATTATGAACAGTGAAAGACCTAATCTAAAATCTGCACAAAAATATTTTGCCTTCAAATTCATACCGTGATCGTAGCATGCATGGACTCGACTCATATGACTGGGATTTCCATGAAAAAGATTGTGGGCAGAAAATGGGTGATCAATGTACATTTCTCTTCTGTTTCCTATTTACATTTATATTTTACCTCCTCAATTTAGCATTATGGACAGGGAAAGACCAAATCTAAGATCTGGAAAAAAATATTTTGCCTTCAAATTCATGCCGTGATCGTAGCATGCATGCACTCGACTCATAAGACTGGGATTTCCATGAAAAAGATTGTAGGCAGAAAATGGGTGATCAATGTACATTTCTCTTCTGTTTCCTATTTACATTTATATTTTACCTCCTCAATTTAGCATTATGGACAGGGAAAGACCAAATCTAAGATCTGGAAAAAAATATTTTTCCTTCAAATTCATACCGTGATCGTAGCATGCATGTACTCGACTCATATGACTGGGATTTCCATGAAAAAGATTGTGGGCAGAAAGTGGGTGATCGCTGGACCTTTCTCTTCTGTTTCCTATTTATATTTATATTTTACCTCCTCAATTTAGCATTATGGACCGGGAAAGACCAAATCTAAGATCTGGAAATAAATATTTTGCCTTCAAATTCATACCGTGATCGTAGCATGCATGGACTCGACTCATATGGATGGGATTTCCATGAAAAAGATTGTGGGCCGAAAATGGGTGATCACTGCACATTTCTCTTCTGTTTCCTATTTATATTTATATTTTACCTCCTCAATTTAGCATTATGGACAGGGAAAGACCTAATCTAAAATCTGCACAAAAATATTTTGCCTTCAAATTCATACCGTGATCGTAGCATGCATGGACTCGACTCATATGATTGGGATTTCCATGAAAAAGATTGTGGGCCGAAAATAGGTGATCACTGTACATTTCTCTTCTGTTTCCTATTTATATTTATATTTTACCTCCTCAATTTAGCATTATGGACAGGGAAAGACCTAATCTAAAATCTGCACAAAAATATTTTGCCTTTAAATTCATACCGTGATCGTAGCATGCATGGACTCGACTCATATGACTGGGATTTCCATGAAAAAGATTGTGGGCCTAAAATGGGTGATCACTGTACATTTCTCTTCTGTTTCCTATTCATATTTCAATTTTACCTCCTCAATTTAGCATTATGGACAGGGAAAGACCTAAACTAAGATTTGCACAAAAATATTTTGCCTTCAAATTCATACCGTGATCGTAGCATGCATGGACTCGACTCATATGACTGGGATTTCCATGAAAAAGATTGTGGGCCGAAAATGGGTGATCACTGTACATTTCTCTTCTGTTTCCTATTGATATTTATATTTTACCTCCTCAATTTAGCATTATGGACAGGGAAAGACCTAATCTAAAATCTGCACAAAAATATTTTGCCTTCAAATTCATACCGTGATCGTAGCATGCATGGACTCGACTCATATGATTGGGATTTCCATGAAAAAGATTGTGGGCCGAAAATAGGTGATCACTGTACATTTCTCTTCTGTTTCCTATTTATATTTATATTTTACCACCTCAATTTAGCATTATGGACAGGGAAAGACCTAATCTAAAATCTGCACAAAAATATTTTGCCTTTAAATTCATACCGTGATCGTAGCATGAATGGACTCGACTCATATGACTGGGATTTCCATGAAAAAGATTGTGGGCCTAAAATGGGTGATCACTGTACATTTCTCTTCTGTTTCCTATTCATATTTCAATTTTACCTCCTCAATTTAGCATTATGGACAGGGAAAGACCTAATCTAAGATCTGCACAAAAATATTTTGCCTTCAAATTCATACCGTGATCGTAGCATGCATGGACTCGACTCATATGACTGGGATTTCCATGAAAAAGATTGTGGGCCGAAAATGGGTGATCACTGTACATTTCTCTTCTGTTTCCTATTTATATTTCTATTTTACCTACTCAATTTAGCATTATGAACAGTGAAAGACCTAATCTAAAATCTGCACAAAAATATTTTGCCTTCAAATTCATACCGTGATCGTAGCATGCATGGACTCGACTCATATGACTGGGATTTCCATGAAAAAGATTGTGGGCAGAAAATGGGTGATCAATGTACATTTCTCTTCTGTTTCCTATTTACATTTATATTTTACCTCCTCAATTTAGCATTATGGACAGGGAAAGACCAAATCTAAGATCTGGAAAAAAATATTTTGCCTTCAAATTCATGCCGTGATCGTAGCATGCATGCACTCGACTCATAAGACTGGGATTTCCATGAAAAAGATTGTGGGCAGAAAGTGGGTGATCGCTGGACCTTTCTCTTCTGTTTCCTATTTATATTTATATTTTACCTCCTCAATTTAGCATTATGGACAGGGAAAGACCAAATCTAAGATCTGGAAATAAATATTTTGCCTTCAAATTCATACCGTGATCGTAGCATGCATGGACTCGACTCATATGGATGGGATTTCCATGAAAAAGATTGTGGGCCGAAAATGGGTGATCACTGCACATTTCTCTTCTGTTTCCTATTTATATTTATATTTTACCTCCTCAATTTAGCATTATGGACAGGGAAAGACCTAATCTAAAATCTGCACAAAAATATTTTGCCTTCAAATTCATACCGTGATCGTAGCATGCATGGACTCGACTCATATGATTGGGATTTCCATGAAAAAGATTGTGGGCCGAAAATAGGTGATCACTGTACATTTCTCTTCTGTTTCCTATTTATATTTATATTTTACCTCCTCAATTTAGCATTATGGACAGGGAAAGACCTAATCTAAAATCTGCACAAAAATATTTTGCCTTTAAATTCATACCGTGATCGTAGCATGCATGGACTCGACTCATATGACTGGGATTTCCATGAAAAAGATTGTGGGCCGAAAATGGGTGATCACTGTACATTTCTCTTCTGTTTCCTATTTATATTTATATTTTACCTCCTCAATTTAGCATTATGGACAGGGAAAGACCTAATCTAAAATCTGCACAAAAATATTTTGCCTTCAAATTCATACCGTGATCGTAGCATGCATGGACTCGACTCATATGATTGGGATTTCCATGAAAAAGATTGTGGGCCTAAAATGGGTGATCACTGTACATTTCTCTTCTGTTTCCTATTCATATTTCAATTTTACCTCCTCAATTTAGCATTATGGACAGGGAAAGACCTAATCTAAGATCTGCACAAAAATATTTTGCCTTCAAATTCATACCGTGATCGTAGCATGCATGGACTCGACTCATATGACTGGGATTTCCATGAAAAAGATTGTGGGCCGAAAATGGGTGATCACTGTACATTTCTCTTCTGTTTCCTATTTATATTTCTATTTTACCTACTCAATTTAGCATTATTAACAGTGAAAGACCTAATCTAAAATCTGCACAAAAATATTTTGCCTTCAAATACATACAGTGATCGTAGCATGCATGGACTCGACTCATATGACTGGGATTTCCATGAAAAAGATTGTGGGCCGAAAATGGGTGATCACTGTACATTTCTCTTCTGTTTCCTATTTATATTTCTATTTTACCTCCTCAATTTAGCATTATGGACAGGGAAAGATCCAATCTAAGATCTGCACAAAAATATTTTGCCTTCAAATTCATACCGTGATCGTAGCATGCATGGACTCGACTCATATGACTGTGATTTCCATGAAAAAGATAGTCGGCCGAAAATGGGTGATCACTGTACATTTCTCTTCTGTTTCCTATGTATATTTCTATTTTACCTCCTCAATTTAGCATTATGGACCGAGAAAGATCTAATCTAAAATCTGCTCAAAAATATTTTGCCTTCAAATTCATACCGTGATCGTAGCATGCATGGACTCGACTCATATGACTGGGATATCCATGAAAAAGATTGTGGGCCGAAAATGGGAGATCACTGTTCATTTCCCTTCTGTTTCCTATTTATATTTCTATTTTACCTCCTCAATTTAGCATTATGGACAAGGAAAGACCTAATCTAAGATCTGGACAAAAATATTTTGCCTTCAAATTCATACCGTGATCGTAGCATGCATGGACTCGACTCATATGACTGGGATTTCCATGAAAAATATTGTGGGCGGAAAATGGGTGATCACTGTACATTTCTCTTCTGTTTCCTATTTACATTTATATTTTATCTCCTCAATTTAGCATTACGGACAGGGAAAGACCTACTCTAAGATCTGGACAAAAATATTTTGCCTTCAAATTCATACCGTGATCGTAGCATGCATGGAATCGACTCATATGACTGGGATTTCCATGAAAAAGACTGTGGGCCGAAAATGGGTGATCACTGCACATTTCTCTTCTGTTTCCTATTTATATTTATATTTTACCTTCTCAATTTTGCATTATGGCCCGAGAAAGACCTAATCTAAAATCTGCTCAAAAATATTTTGCCTTCAAATTCATACCGTATCGTAGCATGCATGGACTCGACTCATATGACTGGGATATCCGAGAAAAAGATAGTGGGCCGAAAATGAGAGATCACTGTACATTTCCATTCTGTTTCCTATTTATATTTATATTTTACCTCCTCAATTTAGCATTATGGACAGGGAAAGACCTAATCTAAAATCTGCACAAAAATATTTTGCCATCAAATTCATACCGTGATCATAGCATGCATGGACTCGACTCATATGACTGGGATTTCCATGAAAAAGATTGTGGGCCGAAAATGGGTGATCACTGTACATTTCTCTTCTGTTTCCTATTTATATTTATATTTTACCTCCTCAATTTAGCATTATGGACAGGGATAGATCTAATCTGAAATCTGCACAAAAATATTTTGCCTTCAAATTCATACCGTGATCATAGCATGCATGGACTCGACTCATATGACTGGGATTTCCATGAAAAAGATTGTGGGCTGAAAATGGGTGATCACTGTACATTTCTCTTCTGTTTCCTATTTATATTTATATTTTACCTCCTCAATTTAGCATTATGGACAGGGAAAGACCTAATCTAAAATCTGCACAAAAATATTTTGCCTTCAAATTCATACCGTGATCGTAGCATGCATGGACTCGAATCATATGACTGGGATATCCATGAAAAAATTGTAAGCCGAAAATTGGTGATCACTGTATATTTCTCTTCTGTTTCCTATTTATATTTATATTTTACCTCCTCAATTTAGCATTATGGCCAGGGAAAGACCTAATCTGAAATCTGCACAAAAATATTTTGCCTTCAAATACATACAGTGATCGTAGCATGCATGGACTCGACTCATATGACTGGGATTTCCATGAAAAAGATTGTGGGCCGAAAATTGGTGATCACTGTACATTTCTCTTCTGTTTCCTATTTATATTTATATTTTACCTCCTTAATTTAGCATTATGTACAGGGAAAGACCTAATCTGAAATCTGCACAAAAATATTTCGCCTTCAAATACATACAGTGATCGTAGCATGCATGGACTCGACTCATATGACTTGGATTTGCATGAAAAAGATTGTGGGCCGAAAATGGGTGATCACTGTACATTTCTCTTCTGTTTCCTATTTATATTTATATTTTATCTCCTCAATTTACCATTATGGACAGGGAAAGATCCAATCTAAGATCTGCACAAAAATATTTTGCCTTCAAATTCATACCGTGATCGTAGCATGCATGGACTCGACTCATATGACTGTGATTTCCATGAAAAAGATAGTCGGCCGAAAATGGGTGATCACTGTACATTTCTCTTCTGTTTCCTATTTATATTTCTATTTTACCTCCTCAATTTAGCATTATTGACAGGGAAAGAACTAATCTAAAATCTGCACAAAAATATATTGCCTTCAAATTCATACCGTGATCGTAGCATGCATGGACTCGACTCATATGACTGGGATTTCCATGAAAAAGATTGTGGGCCGAAAATGGGTGATCACTGTACATTTCTCTTCTGTATTCTATTGATATTTCTATTTTACCTCCACTATTTAGCATTATGGACAGGGAAAGACCTAATCTAAGATCTGGACAAAAATATTTTGCCTTCAAATTCATCCCGTGATCGTCGCATGCATGGACTCGACTCATATGACTGGGATTTGCATGAAAAAGATTGTGGGCCGAAAATGGGAGATCACTGTACATTTCTCTTCTGTTTCCTGTTTATATTTATATTTTACCTCCTCAATTTAGCATTATGGACAGGGAAAGACCTAATCTGAAATCTGCACAAATATATTTTGCCTTCAAATTCATACCGTGATCGTAGCATGCATGGACTCGACTCATATGACTGGGATTTCCATGAAAAAGATTGTGGGACGAAAATGGGTGATCACTGTACATTTCTTTTCTGTTTCCTATATATATTTCTATTTTACCTCCTCAATTTAGCATTATGGACAGGGAAAGACCTAATCAAAAATCTGCACAAAAATATTTTGTCTTCAAATTCATACCGTGATCATAGCATGCATGGACTCGACTCATATGACTGGGATTTGCATGAAAAAGATTGTGGGCCGAAAATGTGTGATCACTGTACATTTCTCTTCTGTTTCCTATTTATATTTATATTTTATCTCCTCAATTTACCATTATGGACAGGGAAAGATCCAATCTAAGATCTGCACAAAAATATTTTGCCTTCAAATTCATACCGTGATCGTAGCATGCATGGACTCGACTCATAGGACTGGGATTTCCATGAAAAAGATTGTGGGCCGAAAATGGCTGATCACTGTACATTTCTCTTTTGTTTCCTATTTATATTTATATTTTACCTCCACAATTTAGCATTATGGAAAGGGAAAGACCTAATCTAAAATCTGCACCAATATATTTTGCCTTCAAATTCATACCGTGATCATAGCATGCATGGACTCGACTCATATGACTGGGATTTGCATGAAAAAGATTGTGGACCGAAAATAGGTGATCACTGTACATTTCTCTTCTGTTTCCTATTTATATTTTTATTTTACCTCCACAATTTAGCATTATGGACAGGGAAAGACCTAATGTAAGATCTGCACAAAAATATTTTGCCTTCAAATTCATACCGTGATCGTTGCATGCATGGACTCGACTAATATGACTGGGATTTCCATGAAAATGATTGTGGGCTGAAAATGGGTGATAACTGTACATTTCTCTTCTGTTTCCTATTTATATTTATATTTTACTTCCTCAATTTAGCATTATGGACAGTGAAAGACCTAATCTAAGCTCTTCACAAAAATATTTTGCCTTCAAATTCATACCGTGATTGTAGCATGCATGGACTCGACTCATATGACTGGGATTTCCATGAAAAAGATTGTGGGCCGAAAATGGGTGATCACTGTACATTTCTCTTCTGTTTCCTATTTATATTTCTATTTTAACTCCTCAATTTACCATTATGGACAGGGACAGACCTAATCTAAGATCTGCACAAAAATATTTTGCCTTCAAATTCATACCATGATCGTAGCATGCATGGACTCGACTCATATGCCTGGGATTTCCATGAAAAAGATTGTGGGCAGAAAATGGGTGATCACTGTACATTTCTCATCTGTTTCCTATTTATATTTCTATTTTACTTCCTCAATTTAGCATTATGGACAGTGAAAAACTTTATCTAAGATCTGCAAAAAAATATTTTGCCTTCAAATTCATACCGTGATCGTAGCATGCATTGACTCGACTCATATGACTGGGATTTCCATGAAAAAGATTGTGGGCAGAAAATGGGTGATCACTGTACATTTCTCATCTGTTTCCTATTTATATTTCTATTTTACTTCCTCAAATTAGCATTATGGACAGGGAAAGACCTAATCTAAGATCTGCAAAAAATATTTTGCTTTCAAATTCATACCGTGATCGTAGCATGCATGGACTCGACTCATATGACTGGGATTTCCATGAAAAAGTTTGTGTGCACAAAATGGGTGATCACTGTACATTTCTCATCTGTTTCCTATTTATATTTCTATTTTACCTCCTCAATTTAGCATTATGGACAGGGAAAGACCTAATCTAAGATCTGCACAAAAATATTTTGCCTTTAAATTCATACCGTGATCATAGCATGCATGGACACAACTCATATGACTGGGATTTCCATGAAAAAGATTGTGGGAAGAAAATGGGTGATCACTGTACAATTCTCTTCTGTTTCCTATTTATATTTCTATTTTACCTCCTCAATTTAGCATTAAGGACAGGGAAAGACCTAATCTAAGATCTGCACAAAAATATTTTGCCTTCAAATTCATACCGTGACCATAGCATGCATGGACTCGACTCATATGCCTGGGATTTCCATGAAAAAGATTGTGGGCCGAAAATGGGTGATCACTGTACATTTCTCTCCTGTTTCCTATTTATATTTATATATTACCTCCTCAATTTAGCATTATGGTCAGGGAAAGAACTAATCTAAAATCTGCACAAAAATATTTTGCCTTCAAATTCATACCGTGATCGTAGCATGCATGGACTCGACTCATATGACTGGGATTTCCATGAAAAAGATTGTGGGCCGAAAATGGGTGATCACTGTACATTTCTCTTCTGTTTTTTATTTATATTTATATTTTACTTCCTCAATTTAGCATTATGGACAGGGAAAGACCGAATCTAAGCTCTGCACAAAAATATTTTGCCTTCAAATTACTAACGTGATCGTAGCATGCATGGACTCGACTCATACGACTGGCATTTCCATGAAAAAGATTGTGGGCCGAAAATGGGTGATCACTGTACATTTCTCTTCTGTTTCCTATTTATATTTGTATTTGTATTTTACCTCCTCAATTTAGCATTATGGACTGGGAAAGACCTAATGTAAGATCTGCACAAAAATATTTTGCCTTTAAATTCATACCGTGATCGTAGCATGCATGGACTCGACTCATATGACTGGGATTTCAATGGAAAAGTTTGTGGGCAGAAAATGGGTGATCACTGTACATTTCTCTTCTTTTTCGTATTTATATTTCTATTTTACTTCCTTAATTTAGCATTATGGACAGGGAAAGACCTAATCTAAGATCTGCACAAAAATATTTTGCCTTCAATTTCATACCGTGATCGTAGCATGCATGGACTCGACTCATATGACTGGGATTTCCATGAAAATGATTGTCGTCAGAAAATGGGTGATCACTGTACATTTCTCTTCTGTTTCCTATTAATATTTCTATTTTACCTCCTCAAATTAGCATTATAGAGAGGGTAAGACCTAATCTAAGATCTGCACAAAAATATTTTGCCTTCAAATTCATACCCTGATCGTAGCATGCATGGACTCGACACATATAACTGGGATTTCCATGAAAAAGATTCTGGGCAGAAAATGGGTAATCACTGTATATTTCTCTTCTGTTTCCAATTTATATTTCTATGTTACTTCCTCAATTTAGCATTATGGACAGGGAAAGACCTAATCTATGCTCTGCAAAAAATATTTTGCCTTCAAATTCATACCATGATCATAGCATGCATGGACTCGACTCATATGACTGGGATTTCCATGAAAAAGATTGTGGGACCGAAAATGGGAGATCACTGTACGTTTCTCTTCTGTTTCCAATTTATATTTCTATTTTACTTCCTCAATTTAGCCTTATGGAGAGGGAAAGACCTAATCTAAAATCTGCACAAAAATATTTTCCCTTCAAATTCATACCGTGATCGTAGCATGCATGGACTCGACTCATATGACTGGGATTTCCATGAAAAAGTTTGTGGGCCGAAAATGGGTGATCACTGTACATTTCTCTTCTGTTTCCTATTTATATTTATATTTTACCTCCTCAATTTAACATTATGGACAGGGAAAGACCTAATCTATGCTCTGCAAAAAAATATTTTGCCTTCAAATTCATACCAAGATCGTAGCATGCATGGACTCGACTCATATGACAGGATTTCCATGAAAAAATTGTGGGCCGAAAATGGGTGATCACTGTACATTTCTCTTCTGTTTCCTATTTATATTTCTATTTTACCTTCTCAAAATAGCATTATGAACAGGGAAAGACCTAATCTAAAATCTGCACAAAAATATTTTGCCTTCAAATTCATACCGTGATCGTAGCATGCATGGACTCGAGTCATATCACTGGGATTTACATGAAAAAGATTGTGGGCAGAAAATGGGTGTTCACTGTACATTTCTCTTCTGTTTCCTATTTATATTTATATTTTACCTCCTCAATTTAGCGTTACGGACAGGGAAAGACCTAATCTAAAATCTGCACAAAAATATTTTGCATTCAAATTCATACCGTGATCGTAGCATGCATGGACTCGACTCATATGACTGGGATTTCCATGAAAAAGATTGTGGGCCGAAAATGGGTGATCACTGTACATTTCGCTTCTGTTTCCTATTTATATTTCTATTTTACCTCCTCAATTTAGCATTATGGACAGGGAAAGACCTAATCTAAAATCTGCACAAAAATATTTTGCCTTCAAATTCATACCGTGATCGTAGCATGCATGGACTCGACTCATATGACTGGGATTTCCATGAAAAAGATTGTGGGCCGAAAATGGGTTATCACTGTACATTTCTCTTCTTTTTCCTATTTATATTTCTATTTTACCTCCTAAATTTAGCATTATGGACAGGGAAAGACCTAGTCTAAAATCTGCACAAAAATATTTGGCCTTCAAATTCATACCGTTATCGTAGCATGCATGGACTCGACTCATATGACAGGGATTTCCATGAAAAAGATTGTGGACCTAAAATGGGTGATCACTGCACATTTCTCTTCTGTTTCCTATTTATATTTATATTTTACCTACTCAAAAAATCATTATGAACAGGGAAAGACCTAATCTAAAATCTGCACAAAAATATTTTGCCTTCAAATTCATACCGTGATCGTAGCATGCATGGACTCGACTCATATCACTGGGATTTACATGAAAAACATTGTGGGCCGAAAACGGGTGTTCACTGTACATTTCTCTTCTGTTTCCTATTTATATTTATATTTTACCTCCTCTATTTAGCATTATGGACAGGGAAAGACCTAATCTAAAATCTGCACAAAAATATTTTGCCTTCAAATTCATACCGTGATCGTAGCATGCATGGACTCGACTCATATGACTGGGATTTCCATGAAAAAGACTGTGGGCCGAAAATGGGTGATCACTGTACATTTCTCTTCTGTTTCCTATTTATATTTATATTTTACCTCCTTAATTTAGCATTATGGACAGGGAAAGGCCTAATATAAGATCTGCACAAAAATATTTTACTTTCAAATTCACACCGTGATCGTGGCATGCATGGACTCGACTCATATGACTGGGATTTCCATGAAAAAGATTGTGGCCTCAAAATGGGTGATCACTGTACATTTTGCTTCTGTTTCCTATTTATATTTATATTTTACCTCCTCAATTTAGCATTATGGACAGGGAAAGACCTAATCTAAAATCTGCACAAAAATATTTTGCCTTCAAATTCATACCGTGATCGTAGCATGCATGTACTCGACTCATATGACTGGGATTTCCATGAAAAAGATTGTGGGCCGAAAATGGGTGATCACTGTACATTTCTCTTCTGTTTCCTATTTATATTTATATTTTACCTCCTTAATTTAGCATTACGGACAGGGAAAGACCTAATCTAAAATCTGCACAAAAATATTTTGCATTCAAATTCATACCGTGATCGTAGCATGCATGGACTCGACTCATATGACTGGGATTTCCATGAAAAAGATTGTGGGCCGAAAATGGGTGATCACTGTACATTTCGCTTCTGTTTCCTATTTATATTTCTATTTTACCTCCTCAATTTAGCATTATGGACAGGGAAAGACCTAATCTAAAATCTGCACAAAAATATTTTGCCTTCAAATTCATACCGTGATCGTAGCATGCATGGACTCGACTCATATGACTGGGATTTCCATGAAAAAGATTGTGGGCCGAAAATGGGTGATCACTGTACATTTCTCTTCTTTTTCGTATTTATATTTCTATTTTACCTCCTAAATTTAGCATTATGGACAGGGAAAGACCTAATCTAAAATCTGCACAAAAATATTTTGCCTTCAAATTCATACCGTGATCGTAGCATGCATGGACTCGACTCATATGACTGGGATTTCCATGAAAAAGATTGTGGGCCGAAAATGGGTTATCACTGTACATTTCTCTTCTTTTTCCTATTTATATTTCTATTTTACCTCCTAAATTTAGCATTATGGACAGGGAAAGACCTAGTCTAAAATCTGCACAAAAATATTTGGCCTTCAAATTCATACCGTGATCGTAGCATGCATGGACTCGACTCATATGACAGGGATTTCCATGAAAAAGATTGTGGACCTAAAATGGGTGATCACTGCACATTTCTCTTCTGTTTCCTATTTATATTTATATTTTACCTCCTTAATTTAGCATTATGGAGAGGGAAAGGCCTAATATAAGATCTGCACAAAAATATTTTACTTTCAAATTCACACCGTGATCGTGGCATGCATGGACTCGACTCATATGACTGGGATTTCCATGAAAAAGATTGTGGCCTCAAAATGGGTGATCACTGTACATTTCGCTTCTGTTTCCTATTTATATTTATATTTTACCTCCTCAATTTAGCATTATGGACAGGGAAAGACCTAATCTAAAATCTGCACAAAAATATTTTGCCTTCAAATTCATACCGTGATCGTAGCATGCATGGACTCGACTCATATGACTGGGATTTCCATGAAAAAGATTGTGGGCCGAAAATGGGTGATCACTGTACATTTCTCTTCTGTTTCCTATTTATATTTATATTTTACCTCCTCAATTTAGCATTATGGACAGGGATAGACCAAATCTAAAATCTGCTTAACAATATTTTGCCTTCAAATTCATACCGTGATCGTAGCATGCATGGACTTGACTCATATGACGGGGATTTCCATGAAAAAGTTTGTGGGCCGAAAATGGGTGATCACTGTACATTTCTGTTCTGTTTCCTATTTATATTTCTATTTTACCTCCTCAATTTAGCATTATTGACAGGGAAAGACCTAATCTAAAATCTGCACTAAAATATTTTGCCTTCAATTTCATACCGTGAACGTAGCATGCATGGACTCGACTCATATGACAGGGATTTCCATGAAAAAGATTTTGGGCCTAAAATGGGTGATCACTGTACATTTCTCTTCTGTTTTCTATTTATATTTATATTTTACCTCCTCAATTTAGCATTATGGACATGGAAAGACCTAATCTAAAATCTGCACAAAAATATTTTGCTTTCAAATTCATACAGTGATCGTAGCATGCATGGACTCGACTCATATCACTGGGATTTCCATGAAAAAGATTGTGGGCCGAAAATGGGTGATCACTGTACATTTCTGTTCTGTTTCCTATTTTTTTTCTATTTTACTTCCTCAATTTAGCATTATGGACAGGGAAAGACGGAATCTAAGATCTGCACAAAAATATTTTGCCTTCAAATTAATACCGTGATCGTAGCATGCATGGACTCGACTCATATGACTGGTATTTCCATGAAAAAGATTGTGGGCCGAAAATGGGTGATCGCTGTACATTTCTCTTCTGTTTCCTCTTTATATTTATATTTTACCTCCTCAATTTAGCATTATGGACATGGAAAAACCCGATCTAAGTTCTGCACAAAAATATTTTGCCTTCAAATTCGTACCGTGATCGTAGCATGCATGGACTCGACTCATATGACTGGGATTTACATGCAAAAGATTGTGGGCCGAAAATGGGTGATCACTGTACATTTCTCTTCTGTTTCCTATTTATATTTCTATTTTACCTCCTCAATTTAGCATTATGGACAGGGAAAGACCTAATCTAAAATCTGCACGAAAATATTTTGCTTTCAAATTCATACCGTGATCGTAGCATGCATGGACTCGACTCATATGACTGGGATATCCATGAAAAAGATTGTGGGCCGCAAATGGGAGATCACTGTACATTTCCCTTCTGTTTCCTATTTATATTTATATTTTACCTCCTCAATTTAGCATTATGGACAGTGAAAGACCTAATCTAAGATCTGGACAAAAATATTTTGCCTTAAAATTCATACCGTGATCGTAGCATGCATGGACTCGACTCATATGACTGGGATTTCCATGAAAAATATTGTGGGCGGAAAATGGGTGATCACTGTACATTTCTCTTCTGTTTCCTATTTATATTTATATTTTACCTCCTCAATTTAGCATTACGGACAGGGAAAGACCTAATCTAAGATCTGGACAAAAATATTTTGCCTTCAAATTCATACCGTGATCGTAGCATGCATGGAATCGACTCATATGACTGGGATTTCCATGAAAAAGACTGTGGGCCGAAAATGGGTGATCACTGCACATTTCACTTCTGTTTCCTATTTATATTTATATTTTACCTCCTCAATTTTGCATTATAGCCCGAGAAAGACCTAATCTAAAATCTGCTCAAAAATATTTTGCCTTCAAATACATACCGTATCGTAGCATGCATGGACTCGACTCACATGACTGGGATATCCGAGAAAAAGATAGTGGGCCGAAAATGGGAGATCACTGTACATTTCCATTCTGTTTCCTATTTATATTTCTATTTTACCTCCTCAATTTAGCATTATGGAAAGGGATAGATCTAATCTGAAATCTGCACAAAAATATTTTTCCTTCAAATTCATACCGTGATCGCAGCATGCATGGACTCGACTCATATGACTGGGATTTCCATGAAAAAGATTGTGGGCCGAAAATGGGTGATCACTGTACATTTCTCTTCTGTTTCCTATTTATATTTCTATTTTACATCCTCAATTTAGCATTATGGCCAGGGAAATACCTAATCTAAAATCTGCAAAAAAATATTTTGCCTTCAAATTCATACCGTGATCATGGCATGCATGGACTCGAGTCATATGACTGGGATTTGCATGAAAAAGATTGTGGGCTGAAAATGGGTGATCACTGTACATTTCTCTTCTGTTTCTTATTTATATTTATATTTTACCTCCTCAATTTAGCATTATGGACCGGGAAAGACCTAATCTAAAATCTGCACAAAAATATTTTGCCTTCAAATTCATACCGTGATCGTAGCATGCATGGACGCGACTCATATGACTGGGATTTCCATGAATAAGATTGTGGGCCGAAAATGGGTGATCACTGTACATTTCTCTTCTGTTTCCTATTTATAATTATATTTTATCTCCTCAATTTACCATTATGGACAGGGAAAGATCCAATCTAAAATCTGCACAAAAATATTTTGCCTTCAAATTCATACCGTGATCGTAGCATGCTTGGACTCGACTCATATAACTGGGATTTCCATGAAAAAGATTGTGGGCGGAAAATGGGTGATCACTGTACATTTCTCTTCTGGTTTTATTTATATTTATATTTTACTTCCTCAATTTAGCATTATGGACAGGGAAAGACCGAATCTAAGCTCTGCACAAAAATATTTTGCCTTCAAATTCATACCGTGATCGTAGCATGGATGGACTCGACTCATATGACTGGGATTTCCATGAAAAAGATTGTGGGCCGAAAATGGGTGATCACTGTACATTTCTTTTCTGTTTCCTATATATATTTCTACTTTACCTCCTCAATTTAGCATTATGGACAGGGAAAGACCTAATCAAAAATCTGCACAAAAATATTTTGCCTTCAAATTCATTCCGTGATCATAGCATGCATGGACTCGACTCATATGACTGGGATTTGCATGAAAAAGATTGTGGGCCGAAAATGGGTGATCACTGTACATTTCTCTTCTGTTTCCTATTTATATTTATATTTTATCTCCTCAATTTAGCATTATGGACAGGGAAAGACCTAATCTAAGATCTACAAAAAAATATTTTGCCTTCAAATTCATACCGTGATCGTAGCATGCATGGACATGACTCATATGACTGGAATTTACATGAAAAAGATTGTGGGCCGAAAATGGGTGATCACTGTACATTTCTCTTCTGTTTCCTATTTATATTTCTATTTTACCTCCTCAATTTAGCATTATGGACAGGGATAGACCTAATCTATAATCTGCACAAAAATATTTTTCCTTCAAATTCATACCGTGATCGTAGCATGCATGGACTCGACTCATATGACTGGGATTTCCATGAAAAAAATTGTGAGCCGAAAATTGGTGATCACTGTATATTTCTCTTCTGTTTCCTATTTATATTTATATTTTACCACCTCAATTTAGCATTATGGACAGGGAAAGACCTAATCTAAGCTCAGCACAAAAATATTTTGCCTTCAAATTCATACCGTGATCGTAGCATGCATGGACTCGACTCATATGACTGGGATTTCCATGAAAAAGATTGTGGGCCGAAAATGGGTGATCACTGTACATTTCTCTTCTGTTTCCTATTTATATTTCTATTTTACCTCCTCAATTTAGCATTATGGACAGGGAAAGACCTAATCTAAGATCTACAAAAAAATATTTTGCCTTCAAATTCATACCATGATCGTAGCATGCATGGACATGCTCATATGACTGGGATTTACATGAAAAAGATTGTGGGCCGAAAATGGGTGATCACTGTACATTTCTCTTTTGTTTCCTATTTATATTTATATTTTACCTCCACAATTTAGCATTATGGACAGGGAAAGACCTAATCTAAGATCTGGACAAAAATATTTTGCCTTCAAATTCATACCGTGATCGTCGCATGGATGGACTCGACTCATATGACTGGGATTTCCATGAAAAATATTGTGGGCCGAAAATGGGTGATCACTGTACATTTCTCTTTTGTTTCCTATTTATATTTATATTTTACCTCCACAATTTAGCATTATGGACAGGGAAAGACCTAATCTAAGATCTGGACAAAAATATTTTGCCTTCAAATTCATACCGTGATCGTCGCATGGATGGACTCGACTCATATGACTGGGATTTTTATATGAAAAAGATTGTGGGCTGAAAATGGGTGATCACTGTACATTTCTTTTCTGTTTCCTATATATATTTCTATTTTACCTCCTCAATTTAGCATTATGGACAGGGAAAGACCTAATCTGAAATCTGCACAAATATATTTTGCCTTCAAATTCATACCGTGATCGTAGCATGGATGGACTGGACTCATATGACTGGGATTTCCATGAAAAAGATTGTGGGCCGAAAATGGGTGATCACTGTACATTTCTTTTCTCTTTCCTATATATATTTCTATTTTAACTCCTCAATTTAGCATTATGGACAGGGAAAGACCTAATCAAAAATCTGCACAAAAATATTTTGCCTTCAAATTCATACCGTGAACATAGCATGCATGGACTCGACTCATATGACTGGGAATTACATGAAAAAGATTGTGGGCCAAAAAATGGTGATCACTGTACATTTCTCTTCTGTTTCCTATTTATATTTCTATTTTACCTCCTCAATTTAGCATTATGGACAGGGAAAGGACAAATCTAAAATCTGCACAAAAATATTTTGCCTTCAAATTCATACCGTGATCATAGCATGCATGGACTCGACTCATATGACTGGGATTTCCATGAAAAAGATTGTGGGCCGAAAATGGGTTATCACTGTACATTTCTCTTTTGTTTCCTATTTATATTTCTATTTTACCTCCACAATTTAGCATTATGGACAGGGAAAGACCTAATCTAAGATCTGGACAAAAATATTTTGCCTTCAAATTCATACCGTGATCGTAGCATGCATGGACTCGACTCATATGACTGGGATTTCCATGAAAAAGATTGTGGGCCGAAAATGGGTGATCACTGTACATTTCTCTTCTGTTTCCTATTTATATTTATATTTTACCACCTCAATTTAGCATTATGGACAGGGAAAGACCTAATCTGAAATCTGCACAAATATATTTTGCCTTCAAATTCATACCGTGATCGTAGCATGCATGGACTCGACTCATATGACTGGGATTTCCATTAAAAAGATTGTGGGCGGAAAATGGGTGATCACTGTACATTTCTCTTCTGTTTCCTATTTATATTTCTATTTTACCTCCACAATTTAGCATTATGGACAGGGAAAGACCTAATCTAAGATCTGGACAAAAATATTTTGCCTTCAAATTCATACCGTGATCGTAGCATGCATGGACTCGACTCATATGACTGGGATTTGCATGAAAAAGATTGTGGGCCGAAAATGGGAGATCACTGTACATTTCTCTTCTGTTTCCTATTTATATTTATATTTTATCTCTTCAATTTACCATTATGGACAGGGAAAGAACTAATCTAAAATCTGCACAAAAATATTTTGCCTTCAAATTCATACCGTGATCGTAGCATGCATGGACTCGACTCATATGACTGGGATTTCCATGAAAAAGATTGTGGGCAGAAAATGGGTGATGACTGTACATTTCTCTTCTGTTTCCTATTTATATTTATATTTTACCTCCTCAGTTTAGCATTATAGACAGGGAAAGACATAATCTAAGATCTGCACAAAAATATTTTGCCTTCAAATTCATACCGTGATCGTAGCATACATGGACTCGACTCATATGACTGGGATTTCCATGAAAAAGATTGTGGGCAGAAAATGGGTGATCACTGTACATTTCTCTTCTGTTTCCTATTTATATTTATATTTTACCTCCTCAGTTTAGCATTATGGACAGGGAAAGACCTAATCTAAGATCTGCACAAAAATATTTTGCCTTCAAATACATACCGTGATCGTAGCATGTATGGACTCGACTCATATGACTGGGATTTCCATGAAAAAGATTGTTGGCCGAAAATCGGTGATCACGGTACATTTCTCTTCTGTTTCCTATTTATATATCTGTTTTACCTCCTCAATTTAGCATTATGGACAGTGAAAGACCTAATCTATGATCTGCAAAAATTATTTTGTCTTCAAATTCATACCGTGATCGTAGCATGCATTGACTCAACTCATATGCCTGGGATTTCCATGAAAAAGTTTCTGTGCACAAAATGGGTGATCACTGTACATTTCTCATCTGTTTCCTATTTATATTTCTATTTTACCTCCTCAATTTAGCATTATGGACAGGGAAAGACCTAATCTAAGCTCTGCACAAAAATATTTTGCCTTCAAATTCATACCGTGATCATAGCATGCATGGACTCGACTCATATGACTGGGATTTCCATGAAAAAGATTGTGGGAAGAAAATGGGTGATCACTGTACATTTCTCTTCTGTTTCCTAATTATATTTATATTTTACCTCCTCAATTTAGCTTTAAGGACAGGGAAAGACCTAATCTAAGCTCTGCACAAAAATATTTTGCGTTCAAATTCATACCGTGTCCATAGCATGCATGGACTCGACTCATATGACTGGGATTTCCATGAAAAAGTTTGTGGGCAGAAAATGGGTGATCACTGTATATTTCTCTTCTGTTTCCTATTTATATTTATATTTTACTTCCTCAATTTAGCATTATGGAACAGGGAAGGACCTAATCTAAGAACTGCACAAAAATATTTTCCCTTCAAATTCATACCGTGAACGTAGCATGCATGGACTCGACTCATATGACTGGGATTTCCATGAAAAAGATTCTGGGCAGAAAATGGGTAATCACTGTACATTTCTCTTCTGTTTCCAATTTATATTTATATTTTACTTCCTTAATTTAGCATTATGGACAGGGATAGACCTAATCTATGCTCTGAAAAAAGATATTTTGCCTTCAAATTCATACCGTGATCGTAGCATGCATGGACTCGACTCATATGACTGGGATTTCCATGAAAAAGATTGTGGGCCGAAAATGGGTGATCACGGTACATTTCTCTTCTGTTTTCTATTTATATTTCTATTTTACCTCCTCAATTTAGCATTATGGACAGGGAAAGACCAAATGTAATATCTGCAAAAAAATATTTTGCCTTCAAATTCATACTGTGATCGTAGCATGCATGGACTCGACTCATATGACTGGGATTTCCATGAAAAAGATTGTGGGACGAAAATGGGTGATCACGGTACATTTCTCTTCTGTTTCCTATTTATTTTTCTTTTTTACCTACTCAATTTAGCATTATGGACAGTGAAAAACCTAATCTAAGATCTGCAAAAAAATATTTTGCCTTCAAATTCATACCGTGATCGTAGCATGCATGGACTCGACTCATATGACTGGGATATCCATGAAAAAGTTTGTGGGCACAAAATGGGTGATCACTGTACTTTTCTCTTCTGTCTCCTCTTTATATTTCTATTTTACTTCCTCAATTTAGCATTATGGACAATGAAAGACCTAATCTAAGATCTGCACAAAAATATTTTGCCTTCAAATTCATACCGTGATCGTAGCATGCATGGACTCGACTCATATGACTGGGATTTCCATGAAAAAGATTGTGGGCAGAAAATGGGTGATGACTGTACATTTCTCTTCTGTTTCCTATTTATATTTATATTTTACCTCCTCAGTTTAGCATTATGGACAGGGAAAGATATAATCTAAGATCTGCACAAAAATATTTTGCCTTCAAATTCATACCGTGATCGTAGCATGCATGCACTCGACCCATATGACTGGGATTTCCATGAAATAGATTGTGGGCAGAAAATGGGTGATCACTGTACATTTCTCTTTTTTTTCCTATTTATATTTATATTTTACCTCCTCAGTTTAGCATTATGGACAGGGAAAGACCTAATCTAAGATCTGCAAAAAATATTTTGCTTTCAAATTCATACCGTGATCGTAGCATGCATGGACTCGACTCATATGACTGGGATTTCCATGAAAAAGTTTGTGTGCACAAAATGGGTGATCACTGTACATTTCTCATCTGTTTCCTATTTATATTTATATTTTACCTCCTCAATTTAGCATTATGGACAGGGAAAGACCTAATCTAAGATCTGCACAAAAATATTTTGCCTTCAAATTCATACCGTGATCATAGCATGCATGGACACGACTCATATGACTGGGATTTCCATGAAAAAGATTGTGGGAAGAAAATGGGTGATCACTGTACATTTCTCTTCTGTTTCCTATTTATATTTCTATATTGCCTCCTCAATTTATCATTATGGACAGGGAAAGACCTAATCTAAGCTCTGCACAAAACTATTTTGTCTTCAAATTCATACCGTGATCGTAGGATGCATGGACTAGACTCATATGACTGGGATTTCCATGAAAAAGATTGTGGGCAGAAAATGGGTGATCACTGTACATTTCTCTTCTGTTTCCTATTTATATTTCTATTTTACCTCCTTAATTTAGCATTATGGACAGGGAAAGACCTAATCTAAAATCTGCACAAAAATATTTTGCCTTCAAATTCATAACGAGATCGTAGCATGCATGGACACGACTCATATGACTGGGATTTCCATGAAAAAGATTGTGGGCCGAAAATGGGTGATCACTGTACATTTCTCTCCTGTTTCCTATTTACATTTATATTTTACCTCCTCACTTTAGCATTATGGGCTGCGAAAGACCAAATCTAAGACCTGCAAAACATATTTTGCCTTCAAATTCATACCGTGATCGTAGCATGCATGGACTAGACTGATATGACTGGGATTTCCATGAAAAAGATTGTGGGCCGAAAATGGGTGATCACTGTACATTTCTCTTCTGTTTCCTATTTATATTTCTATTTTACCACCTCAATTTATAATTATGGACAGTGAAAGACCTAATCTAAGATCTGCAAAAAAAATATTTTGCCTTCAAATTCATACCGTGTTCGTAGCATGCATGCACTCGACTCATATGACTGGGATATCCATGAAAATGATTGTGGGCAGAAAATGTGTGATCAATGTACATTTCTATTCTGTTTCCTATTCATATTTATATATTACCTCCCCAATTTAGCATTATGGACATGGAAAGACCTAATCTAAGATCTGCAAAATATATTT
The DNA here is from genome assembly GCA_963932145.1 of Acanthosepion lycidas. Classification (NCBI taxonomy): domain Eukaryota; kingdom Metazoa; phylum Mollusca; class Cephalopoda; order Sepiida; family Sepiidae; genus Acanthosepion; species Acanthosepion lycidas. Next base: position 3,739,308 of record OZ010589.1, on the reverse strand, counting down.
TGCCTTCCAATTCCTACCGTGATCGTAGCATGCATGGACTCGACTCATATCGATGGGATTTCCATGAAAAAGATTGTGAGCCGAAAATGGGTGATCACTGCACATTTCTCTTCTGTTTCCTATTTATATTTATATTTTACATCCTCAATTTAGCATTATGGACAGGGAAAGACCAAATATAAGATCTGCAAAAAAATATTTTGCCTTCAAATTCATACCGTGATCGTAGGATGCATGGACTCGACTCATATGACTGAGATTTCCATGAAAAAGATTGTGGGCAGAAAATGGGTGATCACTATACATTTCTCTTCTGTTTCCTATTTATATTTCTTTTTTACTTCCTTCATTTAGCATTATGGACAGGGAAAGACCTAATCTAAGATCTGCAAAAAAATATTTTGCCTTCAAATTCATACCGTGATCGTAGCATGAATGGACTCGACTCATATGACTGGGATTTCCATGAAAAAGATTGTGGGCAGAAAATGGGTGATCACTGTAGATTTCTCTTCTGTTTCATATTTCTATTTATATTTTGCCTCCTCAATTTATCATTATGGACAGGGAAAGACCTAATCTAAACTCTGCACAAAAATATTTTGTCTTGAAATTCATACCGTGATCGTAGGATGCATGGACTCGACTCATATGAATGGGATTTCCATGAAAAAGATTGTGGGCAGAAAATGGGTGATCACTGTAAATTTCTCTTCTGTTTCCTATTTATATTTATATTTTACCTCCTTAATTTAGCATTATGGACAAGGAAAGACCTAATCTAAAATCTGCACAAAATATTTTGCCTTCAAATTCATACCGAGATCGTAGCATGCATGGACTCGACTCATATGACTGGGATTTCCATGAAAAAGATTGTGGGCAGAAAATGGGTGATCACTGTACATTTCTCTCCTGTTTCCTATTTACATTTATATTTTACCTCGTCAATTTAGCATTATGGACAGGGAAAGACCAAATCTAAGATCTGCAAAAAAATATTTTGCCTTCAAATTCATACCGTGATCGTAGCATCCGTGGACTCGACTCATATGACTGGGATTTCCATGAAAAAGTTTGTGGGCACAAAATGGGTGATCACTGTACATTTCTCTTCTGTTTCCTATTTATATTTCTATTTTACCTCCTCAATTTAGCATTATGGACACGGAAAGACCTAATCTAAGATCTGCACAAAAATTTTTTTCCTTCAAATTCATACCGTGTTCGTAGCATGCATGCACTCGACTCATATGACTGGGATTTCCATGAAAAAGTTTGTGAGCACAAAATGGGTGATCACTGTACATTTCTCTTCTGTTTCCTATTTATATTTCTATTTTACCTCCTCAATTTAGCATTATGGACACGGAAAGACCTAATCTAAGATCTGCACAAAAATTTTTTGCCTTCAAATTCATACCGTGTTCGTAGCATGCATGCACTCGACTCATATGACTGGGATTTCCATGAAAATGATTGTAGGCAGAAAATGTGTGATCACTGTACATTTCTATTCTGTTTCCTATTTATATTAATATTTTACCTCCTCAATTTAGCATTATGGACAGGGATAGACCTAATCTAAGATCTGGACAAAAATATTTTGCCTTTAAATTCATACCATGATCGTAGCATGCATGGACTCGACTCATATGACTAGGATTTCCATGAATAAGGTTGTGGGCAGAAAATGGGTGATCACTGTACATTTCTCTTCTGTTTCCTATTTTTATTTCTATCTTACCTCTTCAATTTAGCATTATGGACAGGGAAAGACCTAAACTAAAATCTGCACAAAAATATTTTGCCTTCAAATTCATACCGTGATCGTAGCATGCATGGACTCGACTCATATAACTGGGATTTCCATGAAAAAGATTCTGGGCCGAAAATGGGTGATCACTGTACATTTTTCTTCTGTTTTCTATTTATATTTATATTTTACCTCCTCAATTTAGCATTATGGACAGGGAAAGACTTAATCTAAAATCTGCACAAAAATATTTTGCCTTCAAATTTATACCGTGATCGTAGCATGCATGGACTCGACTCATATGACTGTGATTTCCATGAAAAAGATTGTGGGCCGAAAATGGGTGATCACTGAACGTTTCTCTTCTGTTTCCTATTCATATTTATATTTTACCTCCTCAATTTAGCATTATGGACAGGGAAAGACCTAATCCAAGATCTGCACAAAAATATTTTGTCTTCAAATTCATACCATGATCGTAGCATGCATGGACTCGACTCATATGACTAGGATTTCCATGAAAAAGATTGTGGGCAGAAAATGGGTGATCACTGTACATTTCTCTTCTGTTTCCTATTTCTATTTCTATTTTACCTCCTCAATTTAGCATTATGTACAGGGAAAGACCTAATCTAAAATCTGCACAAAAATATTTTTCCTTCAAATTCATACCATGATCGTAGCATGCATGGACTCGACTCATATGACTGGGATTTCCATGAAAAAGATTGTGGGCCGAAAATGGGTGATCACTGTACATTTCTCTTCTGTTTCCTATTTATATTTCTATTTACCTCCTCAATTTAGCATTATGGACAGGGAAAGACCTAATCTAAAATCTGCACAAAAATATTTTGCCTTCAAATTCATACCGTGATCGTAGCATGCATGGACTCGACTCATATGATTGAGATTTCCATGAAAAAGATTGTGGGCCGAAAATGGGTGATCACTGTACATTTCTCTTCTGTTTCCTATTTATATTTATATTTTACCTCCTCAATTTAGCATTATGGACAGGGAAAGACGTAATCTAAGATCTGCACAAAAATATTTTGCCTTCAAATTCATACCGTGATCGTAGCATGCATGGAGTCGACTCATATGACTGGGATTTCCATGAAAAAGATTGTGGGCCGAAAATGGGTGATCACTGTACATTTCTCTTCTGTTTCCTATTTATATTTCTATTTTACCTCCTCAATTTAGCATTATGGACAGGGAATGACCTAATCGAATATCTGCAGAAAAATATTTTGCCTTCAAATTCATACCGTGATCGTAGCATGCATGGACTCGACTCATATGACTGGGATTTCCATGAAAATTATTGTGGGCGGAAAATAGGTGATCACTGTTCATTTCTCATCTGTTTCCTATTTATGTTTCTATTTTACCTCCTCAATTTAGCATTATGGACAGGGAATGACCTAATCTAATATCTGCACAAAAATATTTTGCCTTTAAATTCATACCGTGATCGTAGCATGCATTGACTCGACTCATATGACTGGGATTTCCATGAAAAAGATTGTGGGCCGAAAATGGGTGATCACTGTACATTTCTCTTCTGTTTCCTATTTATATTTATATTTTACCTCCTCAATTTAGCATTATGGACAGGGAAAGACCTAATCTAAGTTCTGCACAAAAATATTTTGCCTTCAAATTCATACCGTGATCGTAGCATGCATGGACTCGACTCATATGACTGGGATTTCCATGAAAAAGATTGTGGACCGAAAATGGGTGATCACTGTACATTTCTCTTCTGTTTCCTATTTATATTTCTATTTTACCTTCTCAAAATAGCATTATGGACAGGGAAAGACCTAATCTAAAACCTGCACTAAAATATTTTGCCTTCAAATTCATACCGTGACCGTAGCATGCACGGACGCGACTCATATGACTGGGATTTCCATGAAAAAGATTGTGGGCCGAAAATGGATGATCACTGTACATTTCTCTTCTGTTTCCTATTTATATTTCTATTTTACCTCCTCAATTTAGCATTATGGACAGGGAAAGACGAAATCTAAGATCTGCACAAAAATATTTTGCCTTCAAATTAATACCGTGATCGTAGCATGCATGGACTCGACTCATATCACTGGGATTTCCATGAAAAAGATTGTGGGCCGAAAATGGGGGATCACTGTACATTTCTCTTCTGTTTCCTCTTTATATTTATATTTTACCTCCTCAATTTAGCATTATGGTCAGGGAAAAACCTGATCTAAGTTCTGCACAAAAATATTTTGCCTTCAAATTCATACCGTGATCGTAGCATGCATGGACTCGACTCATATGACTGGGATTTACATGCAAAAGATTGTGGTCCGAAAATGGGTGATCACTGTACATTTCTCTTCTGTTTCCTATTTATATTTCTATTTTACCTCCTCAATTTAGCATTATGGACAGGGAAAGACCTAATCTAAAATCTGCACTAAAATATTTTGTCTTCAAGTTCATACCGTGACCGTAGCATGCACGGACGCGACTCATATGACTGGGATTTCCATGAAAAAGATTGTGGGCCGAAAATGGGTGATCACTGTACATTTCTCTTCTGGTTCCTATTTATATTTCTATTTTACCTCCTCAATTTAGCATTATGGACAGGGAAAGACCTAATCTAAAATCTGCACAAACATATTTTGCCTTCAAATTCATACCGTGATCGTAGCATGCATGGACTCGACTCATATGACTGGGATTTCCATGAAAAAGATTGTGGGCCGAAAATGGGTGATCACTGTACATTTCTTTTCTGTTTCCTATTTATATTTATATTTTACCTCCTCAATTTAGCATTATGGACAGCGAAAGACCTAATCTGATATCTGCACAAAAATATTTTGCCTTCAAATTCATACCGTGATCGTAGCATGCTTGGACTCGACTCATATGACTGAGATTTCCATGAAAAAGATTGTGGGCCGAAAATGGGTGATCACTGTACATTTCTCTTCTGTTTCCTCTTTATATTTCTATTTTACTTCCTCAATTTAGCATTATGGACAGGCAAAGGCCTAATCTAAAATCTGCACAAAAATATTTTGGCTTCAAATTCATACCGTGATCGTAGCATGCATGGACTCGACTCATATGACTGGGATTTCCATGAAAAAGATTGTGGGCCGAAAATGGGTGATCACTGTACATTTCTCTTCTGTTTCCTATTTATATTTCTGTTTTACCTCCTCAATTTAGCATTATGGAGAGGGAAAGACATAATCTAAAATCTGCACAAAAATATTTTGCTTTCAAATTCATACCGTGATCGTAGCATGCATGGACTCGACTCATATGACTGGGATTTCCATGAAAAAGATTGTGGGCCGAAAATGGGTGATGACTGTACATTTCTCTTCTGTTTCCTATTAATATTTATATTTTACTTCCTCAATTTAGCATTATGGACAGGGAAAGACGTCTTCTAAGATCTGCACACAAATATTTTGCCTTCACATTCATAACGTGATCGTAGCATGCATGGGCTCAACTGATATGACTGGGATTTCCATGAAAAAGATAGTGGGCAGAAAATGGGAGATCACTGTATATTTCTCTTCTGTTTCCTATTTATATTTATATTTTACCTCCTCAATTTAGCTTTATGGGCAGGGAAAATAATTATCCAAGCTCTGCACACAAATATTTTGCCTTCAAATTCATACCGTGATCGTAGCATGCATGGACTCGACTCATATGACTGGGATTTCCATGAAAAAGTTTGTGGGCCGAAAATGGGTGATCACTGTACATTTCTCTTCTGTTTCCTATTAATATTTATATTTTACTTCCTCAATTTAGCATTATGGACAGGGAAAGACGTCTTCTAAGATCTGCACACAAATATTTTGCCTTCACATTCATACCGTGATTGTAGCATGCATGGGCTCAACTGATATGACTGGGATTTCCATGAAAAAGATAGTGGGCAGAAAATGGGAGATCACTGTATATTTCTGTTCTGTTTCCTATTTATATTTATATTTTACCTCCTCAATTTAGCATTATGGGCAGGGAAAGTAATTATGCAAGCTCTGCACACAAATATTTTGCCTTCAAATTCATACCGTGATCGTAGCATGCATGGACTCGACTCATATGACCGGGATTTCCATGACAAAGTTTGTGGGCCGAAAATGGGTGATCACTGTACATTTCTCTTCTGTTTCCTCTTTATATTTATATTTTACCTCCTCAATTTAGCATTATGGACAGGAAAAGACCTAATCTAAGCTCTGTACAAAAATATTTTGCCTTCAAATTTATACCGTGATTGTAGCATGCATGGACTCGACTCATATGACTGGGATTTCCATGAAAAAGATTGTGGGCCGAAAATGGGTGATCACTGTACATTTCTCTTCTGTTTCCTATTTATATTTATATTTAACTTCATTAATTTAGCATTATGGACAGGGAAAGACATTATCTAAGCTCTGCACACAAATATTTTGCCTTCAAATTCATACCGTGATCGTAGCATGCATGGACTCGACTCATATGACAGGGATTTCCATGAAAAATATTGTGGGCGGAAAATGGGTGATCACTGTACATTTCTCTTCTGTTTCCTATTTATATTTATATTTTCCCTCCTCAATTTAGCATTTTGGACCGGGAAAGACCTAATCTAAAATCTCCACAAAAATATTTTGCCTTCAAATTCATACCGTGATCGTAGCATGCATGGACTCGACTCATATGACTGGGATTTCCATGAAAAAAATTGTGAGCCGAAAATGGGTGATCACTGTACATTTCTCTTCTGTTTCCTATTTATATTTCTATTTTACCTCCTCAATTTAGCATTATGAACAGGGAAAGAACTAATCTGAAATCTCTACAAAAATATTTTGCCTTCAAATTCATACCGTGATCGTAGCATGCATGGACTCGTCTCATATGACTAGGATTTCCATGAAAAAGAATGTTGGCCGAAAATGGGTGATCACTGTAGATTTCTCTTCTGGTTCCTATTTATATTTCTATTTAACTTCCTCAATTTAACATTGTCGACAGGGAAAGACCTAATCTAAGATCTGCAAAAAAGTATTTTGCCTTTAAATTCATACCGTGATCGTAGCATGCATGGACTCGACTCATATGACTGGGATTTCCATGAAAAAGATTGTGGGCCGAAATTGGGTGATCACTGTACATTTCTCTTCTGTTTCCTATTTATATTTCTATTGTAACCTCCTCAATTTAGCATTATGGACAAGAAAAGACCCAATCTAAGATCTGCACAAAAATATTTTGCCTTCAAATTCATACCGTGATCGTAGCATGCATGGACTCGACTCATATGACTGGGATTTCCATGAAAAGATTGTGGGCCGAAAATGGGTGATCACTGTACATTTCTCTTCTGTTTCCTATTTATATTTATATTTTACCTCCTCAATTCAGCATTATGGCCAGGGAAAGACCTAATCTAAGATCTGCACAAAAATATTTTGCCTTCAAATTCATACCGTGATCGTAGCATGCATGGACTCGACTCATAGGACTTGGATTTCCATGAAAAAGATTCTGGGCCGAAAATGGGTGATCACTGTACATTTCTCTTCTATTTCCTATTTATATTTCTATTTTACCTCCTCAATTTAGCATTATGGACAGGGAAAGACCTAACCTAAGATCTGCACAAAAATATTTTGCCTTCAAATTCATACCGTGATCGTAGCATGCATGGACTCGACTCATATGACTGGGATTGCCATGAAAAAGATTGTGGGTCGAAAATGGGTGATCACTGTATATTTCTCTTCTGTTTCCTATTTATATTTATATTTTACCTCCTCAATTTAGCATTATGGCCAGGGAAAGACCTAATCTAAGCTCTGCACAAAAATATTTTGCCTTCAAATTCATACCGTGATCGTAGCATGCATGGACTCGACTCATATGACTGGGATTTCCATGAAAAAGATTGTGGGCCGAAAATCGGTGATCACTGTATATTTCTCTTCTGTTTCCTGTTTATATTTCTATTTTCACTCCTCAATTTAGCATTATGGACAGGGAAAGACCTAATCTAAATCTGCACAAATATATTTTGCCTTCAAATTCATACCGTGATCGTAGCATGCATGGACTCGACTCATATGACTGGGATTTCCATGAAAAAGATTGTGGGCCGAAAATGGGTGATCACTGTATATTTCTCTTCTGTTTCCTATTGATATTTCTATTTTACCTCCTCGATTTATCATTATGGACAGGGAAAGACCTAATCTAAAATCTGCACAAAAATATTTTGACTTCAAATTCATACCGTGATCGTAGTATGCATGGACTTGACTCATATGACTGGGATTTCCATGAAAAAGATTGTGGGCCGAAAATGGGTGATCACTGTATATTTCTCTTCTGTTTCCTATTTATATTTTTATTTTACCTCCTCAATTTAGCATTATGGACAGGGAAAGACCTAATCTAAGATCTGCACAAAAATATTTTGCCTTCAAATTCATACCGTGATCGTAGCATTCATGGACTCGACTCAAATGACTGGGATTTCCATAAAAAGATTGTGGGCAGAAAATGGGTGATCACTGTCCATTTCCCTTCTGTTTCCTATTTATATTTATATTTTACCTACTCAATTTAGCATTATGGACACGGAAAGACTTAATCTAAGCTCTGCACAAAAATAGTTTGCCTTCAAATTCATACCGTGATCGTAGCATGCATGGACTGGACTCATATGACTGGAATTTCCATGAAAAAGATTGTGGGCCGAAAATGGGTGATCACTGTACATTTCTCTTCTGTTTCCTATTTATATTTATATTTTACCTCCTCAATTCAGCATTATGGCCAGGGAAAGACCTAATCTAAGATCTGCACAAAAATATTTTGCCTTCAAATTCATACCGTGATCGTAGCATGCATGGACTCGACTCATATGACTTGGATTTCCATGAAAGAGATTCTGGGCCGAAAATGGGTGATCACTGTACATTTCTCTTCTATTTCCTATTTATATTTCTATTTTACCTCCTCAATTTAGCATTATGGACAGGGAAAGACCTAATCTGAGATCTGCACAAAAATATTTTGGCTTCAAATTCATACCGTGATCGTAGCATGCATGGACTCGACTCATATGACTGGGATTGCCATGAAAAAGATTGTGGGTCGAAAATGGGTGATCACTGTATATTTCTCTTCTGTTTCCTATTTATATTTATATTTTACCTCCTCAATTTAGCATTATGGCCAGGGAAAGACCTAATCTAAGCTCTGCACAAAAATATTTTGCCTTCAAATTCATACCGTGATCGTAGCATGCATGGACTCGACTCATATGACTGGGATTTCCATGAAAAAGATTGTGGGCCGAAAATGGGTGATCACTGTACATTTTTCTTCTGTTTCCTTTTTATATTTCTATTTTCACTCCTCAATTTAGCATTATGGACAGGGAAAGACCTAATCTAAAATCTGCACAAAAATATTTTGCCTTCAAATTCATACCGTGATCGTAGCATGCATGGACTCGACTCATATGACTGGGATTTCCATGAAAAAGATTGTGGGCCGAAAATGGGTGATCACTGTACATTTCTCTTCTGTTTCCTATTTATATTTATATTTTACCTCCTCAATTTAGCATTATGGACAGGGAAAGACCTAATCTAAGATCTGCACAAAAATATTTTGCCTTCAAATTCTTACCGTGTTTGTAGCATTCATAGACTCGACTCATATGACTGGGATTTCCATGAAAAAGATTGTGGGCCGAAAATGGGTGATCACTGTACATTTCTCTTCTGTTTCCTATTTATATTTCTATTTTACCTCCTCAATTTAGCATTATGGACAGGGAAAGACCTATTCTAAAATCTGGACAAAAATATTTTGCCTTCAAATTCATACCGTGATCGTAGCATGCATGGACTCGACTCATATGACTGGGATTTCCATGAAAAACATTGTGGGCCGAAAATGGGTGATCACTGTACATTTCTCTTCTGTTTCCTATTTATATTTCTATTTTACCTCCTCAATTTAGCATTATGGACAGGAAAACACCTAATCTAAGCTCTGCACAAAAATATTTTGCCTTCAAATTCATACCGTAATCGTAGCATGCATGGACTCGACTCATATGACTGGGATTTCCATGAAAAAGATTGTGAGCCGAAAATGGGTGATCACTGTACATTTCTCTTCTGTTTCCTATTTATATTAATATTTTACCTCCTGAATTTAGCATTATGCACAGGGAAAGACCTAATCTAAGATCTGCACAAAAATATTTTGCCTTCAAATTTATACCGTGATCGTAGCATGCATGGACTCGACTCATATGACTGGGATTTCCATGAAAATGATTGTGGGCCGAAAATGGGTGATCACTGTAAATTTCTCTTCTGTTTCCTATTTATATTTCTATTTTACCTCCTCAATTTAGCATTATGGACATGGAAAGATCTAATCTAAAATCTGCACAAAAATATTTTGCCTTCAAATTCATAACGTAATCGTAGCATGCATGAACTCGACTCATATGACTGGGATTTCCATGAAAAAGATTGTGGGCCGAATATGGGTGATCACTGTAAATTTCTCTTCTGTTTCCTATTTATATTTATATTTTAATTCCTCAATTTAGCATTATGGACAGGGAAAGAACTAATCTAAAATCTGCACAAAAATATTTAGCCTTCAAATTCATACCGTGATCGTAGCATGCATGGACTCGACTCATATGACTGTGATTTCCATGAAAAAGATTGTGGGCCTAAAATGGGTGATCACTGTACATTTCTCTTCTGTTTCCTATTTATATTTCTATTTTACCTCCTCAATGTAGCATTATGGACAGGGAAAGACCTAATCTAACATCTGCAGAAAAATATTTTACCTTCAAGTTCATACCGTGAACGTAGCTTGAATGGACTCGACTCATATGACTGGGATTTCCATGAAAAAGATTGTGGGCGGAAAATGGGTGATCACTGTACATTTCTCTTCTGTTTCCTATTTATATTTATATTTTACCTCCTCAATTTAGCATTATGGACAGGGAAAGACCTAATCTAAAATCTGCACAAAAATATTTTGCCTTCAAATTCATACCGTGATCGTAGCATGCATGGACTCGACTCATATGACTGGGATTTCCATGAAAAAGATTGTGGGCCGAAAATGGGTGATCACTGTAAATTTCTCTTCTGTTTCCTATTTATATTTATATTTTAATTCCTCAATTTAGCATTATGGACAGGGAAAGAACTAATCTAAAATCTGCACAAAAATATTTAGCCTTCAAATTCATACCGTGATCGTAGCATGCATGGACTCGACTCATATGACTGTGATTTCCATGAAAAAGATTGTGGGCCTAAAATGGGTGATCACTGTACATTTCTCTTCTGTTTCCTATTTATATTTCTATTTTACCTCCTCAATGTAGCATTATGGACAGGGAAAGACCTAATCTAACATCTGCAGAAAAATATTTTACCTTCAAATTCATACCGTGAACGTAGCTTGAATGGACTCGACTCATATGACTGGGATTTCCATGAAAAAGATTGTGGGCGGAAAATGGGTGATCACTGTACATTTCTCTTCTGTTTCCTATTTATATTTATATTTTACCTCCTCAATTTAGCATTATGGACAGGGAAAGACCTAATCTAAAATCTGCACAAAAATATTTTGCCTTCAAATTCATACCGTGATCGTAGCATGCATGGACTCGACTCATATGACTGGGATTTCCATGAAAAAGATTGTGGGCCGAAATGTGGGTGATCACTGTACATTTCTCTTCTGTTTCCTATTTATATTTATATTTTACCTCTTCAATTTAGCATTATGGACAGGGAAAGACCTAATCTAAAATCTGCACAAAAATATTTTGCCTTCAAATTCATACCGTGATCGTAGCATGATTGGACTCGACTCATATGACTGGGATTTCCATGAAAAAGATTGTGGGCGGAAAATGGGTGATCACTGTACATTTCTCTTCTGTTTCCTATTTATATTTCAATTTTACCTCCTCAATTTAGCATTATGGACAGGGAAAGACCTAATCTAAAATCAGCACAAAAATATTTTGCCTTCAAATTTATACCGAGATCGTAGCATGCATGGACTCGACTCATATGACTGGGATTTCCATGAAAAAGATTGTGGGCCGAAAATGGGTGATCATTGTACATTTCTCTTCTGTTTCCTATTTATATTTATATTTTACCTCCTAAATTTAGCATTATGGACAGGGAAAGACCTAATCTAAAATCTGCACAAAAATATTTTGCCTTCAAATTCTTACCGTGTTTGTAGCATGCATAGACTCGACTCATATTACTGGGATTTCCATGAAAAAGATTGTGGGCTGAATATGGGTGATCACTGTACATTTCTCTTCTGTTTCCTATTTATATTTATATTTTACCTCCTCAATTTAGCATTATGGACGGGGAAAGACCTATTCTAAAATCTGGACAAAAATATTTTGCCTTCAAATTCATACCGTGATCGTAGCATGCATGGACTCGACTCATATGACTGGGATTTCCATGAAAAACATTGTGGGCCGAAAATGGGTGATCACTGTACATTTCTCTTCTGTTTCCTATTTATATTTCTATTTTACCTCCTCAATTTAGCATTATGGACAGGGAAACACCTAATCTAAGCTCTGCACAAAAATATTTTGCCTTCAAATTCATACCGTGATCGTAGCATGCATGGACTTGACTCATATGACTGGGATTTCCATGAAAAAGATTGTGAGCCGAAAATGGGTGATCACTGTACTTTTCTCTTCTGTTTCCTATTTATATTAATATTTTACCTCCTCAATTTAGCATTATGCACAGGGAAAGACCTAATCTAAGATCTGCACAAAAATATTTTGCCTTCAAATTTATACCGTGATCGTAGCATGCATGGACTCGACTCATATGACTGGGATTTCCATGAAAATGATTGTGGGCCGAAAATGGGTGATCACTGTACATTTCTCTTCTGTTTCCTATTTATATTTCTATTTTACCTCCTCAATTTAGCATTATGGACAGGGAAAGATCTAATCTAAAATCTGCACAAAAATATTTTGCCTTCAAATTCATACCGTAATCGTAGGATGCATGAACTCGACTCATATGACTGGGATTTCCATGAAAAAGATTGTGGGCCGAAAATGGGTGATCACTGTAAATTTCTCTTCTGTTTCCTATTTATATTTATATTTTAATTCCTCAATTTAGCATTATGGACAGGGAAAGAACTAATCTAAAATCTGCACAAAAATATTTAGCCTTCAAATTCATACCTTGATTGTAGCATGCATGGAATCGACTCATATGACTGGGATTTCCATGAAAAAGATTGTGGGCCTAAAATGGGTGATAACTGTACATTTCTCTTCTGTTTCTTATTTATATTTATATTTTACCTCCTCAATTTAGCATTATGGACAGGGAAAGACCTAATCTAAAATCTGCACAAAAATATTTTGCCTTCAAATTCATACCGTGATCGTAGCATGCATGGACTCGACTCATATGACTGGGATTTCCATGAAAAAGATTGTGGGCGGAAAATGGGTGACCACTGTACATTTCTCTTCTGTTTCCTATTTATATTTATATTTTACCTCCTCAATTTAGCATTATGGACAGGGAATGACCTAATCTAAGATCTGCACAAAAATATTTTGCCTTCAAATTCATACCGTGAACGTAGCATGCATAGACTCGACTCATATGACTGGGATTTCCATGAAAAAGATTGTGGGCCGAAAATGTGAGATCTCTGTACATTTCTCTTCTGTTTCCTATTTATATTTCTATTTTACCTCCTCAATTTAGCATTATGGACAGGGAAAGAACTAATCTAAAATCTGCACAAAAATATTTTGCCTTCAAATTCATACCGTGATCGTAGCATGCATGGACTCGACTCATATGACTGGGATCTCCATGAAAAAGATTGTGGGCGGTAAATGGGTGATCACTGTACATTTCTCTTCTGTTACCTATTGATATTTCTATTTTACCACCTCAATTTAGCATTATGGACAGGGAAAGACCTAATCTAAAATCTGCACAAAAAATATTTTGCCTTCAAATTCATACCGTGATCGTAGCATGCATGGATTCGACTCATATTACTGGGATTTCCATGAAAAAGATTGTGGGCCGAAAATAGGTGATCACTGTACATTTCTCTTCTGTTTCCTATTTATATTTCTATTTTACCTCCTCAATTTAGCATTATGGACAGGGAAAGACCTAATCTAAAATCTGCACAAAAATATTTTGCCTTCAAATTCATACCGTGATCGTAGCATGCATGGACTCGACTCATATGACTGGGATTTCCATGAAAAAGATTGTGGGCGGAAACTGGTGATCACTGTACATTTCTCTTCTGTTTCCTATTTATATTTCTATTTTACCTCCTCAATTTAGCATTATGGACAGGGAAAGACCTAATCTAAAATCTGCACAAAAATATTTTGCCTTCAAATTCATATTGTGATCGTAGCATGCATGGACTCGACTCATATGACTGGGATTTCCATGAAAAAGATTGTGGGCCGAAAATAGGTGATCACTGTACATTTCTCTTCTGTTTCCTATTCATATTTCTATTTTACCTTCTCAATTTAGCATTATGAACAGGGAATGACCTAATCTAAGATCTGCACAAAAATATTTTGCCTTCAAATTTATATCGTGATCGTAGCATGCATGGACTCGACTCATATGGCTGGGATTTCCATGAAAAAGATTGTGGGCCGAAAATGGGAGATCACTGTACATTTCTCTTCTGTTTCCTATTTATATTTATATTTTACTTCCTCACTTTAGCATTATGGACAGGGAAAGACCTAATCTAAAATCTGCACAAAAATATTTTGCCTTCAAATTCATACCGTGATCGTAGCATGCATGGACTCGACTCATATGACTGGGATTTCCATGAAAAAGATTGTGAGCCGAAAATGGGTGATCACTGTACATTTCTCTTCTGTTTCCTATTTATATTTCTATTTTACTTCCTCAATTTAGCATTATGGACAGGGAAAGACCTAATCTAAGCTCTGCACAAAAATATTCTGCCTTCAAATTCATACAGTGATCGTAGCATGCATGGACTCGACTTATATGACTGGGATTTCCATGAAAAAGATTGTGGGCGGAAAATGGGTGATCACTGTACATTTCTCTTCTGTTTCCTATTTATATTTATATTTTACCTCCTCAATTTAGCATTATGGACAGGGAAAGACCTAATCTAAAATCTGCACAAAAATATATTGCCTTCAAATTCATATCGTGATCGTAGCATGCATGGACTCGACTCATATGGCTGGGATTTCCATGAAAAAGATTGTGGGCTGAAAATGGGAGATCACTGTACATTTCTCTTCTGTTTCCTATTTATATGTATATTTTACCTCCTCACTTTAGCATTATGGACAGGGAAAGACCTAATCTAAGATCTGGACAAAAATATTTTGCCTTCAAATTCATACCGTGATCGTAGCATGCATGGACTCGACTCATATGACTGGGATTTCCATGAAAAAGATTGTGGGCGGAAAATGGGTGATCACTGTACATTTCTCTTCTGTTTCCTATTTATATTTATATTTTACCTCCTCAATTTAGCATTACGGACAGGGAAAGACCTAATCTAAGATCTGGACAAAAATATTTTGCCTTCAAATTCATACCGTGATCGTAGCATGCATGGACTCGACTCATATGACTGGGATTTCCATGAAAAAGACTGTGGGCCGAAAATGGGTGATCACTGCACATTTCTCTTCTGTTTCCTATTTATATTTATATTTTACCTCCTCAATTTTGCATCATGGCCCGAGAAAGACCTAATCTAAAATCTGCTCAAAAATATTTTGCCTTCAAATTCATACCGTATCGTAGCATGCATGGACTCGACTCATATGACTGGGATATCCGAGAAAAAGATAGTGGGCCGAAAATGGGTGATCACTGTACATTTCTCTTCTGTTTCCTATTTATATTTATATTTTACCTCCTCAATTTAGCATTATGGACAGGGAAAGAACTAATCTAAAATCTGCACAAAAATATTTTGCCTTCAAATTCATACCGTGATCGTAGCTTGCATGGACTCGACTCATATGACTGGGATTTCCATGAAAAAGATTGTGGGCCGAAAATGGGTGATCACTGTACATTTCTCTTCTGTTTCCTATTTATATTTATATTTTACCTCCTCAATTTAGCATTATGGACAGGGAAAGACCTAATCTGAAATCTGCACAAAAATATTTTGCCTTCAAATACATACCGTGATCGTAGCATGCATGGACTCGACTCATATGACTGGGATTTGCATGAAAAAAAATTGGGGGCAGAAAATGGGTGATCACTGTACATTTCTCTTCTGTTTCCTATTTATATTTCTATTTTACCTCCTCAATTTAGCATTATGGACAGGGAAAGACCTAATCTAAAATCTGCACAAAATATTTTGCCATCAAATTCATACCGTGATTGTAGCATGCATGGACTCGACTCATATGACTGGGATTTCCATGAAAAAGATTGTGGGCCGAAAATGGGTGATCACTGTACATTTCTCTTCTGTTTCCTATTTATATTTCTATTTTACCTCCTCAAATTAGCATTATGGACAGGGATAGACCTAATCTGAAATCTGCACAAAAATATTTTTCCTTCAAATTCATGCCGTGATCGCAGCATGCATGGACTCGACTCATATGACTGGGATTTCCATGAAAAAGATTGTGGGCCGAAAATGGGTGATCACTGTACATTTCTCTTTTGTTTCCTATTTATATTTCTATTTTACCTCCTCAATTTAGCACTATGGACAGGGAAAAACCTAATCTAAAATCTGTACAAGAATATTTTGCCTTCAAATTCATACCGTGATCGTAGCATGCATGGACTCGACTCATATAACTGGGATTTCCATGAAAAAGGTTGTGGGCCGAAAATGTGATCACTGTACATTTCTCTTTTGTTTCCTATTTATATTTCTATTTTACCTCCTCATTTTAGCATTATGGACAGGGAATGACCTAATGTAATATCTGCACAAAAATATTTTGCCTTCAACTTCATACCGTGAACGTAACATGCATGGACTCGACTCATATGACTGGGATTCCCATGAAAAAGATTGTGGGCCGAAAAGGGGTGATCACTGTACATTTCTCTTCTGTTTCCTATTTATATTTATATTTTACCTCCTCAATTTAGCATTATGGACAGGGAAAGACCAAATCTAAGATATGCACAAAAATATTTTGACTTCAAATTTTTAGCGTGATCATAGCATGCATGGACTCGACACATATGACTGGGATTTGCATGAAAAAGATTGTGGGCCGAAAATGGGTGATCACTGTACATTTCTCTTCTGTTTCCTATTTATATTTATATTTTACCTCCTCAATTTAGCATTATGGACAGGGAAAGACCTAATCTAAAATCTGCACAAAAATATTTTGCCTTCAAATTCATACCGTGATCGTAGCATGCATGGACTCGACTCATATGACGGGATTTCCATGAAAAAGATTGTGAGCCGAAAATTGGTGATCACTGTACATTTCTCTTCTGTTTCCTATTTATATTTCTATTTTACCTCCTCAATTTAGCATTATTGACAGGGAAAGAATTAATCTAATATCTGCATAAAAAAATTTTGCCTTCAAATTCATACCGTGATCGTAGCTTGCATGGACTCGACTCATATGACTGGGATTTTCATGAAAAAGATTGTGGGCCGAAAATGGGTGATCACTGTACATTACTCTTCTGTTTCCTATTTATATTTCTATTTTACCACATCAATTTAGCATTATGGACAGGGAAAGACCTAATCTAAGATCTGCACAAAAATATTTTGCCTTCAAATTCATACCGTGAACGTAGCATGCATGGACTCGACTCATATGACTGGGATTTCCATGAAAAAGATTGTGGGCCGAAAATGGGTGATCACTGTACATTTCTCTTCTGTTTCCTATTTATATTTATATTTTACCTCCTCAATTTAGCATTATGGACAGGGAAAGACCTAATCTGAAATCTGCACAAAAATATTTTGCCTTCAAATACATACCGTGATCGTAGCATGCATGGACTCGACTCATATGACTGGGATTTCCATGAAAAAGATTGTGGGACGAAAATGGGTGATCACTGTACATTTCTCTTCTGTTTCCTATTTATATTTCTATTTTACCTCCTCAAATTAGCATTATGGACAGGTAAAGACCTAATCTGAAATCTGCACAAAAATATTTTTCCTTCAAATTCATGCCGTGATCGCAGCATGCATGGACTCGACTCATATGACTGGGATTTCCATGAAAAAGATTGTGGGCCGAAAATGGGTGATCACTGTACATTTCTCTTTTGTTTCCTATTTATATTTATATTTTACCTCCTCAATTTAGCACTATGGACAGGGAAAGACCTAATCTAAAATCTGTACAAGAATATTTTGCCTTCAAATTCATACCGTGATCGTAGCATGCATGGACTCGACTCATATAACTGGGATTTCCATGAAAAAGGTTGTGGGCCGAAAATGTGATCACTGTACATTTCTCTTTTGTTTCCTATTTATATTTCCATTTTACCTCCTCATTTTAGCATTATGGACAGGGAATGACCTAATGTAATATCTGCACAAAAATATTTTGCCTTCAAATTCATACCGTGAACGTAACATGCATGGACTCGACTCATATGACTGGGATTCCCATGAAAAAGATTGTGGGCCGAAAATGGGTGATCACTGTACATTTCTCTTCTGTTTCCTATTTATATTTATATTTTACCTCCTCAATTTAGCATTATGGACAGGGAAAGAATTAATCTAATATCTGCATAAAAAAATTTTGCCTTCAAATTCATACCGTGATCGTAGCTTACATGGACTCGACTCATATGACTGGGATTTGCATGAAAAAGATTGTGGGCCGAAAATGGGTGATCACTGTACATTTCTCTTCTGTTTCCTATTTATATTTATATTTTATCTCCTCAATTTACCATTATGGACAGGGAAAGATCCAATGTAAGATCTGCACAAAAATATTTTGCCTTCAAATTCATACCGTGATCGTAGCATGCATGGACTCGACTCATATGACTGGGATTTCCATGAAAAAGATTGTGGGCCGAAAATGGGTGATCACTGTACATTTCTCTTCTGTTTCCTATTTATATTTCTATTTTACCTCCTCAATTTAGCATTATGGACAGGGAAAGAACTAATCTAAACTCTGCACAAAAATATTTTGCCTTCAAATTCATACCGTGATCGTAGCATGCATGGACTCGACTCATATGACTGGGATTTCC
Organism: Acanthosepion lycidas; assembly: GCA_963932145.1. Taxonomy (NCBI): domain Eukaryota; kingdom Metazoa; phylum Mollusca; class Cephalopoda; order Sepiida; family Sepiidae; genus Acanthosepion; species Acanthosepion lycidas. Next base: position 3,720,159 of record OZ010589.1, on the reverse strand, counting down.
ATGAAAAAGATTGTGGGCCGAAAATGGGTGATCACTGTACATTTCTCTTCTGTTTCCTATTTATATTTTATCTACTCAATTTACCATTATGGACAGGGAAAGACCCAATCTAAGATCTGCACAAAAATATTTTGCCTTCAAATTCATACCGTGATCGTAGCATGGATGGACTCGACTCATATGACTGGGATTTCCATGAAAAAGATTGTGGGCCGAAAATGGGTGATCACTGTACATTTCTCTTCTGTTTCCAATTTATATTTATATTTTATCTCCTCAATTTACCATTATGGACAGGGAAAGACACAATCTAAGATCTGCACAAAAATATTTTGCCTTCAAATTCATACCGTGATCGTAGCATGCATGGACTCGACTCATATGACTGGGATTTCCATGAAAAAGATTGTGGGCCGAAAATGGGTGATCTCTGTACATTTCTCTTCTGTTTCCTATTTATATTTATATTTTACCTCCTCAATTTAGCATTATGGACAGGGAAAGAACTAATCTAAAATCTGCACAAAAATATATTGCCTTCAAATTCATACCGTGATCGTAGCATGCATGGACTCGACTCATATGACTGGGATTTCCATGAAAAAGATTGTGGGCCGAAAATGGGTGATCACTGTACATTTCTCTTCTGTTTCCTATTTATATTTCTATTTTACCTCCTCAATTTAGCATTATGGACAGTGAAAGACCTAATCTAAAATCTGCACAAAAATATTTTTCCTTCAAATTCATACCGTGATCGTAGCATGCATGGACTCGACTCATATGACTGGGATTTCCATGAAAAAGATTGTGGGCCGAAAATGAGAGATCACTGTACATTTCTCTTCTGTTTCCTATTTATATTTATATTTTACCTCCTCAATTTAGCATTATGGACAGGGAAAGACCTAATCTAAGATCTACAAAAAAATATTTTGCCTTCAAATTCATACCGTGATCGTAGCATGCATGGACATGACTCATATGACTGGGATTTACATGAAAAAGATTGTGGGCCGAAAATGGGTTATCACTGTACATTTCTCTTTTGTTTCCTATTTATATTTATATTTTACCTCCTCAATTTAGCATTATGGACAGTGAAAGACCTAATCTAAAACCTGCAGAAAAATATTTTTCATTCAAATTCATACCGTGATCGTAGCATGCATGGACTCGACTCATATGACTGGGATTTCCATGAAAAAGATTGTGGGCCGAAAATGGGTGATCACTGTACATTTCTCTTCTGTTTCCTATTTATATTTATATTTTATCTCCTCAATTTACCATTATGGACAGGGAAAGAACTAATGTAAAATCTGCACAAAAATATTTTGCCTTCAAATTCATACCGTGATCGTAGCATGCATGGACTCGACTCATATGACTGGGATTTCCATGAAAAAGATTGTGGGCCGAAAATGGGTGATCACTGTACATTTCTCTTTTGTTTCCTATTTATATTTATATTTTACCTCCACAATTTAGCATTATGGACAGGGAAAGACCTAATCTAAGATCTGGACAAAAATATTTTGCCTTCAAATTCATACCGTGATCGTAGCATGCATGGACTCGACTCATATGACTGGGATTTCCATGAAAAAGATTGTGGGCCGAAAATGGGTGATCACTGTACATTTATCTTCTGTTTCCTATTTATATTTCTATTTTACCTCCTCAATTTAGCATTATGGACAGTGAAAGACCTAATCTAAAACCTGCACAAAAATATTTTTCCTTCAAATTCATACCGTGATCGTAGCATGCATGGACTCGACTCATATGACTGGGATTTGCATGAAAAAGATTGTGGGCCGAAAATGGGTGATCACTGTACATTTCTCTTCTGTTTCCTATTTATATTTATATTTTATCTCCTCAATTTACCATTATGGACAGGGAAAGAACTAATGTAAAATCTGCACAAAAATATTTTGCCTTCAAATTCATACCGTGATCGTCGCATGCATGGACTCGACTCATATGACTGGGATTTGCATGAAAAAGATTGTGGGCAGAAAATGGGTGATCACTGTACATTTCTCTTCTGTTTCCTATTTATATTTATATTTTATCTCCTCAATTTACCATTATGGACAGGGAAAGAACTAATCTGAAATCTGCACAAATATATTTTGCCTTCAAATTCATACCGTGATCGTAGCATGCATGGACTCGACTCATATGACTGGGATTTCCATGAAAAAGATTGTGGGCAGAAAATTGGTGATCACTGTATATTTCTCTTCTGATTCTTATTTATATTTATATTTTACTTCCTCAATTTAGCATTATGGACAGTGAAAGACCTAATCTAAGATCTGCAAATAAATATTTTGCCTTCAAATTCATACCGTGATTGTAGCATGCATGGACTCGACTCATATGACTGGGATTTCCATGAAAAAGATTGTGGGCAGAAAATGGGTGATCACTGTACATTTCTCTACTGTTTCCTATTTATATTTCTATTTTACATCCTCAATTTAGCATTATGGACAGGGAAAGAACTAATCTAAGATCTGCACCAAAATATTTTGCCTTCAAATTCATAGAGTGATCGTAGCATGAATGGACTCGATTCATATGACTGGGATTTCCATGAAAAAGATTGTGGGCCGAAAATGGGTGATCACTGTACATTTCTCTTCTGTTTCCTATTTATATTTATATTTTACCTTCTCAATTTAGCATGATGGACAGGGAAAACCTGACCTAAAATTTGCAAAAAAATATTTTGCCTTCAAATTCATACCGTGATCCTAGCATGCATGGACTTGACTTATATGACTCGGATTTCCATGAAAATGATTGTGGGCAGAAAATGGGTGATCACTGTACATTTCTCTTCTGTTTCCTATTTATGTTTCTATTTTACTTCCTTAATTTAGCATTATGGACAGGGAAAGACCTAATCTATGATCTGCAAAAATATATTTTGCCTTCAAATTCATACAGTGATCGTAGCATGCATGGACTCGACTCATATGACTGGGATTTCCATGAAAAAGATTGTGGGCATAAAATGTGTGAGCACTGTACATTTCTCTTCTGTTTCCTATTTATATTTATATTTTACTTCCTTAATTTAGCATTATGGACAGGGAAAGACCTAATCTATGATCTGCAAAAAAATATTTTGCCTTCAAATTCATACCGTGATCGTAGCATGCATGGACTCGACTCATATGACTGGGATTTCCATGAAAAATATTGTGGGCAGAAAATGGGTGATCACTGTATATTTCTCTTCTGTTTCCTATTTATATTTATATTTTACTTCCTCAATTAAGCATTATGGAACGGGAAAGACCAAATCTAAGCTCTGAAAAAAAATATTTTGCCTTCAAATTCATACCGTGATCGTAGCATGCATGGACTCGACTCATATGACTGGGATTTCCATGAAAAAGATTGTGGGCAGAAAATGGGTGATCACTGTACATTTCTCTTCTGTTTTCTATTTAAATTTATATTTTACTTCCTTAATTTAGCATTATGGACAGGGAAAGACCTAATCTAAGTTCTGCAAAAAAATATTTTGCCTTCAAATTCATTCTGTGATCGTAGCATGCATGGACTCGACTCATATGATTTGGATTTCCATGAAAAAGATGGTGGGCACAAAATGGGTGATCACTGTACATTTCTCTTCTGTTTCCTATTTGTATTTTACTTCCTTAATTAAGCATTATGGCCAGGGAAAGACCTAATTTTAGATCTGCACAAAAATATTTTGCCTACAATTTCATACCGTGATCGTAGCATGCATGGACTCGACTCATATGACTGGGATTTCCATGAAAAAGATTGTGGGCAGAAAATGGGTGATCACTGTACATTTCTCTTCTGTTTCCTATTTATATTTATATTTTAATACCTCAATTTTGCATTATGGACAGTGAAAGACCTAAACTAAGATCTGCAAAAAAATATTTTGCCTTCAAATACATACCATGATCGTAGCATGCATGGACTCGACTCATATGACTGGGATTTCCATGAAAAGGATTGTTGGCAGAAAATGGGGCATCACTGTACATTTGTCTTCTGTTTCCAATTTATATTTCTATTTTACTTCCTCAATTTAGCATTATGGACAGGGAAAGACCTAATCTAAGATCTGCACAAAAATATTTTGCCTTCAAATTCTTACCGTGATCGTAGCATGCGTGGACTCGACTCATATGACTGGAATTTCCATGAGAAAGAATGTGGGCCGAAAATGGGTGATCACTGTACATTTCTCTTCTGTTTCCTATTTATATTTATATTTTACTTCCCTCAATTTAGCATTCTGGACAGGGAAAGACCTAATCTAAGATCTGCACAAAAATATTTTGCCTTCAAATTCATACCGTGATCGTAGCATGCATGGACTCGACTCATATGACTGGGATTTGCATGAAAAAGATTGTGGGCCGAAAATGGGTGATCACTGTACATTTCTCTTCTGTTTTCTATTTATATTTCTATTTTACCTCCTCAACTTAGCATCATAGACATGTAAAGACCAAATCTAAGATCTGCAAAAAAATATTTTGCCTTCAAATTCATACCGTGATCGTAGCATGCATGAACTCGACTCATATGACTGGGATTTCCATGAAAAAGATTGTGTGCCGAAAATGGATGATCACGGTACTTTTCTCTTCTGTTTCTTATTTATATTTCTATTTTACCTCCTCAATTTAGCATTATGGACAGGGAAAGACCTAATCTAAGATCTGTACAAAAATATTTTGCCTTCAAATTCATACCGTGATCGTAGCATGCATGGACTCGACTCATATGACTGGGATATGCATGAAAAAGATTGTGGGCAGAAAATGGGTGATCACGGGACATTTCTCTTCTGTTTCCTATTTATATTTATATTTATCTACTCAATTTAGCATTATGGACAGGGAAAGACCAAATCTAAGATCTGCAAAAAAATATTTTGCCTTCAAATTCATACCGTGATCGTCGCATGCATGGACTTGAATCATATGACTGGGATTTCCATGAAAAACATTGTGGGCAGAAAAGGGGTCTTCACTGTACATTTTTCTTACGTTTCCTATTTATATTTCTATTTTACCTCCTCAATTTAGCATTATGGACAGGGAAAGACCAAATGTAAGATCTGCAAAAAATATTTTGCCTTCAAATTCATACTGCGATCGTAGCATGCATGGACTCGACTCATATGACTGGGATTTCCATGAAAAAGATTGTGGGCACAAAATGGGTGATCACTGTACATTTCTCTTCTGTTTCCTATTTATATTTTTATTTTACTTCCTTCATTTAGCATTATGGACAGGGAAAAACCTAATCTAAGTTCTGCAAAAAAATATTTCTATGCCTTCAAATTCTTACCGTGATCGTAGCAGGTATAGACTCGACTCATATGACTGGGATTTCCATGAAAAAGATTGTGGGCAGAAAATGGGTGATCACTGTACATTTCTCTTCTGTATTCTATTTCTATTTATATTTTACCTCCTCAATTCAGCATTATGGCCAGGAAAGACCTAATCTAAGCTCTGCACAAAAATATTTTGCCTTCAAATTCATACCGTGATCATAGCATGCATGGACTCGACTCATATGACTGGGATTTCCATGAAAAAGATTGTGGGCCGAAAATGGGTGATCACTGTACATTTCTCTTCTGTTTCCTATTTATATTTATATTTTACCTCCTCAATTTAGCATTATGGACAGGGAAGGACCGAATCTAAAATCTGCACAAAAATATTTTGCCTTCAAATTCATACCGTGATCGTAGCATGCATGGACTCGACTCATATGACTGGGATTTCCATGAAAAAGATTGTGGGCAGAAAATGGGTGATCACTGTACATTTCTCTTCTGTTTCCTATTTATATTTCTATTTTACCTCCTCAATTTAGCATTATGGACAGGGAAAGACCTAATCTAAAATCTGCACGAAAATATTTTGCCTTCAAATTCATACCGTGATCGTAGCATGCATTTACTCGACTTATATGAATGGGATTTCCATGAAAAAGATTGTGGGCCGAAAATGGGTGATCACTGTACATTTCTCTTCTGTTTCCTATTTATATTTATATTTTAATACCTCAATTTTGCATTATGGACAGGGAAAGACCTAAACTAAGATCTGCAAAAAAATATTTTACCTTCAAATTAATACCGTGATCGTAGCATGCATGGACTCGACTCATATGCCTGGGATTTAAATGAAAAAGATTGTGGGCAGAAAATGGCTGATCACTGTACATTTCTCTTCTGTTTCCTATTTATATTTCTATTTTACCTCCTCAACTTAGCATCATAGACATGGAAAGACCAAATCTAAGATCTGCAAAAAAATATTTTGCCTTCAAATTCATGCCGTGATCGTAGCATGCATGTACTCGACTCATATGACTGGGATTTCCATGAAAAAGATTGTGTGCCGAAAATGGGTGATCACTGTACATTTCTCTTCTATTTCCTACTTATATTTCTATTTTACCTCCTCAATTTAGCATTATGGACAGGGAAAACCAAATGTAAGATCTGCAAAAAAATATTTTGCCTTCAAATACATACCGTGATCGTCGCATGCATGGACTCGAATCATATGACTGGGATTTCCATGAAAAACATTGTGGGCAGAAAAGGGGTCTTCACTGTACATTTTTCTTACGTTTCCTATTTATATTTTTATTTTACCTCCTCAGTTTAGCATTATGGGGCAGGGGAAGACCAAATCTAAGATCTGCAAAAAAATATTTTGCCTCAAATTCATAGCGTAATCGTAGCATGCATGGACTCGACTCATATGACTGGGATTTGCATGAAAAAGATTGTGGGCCGAAATAGGGTGATCACTGTACATTTCACTTCAGTTTCCTTTTTATATTTATATTTTACCTCCTCAATTTAGCATTATGGACAGTGAAAGATCTAATCTAAGATCTGCACAAAAATATTTTGCTTTCAAATTCATACCGTGATCGTAGCATGCATGGACTCGACTCATATGACTGGGATTTCCATGAAAAAGTTTGTGGGCCGAAAATGGGTGATCACTGTACATTTCACTTCAGTTTCCTTTTTATATTTATATTTTACCTCCTCAATTTAGCATTATGGACAGGGAAAGACCTTACCTAAGCTCTGAAAATAATATTTTGCTTTCCAATTCATACCGTGATCGTACCATGCATGGACTCGACTCATATGACTGGGATTTCCATGAAAAAGATTGTGGGCAGAAAATGGGTGATCATTGTACATTTCTCTTCTGTTTCCTATTTATATTTCTTTTTTACTTCCTCAATTTAGAATTATGGATAGGGAAAGACATCATCTAAGATCTGCAAAAAAATATTTTGACTTCAAATTCATACCGTGATCGTAGGATGCATGGGCTCGACTCATATGACTGGGAATTACATGAAAAAGATTGTGTGCCGAAAATGGGTGATCACTGTACATTTCACTTTTGTTTCCTATTTATATTTTTAATTTTTACTTCATCAATTTAGCCTTATGGACAGGGAAAGACCTAATCTAAGGTCTGCAAAAAAATACTTTGCCTTCAAATTCATACCGTGATCGTAGGATGCATGGGCTCAACTCATATGACTGGTATTTCCATGAAAAAGATTGTCGTCAGAAAATGGGCGATCACTGTACATTTCTCTTCTGTTTCCTATTTATATTTATATTTTACCTCCTCAATTTAGCATTATGGACAGGGAAAGATCTAATCTAAGTTCATCAAAAAAATATTTTGTCTTCAAATTCATACCGTGATCATAGCATGCATAGACTCGACTAATATGACTGGGATTTCCATGAAAAAGATTGTCGTCAGAAAATGGGTGATCACTGTACATTTCTCTTCTGATTCCTATTTATATTTCTATTTTACCTCCTCAATTTAGCATTATGGAGAGGGAAAGATCTTATCTAAAATCTGCACAAAAATATTTTGCCTTCAAATTCATACCGTGATCGTAGCATGCATGGACTTGACTCATATGACTGGGATTTCCATGAAAAAGATTCTGGGCAGAAAATGGGTGATCACTGTACATTTCTCTTCTGTTTCCTATTTAAATTTTACTTCCTTAATTAAGCATTATGGACAGGGAGAGACCTAATCTAAGCTCTGCAAAAGAATATTTTGCCTTCAAATTCATACCGTGATCGTAGCATGCATGAATTGCCTCATATGACTGGGATTTCCATGCAAAAGATTGTGGGCAGAAAATGGGTGATCACTGTACATTTGTTTTCTGTTTCCTATTGATATTTATATTTAACTTCCTTAATTTAACATTGTGGACAGGGAAAGACCTAATCTAAAATCTGGAAAAAAATATGTTGCCTTCAAAAGCATACCGTGATCGTAGCATGCATGGACTCGACTCAAACGACTGGGATTTCCATGCAAAAGATTGTGGGCACAAAATGGGTGATCACTGTACATTTCTCTTCTGTTTCCTATTACTATTTCTATTTTACTTCCTCAATTTAGCATTATGGACAGGGAAAGACCAAATCTAAGATCTCTAAAAAAATATGTTGCCTTCAAATTCATACTGTGATCGTAGCATGCATGGACTCGACTCATATGACTGGGATTTCCATGAAAAAGATTGTGGGCACAAAATGGGTGATCACTGTACATTTCACTTCTGTTTACTATTTCTATTTTACTTCCTCAATTTAGCATTATGAACAGGGAAAGACCTAATCTAATATCTGCAGAAAAATATTTATCCTTCAAATTCATACCGTAATCGTAGCAAGCATAGACTGGGATTTCCATGAAAAAGATTGTGGGCACAAAATGGGTGAGAAGTGTACATTTCTCTTCTGTTTCCCATTACTATTTCTATTTTACTTCCTCAATTTAGCATTATGGAGAGGGAAAGACCTAATCTAAGATCTGCAAAAAAATATTTTGCCTTCAAATTCATACCGTGATCGTAGCATGCATGGACTCAACTCCTATGACTGGGATTTCAATGAAAAAGATTGTGGGTAGAAAATGGGTGATCACTGTACATTTCTCTTCTGTTTCCTATTTATATTTATATTTTACTTCCTCAATTTAGCATTATGGACAGGGAAAGACATAATCTAAGCTCTTCAAAAACATATTTTGCCTTCAAATTCATACCGTGATCGTAGCATGCATGGACTCGACTGGGATATCCCTGAAAAAGATTGTGGGCACAAAATGGGTGATCACTGTACATTTCTCTTCTGTTTCCTATTTAAATTTTACTTCCTTATTTAAACATTATGGACAGGGAAAGACCTAATCTAAGATCTGCAAAAAAATATTTTGCCTTCAAATTCATACCGTGATCGTAGCATGCATGGACTCGACTCATATGACTGGGATTTCCATGAAAAAGATTGTGGGCCGAAAATGGGTGATCACTGTACATTTCTCTTCTGTTTCCTATTTATATTTATATTTTACCTCCACAATTTAGCATTATGGACAGAGAAAGACCTAATCTAAGATCTACAAAAAAATATTTTGCCTTCAAATTCATACCGTGATCGTAGCATGCATGGACATGACTCATATGACTGGGATTTACATGAAAAAGATTGTGGGCCGAAAATGGGTTATCACTGTACATTTCTCTTTTGTTTCCTATTTATATTTATATTTTAGCTCCCCGATTTAGCATTATGGAGAGGGAAAGACCTAATCTAAGATCTGGACAAAAATATTTTGCCTTCAAATTCATACCGTGATCGTAGCATGCATGGACTCGACTCATATGACTGGGATTTCCATGAAAAAGATTGTCGGCCGAAAATGGGTGATCACTGTACATTTCTCTTCTGTTTCCTATTTATATTTCTATTTTACCTCCACAATTTAGCATTATGGACAGGGAAAGACCTAATCTAAGATCTGCAAAAAATGATTTTGCCTTCAAATTCATACCATGATCGTAGCATGCATGGACTCGACTCATATGAGTGGGATTTCCATGAAAAAGATTGTGGGCAGAAAATGGGTGATCACTGTACATTTCTCTTCTGTTTCCTATTTATATTTATATCTTACCTCCTCAATTTACCATTATGGACAGGGAAAGACCTAATCTAAGATTTGCACAAAAATATATTGCCTTTAAATTCATAGCGTGATCATAGCATGCATGGACTAGACTCATATGACTGGGATTTCCATGAAAAAGAATGTGGGCAGAAAATCGGTGATCACTGTACATTTCTCTTCTGTTTCCTATTTAAATTTTACTTCCTAAATTAAGCATTATGGACAGGGAGAGACTTAATCTAAGCTCTGCAAAAAAATATTTTGCCTTCAAATTCATACCGTGATCGTAGCATGCATGGACTCGACTCATATGACTGGGATTTCCATGAAAAAGAATGTGGGCAGAAAATGGGTGATCACTGTACATTTCTCTTCTGTTTCCTATTTATATTTATATTTTACTTCCTCAATTTAGCATTATGGACAGGGAAAGACCTAATCTAAGCTCTGCAAAAAAATATTTTGCCTTCAAATTCATACCGTGATAGTAGCATGCATGGACTCGACTCATATGACTGTGATTTCCATGAAAAAGATTGTGGGCAGAAAATGGGTGATCACTGTACATTTCTCTTCTGTTTCCTATTTAAATTTTACTTCCTTTATTAAGCATTATGGACAGGGAGAGACCTAATCTAAGCTCTGCAAAAGAATATTTTGCCTTCAAATTCATACCGTGATCGTAGCATGCATGGACTCGACTCATATGACTGGGATTTCCATGAAAAAATTAGGTGATCACTGTACATTTCTCTTCTGTTTCCTATTTATATTTCTATTTTACATCCTCAATTTAGCAATATGTACAGGGAAAGACCTAATCTAAGATCTGCACAAAAATATTTTGCCTTCAAATTCATACCGTGATCGTAGCATGCATAGACTCGACTCATATGACTGGGATTTCCATGAAAAAGATTGTGGGCCGAAAATGGGTGATCACTGTACATTTCTCTTCTGTTTCCTATTTATATTTATATTTTACCTCCTCAATTTAGCATTATGGACACGGAAAGACCTAATCTAAGCTCTGCACAAAAATATTTAGCCTTCAAATTCATACCGTGAGCGTAGCATGCATGGACTCGACTCATATGACTGGGATTTCCATGAAAAAGATTGTGAGCCGAAAATGGGTGATCACTGTACATTTGTCTTCTGGTTTCTATTTATGTTTCTATTTTACTTCTTCAATTTAGCATTATGGACAGCGAAAGACCTAATCTAAGGTCTGCACAAAAATATTTTGCCTTCAAATTCATACCGTGATTGTAGCATGCATAGACTCCACTCATATGACTGGGATTTCCATGAAAAAGGTTGTGGGCCGAAAATGGGTGATCACTGTATATTTCTCTTCTGGTTCCTATTTATATTTATATTTTACTTCTTCAATTTAGCATTATGGACAGGGAAAGACCAAATCTAAAATCTGCACAAAAATATTTTGCTTTCAAAATCATACCGTGATCGTAGCATGCATGGACTCGACTCATATGACTGGGATTTCCATGAAAAAGATTGTGGGCTTAAAATGGGTGATCACTGTACATATCTCTTCTGTTTCCTATTTATATTTATATTTTGCCTCCTCAATTTAGCATTATGGACAGGGAAACACCTAATCTAAAATCTGCACAAAAATATTTTGCTTTCAAATTTATACCGTGATCGTAGCATGCATGGACTCGACTCATATGACTAGGATTTCCATGAAAAAGATTGTGGGCCGAAATTGGGTGATCACTGTACATTTCTCTTCTGGTTCCTATTTATATTTCTATTTTACCTCGTCAATTTAGTATTATGGACAGGCAAAGACCTAATCTAAGCTCTGCACAAAAATATTTTGCTTTCAAATTCATACCGTGAAAGTCGCATGGGTGGACTCGACTCATATGACTGGGATTTCCAGGAAAAAGATTGTCGGCCGAAAATGGGTGATCACTGTACATTTCTCTTCTGTTTCCTATTTATATTTGTATTTTACCTCCTCAATTTAGCATTATGGACAGGGAAAGACCAAATCTAAAATCTGCACAAAAATATTTTGCTTTCAATTTCATACCGTGATCGTAGGATGCATGGACTCGACTCATATGACTGGGATTTCCATTAAAAAGATTGTGGTCGAAAATGGGTGATCACTGTACATTTCTCTTCTGTTTCCTATTTATATTTATATTTTACCTCCTCAATTTAGCATTATGGACAGGGAAAGATCTAATCTAATCTCTGCATAAAAATATTTAGACTTCAAATTCATACTGTGATCGTAGCATGCATGAACTCGACTCATATGACTGGGATTTCCAGGAAAAAGATTGTGGGCCGAAAATGGGTGATCACTGTACATTTCTTTTCTGTTTCCTATTTATATTTATATTTTGCCTCCTCAATTTAGCATTATGGACAGGGAAAGACCAAATCTAAAATCTGCACAAAAATATTTTGCTTTCAAAATCATACCGTGATCGTAGCATGCATGGACTCGACTCATATGACTGGGATTTCCATGAAAAAGATTGTGGGCGTAAAATGGGTGATCACTGTACATATCTCTTCTGTTTCCTATTTATATTTATATTTTACCTCCTCAATTTAGCATTATGGACAGGCAAAGACCTAATCTAAGCTCTGCACAAAAATATTTTGCTTTCAAATTCATACCGTGAAAGTCGCATGCGTGGACTCGACTCATATGACTGGGATTTCCATGAAAAAGATAGTGGGCCGAAAATGGGTGATCACTGTACATTTCTCTTCTGTTTCCTATTTATATTTATATTTTACCTCCACAATTTAGCATTATGGACAGGGAAAGACCTAATCTAAAATCTGCACAAAAATATTTTGCTTTCAATTTCATACCGTGATCGTAGCATGCATGGACTCGACTCATATGACTGGGATTTCCATGAAAAAGATTGTGGGCTTAAAATGGGTGATCACTGTACATATCTCTTCTGTTTCCTATTTATATTTATATTTTGCCTCCTCAATTTAGCATTATGGACAGGGAAACACCTAATCTAAAATCTGCACAAAAATATTTTGCTTTCAAATTTATACCGTGATCGTAGCATGCATGGACTCGACTCATATGACTGGGATTTCCATGAAAAAGATAGTGGGCCGAAAATGGGTGATCACTGTACATTTCTCTTCTGTTTCCTATTTATATTTATATTTTGCCTCCTCAATTTAGCATTATGGACAGGGAAAGACCTAATCTAAGATCTGCACAAATATATTTTGCCTTCAAATTCATACCGTGATCGTAGCATGCATGGACTCGACTCATATGACTGGGATTTCCATGAAAAAGATTGTGGGCCAAAAAGGGGTGATCACTGTACATTTCTCTTCTGTTTCCTGTTTATATTTCTATTTTATCTCCTCAATTTAGCATTATGGACAGGGAACGACCAAATCTAAAATCTGTACAAAAATATTTTGCATTCAAATTCATACCGTGATCGTAGCATGCATGGACTCGACTCATATGACTGGGATTTCCATGAAAAAGATTGTAGGCCAAAAAGGGGTGATCACTGTACATTTCTCTTCTGTTTCCTGTTTATATTTCTATTTTATCTCCTCAATTTAGCATTATGGACAGGGAAAGACCTAATGTAAAATCTGCACAAAAATATTTTGCCTTCAAATTCATACCGTGATCGTAGCATGCATGGACGCCACTCATATGACTGGGATTTCCATGAAAAAGATTGTGGGCCGAAAATGGGTGATCACTGTACATTTCTCTTCTGTTTCCTATTTATATTTATATTTTACCACCTCAATTTATCATTATGGACAGGGAAAGACCTAATCTAAAATCTGCACAAAAATATTTTGCCTTCAAATTCATACCGTGATCGTAGCATGCATGGACTCGACTCATATGACTGGGATTTCCAAGAAAAAGTTTGTGGGCCGAAAATGGGTGATCACTGTACATTTCTCTTCTGTTTCCTATTGATATTTATATTTTACTTACTTCATTTAGCATTATGGACAGGGAAACACCTAATCTAAGCTCTGCACAAAAATATTTTGCTTTCAATTTCATACCGTGATCGTAGGATGCATGGACTCGACTCATATGACTGGGATTTCCATTAAAAAGATTGTGGTCGAAAATGGGTGATCACTGTACATTTCTCTTCTGTTTCCTATTTATATTTATATTTTACCTCCTCAATTTAGCATTATGGACAGGGAAAGATCTAATCTAATCTCTGCATAAAAATATTTAGACTTCAAATTCATACTGTGATCGTAGCATGCATGAACTCGACTCATATGACTGGGATTTCCAGGAAAAAGATTGTGGGCCGAAAATGGGTGATCACTGTACATTTCTCTTCTGTTTCCTATTTATATTTATATTTTACCTCCTCAATTTAGCATTATGGGCAGGGAAAGTAATTATCTAAGCACTGCACACAAATATTTTGCCTTCAAATTCATACCGTGTTCGTACCATGCATGGACTCGACTCATATGACTGGGATTTCCATGAAAAAGATTGTGGGCCGAAAATGGGTGATCACTGTACATTACTCTTCTGTTTCCTATTTATATTTATATTTTACCTCCTCAATTTAGCATTATGGACAGGGAAAGACCTAATCTAAGCTCCGCAAAAAAATATTTAGACTTCAAATTCATACCGTGATCGTAGCATGCATGAACTCGACTCATATGACTGGGATTTCCAGGAAAAAGATTGTGGGCCGAAAATGGGTGATCACTGTACATTACTCTTCTGTTTCCTATTTATATTTATATTTTACCTCCTCAATTTAGCATTATGGACAGGGAAAGACCTAATCTAATCTCTGCATAAAAATATTTAGACTTCAAATTCATACCGTGATCGTAGCATGCATGAACTCGACTCATATGACTGGGATTTCCAGGAAAAAATTGTGGGCCGAAAATGGGTGATCACTGTACATTTCTTTTCTGTTTCCTATTTATATTTATATTTTGCCTCCTCAATTTAGCATTATGGACAGGGAAAGACCAAATCTAAAATCTGCACAAAAATATTTTGCTTTCAAAATCATACCGTGATCGTAGCATGCATGGACTCGACTCATATGACTGGGATTTCCATGAAAAAGATTGTGGGCTTAAAATGGGTGATCACTGTACATATCTCTTCTGTTTCCTATTTATATTTATATTTTACCTCCTCAATTTAGCATTATGGACAGGCAAAGACCTAATCTAAGCTCTGCACAAAAATATTTTGCTTTCAAATTCATACCGTGAAAGTCGCATGCGTGGACTCGACTCATATGACTGGGATTTCCAGGAAAAAGATTGTGGGCCGAAAATGGGTGATCACTGTACATTTCTCTTCTGTTTCCTATTTATATTTATATTTTGCCTCCTCAATTTAGCATTATGGACAGGGAAAGACCAAATCTAAAATCAGCACAAAAATATTTTGCTTTCAATTTCATACCGTGATCGTAGGATGCATGGACTCGACTCATATGACTGGGATTTCCATTAAAAAGATTGTGGTCGAAAATGGGTGATCACTGTACATTTCTCTTCTGTTTCCTATTTATATTTATATTTTACCTCCTCAATTTAGCATTATGGACAGGGAAAGATCTAATCTAATCTCTGCACAAAAATATTTAGCCTTCAAATTCATACCGTGATCGTAGCATGCATGGACTCGAGTCATATGACTGGGATTTCCAGGAAAAAGATTGTGGGCCGAAAATGGGTGATCACTGTACATTTCTCTTCTGTTTCCTATTTATATTTATATTTTGCCTTCTCAATTTAGCATTATGGACAGGGAAAGACCAAATCTAAAATCTGCACAAAAATATTTTGCTTTCAAAATCATACCGTGATCGTAGCATGCATGGACTCGACTCATATGACTGGGATTTCCAGGAAAAAGATTGTGGGCGTAAAATGGGTGATCACTGTACATATCTCTTCCGTTTCCTATTTATATTTATATTTTGCCTCCTCAATTTAGCATTATGGATAGGGAAAGACCTAATCTAAAATCTGCACAAAAATATTTTGCTTTCAAATTTATACCGTGATCGTAGCATGCATGGACTCGACTCATATGACTAGGATTTCCATGAAAAAGATTGTGGGCCGAAAATGGGTGATCACTGTACATTTCTCTTCTGGTTCCTATTTATATTTCTATTTTACCTCATCAATTTAGTATTATGGACAGGCAAAGACCTAATCTAAGCTCTGCACAAAAATATTTTGCTTTCAAATTCATACCGTGAAAGTCGCATGGGTGGACTCGACTCATATGACTGGGATTTCCAGGAAAAAGATTGTCGGCCGAAAATGGGTGATCACTGTACATTTCTCTTCTGTTTCCTATTTATATTTGTATTTTGACTCCTCAATTTAGCATTATGGACAGGGAACGACCAAATCTAAAATCTGTACAAAAATATTTTGCATTCAAATTCATACCGTGATCGTAGCATGCATGGACTCGACTCATATGACTGGGATTTCCATGAAAAAGATTGTGGGCCAAAAAGGGGTGATCACTGTACATTTCTCTTCTGTTTCCTATTTATATTTCTATTTTATCTCCTAAATTTAGCATTATGGACAGGGAAAGACCTAATGTAAAATCTGCACAAAAATATTTTGCCTTCAAATTCATACCGTGATCGTAGCATGCATGGACTCGACTCATATGACTGGGATTTCCATGAAAAAGATTGTGAGCCGAAAATGGGTGATCACTGTGCATTTCTCTTCTGTTTCCTATTTATATTTATATTTTACCTCCTCAATTTAGCATTATGGACAGGGAAAGACCTAATCTAAGCTCTGCACAAAAATATTTTGCCTTCAAATTCATACCGTGATCGTACCATGCATGGACTCGACTCATATGACTGGGATTTCCATGAAAAAGATTGTGGTCCGAAAATGGGTGATCACTGTACATTTCTCTTCTGTTTCCTATTTATATTTATATTTTACCTCCTCAATTTAGCATTATGGCCAGGGAAAGTAATTATCTAAGCACTGCACACAAATATTTTGCCTTCAAATTCATACCGTGATCGTAGCATGCATGGACTCGACTCATATGACTGGGATTTCCATGAAAAAGATTGTGGGCCGAAAATGGGTGATCACTGTACATTTCTCTTCTGTTTCCTATTTCTATTTCTATTTTACTTCCTTCATTTAGCATTATGGACAGGGGAAGACCTAATCTAAGATCTGCAAAAAAATATTTTGCCTTCAAATTCATACCGTGATCGTAGCATGCATGGTCTCGACTCATATGACTGGGATTTCCATGAAAAAGATTGTGAGCAGAAAATGGGTGATCACTGTACATTTCTCTTCTGTTTCCTATTCATATTTCTATTTTACTTCCTCAATTTAGCCTTATGGACAGGGAAACAAATAATCTAAGAATTGCAAAATAATATGGTGCCTTCAAATTCATACCGTGATCGTAGCATGCATGGACTCGACTCATATGACTGGGATTTCCATGAAAAAGATGGTGGGCCGAAAATGGGTGATCACTGTACATTTCTCTTCTGTTTCCTATTTATATTTATATTTTACCTCCTCAATTTAGCATTATGGACAGGGAAAGACCTAATCTAAGATCTGCACAAAAATATTTTGCCTTCCAATTCATACCGTGACCGTAGCATGTATGGACTCGACTCATATGACTGGGATTTCCATGAAAAAGATGGTGGGCGGAAAATGGGTGATCACTGTACATTTCTCTTCTGTTTCCTATTTATATTTATATTTTACCTCCTCAATTTAGCATTATGGACAGGAAAGACCTAATCTAAGATCTGCAAAAAAATATTTTGCCTTCAAATTCATACCGTGATCGTAGCATGCATGGACTCGACTCATATGACTGGGATTTCCATGAAAAAGATTGTGGACAGAAAATGGGTGATCACTGTACATTTCTCTTCTGTTTCCTATTTATATTTATATTTTACTTCCTTCATTTAGTATTATGGACAGGGAAAGACCTAATCTAAGATCTGCAAAAAAATATTTTGCCTTCAACTTCATAGCGTGATCGTAGCATGCATGGACTCGACTCATACGACTGGGATTTTTATGAAAAAGATTGTGGACAGAAAGTGGGTGATCACTGAACATTTCTCTTCTGTTTCCTATTTATATTTCAATTTTACTTACTCAATTTAGCATTATGGACAGGGAAAGACCTAATCTAAGAACCGCAAAAAAATATTTTGCCTTCAAATTCATACCGTGATCGTAGCATGCATGGACTCGACTCATATGACTGGGATTTCCATGAAAAAAATTGTGGGCAGAAAATGGCTGATCACTGTGCATTTCTTTTCTGTTTCCTATTTATATTTATATTTTACCTCCTCAATTTAGCATTATGGACAGGGAAAGACCTAATCTAAGATCTGCAAAAAAATATTTTGCCTTCAAATTCATACCGTGATCGTAGCATACATGGACTCGACTCATATGACTGGGATTTCCATGAAAAAGATTGTGGGCACAAAATACGTGATCACTGTATATTTCTGTTCTGTTTCCTATTTATATTTCTATTTTATCTCCTCAATTTAGCATTATGGACAGGGAAAGACCTAATCTAAGCTCTGCACAAAAATATTTTGCCTTCAAATTCATACCGTGATCGTAGGATGCATGGACTCGACTCATATGACTGGGATTTCCATGAAAAAGATTGTGGGCTGAAAATGGGTGATCACTGTACATTTCTCTTCTGTTTCCAATTTATATTTCTATTTTACATCCTCAACTTAGCATTATGGCCAGGGAAAGACCTAATCTAAGCTCTGCACAAAAAATTTTGCCTTCAAATGCATTCCGTGGTCGTAGCATGCATGGACTCGACTGATATGACTGGGATTTCCATGAAAAAGTTTGTGGGGCGAAAATGGGTGATCACTGTACATTTCTCTCATGTTTCCTATTTATATTTATATTTTACCTCCTCAATTTAGCATTATGGGCAGGGAAAGTAATTATCTAAGCTCTGCACACAAATATTTTGCCTTCAAATTCATACCGTGATCGTAGCATGCATGGACTCGACTCATATGACTTGCATTTCCATGAAAAAGATTGTGGGACGAAAATGGGTGATCACTGTACATTTCTCTTCGGTTTCCTATTTATATTTCTTTTTTACCTCCTCAATTTAGCATTATGGCCAGGGAAAGACATAATCTAAGCACTGCACAAAAATATATTGCCTTCAATTTCATACCGTGATCGTAGCATGCATGGATTCGACTCATATGACTGGGATTTCCATGAAAAACATTGTGGGCCGAATATGGGTAATCACTGTATATTTCTCTTCTTTTTCCTATTTATATTTATAATTTATCTCCTCAATTTAGCATTATGGACAGGGAAAGACCTCATCTAAGATGTGCACAAAAATATTTTGCCTTCAAATTCATACCGTGATCGTAGGATGCATGGACTCGACTCATATGACTGGGATTTCCATGAAAAAGATTGTGGGCCGAAAATGAGTGATCACTGTACATTTCTCTTCTATTTCCTATTTATATTTCTATTGTACCTCCTCAATTTAGCATTATGGACAGGGAAAGACCTAATCTAAAATCTGCACAAAATATTTTGCCTTCAAATTCATACCGTGATCGTAGCATGCATGGACTCGACTCATATGACTGGGATTTCCATGGAAAAGATTGTGGGCCGAAAATGGGTGATCACTGTACATTTCTCTTCTGTTTTTTATTTATATTTATATTTTACCTCCTCAAATTAGCATTATGGACAGGGAAAGACCTAATCTAAGCTCTGCACAAAAATATTTTGCCTTCAAATTCATACCGTGATCGTAGCATGCATGGACTCGACTCATATGACTGGGATTTCCATGAAAAAGATTTTGGGCCGAAAATGGGTGATCACTGTACATTTCTCTTCTGTTTTTTATTTATTTTTCTATGTTACCTTCTCAATTTAGCATTATGGACAGGGAAAGACCTAATCTAAGATCTGCACAAAAATATTTTGCCTTTAATTCATACCGTGATTGTAGCATGCACGGACTCGACTCATATGACTGGGATTTCCATGATGAATATTGTGGGCCGAAAATGGGTGATCACTGTACATTTCTCTTCTGTTTCCTATTTATATTTATATTTTACCTCCTCAATTTAGCATTATGGCCAGGGAAAGACCTAATCTAAGCTCTGCACAATAATATTTTGCCTTCAAATTCATACCGTGATAGTAGCATGCATGGACTCGACTCATATGACTGGGATTTCCATGTATATGATTGTGGACCAAAAATGGGTGATCACTGTATATTTCTCTTCTGTTTCCTATTTATATTTCTATTTTACCTCCTCAATTTAGCATTATGGACAGGGAAAGACCTAATCTAAGATCTACACAAAAATATTTTGCCTTCAAATTCATACCGTGATCGTAGGATGCATGGACTCGACTCATATGACTGGGACTTCCATGAAAAAGATTGTGGGCTGAAAATGGGTGATCACTGTACATTTCTCTTCTGTTTCCAATTTATATTTCTATTTTACACCCTCAACTTAGCATTATGGCCAGGGAAAGACCTAATCTAAGCTCTGCACAAAAAATTTTGCCTTCAAATGCATTCCGTGGTCGTAGCATGCATGGACTCGACTGATATGACTGGGATTTCCATGAAAAAGTTTGTGGGGCGAAAATGGGTGATCACTGTACATTTCTCTCATGTTTCCTATTTATATTTATATTTTACCTCCTCAATTTAGCATTATGGGCAGGGAAAGTAATTATCTAAGCTCTGCACACAAATATTTTGCCTTCAAATTCATACCGTGATCGTAGCATGCATGGACTCGACTCATATGACTTGCATTTCCATGAAAAAGATTGTGGGACGAAAATGGGTGATCACTGTACATTTCTCTTCGGTTTCCTATTTATATTTCTTTTTTACCTCCTCAATTTAGCATTATGGCCAGGGAAAGACATAATCTAAGCACTGCACAAAAATATATTGCCTTCAATTTCATACCGTGATCGTAGCATGCATGGATTCGACTCATATGACTGGGATTTCCATGAAAAACATTGTGGGCCGAATATGGGTAATCACTGTATATTTCTCTTCTTTTTCCTATTTATATTTATAATTTATCTCCTCAATTTAGCATTATGGACAGGGAAAGACCTCATCTAAGATGTGCACAAAAATATTTTGCCTTCAAATTCATACCGTGATCGTAGGATGCATGGACTCGACTCATATGACTGGGATTTCCATGAAAAAGATTGTGGGCCGAAAATGAGTGATCACTGTACATTTCTCTCCTATTTCCTATTTATATTTCTATTGTACCTCCTCAATTTAGCATTATGGACAGGGAAAGACCTAATCTAAAATCTGCACAAAATATTTTGCCTTCAAATTCATACCGTGATCGTAGCATGCATGGACTCGACTCATATGACTGGGATTTCCATGGAAAAGATTGTGGGCCGAAAATGGGTGATCACTGTACATTTCTCTTCTGTTTTTTATTTATATTTATATTTTACCTCCTCAATTTAGCATTATGGACAGGGAAAGACCTAATCTAAGCTCTGCACAAAAATATTTTGCCTTCAAATTCATACCGTGATCGTAGCATGCATGGACTCGACTCATATGACTGGGATTTCCATGAAAAAGATTTTGGGCCGAAAATGGGTGATCACTGTACATTTCTCTTCTGTTTTTTATTTATATTTCTATTTTACCTCCTCAATTTAGAATTATGGACAGGGAAAGACCTAATCTAAGATCTGCACAAAAATATTTTGCCTTCAAATTCATACCGTGATTGTAGCATGCACGGACTCGACTCATATGACTGGGATTTCCATGATGAATATTGTGGGCCGAAAATGGGTGATCACTGTACATTTCTCTTCTGTTTCCTATTTATATTTCTATTTTACCTCCTCAATTTAGCATTATGGCCAGGGAAAGACCTAATCTAAGCTCTGCACAATAATATTTTGCCTTCAAATTCATACCGTGATAGTAGCATGCATGGACTCGACTCATATGACTGGGATTTCCATGTATATGATTGTGGACCAAAAATGGGTGATCACTGTATATTTCTCTTCTGTTTCCTATTTATAGTTCTATTTTACCTCCTCAATTTAGCATTATGGACAGGGAAAGACCTAATCTAAGATCTACACAAAAATATTTTGCCTTCAAATTCATACCGTGATCGTAGGATGCATGGACTCGACTCATATGACTGGGATTTCCATGAAAAAGATTGTGAGCCGAAAATGGGTTATCACTGTATATTTCTCTTCTTTTTCCTATTTATATTTCTATTTTACATCCTCAATTTAGCATTATGGACAGGGAAAGACCTAATCTAAGCTCTGCACAAAAATATTTTGCCTTCAAATTCATACCGTAATCGTAGCTTGCATGGACTCGACTCATATGAATGGGATTTCCATGAAAAAGATTGTTGGCAGAAAATGGGTGATCACTGTACATTTCTCTCCTTTTTCCTATTTATATTTATATTTTACCTCCTCAATTTAGCATTATGGACACGGAAAAACCAAATCGAATATCTGCAATAAATATTTTGCCTTCAAATTCATACCGTGATCGAAGCATGCATTGACACGACTCATATGACTGGGATTTCCATGAAAAAGATTCTGGGCAGAAAATGGGTGATCACTGTACATTTCTCTTTCCTATTTATATTTATATTTTACCTCCTCAATATAGCATTATGGACAGGGAAAAACCTTATCTAAGATCTGCACAAAAATATTTTGCTTTCAAATGCATACCGTGATCGTAGCATGCATGGATTCGACTCATATGACTGGGATTTCCATGAAAAAAATTGTGGGCCGAAAATGGGTGATCACTGTACATTTCTCTTCTGTTTCCTATTTATATTTATATTTTACTTCTTAAATTTAGCATTATGGACAGGGAAAGACCAAATCAAAGATCTGCAAAAAAATATTTTGCCTTCAAATTCATACCATGATCGTAGCATGCATGGACACGACTCATATGAGTGGGATTTCCATGAAAAAGATTGTCGGCAGAAAATGGGTGATCACTGTACATTTCTCTTCTGTTTCCTATTTATATTTATATTTTACCTCGTCAATTTAGCATTATGCACTGGGAAAGACCAAATCGAAGATCTACAAAAAAACATTTTGCCTTCAAATTCATACCGTGATCGTAGCATGCATGGACTCGACTCATATGACTGGGATTTCCATGCAAAAGATTGTCGGCAGAAAATGGGTGATCACTGTACATTTCTCTTCTGTTTCCTATTTAAATTTATATTTTACCTCCTCAATTTAGCATTATGGACTGGGAAAGACCAAATCGAAGATCTACAAAAAAATATTTTGCCTTCAAATTCATACCGTGATCGTAGCATCCATGGACTCGACTCATATGACTGGGATTTCCATGAAAAAATTGTTGGCTGAAAATGGGTGATCACTGTACATTTCTCTTCTGTTTCCTATTTATATTTCTATTTTACTTCTTAAGTTTATCATTATGGACAGGGAAAGACCTAATCTAAAATCTGCACAAAAATATTTTGCTTTCAAATTCATACCGTGATAGTAGCATGCATGGATTCGACTCATATGATTGGGATTTCCATGAAAAAGTTTGTGGGCCGAAAATGGGTGATCACTGTACATTTCTCTTCTGTTTCCTATTTATATTTCTATTTTACCTCCTCAATTTATAATTATGGACAGGGAAAGACCTAATCTAAGATCTTCACAAAAATATTTTGCTTTCAAATTCATACCGTGACCGTAGCATGCATGGACTAGATTCATATGACTGGGATTTCCATTAAAAAGATTTGGGGCCGAAAATGGGTGATCACTGTACATTTCTCTTCTGTTTTTTATTTATATTTCTATTTTACCTCCTCAATTTAGCATTATGGACAGGGAAAGACCTAATCTAAGATCTGCACAAAAATATTTTGCCTTCAAATTCATACCGTGATTGTAGCATGCACGGACTCGACTCATATGACTGGGATTTCCATGATGAATATTGTGGGCCGAAAATGGGTGATCACTGTACATTTCTCTTCTGTTTCCTATTTATATTTATATTTTACCTCCTCAATTTAGCATTATGGACAGGGAAAGACCTAATCTAAGCTCTGCACAAAAATATTTTGCCTTCAAATTCATACCGTGATCGTAGGATGCATGGACTCGACTCATATGACTGGGATTTCCATGAAAAAGATTTTGGGCCGAAAATGGGTGATCACTGTACATTTCTTTTCTGTTTCCTATTTATATTTCTATTTTACCTCCTCAATTTAGCATTATGTAAAGGGAAAGACGTAATGTAATCTCTGTACAAAAATATTTTGCCTTCAAATTCATACCGTGATCGTAGCATGCACTGACACGACTCATATGACTGGGATTTCCATGAAAAAGATTGTGGGGAGAAAATGGGTGATCACTGTACATTTCTCTTCTTTTTCCTATTTATATTTCTATTTTACTTCCTCAATTTAGCATTATGGACAGGGAAAGACCTAATCTAAGCTCTGCACAAATATATTTGGCCTTCAAATTCATACCGTGATCGTAGCATGCATTGACACGACTCATATGACTGGGATTTCCATGAAAAAGATTGTGGGCCGAAAATGGGTGATCACTGTACATTTCTCTTCTGTTTCCTATTTATATTTATATTTTACTTCTTAAATTTAGCATTATGGACAGGGAAAGACCAAATCTAAGATCTGCAAAAAAATATTTTGCCTTCAAATTCATACCGTGATCGAAGCATGCACTGACACGACTCAAATGACTGGGATTTCCATGAAAAAGATTGTGGGCAGAAAATGGGTGATCACTGTACATTTCTCTTCTGTTTCCTATTGATATTTATATTTTACCTCCTCAATTTAGCATTATGGACGGTGAAAGACCTAATCAAAGATCTGCACAAAAATATTTTGCCTTCAAATTCATACCGTGATCGTAGCATGCATGGAATCGACTCATATGACTGGGATTTCCATGAAAAAGATCATCGGCTGAAAAATGGTGATCACTGTACATTTCTCTTCTGTTTCCTATTTATATTTCTATTTTACCTCCTCAATTTAGCATTATGGACAGGGAAAGACCTAATCTAAAATCTGCACAAAAATATTTTGCCTTCAAATTCATACCGTGATCGTAGCATGCATGAACTCGACTCATATGACTGGGATTTCCATGAAAAAGATTGTGGGCCGGAAATGGGTGATCACTGTACATTTCTCTTCTGTTTCCTATTTATATTTCTATTTTAGCTCCTCAATTTAGCATTATGGCCAGGGAAAGATCTAATCTAAGATCTGCACAAAAATATTTTGCCTTCAAATTTGTACCGTGATCGTACCATGCATGGACTCGACTCATATGACTGGGATTTCCATGAAAAAGTTTGTGGGCCGAAAATTGGTGATCACTGTACATTTCTCTTCTGTTTCCTATTTATATTTCTATTTTACCTCCTCAATTTAGCATTATGGACAGGGAAAGACCTAATCTTAGATCTCCACAAAAATATTTTGCCTTCAAATTCATACCGTGATCATAGCATGCATGGACTCGACTCATATGACTGGGATTTCAATGAAAAAGTTTCTGGGCCGAAAATGGGTGATCACTGTACCTTTCTCTTCTGTTTCCTATTTATATTTATATTTTACCTCCGCAATTTAGCATTATGGCCAGGGAAAGACCTAATCTAAGCTCTGCACAAAAATATTTTGCCTTCAAATTCATACCGTGATCGTAGCATGCATGGACTCGACTCATATGACTGGGATTTCCATGAAAAAGATGAGTGCCGAAAATGGGTGATCACTGTATATTTCTCTTCTGTTTCCTATTTATATTTCTATTTTACCTCCTCAATTTAGCATTATGGTCAGGGAAAGACCTAATCTAAGCACTGCACAAAAATATTTTGCCTTGAAATTCATACCGTGATCGTAGCATGCATGGACTCGACTCATATGACTGGGATTTCCATGAAAGAGATTGTGGGCCGAAAATGGGTGATCACTGTACATTTCTCTTCTGTTTCCTATTTATATTTCTTTTTTACCTCCTCAATTTAGCATTATGGACAGTGAAAGACCTAATCTAAGCTCTGCACAAAAATATTTTGCCTTCAAATTCATACCGTGTTCTTAGCATGCATGGACTCGACTCATATGACTGGGATTTCCATGAAAAAGATTGTAGGCCGAAAATGGGTGATCACTGTACATTTCTCTTTTGTTTCCTATTAATATTTCTATTTTGCCTCCTCAATTTAGCATTATTGACAGGGAAAGACCTAATCTAAGGTCTGCACAAAAATATTTTGCCTTCAAATTCATACCGTGATCGTAGCATGCATGGACTCGACTCACATGACAGGGATTTCCATGAAAAAGATTGTGAGCCGAAAATGGGTGATCACTGTACATTTTTTTTCTGATACCTATTTATATTTCTATTTTACCTCCTCAATTTAGCATTATGGACAGGGAAAGACCTAATCTAAGATCTGCACAAAAATATTTTGCCTTCAAATTCATACCGTGATCGTAGCATGCATGGACTCGACTCATATGACTGGGATTTCCATGAAAAAGATTGTGGACCGAAAATGGGTGATCACTGTATATTTCTCTTCTCTTTCCTATTTATATTTCTATTTTACCTCCTCAATTTAGCATTATGGCCAGGGAAAGCAGTAATCTAAGCTCTGCACAAAAATATTTTGCCTTCAAATTCATACCCTGATCGTAGCATGGATGGACTCGACTCATATGACTGGGATTTCCATGAAAAAGATTGTGGGCCAAAAATGGGTGATCACTGTACATTTCTCTTCTGTTTCCTATTTATATTTCTATTTTACCTCCTCAATTTAGCATTATGGCCAGGGAAAGATCTAATCTAAGATCTGCCCAAAAATATTTTGCCTTCAAATTCATACCGTGATCGTAGCATGCATGGACCCGACTCACATGACTGGGATTTCCATGAAAAAGATTGTGGGCCAAAAATGGGTGATCACTGTACATTTTTCTTCTGTTTCCTATTTATATTTATATTTTACATCCTCAATTTAGCATTATGGACAGTGAAAGACCTAATCTAAGATCTGCACAAAAATATTTTGCCTTCAAATTCATACCGTGATCGTAGCATGCATGGACTCGACTCATATGACTGGGATTTTCATGAAAAAGTTTCTGGGCCGAAAATGGGTGATCACTGTACATTACTCTTCTGTTTCCTATTTATATTTCTATTTTACCTCCTCAATTTAGCATTATGGACAGGGAAAGACCTAATCTGAAATCTGCACAAAAATATTTTGCCTTCAAATTCATACCGTGATCGTAGCATGCATGGACTCGACTCATATGACTGGGATTTTCATGAAAAAGATTGTGGGCAGAAAATGGGTGATCACAGTACATTTCTCTTCTGTTTCCTATTTACATTTCTATTTTATCTTCTCAATTAAGCATTATGGACAGGGGAAGACCTAATCTAAGATCTGCAAAAAAATATTTTGCCTTCAAATTCATACCGTGATCGCAGCATGCATGGACTCGAGTCATATGACTGGGGTTTCCTTGAAAAAGATTGTGGGCAGAAAATGGGTGATCACTGTACATTTCTCTTCTGTTTCCTATTTACATTTCTATTTTACCTTCTCAATTTAGCATTATGGACAGGGAAAGACCTAATCTAAGATCTGCAAAAAAATATTTTGCCTTCCAATTCATACCGTGATCGTAGCATGCATGGACTCGACTCATATGACTGGGATTTCGATGAAAAATATTGAGGGCAGAAAATGGGTGATCACTGTACATTTCTCTTCTGGTTCCTATTTATAATTCTATTTTACCTCCTCAATTTAGCATTATGATCAGGGAAAGACCTAATCTAAATTCTGCACAAAAATATTTTGCCTTCAAATTCATACCGTGATCGTAGCATTCATGGATTCGACTCATATGACTGGGATTTCCACGAAAAAGATTGTGGGCCGAAAATGGGTGATCACTGTACATTTCTCTTCTGTTTCCTATTTATATTTCTATTTTACCTCCTCAATTTAGCATTATGGACAGGGAAAGACCTAAACTAAGCTCTGCACAAAAATATTTTGCCTTCAAATTCATAACGAGATCATAGCATGCATGGACTCGACTCATATGACTGTGATTCCATGAAAATGATTGTGGGCCGAAAATGGGTTATCACTACATTTCTCTTCTGTTTCCTATTTATATTTCTATTTTACCTCCTCAATTTAGCATTATGGACAGGGAAAGACCTAATCTAAGATCTGCACAAAAATATTTTGCCTTCAAATTCATACCGTGATCGTAGCATGCATGAACTCGACTCATATGACTGGGGTTTCCATGAAAAAGATTGTGGGCCGAAAATGGGTGATCACTGTACATTTCTCTTCTGTTTCCTATTTATATTTCTATTTTAGCTCCTCAATTTAGCATTATGGCCAGGGAAGGACCTAATCTAAGATCTGCACAAAAATATTTTGCCTTCAAATTCATACCGTGATCGTAGCATGCATGGAATCGACTCATATGACGGGGATTTCCATGAAAAAGATTGTGGGCCGGAAATGGGTGATCACTGTACATTTCTCTTCTGTTTCCTATTTATATTTATATTTTAGCTACTCAATTTAGCATTATGGCCAGGGAAAGATCTAATCTAAGATCTGCACAAAAATATTTTGCCTTCAAATTTGTACCGTGATCGTAGCATGCATGGACTCGACACATATAACTGGGATTTCCATGAAAAAGTTTGTGGGCCGCAAATGGGTGATCACTGTACATTTCTCTCCTATTTTCTATTTATATTTCTATTTTACCTCCTCAATTAAGCATTATGGCCAGGGAAAGACCTAATCTAAGCTCTGCACAAAAATATTTTGCCTTCAAATTCATAACGTGATCGTAGCATGCATGGACTCGACTCATATGACTGGGATTTGCATGAAAAAGTTTGTGGGCCGAAAATGGGTGATCACTGTACATTTCACTTCTGTTTCCTATTTATATTTATATTTTACCTCCTCAATTTAGCATTATGGAAAGGGAAAGACTTAATCTAAGCTCTGCACAAAAATAATTTGCCTTCAATTTCATACCGTGATCGTAGCATGCATTGACTAGTCTCATATGACTGGGATTTCCATGAAAAAGATTATGGGCAGAAAATGGGTGATCACTGTACATTTCTCTTCGGTTTCCTATTTATATTTATATTTTACCTCCTCAATTTAGAATTATGGTCAGGCAAAGACCTAATCTAAAATCTGCACAAAAATATTTTTCCTTCAAATTCATACCGTGATCGTAGCATGCATGAATTCGACTCATATGACTGGGATTTCCATGAAAAAGATTGTGTGCCGAAAATGGGTGATCACTGTACATTTCTCTTCTGTTTCCTATTTATATTTCTATTTTACGTCCTCAATTTAGCATTATGGACATGGAAAGACCTAATCTAAGCTCTGCACATTAATATTTTGCCTTCAAATTCATACCGTGATCGTAGCATGCATGGACTCGACTCATATGACTGGGATTTCCATGAAAAAGTTTCTGGGCCGAAAATGGGTGATCACTGTACATTTCTCTTCTGTTTCCTATTTATATTTATATTTTACCGCCTCAATTTAGCATTATGGACAGGGAAAGACCTAATCTAAGATCTGCACAAAAATATTTTGCCTTCAAATTCATACCGTGATCGTAGCATGCATGGACTCGACTCATATGACTGGAATTTCCATGAAAAAGTTTCTGGGCCGAAAATGGGTGATCACTGTACATTTCTCTTCTGTTTCCTATTTATATTTATATTTTGCCTCATCAATATAGAATTATGGACAGGGAAAACCTAATCTAAGCTCTGCACAAAAATATTTTGCCTTCAAATTCATACCGTGATCGTAGCATGCATGGACTCAACTCATATGACTGGGATTTCCATGAAAAAGATAGTGGGCAGAAAATGGGTGATAACTGTACATTTCTCTTCTGTTTCCGATTTATATTTCTATTTTACCTCCTCAATTTAGCATTATGGACAGGGAAAGACCTAATCTAAAATCTGCACAAAAATATTTTGCCTTCAAATTCATACCGTGATCGTAGCATGCATGGACTCGACTCATATGACTGGGATTTCCATGAAAAAGATTGTAGGCCGAAAATGGGTGATCACTGTACATTTCTCTTTTGTTTCCTATTTATATTTCTATTTTACCTCCTCAATTTAGCATTATTGACAGGGAAAGACCTAATCTAAGGTCTGCACAAAAATATTTTGCCTTCAAATTCATACCGTGATCGTAGCATGAATGGACTCGACTCATATGACTGGGATTTCCATGAAAAAGATTGTGAGCCGAAAATGGGTGATCACTGTACATTTCTTTTCTGATTCCTATTTATATTTCTATTTTACCTCCTCAATTTAGCATTATGGAGAGGTAAAGACATAATCTAAGATCTGCACAAAAATATTTTGCCTTCAAATTCATGCCGTGATCGTAGCATGCATGGACTCGACTCATATGACTGGGATTTCCATGAAAAAGATTGTGGGCCGAAAATGGGTGATCACTGTACATTTCTCTTCTGTTTCCTATTTATATTTATATTTTACCTCCTCAATTTAGCATTATGGACAGGGAAAGACCTAATCTAAGATCTGCACAAAAATATTTTGCCTTCAAATTCATACCGTGATCGTAGCATGCATGGACTCAACTCATATGACTGGGATTTCCATGAAAAAGATAGTGGGCAGAAAATGGGTGATAACTGTACATTTCTCTTCTGTTTCCGAGTTATATTTCTATTTTACCTCCTCAATTTAGCATTATGGACAGGGAAAGACCTAATCTAAAATCTGCACAAAAATATTTTGCCTTCAAATTCATACCGTGATCGTAGCATGCATGGACTCGACTCATATGACTGGGATTTCCATGAAGAAGATTGTAGGCCGAAAATGGGTGATCACTGTACATTTCTCTTTTGTTTCCTATTGATATTTCTATTTTACCTCCTCAATTTAGCATTATTGACAGGGAAAGACCTAATCTAAGGTCTGCACAAAAATATTTTGCCTTCAAATTCATACCGTGATCGTAGCATGCATGGACTCGACTCATATGACTGGGATTTCCATGAAAAAGATTGTGAGCCGAAAATGGGTGATCACTGTACATTTCTTTTCTGATTCCTATTTATATTTCTATTTTACCTCCTCAATTTAGCATTATGGACATGTAAAGACATAATCTAAGATCTGCACAAAAATATTTTGCCTTCAAATTCATGCCGTGATCGTAGCATGCATGGACTCGACTCATATGACTGGGATTTCCATGAAAAAGATTGTGGGCCGAAAATGGGTGATCACTGTACATTTCTCTTCTGTTTCCTATTTATATTTCTATTTTACCTCCTCAATTTAGCATTATGGACAGGGAAAGACCTAATCTAAGATCTGCAAAAAAATATTTTGCCTTCAAATTCATACCGTGATCGTAGCATGCATGGACTCGACTCATATGACTGGGATTTCCATGAAAAAGATTGTGGGGCGAAAATGGGTGATCACTGTACATTTCTCTTCTGTTTCCTATTTCTATTTCTATTTTACCTCCTCAATTTAGCATTATGGACAGGGAAAGACCTAATCTAAGCTCTACAAAAAAATATTTTGCCTTCAAATTCATACCGTGATCTTAGCATGCATGGACTCGACTCTTATGACTGGGATTTCCATGAAAAAGATTGTGGGCCGAAAATGGGTGATCACTGTACATTTCTCTTCTGTTTCCTATTTATATTTCTATTTTACCTCCTCAATTTAGCATTATGGCCAGGGAAAGACATAATCTAAGATCTGCACAAAAATATTTTGCCTTCAAATTTATACCGTGATCGTAGCATGCATGGACCCGACTCACATGACTGGGATTTCCATGAAAAAGATTGTGGGCCAAAAATGGGTGATCACTGTACATTTCTCTTCTGTTTCCTATTTATATTTATATTTTACCTCCTCAATTTAGCATTATGGACAGGGAAAGACCTAATCTAAAATCTGCACAAAAATATTTTGCCTTCAAATACATACCGTGATTGTACAATGCATGGACTCGACTCATATGACTGGGATTTCCATTAAAAAGATTGTGGGCCGAAAATGGGTGATCACTGTACATTTCTCTTCTGTTTCCTATTTATATTTCTATTTTATCTCCTCAATTTAGCATTATGGACAGGGGAAGACCTAATCTAAGCTCTGCACAAAAATATTTTGCCTTCAAATTCATACCGTCATCGTAGCATGCATGGACTCGACTCATATGACTGGGATTTCCGTGAAAAAGATTGTGGGCCGAAAATGGGTGATCACTGTACATTTCTCTTCTGTTTCCTATTTATATTTATATTTTACTGCCTCAATTTAGCATTATGGACAGGGAAAGACCTAATCTAAGCTCTGCACAAAAATATTTTGCCTTCAAATTTATACCCTGATCGTAGCATTCATGGACTCAACTCATATGACTCGGAATTCCATGAAAAAGATTGTGGGCCAAAAATGGGTGATCACTGTACATTTCTCTTCTGTTTCCTATTTATATTTCTATTTTACCTCCTCAATTTAGCATTTTGTACAGGGAAAACATTATCTAAGATCTGCACAAAAATATTTTGCCTTCAAATTCATACCGTGATCGTAGCATGCATGGACTCGTCTCATATGACTGGGATTTCCATGAAAAAGATTGTGGGCCGAAAATGGGTGATCACTGTACATTTCTCTTCTGTTTCCTATTTATATTTCTATTTTACCTCCTCAATTTAGCATTTTGGACAGGGAAAACATTATCTAATCTCTGCACACAAATATTTTGCCTTCAAATTCATACCGTGATCGTAGCATGCATGGACTCGACTCATTTGACTGGGATTTCCATGAAAAAGATTGTGGGCCGAAAATGGGTGATCACTGTACATTTCTCTTCTGTTTCCTATTTATATTTATATTTTACCTCCTCAATTTAGCATTATGGACAGGGAAAGACCTAATCTAAAATCTGTACAAAAATATTTCCCTTCAAATTCATACCCTGATCGTAGCATGCATGGACTCGACTCATATGACTGGGATTTCCATGAAAAAGATTGTGGGCCGAAAATGGGAATCACTGTACATTTCTCTTCTGTTTCCTATTTATATTTATATTTTACCTCCTCAATTTAGCAATATGGACAGGGAAAGACCTAATCTAAAATCTTCACAAAAATATTTTCCCTTCAAATTCATAACTTGATTGTCGCATGCATGGACACGACTCATATAACTGGGATTTCCATGAAAAAGATTGTGGGCCGAAAATGGGTGATCACTGTACATTTCTCTTCTGTTTCCTATTTATATTTATATTTTTTACCTACTCAATTTAGCATTATGGACAGGGAAAGATCTAATCTAAAATCTACACAAAAATATTATGCCTTCAAATTCATACCGTGATCGTAGCATGCATGGACTCGACTCATATGACTAGGATTTCCATGAAAAAGATTGTGGGCACAAAATGGGTGATCACTGTACATTTCACTTCTGTTTACTATTTCTATTTTACTTCCTCAATTTAGCATTATGAACAGGGAAAGACCTAATCTAATATCTGCAGAAAAATATTTATCCTTCAAATTCATACCGTAATCGTAGCAAGCATAGACTGGGATTTCCATGAAAAAGATTGTGGGCACAAAATGGGTGAGAAGTGTACATTTCTCTTCTGTTTCCCATTACTATTTCTATTTTACCTCCTCAATTTAGCATTATGGACAGGGAAAGACCTAATCTAAGATCTGCACAAAAATATTTTGCCTTCAAATTCATACCGTGATCGTAGCATGCATGGACTCAACTCATATGACTGGGATTTCCATGAAAAAGATAGTGGGCAGAAAATGGGTGATAACTGTACATTTCTCTTCTGTTTCCGAGTTATATTTCTATTTTACCTCCTCAATTTAGCATTATGGACAGGGAAAGAACTAATCTAAAATCTGCACAAAAATATTTTGCCTTCAAATTCATACCGTGATCGTAGCATGCATGGACTCGACTCATATGACTGGGATTTCCATGAAGAAGATTGTAGGCCGAAAATGGGTGATCACTGTACATTTCTCTTTTGTTTCCTATTGATATTTCTATTTTACCTCCTCAATTTAGCATTATTGACAGGGAAAGACCTAATCTAAGGTCTGCACAAAAATATTTTGCCTTCAAATTCATACCGTGATCGTAGCATGCATGGACTCGACTCATATGACTGGGATTTCCATGAAAAAGATTGTGAGCCGAAAATGGGTGATCACTGTACATTTCTTTTCTGATTCCTATTTATATTTCTATTTTACCTCCTCAATTTAGCATTATGGACATGTAAAGACATAATCTAAGATCTGCACAAAAATATTTTGCCTTCAAATTCATGCCGTGATCGTAGCATGCATGGACTCGACTCATATGACTGGGATTTCCATGAAAAAGATTGTGGGCCGAAAATGGGTGATCACTGTACATTTCTCTTCTGTTTCCTATTTATATTTCTATTTTACCTCCTCAATTTAGCATTATGGACAGGGAAAGACCTAATCTAAGATCTGCAAAAAAATATTTTGCCTTCAAATTCATACCGTGATCGTAGCATGCATGGACTCGACTCATATGACTGGGATTTCCATGAAAAAGATTGTGGGGCGAAAATGGGTGATCACTGTACATTTCTCTTCTGTTTCCTATTTCTATTTCTATTTTACCTCCTCAATTTAGCATTATGGACAGAAAAAGACCTAATCTAAGCTCTGCAAAAAAATATTTTGCCTTCAAATTCATACCGTGATCTTAGCATGCATGGACTCGACTCTTATGACTGGGATTTCCATTAAAAAGATTGTGGGCCGAAAATGGGTGATCACTGTACATTTCTCTTCTGTTTCCTATTTATATTTCTATTTTACCTCCTCAATTTAGCATTATGGCCAGGGAAAGACATAATCTAAGATCTGCACAAAAATATTTTGCCTTCAAATTTATACCGTGATCGTAGCATGCATGGACCCGACTCACATGACTGGGATTTCCATGAAAAAGATTGTGGGCCAAAAATGGGTGATCACTGTACATTTCTCTTCTGTTTCCTATTTATATTTATATTTTACCTACTCAATTTAGCATTATGGACAGGGAAAGATCTAATCTAAAATCTACACAAAAATATTATGCCTTCACATTCATACCGTGATCGTAGCATGTATGGACTCGACTCATATGACTGGGATTTCCATGAAAAAGATTGTGGGCCGAAAATGAGTTATCACTGTACATTTCTCTTCTGTTTCCTATTTATATTTCTATTTTACCTCCTCAATTTAGCATTATGGACAGGGAAAGACCTAATCTAAAATCTGCACAAAAATATTTTGCCTTCAAATTCATACCGTGATCGTAGCATGCATGGACTCGAATCATATGACTGGGATTTCCATGAAAAAGATTGTGGGGCGAAAATGGGTGATCACTGTACATTTCTCTTTTGTTTCCTATTTATATTTCTATTTTACCTCCTCAATTTAGCATTATGGACAGGGAAAGACCTAATCTAAAATCTTTACAAAAATATTTTGCCTTCAAATTCATACCGTGATCGTAGCATGCATGGACTCGACTCATATAACTGGGATTTCCATGAAAAAGATTGTGGGCCGAAAATGGGTGATCACTGTACATTTCTCTTCTGTTTCCTATTTATATTTATATTTTACCTCCTCAATTTAGCATTATGGACAGGGAAAGACCTAATCGAAGATCTGCACAAAAATGTTTGCCTTCAAATTCATACCCTGATCGTAGCATGCATGGACTCGGCTCATATGACTAGGATTTCCATGAAAAAGATTGTGGGCTGAAAATGGGTGATCACTGTACATTTCTCTTCTATTTCCTATTTATATTTCTATGTTATGCCCTCAATTTAGCATTATGGACAGGGAAAAACTAATCTAAAATCTGCACAAAAATATTTTGCCCTCAAATTCATACCGTGATCGTAGCATGCATGGACTCGACTCATATGACTGGGATTTCCATGAAAAAGATTGTGGGCCGAAAATGGGTGATCACTGTACATTTTTCTTCTGTATTCTATTTATATTTCTATTTTACCTCCTCAATTTAGCATTATGGACAGGGAAAGACCTAATCTAAGATCTGCACAAAAATATTTTGCCTTCAAATTCATACCGTGATCGTAGCATGCATGAACTCGACTCATATGACTGGGATTTCCATGAAAAAGATTGTGGGCCGAAAATGGGTGATCACTGTACATTTCTCTTCTGTTTCCTATTTATATTTCTATTTTACCTCCTCAATTTAGCATTATGGACAGGGAAAGAACTAACCTAAAATCTTCACAAAAATATTTTACCTTCAAATTCATACCGTGATCGTAGCATGCATGGACTCGACTCATATAACTGGGATTTCCATGAAAAAGATTGTGGGCCGAAAATGGGTGATCACTGTACATTTCTCTTCTGTTTCCTATTTATATTTCTATTTTACTTCCTCAATTTAGCATTATGGACAGGGAAAGACCTAATCTGAGATCTGCACAAAAATACTTTTCCTTCAAATTCATACCCTGATCGTAGCATGCATGGACTCGACTCATATGACTGGGATTTCCATGAAAAAGATTGTGGGCCGAAAATGTGTGATTACTGTACATTTCTCTTCTGTTTCCTATTTATATTTATATTTTACCTCCTCAATTTAGCATTATGGACAGGGAAAGACCTAATCTAAGATCTGCACAAAAATATTTTGCCTTCAAATTCATACCGTGATCGTAGCATGCATGGAATCGACTCATATGACTGGGATTTTCATGAAAAAGATTGTGGGCCGAAAATGGGTGATCACTGTACATTTCTCTAATGTTTGCTATTTATATTTCTATTTTACCTCCTCAATTAAGCATTATGGACAGGGAAAGACCTAATCAAAAATCTGCACAAAAATATTTTGCCTTCAAATACATACCGTGATTGTACCATGCATGGACTCGACTCATATGACTGGGATTTCCATGAAAAAGATTGTGGGCCGAAAATGGGTGATCACTGTACATTTCTCTTCTGTTTCCTATTTATATTTCTATTTTACCTCCTCAACTTAGTATTATGGCCTGGGAAAGACCTAATCTAAGCTCTGCACAAAAATATTTTGCCTTCAAATTCATACCGTGATCGTAGCATGCATGGACTCGACTCATATGACTGGGATTACCATGAAAAAGATTGTGGGCCGAAAATGGGTGATCACTGTACATTTCTCTTGTGTTTCCGATTTCTATTTCTATTTTACCTCCTAAATTTAGCATTGTGGACTGGGAAAACCTAATCAATATCTGCACAAAAATATTTTGCCTTCAAATTCATACCGTGATCGTAGCATGCATGGGCTCGACTCATATGACTGGGATTCCATGAAAAATATTGTGGGCCAAAAATGGGTGATCACTGTACATTTCTCTTCTGTTTCCTATTTATATTTATATTTTACCTCCTCAATTTAGCATTATGGACAGGGAAAGACCTAATGTAAGCTCTGTACAAAAATATTTTGCCTTCAAATTCATACCGTAATTGTAGCATGCATGGACACGACTCATATGACTGGGATTTCCATGAAAAAGATTGTGGGCCGAAAATGGGTTATCATTGTACATTTCTCTTCTGTTTCCTATTTATATTTCTATTTTACCTCCTCAATTTATTATTATGGCCAGGGAAAGACCTAATCTAAGCTCTGCACAAAAGTATTTTGCCTTCAAATTCATACCGTGATCGTAGCATGCATGGGCTCGACTCATATGACTGGGATTTCCATGAAAAATATTGTGGGCCGACAATGAGTGATCACTGTACATTTCTCTTCTGTTTCCTATTTATATTTCTATATAACCTCCTCAATTTAGATATATGGCCAGGGAAAGACCTAATCTAAGCTCTGCACAAAAATATTTTGCCT
Source organism: Acanthosepion lycidas (assembly GCA_963932145.1). Lineage (NCBI taxonomy): Eukaryota > Metazoa > Mollusca > Cephalopoda > Sepiida > Sepiidae > Acanthosepion > Acanthosepion lycidas. The sequence continues at coordinate 3,681,754 of OZ010589.1, read as the reverse complement.
TCAAATTCATACCGTTATCATAGCATGCATGGACTCGACTCATACGCCTGGGATTTCCATGAAAAAGATTGTGGGCCGAAAATGGGTGATCACTGTACATTTCTCTCCTGTTTCCTATTTATATTTCTTTTTTACCTCCTCAATTTAGCATTATGGCCAGGGAAAACCTTATCTAAAATCTGCACAAAAATATTTTGCCTTCAAATTCATACCGTGATCGTATCATGCATGGACTCGACTCATATGAATGGGATTTCCATGAAAAAGATAGTGGGCCGAAAATGGGTGATCACTGTACATTTCTCTTCTGTTTCCTATTTATATTTATATTTTAGCTCCTCAATTTAGCATTATGGCCAGGGAAAGACATAATCTAAGCTTTGGACAAAAATATTTTTCTTTCAAATTCATACCGTGAACGTAGCATGCATGGACATGACTCATATGACAGGGATTTCCATGAAAAAGATTGTGGATCAAAAATGGGTGATCACTGTACATTCCTCTTCTGTTTCCTATTCATATTTATATTTTACCTCCTCAATTCAGCATTATGGACAGGGAAAGACCTAATCTAAGATCTGCACAAAAATATTTTGCCTTCAAATTCATACCGTGATCGTAGCATGCATGGACTCGACTCATAGGACTGGGATTTCCATGAAAAAATTGTGGGCCGAAAATGGGTGATCACTGTTCGTTTCTCTTCTGTTTCCTATTTATATTTATATTTTACCTCCTCAATTTAGCATTATGGCCAGGGAAAGACCTAATCTAAGATCTGCACAAAAATATTTTGCCTTCAAATTCATGCCGTGATCGTAGCATGCATGGACTCGACTCATATGACTGGGATTTCCATGAAAAAGATTGTGGGCCGAAAATGGGTGATCACTGTACATTTCTCTTCTGTTTCCTATTTATATTTCTATTTTACCTCCTCAATTTAGCATTATGGACAGGGAAAGACCTAATCTAAGATCTGCAAAAAAATATTTTGCCTTCAAATTCATACCGTGATCGTAGCATGCATGGACTCGACTCATATGACTGGGATTTCCATGAAAAAGATTGTGGGGCGAAAATGGGTGATCACTGTACATTTCTCTTCTGTTTCCTATTTCTATTTCTATTTTACCTCCTCAATTTAGCATTATGGACAGGGAAAGACCTAATCTAAGCTCTGCAAAAAAATATTTTGCCTTCAAATTCATACCGTGATCTTAGCATGCATGGACTCGACTCTTATGACTGGGATTTCCATTAAAAAGATTGTGGGCCGAAAATGGGTGATCACTGTACATTTCTCTTCTGTTTCCTATTTATATTTCTATTTTACCTCCTCAATTTAGCATTATGGCCAGGGAAAGACATAATCTAAGATCTGCACAAAAATATTTTGCCTTCAAATTTATACCGTGATCGTAGCATGCATGGACCCGACTCACATGACTGGGATTTCCATGAAAAAGATTGTGGGCCAAAAATGGGTGATCACTGTACATTTCTCATCTGTTTCCTATTTATATTTATATTTTACCTACTCAATTTAGCATTATGGACAGGGAAAGATCTAATCTAAAATCTACACAAAAATATTATGCCTTCACATTCATACCGTGATCGTAGCATGTATGGACTCGACTCATATGACTGGGATTTCCATGAAAAAGATTGTGGGCCGAAAATGAGTTATCACTGTACATTTCTCTTCTGTTTCCTATTTATATTTCTATTTTACCTCCTCAATTTAGCATTATGGACAGGGAAAGACCTAATCTAAAATCTGCACAAAAATATTTTGCCTTCAAATTCATACCGTGATCGTAGCATGCATGGACTCGAATCATATGACTGGGATTTCCATGAAAAAGATTGTGGGGCGAAAATGGGTGATCACTGTACATTTCTCTTTTGTTTCCTATTTATATTTCTATTTTACCTCCTCAATTTAGCATTATGGACAGGGAAAGACCTAATCTAAAATCTTTACAAAAATATTTTGCCTTCAAATTCATACCGTGATCGTAGCATGCATGGACTCGACTCATATAACTGGGATTTCCATGAAAAAGATTGTGGGCCGAAAATGGGTGATCACTGTACATTTCTCTTCTGTTTCCTATTTATATTTATATTTTACCTCCTCAATTTAGCATTATGGACAGGGAAAGACCTAATCGAAGATCTGCACAAAAATGTTTGCCTTCAAATTCATACCCTGATCGTAGCATGCATGGACTCGGCTCATATGACTAGGATTTCCATGAAAAAGATTGTGGGCTGAAAATGGGTGATCACTGTACATTTCTCTTCTATTTCCTATTTATATTTCTATGTTATGCCCTCAATTTAGCATTATGGACAGGGAAAAACTAATCTAAAATCTGCACAAAAATATTTTGCCCTCAAATTCATACCGTGATCGTAGCATGCATGGACTCGACTCATATGACTGGGATTTCCATGAAAAAGATTGTGGGCCGAAAATGGGTGATCACTGTACATTTTTCTTCTGTATTCTATTTATATTTCTATTTTACCTCCTCAATTTAGCATTATGGACAGGGAAAGACCTAATCTAAGATCTGCACAAAAATATTTTGCCTTCAAATTCATACCGTGATCGTAGCATGCATGAACTCGACTCATATGACTGGGATTTCCATGAAAAAGATTGTGGGCCGAAAATGGGTGATCACTGTACATTTCTCTTCTGTTTCCTATTTATATTTCTATTTTACCTCCTCAATTTAGCATTATGGACAGGGAAAGAACTAACCTAAAATCTTCACAAAAATATTTTACCTTCAAATTCATACCGTGATCGTAGCATGCATGGACTCGACTCATATAACTGGGATTTCCATGAAAAAGATTGTGGGCCGAAAATGGGTGATCACTGTACATTTCTCTTCTGTTTCCTATTTATATTTCTATTATACCTCCTCAATTTAGCATTATGGACAGGGAAAGACCTAATCTGAGATCTGCACAAAAATACTTTTCCTTCAAATTCATACCCTGATCGTAGCATGCATGGACTCGACTCATATGACTGGGATTTCCATGAAAAAGATTGTGGGCCGAAAATGTGTGATTACTGTACATTTCTCTTCTGTTTCCTATTTATATTTATATTTTACCTCCTCAATTTAGCATTATGGACAGGGAAAGACCTAATCTAAGATCTGCACAAAAATATTTTGCCTTCAAATTCATACCGTGATCGTAGCATGCATGGAATCGACTCATATGACTGGGATTTTCATGAAAAAGATTGTGGGCCGAAAATGGGTGATCACTGTACATTTCTCTAATGTTTGCTATTTATATTTCTATTTTACCTCCTCAATTAAGCATTATGGACAGGGAAAGACCTAATCAAAAATCTGCACAAAAATATTTTGCCTTCAAATACATACCGTGATTGTACCATGCATGGACTCGACTCATATGACTGGGATTTCCATGAAAAAGATTGTGGGCCGAAAATGGGTGATCACTGTACATTTCTCTTCTGTTTCCTATTTATATTTCTATTTTACCTCCTCAACTTAGTATTATGGCCTGGGAAAGACCTAATCTAAGCTCTGCACAAAAATATTTTGCCTTCAAATTCATACCGTGATCGTAGCATGCATGGACTCGACTCATATGACTGGGATTACCATGAAAAAGATTGTGGGCCGAAAATGGGTGATCACTGTACATTTCTCTTGTGTTTCCGATTTCTATTTCTATTTTACCTCCTAAATTTAGCATTATGGACTGGGAAAACCTAATCAATATCTGCACAAAAATATTTTGCCTTCAAATTCATACCGTGATCGTAGCATGCATGGGCTCGACTCATATGACTGGGATTCCATGAAAAATATTGTGGGCCAAAAATGGGTGATCACTGTACATTTCTCTTCTGTTTCCTATTTATATTTATATTTTACCTCCTCAATTTAGCATTATGGACAGGGAAAGACCTAATGTAAGCTCTGTACAAAAATATTTTGCCTTCAAATTCATACCGTAATTGTAGCATGCATGGACACGACTCATATGACTGGGATTTCCATGAAAAAGATTGTGGGCCGAAAATGGGTTATCATTGTACATTTCTCTTCTGTTTCCTATTTATATTTCTATTTTACCTCCTCAATTTATTATTATGGCCAGGGAAAGACCTAATCTAAGCTCTGCACAAAAGTATTTTGCCTTCAAATTCATACCGTGATCGTAGCATGCATGGGCTCGACTCATATGACTGGGATTTCCATGAAAAATATTGTGGGCCGACAATGAGTGATCACTGTACATTTCTCTTCTGTTTCCTATTTATATTTCTATATAACCTCCTCAATTTAGATATATGGCCAGGGAAAGACCTAATCTAAGCTCTGCACAAAAATATTTTGCCTTCAAATTCATACCGTTATCATAGCATGCATGGACTCGACTCATACGCCTGGGATTTCCATGAAAAAGATTGTGGGCCGAAAATGGGTGATCACTGTACATTTCTCTCCTGTTTCCTATTTATATTTCTTTTTTACCTCCTCAATTTAGCATTATGGCCAGGGAAAACCTTATCTAAAATCTGCACAAAAATATTTTGCCTTCAAATTCATACCGTGATCGTATCATGCATGGACTCGACTCATATGAATGGGATTTCCATGAAAAAGATAGTGGGCCGAAAATGGGTGATCACTGTACATTTCTCTTCTGTTTCCTATTTATATTTATATTTTAGCTCCTCAATTTAGCATTATGGCCAGGGAAAGACATAATCTAAGCTTTGCACAAAAATATTTTTCTTTCAAATTCATACCGTGAACGTAGCATGCATGGACATGACTCATATGACAGGGATTTCCATGAAAAAGATTGTGGATCAAAAATGGGTGATCACTGTACATTCCTCTTCTGTTTCCTATTCATATTTATATTTTACCTCCTCAATTCAGCATTATGGACAGGGAAAGACCTAATCTAAGATCTGCACAAAAATATTTTGCCTTCAAATTCATACCGTGATCGTAGCATGCATGGACTCGACTCATAGGACTGGGATTTCCATGAAAAAATTGTGGGCCGAAAATGGGTGATCACTGTTCGTTTCTCTTCTGTTTCCTATTTATATTTATATTTTACCTCCTCAATTTAGCATTATGGCCAGGGAAAGACCTAATCTAAGCTCTGCACAAAAATGTTTTGCCTACAAATTCGTACCGTGATCGTAGCATGCATGGACTCGACTCATATGACTGGGATTTCCATGAAAAAGGTTTTGGGCCGAAAATGGGTGATCACTGTACATTTCTCTTCGTTTTCCTATTTATATTTATATTTTACCTCCTCAATTTAGCATTATGGACAGGGAAAGACCTAATCTAAGCTCTGCACAAAAATATTTTGCCTTCAAATTCATACCGTGATCGTAGCATGCATGGACTCGACTCATATGACAGGGATTACCATGAAAAAGATTGTGGGCAGAAAATGGGTGATCACTGTACATTTCTCTTCTGTTTCCTATTTATATTTCTATTTTACCTCCTCAATTTAGCATTATGGACAGGGAAAGACCTAATCTAAAATCTGCACAAAAATATTTTGCAATCAAATTCATACCGTGATCGTAGCATGCATGGACTCGATTCATATGACTGGGATTTACATGAAAATGATTGTGGGCCGAAAATGGGTGATCACTGTACATTTCTCTTCTGTTTCCTATTTATATTTCTATTTTACCTCCTCAATTTAGCATTATGGACATGGAAAGACCTAATCTAAAATCTGCACAAAAATATTTTGCCTTCAAATACATACCGTGATTGTACCATGCATGGACTCGACTCATATGACTGGGATTTCCATGAAAATGATTGTGGGCCGAAAATGGGTGATCACTGTACATTTCTCTTGTTTCCAATTTATATTTCTATTATACCTACTCAATTTAGCAATATGGCCATGGATAGACCTAATCTAAGCTCTGCACAAAAATATTTTGCCTTCAAATTTATACCCTGATCGTAGCATTCATGGACTCAACTCATATGACTCGGATTTCCATGAAAAAGATTGTGGGCAGAAAATGGGTGATCACTGTACATTTCTCTTCTGTTTCCTATTTATATTTATATTTTACTTCCTCAATTTAGCATTATGGACAGGGAAAGACCTAATCTAAGATCTGCAAAAAAATATTTTGCCTTCAAATTCATAGTGTGATCGTAGCATGCATGGACTCGACTCATATGACTGGGATTTCCATGAAAAATATTGTGGGCAGAAAATGGGTGATCACTGTACATTTCTCTTCGTTTCCTATTTATATTTCTATTTTAACACCTCAATTTAGCATTATGGCCAGGGAAAGACCTAATCTAAGATCTGCAAAAAATATTTTGCCATCAAATTCATACCGTGATCGTAGCATGTATGGACTCGACTCATATGACTGGGATTTCCATGAAAAAGATTTTGGGCAGAAAATGGGTGATCACTGTATATTTCTCTTCTCTTCCCTATTTATATTTATATTTTACTTCCTTAATTTAACATTATGGACAGGGAAAGACCTAATCAAAGATCTGCAAAGAAGTATTTGCCTTCAAATTCATACCGTGATCGTAGCATGCATGGACTCGACTCATATGACTGGGATTTCCATGTAAAAGATTGTGGGCATAAAATGGGTGATCACTGTACATTTCTCTTCTGTTTCGTATTTATATTTCTATTTTACTTCCTCAACTTTACAATATGGACAGGGAAAGACCTAATCTAAAAGCTGCAAAAAAATATTTTGTTTTCAAATTCATACCGTGATCGTAGCATGCATGGTCTCGACTCATATGACTGGCATTTCCATGAAAAAGATTGTGGGTAGAAAATGGGTGATCACTGTACATTTCTCTTCTGTTTCCTATTTATATTTCTATTTTACTTCCTTAATTTAGCATTATGAAGAGGGAAGTCATAATCTAACATCTGCAAAAAAATATTTTGCCTTCAAATTCATAACCTGATCGTAGCATGCATGGACGCGACTCATATGACTGGGATTTCAATGAAAAAGATTGTGGGCAGAAAATGGGTGATCATTGTACATTTCTCTTCTGTTTCCTATTTATATTTATATTTTACCTCGTCAATTTAGCATTAAAGACAGGGAAAGTCCTAATCTAAAATCTGCAAAAAAATATTTTGCCTTCAAATTCATACCGTGATCGTAGCATGCATGGACTCGACTCATATCACTGGGATTTCCATGAAAAAGATTGTGGGCCGAAAATGGGTGATCACTGTACATTTCTCTTGTTTATCCTATTTATATTTCTATTTTACCTCCTCAATTTAGCATTATGGACCGAGAAAGACCTAATCTAAAATCTGCACAAAAATATTTTGCTTTCAAATTCATACCGTGATCGTAGCATGCATGGACTCAACTCATATGACTGGGATTTCCATGAAAAAGTTTGTCGGCAGAAAATGGGTGATCACTGTACATTTCTCTTCTGTTTCTTATTTATATTTATATTTTACCTCCTCAATTTAGCATTATGGACAGGGAAAGACCTAATCTAAGCTCTGCAAAAAAATTTTGCCTTCAAATTCAAAGCATGGACTCAACTCATATGACTGGGATTTCCATGAAAAAGATTGTGGGCCGAAAATGGGTAATCACTGTACATTTCTCTTCTGTTTCCTATTTATATTTCTATTTTACCTCCTCAATTTAGCATTATGGACAGGGAAAGACCTAATCTAAAATCTGCACAAAAATATTTTGCCTTCAAATTCATACCGTGATTGTAGCATGCATAGACTCGACACATATGACTAGGATTTCCTGAAAAAGATTGTGGGCCGAAAATGGGTGATCACTGTACATTTTTCTTCTGTTTCCTATTTATATTTCTATTTTACCTGCTTAATTTAGCATTATGGACAGGGAAAGACCAAATCTAAGATCTGCACAAAAATATTTTGCCTTCAAATTCATAACATGATCGTAGCATGCATGGACTCGACTCATATGACTCGGATTTCCATGAAAAAGATTGTGGGCCGAAAATGGGTAATCACTGTACATTTCTCTTCTGTTTCCTATTTATATTTATATTTTACCTCCTCAATTTAGCATTATGGACAGGGAAAGATCTAATCTAAAATCTGCACAAAAATATTTTGCCTTCAAATTCATAACATGATCGTAGCATGCATGGACTCGACTCATATGACTCGGATTTCCATGAAAAAGATGGTGGGCCGAAAATGGGTAATCACTGTACATTTCTCTTCTGTTTCCTATTTATATTTCTATTTTACCTCCTAAATTTAGCATTATGGACAGGGAAAGACCTAATCTAAAATATGCACAAAAGTATTTTGCCTTCAAATTCATACTGTGATCGTAACATACATGGACTCAACTGATATGACTGGGATTTCCAAGAAAAAGATTGTGGGCCGAAAATGGGTGATCACTGTACATTTCTCTTCCGTTTCCTATTCATATTTCTATTTTACCTCCTCAATTTAGCATTATGGACAGGAAAAGACATAATCTAAAATCTTCAAATAAATATTTTGCCTTCAAATTCATACCGTGATCGTAGCATGCATGGGCTCGACTCATATGACTGGGATTTCCATGAAAAATATTGTGGGCCGACAATGGGTGATCACTGTACATTTCACTTCTGTTTCCTATTTCTATTTCTATTTTACATTCTCAATTTAGCATTATGGACAGGGAAAAAACCTAATCTAAGCTCTGCACAAAAATATTTTGCCTTCAAATTCATACCGTGACCGTAGCATGCATGGACTCGACTCATATGACTGGGATTTCCATGGAAAAGATTGTGGGTGGAAAATGGGTGATTACTGTACATTTCTCTTCTGTTTCCTATTTATATTTATATTTTACCTCCTCAATTTGGCATTATGGACAGGGAAAGACCTAATCTAAGCTCTGCACAAAAATATTTTGCCTTCAAATTCATACCGTGATCGTAGGATGCATGGACTCGACTCATATGACTGGGATTTCCATGAAAAAGTTTGTGGGCCGAAAATGGGTGATCACTGTATATTTCTCTTTTGTTCCCTATTTATATTTATATTTTACCTCCTCAATTTAGCATTATGGATAGGGAAAGACCTAATCGAAGATCTGCACACAAATATTTTGCCTTCAAATTCATACCGTGATCGTAGCATGCATGGATTCGACTCATATGACTGGGATTTCCATGAAAAATATTGTGGGCCGAAAATGGGTGATCACTGTACATTTCTCTTCTGTTTCCTATTTATATTTATATTTTACCTCCTCAATTTGGCATTATGGACAGGGAAAGACCTAATCTAAGCTCTGCACAAAAATATTTTGCCTTCAAATTCATACCGTGATCGTAGCATGCATGGACTCGACTCATATGACTGGGATTTCCATGAAAAAGATTGTGGGCCGAAAATGAGTGATCACTGTACATTTCTCTTCTGTTTCCTATTTATATTTCTATTTTACCTCCTCAATTTAGCATTATGGACAGGGAAAGACATAATCTAAAATCTGCACAAAAATATTTTCCCTTCAAATTCATACCGTGATCGTAGCATGAATTGACTCGACTCATATGACTGGGATTTCCATGAAAAAGATTGTGGGCCGAAAATGGGTGATCACTGTACATTTCTCTTCTGTTTCCTATTTATATTTATATTTTACCTCCTCAATTTAGCATTATGGACAGGTAAAGACCAAATCTAAGATCTGCACAAAAATATTTTGCCTTCAAATTCATACCGTGATCGTAGCATACATGGACTCGACTCATATGACTGGGATTTCCATGAAAAAGATTGTGGGGCGAAAATTGGTGATCACTGTACATTTCTCTTCTGTTTCCTATTTATATTTATATTTTACCTCCTCAATTTAGCATTATGGGCAGGGAAAGTAATTATCTAACCTCTGCACACAAATATTTTGCCTTCAAATTCATACCGTGATCGTAGCATGCATGGACTCGACTCATATGACTGGGATATCTATGAAAAAGATTGTGGGCGGAAAATGGGTGATCACTGTACATTTCTCTTCTGTTTCCTATTTATATTTATATTTTACCTCCTCAATTTAGCATTATGGACTGGGAAAGACCTAATCTAAAATCTGCACAAAAATATTTTGCCTTCAAATTCATACCGTGATCGTAGCATGCATGGACTCGACTCATATGACTGGGATTTCCATGAAAAAGATTGTGGGCCGAAAATGGTTGATCACTTTACATTTCTCTTCTGTTTCCTATTTATATTTATATTTTACCTCCTCAATTTAGCATTATGGACAGGGAAAGACCAAAGCTAAAATCTGCACAAAAATATTTTGCCTTCAAATTCATACCGTGATCGTAGCATGCATGACTCGACTCATATGACTGGGATTTCCATGAAAAAGATTGTGGGCCGAAAATGGGTGATCACTGTACATTTCTCTTCTGTTTCCTATTTATATTTCTATTTTACCTCCTCAATTTAGCATTATGGACAGTGAAAGACATAATCTAAAATCTGCACAAAAATATTTTGTCTTCAAATTAATACCGTGATCGTAGCATGCATTGAATCGAGTCATATGACTGGGATTTACATGAAAAATATTGTGGGCCGAAAATGGGTGATCACTGTACATTTCTCTTCTGTTTCCTATTTATATTTATATTTTACCTCCTCAATTTAGCATTATGGGCAGGGAAAGCAATTATCTAAGTTCTGCACACAAATATTTTGCATTCAAATTCATACCGTGATCGTAGCATGCATGGACTCGACTCATATGACTGGGATTTCCATGAAAAAGTTTGTGGGGCGAAAATTGGTGATCACTGTACATTTCTCTTCTGTTTCCTATTTATATTTATATTTTACCTCCTCAATTTAGCATTATGGGCAGGGAAAGTAATTATCTAAGCTCTGCACACAAATATTTTGCCTTCAAATTCATACCGTGATTGTAGCATGCATGGACTCGACTCATATGACTGGGATTTCCATGAAAAATATTGTGGGCCGAAAATGGGTGATCACTGTACATTTCTCTTCTGTTTTCTATTTATATTTTACCTCCTAAATTTAGCATTATGGACAGGGAAAGAACTAATCTAAGATCTGCACAAAAATATTTTGCCTTCAAATTCATACCGTAATCGTAGCATGCATGGACACGACTCATATGACTGGGATTTACATGAAAAAGATTGTGGGGCGAAAATGGGTGGTCACTGTACATTTCTATTCTGTTTCCTATTTATATTACTATTGTACCTCCTCAATTTAGCATTATGGACAGGGAAAGACCTAATCTAAGATCTGCACAAAAATATTTTGCCTTACAATTCATACCGTGATAGTAGCATGCATGGACTCGACTCATATGACTGGGATTTCCATGAAAAAGATTGTGAGCAGAAAATGGGTGATCACTGTACATTCTCTTCTGTTTCCTATTTATATTTATATTTTACCTCCTCAATTTAGCATTATGGTTAGGGAAAGACCTTATGTAAAATCTGCACAAAAATATGTTGCCTTCAAATTCATACCGTGATCGTAGCATGCATGGACTCGACTCATATGACTGGGATTTCCAAGAAAAAAATTGTGAGCCGAAAATGGGTGATCACTGTACATTTCTCTTTTTTTTCCTATTTATATTTCTATTTTACCTCCTCAATTTAACATTATGGACAGGGAAAGACCTAATCTAATATCTGAACAAAAATATTTTGCCTTCAAATTCATACCGTGATCGTAGCATGCATGGACTCGACTCATATGACAGGGATTCCATGTAAAAGATTGTGGGCCGAAAATGGGTGATCACTGTACATTTCTCTTCTGTTTACTATTTATATTCCTCTTTTACCTCCTCAATTTAGCATTATGGACAGGGAAAGACCTAATCTAATTTCTGCTCAAAAATATTTTGCCTTCAAATTCATACCGTGATCGTAGCATGCATGGACTCGACTCATATGACTGGGATTTCCATGATAAAGATTGTCGGCAGAAAATGGATGATCACTGTACATTTTTTTTCTGTTTCTTATTTATATTTATATTTTACTTCCTCAATTAAGCATTATGGACAGGGAAAGACCTAATATAAGATCTGCAAAAAAATATTTTGCCTTCAAGTTCATACCGTGATCGTAGCATGCATGGACTCGACTCATATGACTGGGATTTCCATGGAAAAGATTGTGGGCACAAAATAGATGTTCGCTGTACATTTGTTTTCTGTTTCCTATTTATATTTATATTTTACTTCCTTAATTTAGCATTATGGACAGGGAAAGACCTAATCTAAGATCTGCAAAAAAATATTTTGCCAACAAATTCATACCGTGACCGTAGCATGCATGGAATTGACTCATATGACTGGGATTTCCATGAAAAAGATTGTGGGGAGAAAATGGGTGATCACTGTATATTTCTCTTCTGTTTCCTATTTATATTTATATTTACTGCCTTAATTTAGCATTATGGTCAGTGAAAGACCTAATCTAAGATCTGTAAAAAAATATTTGGCCTACATATTCATACCGTGATCGTAGCATGCATGGACTTGACTCATATGACTGTGATTTCCATGAAAACGATTGTGGGCAGAAAATGGGTGATCACTGTACATTTCTCTTCTGTTTTGTATTTATATTTCTATTTTACTTCCTCCATTTAGCATTATGGACAGGGAAAGACCTAATCTAAGATCTGCAAAAAAATAGTTTGCCTTCAAATTCATACCGTGATTGTAGCATGCATGGACTCGACTCATATGACTGGGATTTCCATGAAAAAGATTGTGGGCAGAAAATGGGTGATCACTGTACATTTCTCTTCTGTTTCCTATTAATATTTATATTTTACCTCCTCAATTTTGCATTTTGGACCGGGAAAGACCTAATCTAAGATCGGCACAAAAATATTTTGCCTTCAAATTCATACCGTGATCGTAGCATGCATGGACTCGACTCATATGACTGGGATTTCCATGATAAAGATTGTAGGCAGAAAATGGATGATCACTGTATATTTTTTTTCTGTTTCTTATTTATATTTATATTTTACTTCCTCAATTTAGCATTATGGACAGGGAAAGACCTAATCTAAGATCTGCAAAAAAATATTTTGCCTTCAAGTTCATACCGTGATCGTAGCATGCATGGACTCGACACATATGACTGGGATTTACATGAAAAATATTGTGGCCAGAAAATGGGTGATCACTGTACATTTCTCTTCTGTATCTTATTTATATTTCTATTTTACTTCCTCAATTTAGCATTATGGACAGGGAAAGACCTAATCTAATTTCTGCTCAAAAATATTTTGCCTTCAAATTCATACCGTGATCGTAGCATGCATGGACTCGACTCATATGACTGGGATTTCCATGATAAAGATTGTCGGCAGAAAATGGATGATCACTGTACATTTTTTTTCTGTTTCTTATTTATATTTATATTTTACTTCCTCAATTTAGTATTATGGACAGGGAAAGACCTAATCTAAGATCGGCACAAAAATATTTTGCCTTCAAATTCATACCGTGATCGTAGCGTGCATGGACTCGACTCATATGACTGGGATTTCCACGAAAAAGATTGTGGGCCGAAAATGGGTGATCACTGTACATTTCTCTTCTGTTTTCTATTTATATTTAAATTTTCCTTCTTCAATTTAGCATTTTGGACAGGGAATGACCTAATCTAAGATCTGCAAAAAAATATTTTGCCTACAAATTCATACCGTGATCGTAGCATGCATGGACTTGACTCATATGACTGGGATTTCCATGAAAGAGATTGTGGGCAGAAAATGGGCGATCACTGCATATTTCTCTTCTGTTTCCTATTTATATTTCTATTTTACATCCTCAATTTAGCATTATGGACAGGGAATGGCCTAATCTAAGATCTGCAAAAAAATATTTTGCCTTCAAATTCATACCGTGATCGTAGCATGCATGGACTCGACTCATATGACTGGGATTTCCATGAAAAAGATTGTGGGCAGAAAATGGGCGATCACTGTATATTTCTCTTCTGTTTCCTATTTATATTTATATTTTACTTCCTTCATTTAGCATTATGGACAGGGAAAGACCTAAGCTAATATCTGCACAAAAATATTTTGCCTTCAAATTCATACCGTGATCGTAGCATGCAAGGACTCGACTCATATAACAGGGATTTCCATGAAAAAGATTGTGGGCAGAAAATGTGTGATCACTGTACATTTCTCTTCTGTTTCCTATTTATATTTTTTTTTTTTACTTCCTCAATTTAGCATTATGGACAGGGAAAGACCTAATGTAAGCTCTGCAAAAAAATTATTTTGCCTTCAAATTCATACCGTGATCGTAGCATGCATGGACTCGACTCATATGACTGGGATTTCCATGAAAATGATTGTGGGCAGAAAATGGCCGATCACTGTATATTTCTCTTCTGTTTCCTATTTATATTTATATTTTACTTCCTTCATTTAGCATTATGGACAGGGAAAGAGCTAATCTAAAATCTGCACAAAAATATTTTGCCTTCAAATTCATACCGTGATCGTAGCATGCATGGACTCGACTCATATGACTGAGATTTCCATGAAAAAGATTGTGGGCAGAAAATGGGTGATCACTGTACATTTCTCTTGTTTCCTATTTATATTTCTATTTTACTTCCTCAATTTAGCATTATGGACAGGGAAAGACCTAATCTAAGATCTGCACAAAAATATTTTGCCTTCAAATTCATACCGTGATCGTAGCATGCATCGACTCGACTCATATGACTGGGATTTCCATGAAAAAGATTGTGGGCAGAAAATGGGTGATCACTGTACATTTCTCTTGTTTTCTATTTATATTTATATTTTACCTCCTCAATTTAGCATTATGGACAGGGAAAGACCTAATCTAAAATCTGCCCAAAAATATTTTGCCTTCAAATTCATACCGTGATCGTAGCATGCATGGACTCGACTCATATGACTGGGATTTCCATGAAAAAGATTGTGGGCCGAAAATGGGTGATCACTGTACATTTCTCTTCTGTTTCCTATTTATATTTATATTTTACTTCCTCAATTTAGCATTATGGACAGGGAAAGACCTAATCTAAGATCTGCACAAAAATATTTTGCCTTCAAATTAATACCGTGATCGGAGCATGCATGGACTCGACTCATATGACTGGGATTTAGATGAAAAAGATTGTGCGCCGAAAATGGGTGATCACTGTACATTTCTCTTCTGTTTCCTATTTATATTTCTATTTTACCTCCTCAATTTAGCATTATCGCCAGTGAAAGACCTAATCTAAGATCTGCACAAAAATATTTTGCCTTCAAATTCATACCTTGATCGTAGCATGCATGGACTCGACTCATATGACTGGGATTTCCATGAAAAAGATTGTGGGCCGAAAATGGGTGATCACTGTACATTTCTCTTCTGTTTCCTATTTATATTTATATTTTACCTCCTCAATTTAGCATTATCGCCAGTGAAAGACCTAATCTAAGATCTGCACAAAAATATTTTGCCTTCAAATTCATACCGTGATCGTAGCATGCATGTACTCGACTCATATTACTGGGATTTCCATGAAAAAGATTGTGGGCCGAAAATGGGTGATCACTGTACATTTCTCTTCTGTTTCCTATTTATATTTCTATTGTACCTCCTCAATTTAGCATTATGGACAGGGAAAGACCTAATCTAAAATCTGCACAAAAATATTTTGCCTTCAAATTCATACCATGATCGTAGCATGCATGGACTCAACTCACATGACTGGGATTTCCATGACAAAGATTGTGGGCCGAAAATGGGTGATCACTGTACATTTCTCTTCTGTTTACTATTTATCTTTCTATTTTACCTCCTCAATTTAGCATTATGGACAGGGAAAGATCTAATCTAAGATCTGCACAAAAATATTTTGCCTTCAATTTCATACCATGATCGTAGCATGCATGGACTCGACTCATATGACTGGGCTTTCCATTAAAAAGATTGTGGGCCGAAAATGGGTGATCACTGCACATTTCTCTTCTGTTTCCTCTTTATATTTATATTTTACCTCCTCAATTTAGCATTATGGACAGGGAAAGACCTAATCTAAGATCTGCCCAAAAATATTTTGCCTTAAAATTCATACCATGACCGTAGCATGCATGGACTCGACTCATATGACTGGGATTTCCATGAAAAAGATTGTGGGCAGAAAATGGGTGATCACTGTACATTTCTCTTCTGTTTCCTATTTATATTTCTATTGTACCTCCTCAATTTAGCATTATGGACAGGGAAAGACCTAATCTAAAATCTGCACAAAAATATTTTGCCTTCAAATTCATACCATGATCGTAGCATGCATGGACTCAACTCACATGACTGGGATTTCCATGACAAAGATTGTGGGCCGAAAATGGGTGATCACTGTACATTTCTCTTCTGTTTACTATTTATCTTTCTATTTTACCTCCTCAATTTAGCATTATGGACAGGGAAAGATCTAATCTAAGATCTGCACAAAAATATTTTGCCTTCAATTTCATACCATGATCGTAGCATGCATGGACTCGACTCATATGACTGGGCTTTCCATTAAAAAGATTGTGGGCCGAAAATGGGTGATCACTGCACATTTCTCTTCTGTTTCCTCTTTATATTTATATTTTACCTCCTCAATTTAGCATTATGGACAGGGAAAGACCTAATCTAAGATCTGCCCAAAAATATTTTGCCTTAAAATTCATACCATGACCGTAGCATGCATGGACTCGACTCATATGACTGGGATTTCCATGAAAAAGATTGTGGGCAGAAAATGGGTGATCACTGTACATTTCTCTTCTGTTTCCTATTCATATTTCTATTTTACCTCCTCAATTTAGCATTATGGACAGGGAAAGACCTAATCTAAGATCTGCACAAAAATATTTTGCCTTCAAATTCATACCGTGATCGTAGCATGCATGGACTCGACTCATATGACTGGGATTTCCATGAAAAAGATTGTCGGCAGAAAATGGGTGATCACTGTACATTTCTCTTCTGTTTCCTATTCATATTTCTATTTTACCTCCTCAATTTAGCATTATGGACAGGGAAAGACCTAATCTAAGATCTGCACAAAAATATTTTGCCTTCAAATTAATACCGTGATCGGAGCATGCATGGACTCGACTCATATGACTGGGATTTAGATGAAAAAGATTGTGCGCCGAAAATGGGTGATCACTGTACATTTCTCTTCTGTTTCCTATTTATATTTCTATTTAACTCCTCAATTTAGCATTATGGACAGGGAAAGACCTAATCTAAAATCTGCACAAAAATATTTTGCCTTCAAATTCATACCGTGATCGTAGCATGCATGGACTCGACTCATATGACTGGGATTTCCATGAAAAAGATTATGGGCAGAAAATGGGTGATCACTGTACATTTCTCTTCTGTTTACTATTTATCTTTCTATTTTACCTCCTCAATTTAGCATTATGGACAGGGAAAGACCTAATCTAAAATCTGCACAAAAATATTTTGCTTTCAAATTCATACCGTGTTCGTAGCATGCATGACTCGACTCATATGACTGGGATTTCCATTAAAAAGATTGTGGGCCGAAAATGGGTGATCACAGTACATTTCTCTTCTGTTTCCTATTTATATTTATATTTTACCTCCTCAATTTAGCATTATGGACAGGGAAAGACCTAATCTAAAATCTGCACAAAAATATTTTGCTTTCAAATTCATACCGTGTTCGTAGCATGCATGACTCGACTCATATGACTGGGATTTCCATTAAAAAGATTGTGGTCCGAAAATGGGTGATCACAGTACATTTCTCTTCTGTTTCCTATTCATATTTCTATTTTACCTCCTCAATTTAGCATTATGGACAGGGAAAGACATAATCTAATATCTGCACAAAATTATTTTGCCTTTAAATTCATACCGTGATCGTAGCATGCATTGAATCGACTCATATGACTGGGATTTCCATGAAAAAGATTGTGGGAAGAAAATGGGTGATCATTGTACATTTCTCTTCTGTTTCCTATTTATATTTCTATTTTACTTCCTTCATTTAGCATTATGGACAGGGAAAGACCTAATCTAAGATCTGCATAAAAATATTTTGCCTTCAAATTCATACCGTGATCGTAGCATGCATGGACTCGACTCATATGACTGGGATTTCCATGAAAAAGATTATGGGCAGAAAATGGGTGATCACTGTACATTTCTCTTCTGTTTCCTATTTATATTTATATTTTACCTCCTCAATTTAGCATTATGGACAGGGAAAGACCTAATCTAAAATCTGCACAAAAATATTTTGCTTTCAAATTCATACCGTGATCGTAGCATGCATGGACTCGACTCATATGACTGGGATTTCCATGAAAAAGATTGTGGGCCTAAAATGGGTGATCACTGTACATTTCTCTTCTGTTTCCTATTTATATTTCTATTTTACCTCCTCAATTTAGCATTATGGACAGGGAAAGACCTAATCTAAGATCTGCACAAAAATATTTTGCCTTCAAATTCATACCGTGATCGTAGCATGCATGGACTCGACTCATATGACTGGGATTTCCATGAAAAAGATTGTGGGCTGAAAATGGTTGATAACTGTACATTTCTCTTGTCTTCACTATTTATATTTCTATTTTACCTTCTCAATTTAGCATTATGGACAGGGAAAGACCTAATCTAAAATCTTCACAAAAATATTTTGCCTTCAAATTCATACCGTGATCGTAGCATGCATGGACTCGACTCATGACTGGGATTTCCATGAAAAAGATTGTGGGCCGAAAATGGGAGATCACTGTACATTTCTCTTCTGTTTCCTATTTATATTTATATTTTACCTTCTCAATTTAGCATTATGGACAGGGAAAGACCTAATCTAAGATCTGCACAAAAATATTTTGCCTTCAAATTCATACCGTGATCGTAGCATGCATGGACTCGACTCATATGACTGGGATTTCTATGAAAAAGATTGTGGGCCGAAAATGCATGATCACTGTACATTTCTCTTCTGTTTCCTATTTATATTTATATTTTATCTCCTCAATTTAGCATTATGGACAGTGAAAGACCTAATCTAAGATCTGCAAAAAAATATTTTGCCTTCAAATTCATACCGTGATCGTAGCATGCATGGACTCGACTCATATGACTGGGATTTCCATGAAAAAGATTATGGGCAGAAAATGGGTGATCACTGTACATTTCTCTTCTGTTTCCTATTTATATTTATATTTTACCTCCTCAATTTAGCATTATGGACAGTGAAAGACCTAATCTAAAATCTGCACAAAAATATTTTGCTTTCAAATTCATACCGTGATCGGAGCATGCATGACTCGACTCATATGACTGGGATTTCCATTAAAAAGATTGTGGGCCGAAAATGGGTGATCACAGTACATTTCTCTTCTGTTTCCTATTTATATTTATATTTTACCTCCTCAATTTAGCATTATGGACAGGGAAAGACCTAATCTAAAATCTGCACAAAAATATATTGCCTTCAAATTCATACCGTGGTCGTAGCATGCATGAACTCTACTCATATGACTGGGATTTCCATGAAAAAGATTGTGGGCGGAAAATGGGTGATCACTGTACATTTCTCTTCTGTTTCCTATTTATATTTATATTTTACCTCCTCAATTTAGCATTATCACCAGTGAAAGACCTAATCTAAGCTCTGCACAAAAATATTTTGCCTTCAAATTCATACCGTGATCATAGCATGCATGGACTCGACTCATATGACTGGGATTTCCATGAAAAAGATTGTGGGCCGAAAATGGGTGATCACTGTACATTTCTCTTCTGTTTCCTATTTATATTTCTATTTTACCTCCTCAATTTAGCATTATGGACAGGGAAAGACCTAGTCTAAGCTCTGCACAAAAATATTTTGCCCTCAAATTCATACCGTGATCGTAGCATGCATGGACTCGATTCATATGCCTGGGATTTCCATGAAAAACTTTGTGGGCCGAAAATGAGTGATCACTGTACATTTCTCTTCTGTTTCCTATTTATATTTCTATTGTACCTCCTCAATTTAGCAATATGGTCAGTGAAAGAAATAATCTAAAATCTGCACAAAAATATTTTGCCTTCAAATTCATACCGTGATCGTAGCATGCATGGACTCGACTCATATGACTGGGATTTCCATGAAAAAGATTGTGGGCCGAAAATGGTTGATCACTGTACATTTCTCTTCTGTTTCCTATTTATATTTCTATTTTACCAACTCAATTTAGCATTATGGAGAGCGAAAGACCTAATCTAAGATCTGCATAAAAATATTTTCCCTTCAAATTCATACCGTGATCGTAGCATGCATGGACTCGACTCATATGACTGGGATTTCCATGAAAAAGATTGTGGGCACAAAATGGGTGATCACTGTACATTTCTCTTCTGTTTCCTATTTATATTTATATTTTACCTCCTCAATTTAGCATTATGGACAGGGAAAGACCTAATCTAAGATCTGCACAAAAATATTTTGCCCTCAAATTCATACCGTGATCGTAGCATGCATGGGCTCGACTCATATGCCTGGGATTTCCATGAAAAACTTTGTGGGCCAAAAACGGGTGTTCACTGTACATTTCTCTTCTGTTTCCTATTAATATTTCTATTTTACCTCCTCAATTTAGCATTATGGACAGGAAAAGACCTAATCTAAGCACTGCACAAAAATATTTTGCCTTCAAATTCATACCGTGATTGTAGCATGCATGTACTCGACTCATATGACTGGGATTTCCATGAAAAAGATTGTGGGTGGAAAATGGTTGATCACTGTACATTTCTCTTCTTTTTCCTATTTATATTTATATTTTACCTCCTCCATTTAGCATTATGGACAGGGAAAGACCTAATCTAAAATCTGCACAAAAATATTTTGCTTTCAAATTCGTACCATGATCGTAGCATGCATGGAATCGACTCATTTGACTGGGATTTCCATGAAAAAGATTGTGGGCCGAAAATGTGGGATCACTGTACATTTCTCTTCTGTTTCCTATTTATATTTCTATTTTACCTCCTCAATTTAGCATTATGGACAGGGAAAGACCTAATCTGAAATCTGCACAAAAATATTTTGCCTTCAAATTCATACCGTGATCGTAGCATGCATGGACTCGACTCATATGACTGGGATTTCCATGAAAAAGATGGTGGGCACAAAATGGGTGATCACTGTACATTTCTCTTCTGTTTCCTATTTATATTTATATTTTACCTCCTCAATTTAGCATTATCACCAGTGAAAGACCTAATCTAAGCTCTGCACCAAAATATTTTGCGTTCAAATTCATACCGTGATTGTAGCATGCATGGACTCGAATCATATGACTGGGATTTCCATGAAAAAGATTGTGGGCCGAAAATGGGTGGTCACTGTACATATCTCTTCTGTTTCCTATTTATATTTATATTTTACCTCCTCAATTTAGCATTATGGACAGGGAAAGACCTAATCTAAAATCTGCACAAAAATATTTTGCCTTCAAATTCATACCGTGATTGTAGCATGCATGGACTCGAATCATATGACTGGGATTTCCATAAAAAAGATTGTGCGCCGAAAATGGGTGTTCACTGTACATTTCTGTTCTGTTTCGTTTTCATATTTCTATTTTACCTCCTCAATTTAGCATTATGGACAGGGAAAGACCTAATCTAAAATCTGCACAAAAATATTATGCCTTCAAATTCATACCGTGATTGTAGCATGCATGGACTCGACGCATATGACTGGGATTTCCATGAAAAAGATTGTGCGCCGAAAATGGGTGATCACTGTACATTTCTCTTCTGTTTCCTATTTATATTTCTATTTAACTCGTCAATTTAGCATTATGGACAGGGAAAGACCTAATCTAAAATCTGCACAAATATTTTACCTTCAAATTCATACTGTGATCGTAGCATGCATGGACTCGACTCATATGACTGGGATTTCCATGAAAAAGATTGTGGGCAGAAAATGGGTGGTCACTGTACATTTCTCTTCTGTTTCCTATTTATATTTCTATTTTACCTCCTCAATTTAGCATTATGGACAGGGAAAGACCAAATGTAAGATCTGCACTAAAATATTTTGCCTTCAAATTCATACCGTGTTCGTAGCATGCATGGACTCGACTCATATGACTGGGATTTCCATGAAAAAGATTGTTGGCCGAAAATGGGTGATCACTGTACATTTCTCTTCTGTTTCCTATTTATATTTATATTTTACCTCCTCAATTTAGCATTATGGACAGGGAAAGACCTAATCTAAAATCTGCACAAAAATATTATGCCTTCAAATTCATACCGTGATTGTAGCATGCATGGACTCGACTCATATGACTGGGATTTCCATGAAAAAGATTGTGGGCGGAAATTGGTGATCACTGTACATTTCTCTTCTGTTTCCTATTTATATTTATATTTTACCTCCTCAATTTAGCATTATGGACAGGGAAAGACATATTCTAAAATCTGCACAAAAATATTTTTCCTTCAAATTCATACCGTGATCGTAGCATGCATGGACTCGACTCATATGACTGGGATTTCCATGAAAAAGATTGTGGGCCGAAAATGGGAGATCGCAGTACATTTCTCTTCTGTTTCCTATTTATATTTATATTTTACCTCCTCAATTTAGCATTATGGACAGGGAAAGACCTAATCTAAAATCTGCACAAAAATATTAAGCCTTCAAATTCATACCGTGATCGTAGCATGCATGGACTCGACTCATATGACTGGGATTTCCATGAAAAAGATTGTGGGCCGAAAATGGGTGATCACTGTAAATTTCTCTTCTGTTTCCTATTTATAATTATATTTTACCTCCTTAATTTAGCATTATAGACAGGGAAAGACCTAATCTAAGATCTGCACAAAAATATTTTGCCTTCAAATTCATACCGTGATCGTAGCATGCATGGACTCGACTCATATGACTGGGATTTCCATGAAAAAGATTGTGGGCCGAAAATAGGTGATCACTGTACATTTCTCTTCTGTTTCCTATTTATATTTCACCTCCTCAATTTAGCATTATGGACTGGGAATGTCCTAATCTAATATCTGCACAAAATATTTTGCCTCCAAATTCATACCGTGAATGTAGCATGCATGGACTCGACTCATATGACTGTGATTTCCATGAAAAAGATTGTCGGCCGAAAATGGGTGGTCACTGTACATTTCTCTTCTCTTTCCTATTTATATTTATATTTTACCTCCTCAATTTAGCATTATGGACAAGGAAAGACCTAATCTAAGATCTGCACAAAAATATTTTGCCTTCAAATTCATACCGTGATCGTAGCATGCATGGACTCGACTCATATGACTGGGATTTCCATGAAAAAGATTGTGGGCGGAAAATGGGTGATCACTGTACATTTCTCTTCTGTTTCCTATTCATATTTATATTTTACCTCC
Source organism: Acanthosepion lycidas (assembly GCA_963932145.1). Classification (NCBI taxonomy): domain Eukaryota; kingdom Metazoa; phylum Mollusca; class Cephalopoda; order Sepiida; family Sepiidae; genus Acanthosepion; species Acanthosepion lycidas. The sequence goes on along the minus strand of OZ010589.1, from coordinate 3,658,158 downwards.
TCAATTTAGCATTATGGACAGGGAAAGACCTAATCTGAAATCTGCACAAAAATATTTTCCCTTCAATTTCATACCGTGATCGTAGCATGCATTGACTCGACTCATATGACTGGGATTTCCATGAAAAAGTTTGTGGGCCGAAAATGGGTGATCACTGTACATTTCTCTTCTGTTTCCTATTTATATTTATATTTTACCTCCTAAATATAGCATTATGGACAGGGAAAGAACTAATCTAAAATCTGCAGAAAAATATTTTGCCTTCAAATTCATACAGTGAGTGTAGCATGCATGGAATCGACTCATATGACTGGAATTTCAATGAAAAAGATTGTGGGCCGAAAATGGGTGATCACTGTACATTTCTCTTCTGTTTCCAATTTATATTTATATTTTACCTCCTCAATTTAGCAATATGGACAGGGAAAGACATAATCAAAATCTGCACAAAAATGTTTTGCCTTCAAATTCATACCGTGATCGTAGCATGCATGGACTAGACTCATATGACTGGGATTTCCATGAAAAAGATTGTGGGCACAAAATGGGTGATCACTATACATTTCTCTTCTGTTTCCTATTCATATTTCTATTTTACCTCCTCAATTTAGCATTATGGCCAGGGAAAGACCTAATCTAAGCTCTGCACAAAAATATTTTGCTTTCAAATTCATACCGTGAACGTAGCATGCATGGACTCGACTCATATGACTGGGATTTCCATGAAAAAGATTGTGGGCACGAAATGGGTGATCACTGTACATTTCTCTTCTGTTTTCTATTTATATTTATATTTTACCTCCTCAATTTAGCATTATGGACAGGGAAAGACCTAATCTAAGCTCTGCACAAAAATATTTTGCCTTCAAATTCATACCGTGATCGTAGCATGCATGGACTCGACTCATATGACTGGGATTTCCATGAAAAACATTGTGGGCCGAAAATGCGTGATCAATGTACATTTCTCTTCTGTTTCCTATTTATATTTATATTTTACCTCCTTAATTTAGCATTATAGACAGGGAAAGACCTAATCTAAGATCTGCACAAAAATATTTTGCCTTCAAATTCATACCGTGATCGTAGCATGCATGGACTCGACTCATATGACTGGGATTTCCATGAAAAAGATTGTGGGCAGAAAATGGGTGATCACTGTACAATTCTCTTCTGTTTCCTATTTATATTTCTATTTTACCTCCTCAATTTAGCATTATGGACAGGGAAAGACCTAATCTGAAATCTGCACAAAAATATTTTGCCTTCAAATTCATACCGTGATCGTAGCATGCATGGACTCGACTCATATGACTGGGATTTCCATGAAAAAGATTGTGGGCGGAAAATGGGTGATCACTGTACATTTCTCTTCTGTTTCCTATTCATATTTATATTTTACCTCCTCAATTTAGCATTATGGACAGGGAAAGACCTAATCTGAAATCTGCACAAAAATATTTTCCCTACAATTTCATACCGTGATCGTAGCATACATTTACTCGACTCATATGACTGGGATTTCCATGTAAAAGATTGTGGGCCGAAAATGGGTGATCACTGTACATTTCTCTTCTATTTCCTATTTATATTTATATTTTACCTCCTAAATTTAGCATTATGGACAGGGAAAGAACTAATCTAAAATCTGCAGAAAAATATTTTGCCTTCAAATTCATACCGTGATCGTAGCATGCATGGACTTAACTCATATGACTAGGATTTCCATGAAAAAGATTGTGGGCCGAAAATGGATGATCACTGTACATTTCTCTTCTGTTTCATATTTATATTTACATTTTACCTCCTCAATTCAGCATTATACCCAGGGAAAGACCTAATCTAAGCTGTGCACAAAATTATTTTGCTTTCAAATTCATACCGTGATCGTAGCATGCATGGACACGACTCATATGACTGGGATTTCCATGAAAAAGATTGTGGGCCGAAAATGGGTGATAACTGTACATTTCTCTTCTCTTCCCTATTTATATTTCTATTTTACCTCCTCAATTTAGCATTATGGACAGGGAAAGACCTAATCTAAAATCTGCACAAAAATATTTTGCTTTCAAATTCATGCTTTGATCGTAGCATACAATGACTCGACTCATATGACTGGGATTTCCATGAAAAAGATAGTGGGCAGAAAATGGATGATCACTATACATTTCTCTTCTGTTTCCTATTTATATTTATATTTTACCTCCTCAATTTAGCATTATGGACAGGGAAAGACCAAATCTAAGATCTGCACAAAAATATTTTGCCTTCAAATTCATACCATGATCGTAGCATGCATGGACTCGACTCATATGACCGGTATTTCCATGAAAAATTTGTTGGCCGAAAATGGGTGATCACTGTACATTTCTCTTCTGTTTCCTATTTATATTTCTATTCTACCTCCTCAATTTAGCATTATGGCCCGGGAAAGACCTAATCTAAGCTCTGCACAAAAATATTTTGCCTTCAAATTCATACCGTGATCGTAGCATGAATGGACTCGACTCATATGACTGGGATTTGCATGACAAAGATTGTGGGCCGAAAATAGGTGATCACTGTACATTTCTCTTCTGTTTCCTATTTATATTTCTATTTTACATCCTCAATTTAGCATTATGGACAGGGAAAGACCTAACCTAAGCTCTGCACAAAAATATTTTGCCTTCAAATTCATACCGTGATCGTAGCATGCATGGACTCGACTCATATGACTGGGATTTCCATGAAAAAGACTGTTGGCCGGAAATAGATGATCACTGTACATTTCTCTTCTGTTTCCTATTTATATTTTTAAATTCCTCAATTTAGCATTATGGACAGGGAAAGACCTAATCTAAGCTCTGCAGAAAAATATATTGCCTTCAAATTCATACCGTGTTCGTAGCATGCATGGACACAACTCATATGACTGGGATTTCCATGAAAAAGATTGTGGGCCAAAAATGGGTGATCACTGTACATTTCTTTTCTGTTTCCTATTTATATTTTGATTTTACCTCCTCAATTTAGCATTATGGCCCGGGAAAGACATAATCTAAGCTCTGCACAATAATATTTTGCCTTCAAATTCATACCGTGATCGTAGCATGCATGGACTCGACTCATATGACTGGGATTTCCATGAAAAAGACTGTGGGCCGGAAATAGATGATCACTGTACATTTCTCTTCTGTTTCCTATTTATATTTTAACTTCTTCAATTTAGCATTATGGACAGGGAAAGACCTAATCTAAGCTCTGCAGAAAAATATATTGCCTTCAAATTCATACCGTGTTCGTAGCATGCATGGACACAACTCATATGACTGGGATTTCCATGAAAAAGATTGTGGGCCAAAAATGGGTGATCACTGTACATTTCTCTCCTGTTTCTTATTTATATTTATATTTTACTTCCTCAATTTAGCATTATGGACAGGGAAAGACCTAATCTAAGATCTGCAAAAGCATATTTTGCTTTCAAATTCATACCGTGATCGTAGCATGCATGGACTTGACTCATATGACTGGGATTTCCATGAAAAAGATTGTGGGCAGAAAATGGGTGATAACTGTACATTTCTCTTCTGTTTCCTATTTATATTTATATTTTACTTCCTTCATTTAGCATTATGGACAGGGAAACACCTAATCTAAGCTCTGCAAAAAAAAAATGTGCCTTCAAATTCATACCGTGATCATAGCATGTATGGACTCGACTCATATGACTGGGATTTCCATGAAAAAGATTATGGGCAGAAAATGTGTGATCACTGTACATTTCTCTTCGGTTTCCTATTTATATTTATATTTTACTTCCATCATTGAGCATTATGGACATGGAATTCCTAATCTGAGATCTGCAAAAACATATTTTGCCTTCAAATTCATAATGTGATCGTAGCATGCATGGACTCGACTCATCTTACTGGGATTTCCATGAAAAAGAATGTGGGCAGAAAATGGGTGATCACTGTACATTTCTCTTCTGTTTCCTATTTATATTTCTAATTTACCTCCTCAATTTAGCATTATGGACAGGGAAAGACCTAACCTAAGCTCTGCACAAAAATATTTTGCCTTCAAATTCATACCGTGATCGTAGCATGCATGGACTCGACTCATATGACTGGGATTTCCATGAAAAAGACTGTTGGCCGGAAATAGATGATCACTGTACATTTCTCTTCTGTTTCCTATTTATATTTTTAACTTCCTCAATTTAGCATTATGGACAGGGAAAGACCTAATCTAAGCTCTGCAGAAAAATATATTGCCTTCAAATTCATACCGTGTTCGTAGCATGCATGGACACAACTCATATGACTGGGATTTCCATGAAAAAGATTGTGGGCCAAAAATGGGTGATCACTGCACATTTCTTTTCTGTTTCCTATTTATATTTTGATTTTACCTCCTCAATTTAGCATTATGGCCCGGGAAAGACATAATCTAAGCTCTGCACAATAATATTTTGCCTTCAAATTCATACCGTGATCGTAGCATGCATGGACTCGACTCATATGACTGGGATTTCCATGAAAAAGACTGTGGGCCGGAAATAGATGATCACTGTACATTTCTCTTCTGTTTCCTATTTATATTTTTAACTTCCTCAATTTAGCATTATGGACAGGGAAAGACCTAATCTAAGCTCTGCAGAAAAATATATTGCCTTCAAATTCATACCGTGTTCGTAGCATGCATGGACACAACTCATATGACTGGGATTTCCATGAAAAAGATTGTGGGCCAAAAATGGGTGATCACTGTACATTTCTTTTCTGTTTCCTATTTATATTTTGATTTTACCTCCTCAATTTAGCATTATGGCCCGGGAAAGACATAATCTAAGCTCTGCACAATAATATTTTGCCTTCAAATTCATACCGTGATCGTAGCATGCATGGACTCAACTCATATGACTGGGATTTCCATGAAAAAGACTGTGGGCCGGAAATAGATGATCACTGTACATTTCTCTTCTGTTTCCTATTTATATTTTTAACTTCCTCAATTTAGCATTATGGACAGGGAAAGACCTAATCTAAGATCTGCAAAAAAATATTTTGCCTTCAAATTCATACCGTGAACATAGCATGCATGGACTCAATTCATATGACTGGGATTTCCATGAAAAAGATTGTGGGCACGAAATGGGTGATCACTGTACATTTCTCTTCTGTTTCCTATTTATATTTATATTTTACTTCCTTAATTTAGCATTGTGAACAGGGAAAGACCTAATCTAAGATCTGCAAAAAAATATTTTGCCTTCAAATTCATACCGTGTTCGTAGCATGCATGGACACAACTCATATGACTGGTATTTCCATGAAAAAGATTGTGGGCAGAAAATGGGTGATCACTGTACATTTCTCTTCTGATTCCTATTTATATTTATATTTTCTTTCCTTAATTTAGCATTATGGACAGGGAAAGATTTTATCTAAAATCTGCCAAAAAATATTTTGCCTTCAAATTGATACCGTGATCGTAGCATGCATGGACTTGACTGATATAACTGGGATTTCCATGAAAAAGATTGTGGGCCGAAAATGGGTGATCACTGTACATTTCTCTTCTGTTTCCTATTCATATTTCTATTTTACTTCCTTAATTTAGCATTATGGACAGGAAAAGACCTAATCTAAGCTCTGCACAAAAATATTTTGCCTTCAAATTCATACCGTGATCGTAGCATGAATGGACTCGACTCATATGACTGGGATTTCCATGAAAAAGATTGTGGGCCAAAAATGGGTGATCACTGTACATTTCTTTTCTGTTTCCTATTTATATTTTGATTTTACCTCCTCAATTTAGCATTATGGCCCGGGAAAGACATAATCTAAGCTCTGCACAATAATATTTTGCCTTCAAATTCATACCGTGATCGTAGCATGCATGGACTCGACTCATATGACTGGGATTTCCATGAAAAAGACTGTGGGCCGGAAATAGATGATCACTGTACATTTCTCTTCTGTTTCCTATTTATATTTTTAACTTCCTCAATTTAGCATTATGGACAGGGAAAGACCTAATCTAAGATCTGCAAAAAAATATTTTGCCTTCAAATTCATACCGTGAACATAGCATGCATGGACTCAATTCATATGACTGGGATTTCCATGAAAAAGATTGTGGGCACGAAATGGGTGATCACTGTACATTTCTCTTCTGTTTCCTATTTATATTTATATTTTACTTCCTTAATTTAGCATTGTGAACAGGGAAAGACCTAATCTAAGATCTGCAAAAAAATATTTTGCCTTCAAATTCATACCGTGTTCGTAGCATGCATGGACACAACTCATATGACTGGTATTTCCATGAAAAAGATTGTGGGCAGAAAATGGGTGATCACTGTACATTTCTCTTCTGATTCCTATTTATATTTATATTTTCTTTCCTTAATTTAGCATTATGGACAGGGAAAGATTTTATCTAAAATCTGCCAAAAAATATTTTGCCTTCAAATTGATACCGTGATCGTAGCATGCATGGACTCGACTCATATGACCGGGATTTCCATGAAAAATTTGTTGGCCGAAAATGGGTGATCACTGTACATTTCTCTTCTGTTTCCTATTTATATTTCTATTCTACCTCCTCAATTTAGCATTATGGCCCGGGAAAGACCTAATCTAAGCTCTGCACAAAAATATTTTGCCTTCAAATTCATACCGTGATCGTAGCATGAATGGACTCGACTCATATGACTGGGATTTGCATGACAAAGATTGTGGGCCGAAAATAGGTGATCACTGTACATTTCTCTTCTGTTTCCTATTTATATTTCTATTTTACATCCTCAATTTAGCATTATGGACAGGGAAAGACCTAACCTAAGCTCTGCACAAAAATATTTTGCCTTCAAATTCATACCGTGATCGTAGCATGCATGGACTCGACTCATATGACTGGGATTTCCATGAAAAAGACTGTTGGCCGGAAATAGATGATCACTGTACATTTCTCTTCTGTTTCCTATTTATATTTTTAACTTCCTCAATTTAGCATTATGGACAGGGAAAGACCTAATCTAAGCTCTGCAGAAAAATATATTGCCTTCAAATTCATACCGTGTTCGTAGCATGCATGGACACAACTCATATGACTGGGATTTCCATGAAAAAGATTGTGGGCCAAAAATGGGTGATCACTGCACATTTCTTTTCTGTTTCCTATTTATATTTTGATTTTACCTCCTCAATTTAGCATTATGGCCCGGGAAAGACATAATCTAAGCTCTGCACAATAATATTTTGCCTTCAAATTCATACCGTGATCGTAGCATGCATGGACTCGACTCATATGACTGGGATTTCCATGAAAAAGACTGTGGGCCGGAAATAGATGATCACTGTACATTTCTCTTCTGTTTCCTATTTATATTTTTAACTTCCTCAATTTAGCATTATGGACAGGGAAAGACCTAATCTAAGCTCTGCAGAAAAATATATTGCCTTCAAATTCATACCGTGTTCGTAGCATGCATGGACACAACTCATATGACTGGGATTTCCATGAAAAAGATTGTGGGCCAAAAATGGGTGATCACTGTACATTTCTTTTCTGTTTCCTATTTATATTTTGATTTTACCTCCTCAATTTAGCATTATGGCCCGGGAAAGACATAATCTAAGCTCTGCACAATAATATTTTGCCTTCAAATTCATACCGTGATCGTAGCATGCATGGACTCGACTCATATGACTGGGATTTCCATGAAAAAGACTGTGGGCCGGAAATAGATGATCACTGTACATTTCTCTTCTGTTTCCTATTTATATTTTTAACTTCCTCAATTTAGCATTATGGACAGGGAAAGACCTAATCTAAGATCTGCAAAAAAATATTTTGCCTTCAAATTCATACCGTGAACATAGCATGCATGGACTCAATTCATATGACTGGTATTTCCATGAAAAAGATTGTGGGCAGAAAATGGGTGATCACTGTACATTTCTCTTCTGATTCCTATTTATATTTATATTTTCTTTCCTTAATTTAGCATTATGGACAGGGAAAGATTTTATCTAAAATCTGCCAAAAAATATTTTGCCTTCAAATTGATACCGTGATCGTAGCATGCATGGACTTGACTGATATAACTGGGATTTCCATGAAAAAGATTGTGGGCCGAAAATGGGTGATCACTGTACATTTCTCTTCTGTTTCCTATTCATATTTCTATTTTACTTCCTTAATTTAGCATTATGGACAGGAAAAGACCTAATCTAAGATCTGCAAAAAAAAATTTTGCCTTCAATTTCTTATCGTGATCGTAGCATTTAAGTACTTGACTCATATGGCTGGGATTTCCATGAAAAAGATTGTGGACAGAAAATGGGTGATCACTGTACATTTCTCTTCTGTTTCCTCTTTATATATATATTTTACTACCTTAATTTAGGATTATGGTCAGGGAAAAACCTAATCTAAGATCTGCAAAAAAATACTTTGCCTTCAAATTCATACCGTGATCATAGCATGCATGGACTCGACTCATATGACTGGGATTTCCATGAAAAAGATTGTGGGCACAAAATGGGTGATCACTGTACATTTCACTTCTCTTTCCCATTACTATTTCTATTTTACTTTCTCAATTTAGCATTATGGACAGGGAAAGGCCTCATCTAAAATCTGCAAAAAAATATTTTGTCTTCAAATTCATACCGTGATCGTAGCATGCATGGACTCGAATCATATGACTGGGATTTCCATGAAAAAGATTGTGGGCCCAAAATGGGTGAGCACTGTACATTTCTCTTCTGTTTCCCATTACTATTTCTATTTTACTTCCTCAATTTAGCATTATGGACAGGGAAAAACTTAATCTAAAATCAGCAAAAAAATATTTTGCCTTCAAATTCATATCGTGATCGTAGCATGAATGGACTCGACTCATATGACTGGAATTTTCCATGAAAAAGATAGTGGGCACAAAATGGGTGATCACTGTATATTTCTCTTCTGTTTCCTATTTATATTTCTATTTAACTTCCTTAATTTAGAATTATGGACAGGGAAAGACCTAATCTAAGATCTGCAAAAAAAAATTTTGCCTTCAAATTCATATCGTGATCGTAACATGCATGGACTTGACTCATATGACTGGGATTTCCATTAAAAAGATTGTGGGATAGAAAATGGGTGATCACTGTACATTTCTCTTCTGTTTCCTATTTATATTTTTATTTTACTACATCAATTTAGCATTATGGACAGGGAAAGACCTAATCTAAGCTCTGCAGAAAAATATATTGCCTTCAAATTCATACCGTGTTCGTAGCATGCATGGACACAACTCATATGACTGGGATTTCCATGAAAAAGATTGTGGGCCAAAAATGGGTGATCACTGCACATTTCTTTTCTGTTTCCTATTTATATTTTGATTTTACCTCCTCAATTTAGCATTATGGCCCGGGAAAGACATAATCTAAGCTCTGCACAATAATATTTTGCCTTCAAATTCATACCGTGATCGTAGCATGCATGGACTCGACTCATATGACTGGGATTTCCATGAAAAAGACTGTGGGCCGGAAATAGATGATCACTGTACATTTCTCTTCTGTTTCCTATTTATATTTTTAACTTCCTCAATTTAGCATTATGGACAGGGAAAGACCTAATCTAAGCTCTGCAGAAAAATATATTGCCTTCAAATTCATACCGTGTTCGTAGCATGCATGGACACAACTCATATGACTGGGATTTCCATGAAAAAGATTGTGGGCCAAAAATGGGTGATCACTGTACATTTCTTTTCTGTTTCCTATTTATATTTTGATTTTACCTCCTCAATTTAGCATTATGGCCCGGGAAAGACATAATCTAAGCTCTGCACAATAATATTTTGCCTTCAAATTCATACCGTGATCGTAGCATGCATGGACTCGACTCATATGACTGGGATTTCCATGAAAAAGACTGTGGGCCGGAAATAGATGATCACTGTACATTTCTCTTCTGTTTCCTATTTATATTTTTAACTTCCTCAATTTAGCATTATGGACAGGGAAAGACCTAATCTAAGATCTGCAAAAAAATATTTTGCCTTCAAATTCATACCGTGAACATAGCATGCATGGACTCAATTCATATGACTGGTATTTCCATGAAAAAGATTGTGGGCAGAAAATGGGTGATCACTGTACATTTCTCTTCTGATTCCTATTTATATTTATATTTTCTTTCCTTAATTTAGCATTATGGACAGGGAAAGATTTTATCTAAAATCTGCCAAAAAATATTTTGCCTTCAAATTGATACCGTGATCGTAGCATGCATGGACTTGACTGATATAACTGGGATTTCCATGAAAAAGATTGTGGGCCGAAAATGGGTGATCACTGTACATTTCTCTTCTGTTTCCTATTCATATTTCTATTTTACTTCCTTAATTTAGCATTATGGACAGGAAAAGACCTAATCTAAGATCTGCAAAAAAAAATTTTGCCTTCAATTTCTTATCGTGATCGTAGCATTTAAGTACTTGACTCATATGGCTGGGATTTCCATGAAAAAGATTGTGGACAGAAAATGGGTGATCACTGTACATTTCTCTTCTGTTTCCTCTTTATATATATATTTTACTACCTTAATTTAGGATTATGGTCAGGGAAAAACCTAATCTAAGATCTGCAAAAAAATACTTTGCCTTCAAATTCATACCGTGATCATAGCATGCATGGACTCGACTCATATGACTGGGATTTCCATGAAAAAGATTGTGGGCACAAAATGGGTGATCACTGTACATTTCACTTCTCTTTCCCATTACTATTTCTATTTTACTTTCTCAATTTAGCATTATGGACAGGGAAAGGCCTCATCTAAAATCTGCAAAAAAATATTTTGTCTTCAAATTCATACCGTGATCGTAGCATGCATGGACTCGAATCATATGACTGGGATTTCCATGAAAAAGATTGTGGGCCCAAAATGGGTGAGCACTGTACATTTCTCTTCTGTTTCCCATTACTATTTCTATTTTACTTCCTCAATTTAGCATTATGGACAGGGAAAAACTTAATCTAAAATCAGCAAAAAAATATTTTGCCTTCAAATTCATATCGTGATCGTAGCATGAATGGACTCGACTCATATGACTGGAATTTTCCATGAAAAAGATAGTGGGCACAAAATGGGTGATCACTGTATATTTCTCTTCTGTTTCCTATTTATATTTCTATTTAACTTCCTTAATTTAGAATTATGGACAGGGAAAGACCTAATCTAAGATCTGCAAAAAAAAATTTTGCCTTCAAATTCATATCGTGATCGTAACATGCATGGACTTGACTCATATGACTGGGATTTCCATTAAAAAGATTGTGGGATAGAAAATGGGTGATCACTGTACATTTCTCTTCTGTTTCCTATTTATATTTTTATTTTACTACATCAATTTAGCATTATGGACAGGGAAAGACCCAATCTAAGATCTGCAAAAAAATATTTTCCCTTCAAATTCATACCGTGATCGTAGCATGCATGGACTCGTCTCGTATGACTGGGATTTCCATGAAAAAGATTGTGGGCAGAAAATGTGTGATAACTGTACATTTCTCTTCTGTTTCCTATTTATATTTAACTTCATTAATTTAGCATTATGGACAGGGAAAGACATAATCTAAGATCTGCAAAAAAATATTTTGCCTTCAAATTCATATCTTGATCGTAGCATGCATGGACTCGAATCTTATGACTGGGATTTCCATGAAAAATATTGTGGGCAGAAAATGGGTGATCACTGTACACTTCGCTTCTGTTTCCTATTTATATTCATATTTTACTTCCTTAATTTATCATTGTGGACAGGGAAAGACCTAATTAAAGATCTGCAAAAAAATCGTTCGCCTTCAAATTCATACCGTGATCGTAGCATGCATGGACTCGACTCATATGACTGGGATTTCCATGAAAATATTGTGGGCACAAAATGGGTGATCTCTGTGCATTTCTCTGTTTCCTATTTATATTTATATTTTACTTCCTTAATTTAGCATTATGGACAGGGAAAGACTCAATCTAAGATCTGCAAAAAAATATTTTGCCTTCAAATTCATACCGTGATCATAGCATGCATGGACTCCACTCATATGACTGGGATTTCGATGAAAAAGATTTTGGGCAGAAAATTGGTGATCACTGTACATTCCTCTTCTGTTTCCTATTTATATTTCTATTTAACTTCCTTAATTTAGCATTGTGGACAGGAGAAGACCTAATCTAAGAGCTGCAAAAAAATATTTTGCCTTCAAATTCATACTGTGATCGTAGTATGCATGGACTCGACTCATATGACTGGGATTTCCATGAAAAAGATTGTGGGCAGATAATGGGTGATCTCTGTGCATTTCTCTTCTGTTTCCTATGTATATTTCTATTTTACTTCCCTAATTTAGCATTATGGACCGGGAAAGACCTAGTCTAAGATCTGCAAAAAAATATTTTGCCTTCAAATTCATACCGTGATTGTAGCATGCATGGACTAGATTCATATGACTGGGATTTCCTTCAAAAAATTTTGGGCAAAAATGGGTGATCACTGTGCATTTCTCTTCTGTTTCCTTTTTATATTTATATTTTACTTCCTTAATTTAGCATTACGGACTGTTAAAGGCCTAATCTAAGATCTGCAAAAAATATTTTGAATTCAAATTCATGCCGTGAACGTAGCATGCATGGACTCGAGTCATATGACTGGGATTTCCATGAAAAAGATTGTGGGCACAAAATGGGTGATCACTGTACATTTCTCTTCTGTTTCCCATTACTATTTCTATTTGACTTCCTCAATTTAGCATTATGGACAGGAAAAAACATAATCTAGGATCTGCAAAAAAATATTTTGCCTTCAAATTCATACCATGATCGTAGCATGCATGGACTCGACCTCATATGACTGGGATTTCCATGATAAAGATTGTTGGCACAAAATGGGTGATCGCTGTACATTTCTCTTCTGTTTCCTATATACATTTGTATTTTACTTTCATCAATTTAGCATTATGGGCAGGGAAAGACCTAATCTAAAATCTGCAAAAAAATATTTTGCCTTCAAATTCATACCGTGATCGTAGCATGCATGGACACGTCTCGTATGACTGGGATTTCCATGAAAAAGATTGTGGGCAGAAAATGAGTGATCACTGTACATTTCTCTTCTGTTTCCTTTTTATATTTCTATTTTACTTCCTCAATTTAGCATTATGGACAGGAAAAGACCTAATCTAAGATCTGCAAAAAAATATTTTGCCTTCAAATACATACCGTGATCGTAGCATGCTTGGACTTGGCTCATATGACTGGGATTTCCATGAAAAAGATTGTGGGCAGAAAATGCGTGATCACTGTACAATTCTCTTCTGTTTCCTATTTATATTTCTATTTAAATGCCTTAATTTAGCATTTTGGTCAGGGAAAGTCTTAATCTAAGCTCTGCAAAAAAATATTTTGCCTTCAAATTCCTACCCTGATCGTAGCATGCATGGACTCGAGTCATATGACTGGGATTTCCATGACAAAATAAGTGGGCACAAAATGGGTGATCACTGTATATTTCTCTTCTGTTTCCTATTTATATTTCCATTTTACTTCCTTAATTTAGCATTATGGACAGGGAAGATTAATCTAAGATCTGCAAAAAAATATTTTGCCTTCAAATTCATACCGTGATCGTAGCATGCATGGACTCGACTCATATGATTGGGATTTCCATGAAAAAGATTGTGGGGAGAAAATGGTTGATCACTGTACATTTCACTTCTGTTTCCTATTGCTATTTCTATTTTACTTCCTTAATTTAGAATTATGGACAGGGAAAGACCTAATCTAATATCTGCAAAAAAATATTTTGCTTTCAAATTCATACCGTGATTGTAGCATGCATGGATTCGACTCATATGACTGGGATTTCTATGAAAAAGATTGTGGGCAGAAAATGGGTGATCACTGTACATTACTCTTCTGTTTCCTATTTATATTTATATTTTACTTCCTTGATTTAGCATTATGGACAGGGAAAGACCTAATCTAAGATCTGCAAAAAAATATTTTGCCTTCAAATTCATACCGTTATCTTTTCGGACACCGTAAAGTAACAACGGTGACAGAAGTGACATGTTCGAAACTGCATTTTGACGCATGAAAGCGAACGAAAAATGCTTGTAGCCATGCACAGAGTGAGAGATTCCACACAATTTGATACCAATTTGGAAGAGATTCCAACTACTGGAAAAAATTTATAAAGCAATGAATTGGGGGACGCCCCCTTAGGTTTGGTGCACATGAGAATTTCAAGAAAGTCACTAACGCTAGGTCTCGAATCGTCGAAGGTCAGTCCCTCCCCACAGAAGTGACTGAAATAAACATTTGACTGATGGAGTCAGCAGGAAATTCCACACAATCTGACATCTATATCATGAGGATCCCCTAGAGAGGAAAAAGTAGATATGCGATCTCTTCGGGCTAACCGCTTTTCAGAAACTTTAAAGTGCCAACGGTGACAGCAGTGACATGGTCGAAGCTGCAGTTTGCCGCATGAAAGCGAACGAAAAATGCTCGTAGCCATGCAAAGATTGAGAGATTCCACACAATTTGATACCAATTTGGAAGAGATTCCAGCTACTGGAAAAAATTTATAAAGCAATGAATTGGGAGAGGACACCCCAGTTTTGGTGCGCATGAAAATTCCAACAAAGTCACTAACGCTAGGTCCCGAATCTTCGAAGGTCACTCCCTCCCCACACAAGCGACTGAAGTAAACCTTTGTATGATGGAGTCTGCAGGAAATTCCCCACAATCTTACATCTATCTCATGAGGATCCCCTAGAGAGGAAAAAATAGAGATGCCATCTCTTCTAGCAAACCGCTTTTCGGACATTGTAAAGTGCCAATGGTGACAGCAGTGACATAGTCGAAGGTGCAGTTTCCGCATGAAAGCGAACAAAAAATGCTTGTAGCCATGCACAGAGTGAGAGATTCCACACAATTTGATACCAATTTGGAAGAGTTTCCAGCTACTGGAAAAAATTTATATAGCAATGAATTGGGGGATGCACCCCCAGTTTTGGTGCGGATGAAAATACCACCAAATTCACTAACGCTCGGTCCCGAATCGTCGAAGGTCACTCCCTCCCCACAGCAGCGACTGAAATAAACCTTTGACTGATGTAGTCAGCAGGAAATTCCCCACAATCTGACATCTATCTCCTGAGGATCCCCTGGAGAGAAAAAAACTGGAATGTGATCTCTTTGAGCAAACCGCTTTTCGGACACCGTACGGTGACAGCAGTGACATGGTCGAAGCTGCAGTTTGCCGCATGAAAGCGAACAAATAATGCTTGTAGCCGTGGACAGAGTGAGAGATTCCAAACAATTTGATACCAATTTGGAAGATATTCCCGCTACTGGAAAAAAATTTATAAAGCAATGAATTGGGGGAACCCCTGCCCAGTTTTGATGCGTATGCAAATACCAACAAATTCACTAACGCTAGGTCCCGAATCGTCGAAGGTCACTCCCTCCCCACTCAAGCGACTGAAATAAACCTTTGACTGACGGAGTCAGCAGGAAATTCCACACAATCTGACATCTCCTGAGGATCCCCAAGAGAGGAAAAAGTAGAAATGGGATCTCTGCGAGCAAACCGCTTTTCGGACACCGTAAAGTGCCAACGGTGACAGCAGTGACATGGTCGAAGCTGCAGTTTGCCGAATGAAAGCGAACGAAAAATGCTTGTAGCCATGCACAGAGTGAGAGATTTCACACAATTTGATACCTATTTGGAAGAGATTCCAGCTACTGGAAAAAAATTATAAAGCAATGAATTGGGGGAGGCCCCCCCCAGTTTTGGTGCGCATGAAAATTCCAACAAATTCACTAACGCTAGGTCCCGAATCGTCGAAGGTCAGTCCCTCCCCACACAAGCGACTGAAATAAACATTTGACTGATGTAGTCAGCAGGAAATTCCCCACAATCTGACATCTATCTGATGAAGATCCCCTGGAGAGGAAAAAATAGAAATGCGATCTCTTCGAGCAAACCGCTTTTCGGACACCGTAAATTGCCAGCGTTGACATGATCAAAGCTAGACTTTGCACTGTAAAAGCTGCTGACAAATTCTTGTAGACATGGACAGAGTGAGAGATTTTGCACAATTTAATACCAATTTTGAAGAGATTTCATCTGCTGGAAAAAAGTTATAAAGCAGGGAAATGGTGAGGGATCCCCCAGTTTTGGCCCACTTCAAAATTCCGACAAATTCACTACATGAGGTCCCGTATCGTTGAACGTCACTCCCTCCCTACACAAGGGACTGAAATAATTCTTTGACTCATTGATTAAGCAGGAAATTCCTCACAATCTGATATCTATTTCATGAGGATCCCCTCGAGAGGAAAAACTTGAAATGGGATCTCCTTGAGCAAACCGCTTTTCGGACACTGTAAATTGCCCACGGTGACAGCAGCGACACACTCGAAGCTACACTTTGCACTATAAAAGCAAATGAAAAATGCTTGTAGACATCGACAGAGTGAGAGATTTCGCACAATTTTATACCAATTTTGAAGAGATTTCATCTGCTGGAAAAAATTTATAAAGCAGGGATATGGTGAGAGATCCCCCAGTTTTTGGTCCGCATGAAAATTCCAACAAATTCAATAACACAAGGTCCCGTATCCTCGAACATCACTCCCTCCCTACAGAAGTGACTGAAATAATTCTTTGACTCCTGCATTAAGCAGGAAATTCCACACAATGTGATATCTATTTTATGAGGGTTCCTTAGATGGGAAAAATTTGTATTGCAATCTTATCGAGCAAACCGGTTTCCGAACACTGTCAGTTATCAAAGGCCACAGCATCTACATGGTTGTTGCTGTATCGTGTCTATTAAACCTATTTTAAAATCATTCTAGACAGGCCTGTGTCGAGACATTCAGCCCAATTTAATATCAAAAATTGAAGTTATTTCACTTACTGGATAAAAGTTAAGTAGTGAAAATGTGTGATCACCCAGTTACGGTCCGCATGAAAAATCCCACAATTCTACTAACCCAAGTTACCGTATCATCTAAGGCCTTCTCTCCCTACTCAATCTACTTAAATAATTCTTTCATACATGGATTAAGCAAGAAATTCCGCTCAATCTCATATCTATTTTATGAGGGCTCCATAGAGGGGCAAAGTTCAAATGCAATCTTATCGAGCAAACCGGTTTTCGGACACTGTAAACTTTGAAAGGGCACAGCTGCGACATGGTCGATGCTTTACTTTGCTCTATTAAGCCAAATTTGAAATCCCTCAAGACAGGCATGAGTCGACAAATTCTGCACAATTTAATACTTGCACTAAAAGATTGCAATTGTTTTTTTTTATTTTCTCATGTATCAAACTACATTAGAATCAATAATAAAATCAATATGAATAAAAATTTTGGAAAATACCATTTTTGAGGTTTCTATTACTAGTAGGGGCTAAAACCTCGATCTTCGATGTCTGATTTAAGGCTTATATCTTGCAAAAAATGATTGCCATTGTTTTTTTTCTTTTCTTACCCATCAAACCACATAAGAATCAATAACAAAATCCAAAAATAAAAAATTTTGGAAAATGGTATTTTTGAGGCTTCTCTTACTACTAGGGGCTAAAACCACTATCTTCGATGTCTGATTTAAGGCATATATCTTGCATGAAAAGGATTGCTATTGTTTTTTTTTCTTTTCTTACTCATCTAACTACATTAGAATCAATAATAAAATGAATATGAATAAAAAGTTTTGGAAATTGGCATTTTTGAGGCTTCTATTACTATGAGGGTTTAAAACCGCTATCTTCCATGTCTTATTTAAGGCATATATCTTGCACGAATATGATTGCAATTGTTTTTTTCTTATCTTATGCATCTAACTACATAAGAATTAATAATAAAATCAATATGAATAAAAAATTTTGATCCCCCAGTTTTGGGCCTCATGAAAATCCCAACAAATCCACTAACACAAGTCGACGTATCATCAAACGCCACATTGTCCATACTTAAGCAACTGGAAAAATTCTTTTATACATGGATTAAGCAAGAAATTAAGAAGAAATGCAGACCCATTGAGCAAACCGGTTTTCGGACATCTTAATTGTTAAAGGACACAACAGTGACATTGTCAAAGCTGCACTTTGCTCGATTCAACCAAATGAAAAATCCTTGTAGACATGGATGTATTGATAAATTTCCTACAATACTAATTTTTAAAATATTTCATTTAATGGAAAAAGTGGGTTGACAACTCTAAAACTCTGTAGAATGCAGTGTGTATTATACAATGCACTGGCTGATAGGTTGAGTAGCACTGGCATTGAATTACATTGCCTTTCATTGTATCATTCTCATCATTTTATGTTGCCAGCAGACTCATTCATACATTACATTCGAGGTAACAACAGTTTCATGATGTTTTTTTCCTTTTTTTTTTTTTTTTTTTGGAATAATGTTAACCCTGTGCAAGGCTCAAAAGCCACTCAGTTTATGAGGATATATGGGGAAGATAACTGTTGACTCTAGACTCAAACAGGTTAAGCTTGTTGGGATTGGGTAAGCATTCTCTTGTGAGTCAAATCAACAAAGCAACATTTCATGGCATCTACAGCTAGACTTTTACATATTTTGTATTATGAGATATCTGACAGAGTCCTTTTCCACAAGTGCGGGAGGGTGAAATCATGCAGTGTACTGTTTATTCTAATGGTATTGGCAATTAATTATCACCATTATACTATTCTCACTCCCAAAGAAGGAAACCATCCACTATCCTATCCCAAATGTGTCAGTAATATCACAGTTTTATCTCATGGGTTACTAAGGAGTTTCTTGAATTAATCCAATATCCATGTGACTAATATAAATTAAGTTCTCTCTTATTGATATAGATTTGGTTAAAAGAGAATCCATTTTTCTGATGATGCTATTTCATTTTTTTCACTATTTTATCAAGTTCTTCCCATGCTAATGCTGGGAGTGACTTCAGACTTTTGAATATATATATATATATATATATATATATATATATATATATATATATATATATATATATATATATTACAAGTAGATAAAATTCAATACCCCATAGGATAAAGAGCCATTTTACCCAGAACCAGCTTGTCAACACCAAGAAGTTAGATAAAGAAATGAATCAATGTTTTTGTAAATATGAAGAAAGAGGGGGGAAATTAACAACTAGGAGTAAATGTATTTAAAAAGACAAGCCCATTGTGGGTGAAATGGCTATATATCATATGGGGTATTGAATTTTATCTACAGTAATTCCTGTTTGCTTTATAATAAATATATTGAGATCTCTTCTGTGGATCAGTCTTAATATTTTATATTACGAGGATTCACATGGATTACTTACTATATATATATATATTTAAAGTATGCTATATTTATGAGCTATAACTGCCTCAGCAAGTTGGCATAGTACTCACCATTGATGGTAACTCCTAAACCGTATTTGTCTGCAAACATTTATTGGTATTTTTTAAATAATCGTGTACATTTACACCAGAATGGAAATTTTCATTACAATTGGTTTCTGGGGCTTAATATGCAAATTTACTGAAAAATGACCCTGGATCTTTACTGACTGAGCATAAAAACACAATAATATTTGACTAATTAATTTAATGAAATTACTTATTATTCAACATTCTAGTATTATCACTTAATAAACATTAAAGAATTTAACACTGAAAAATGATGAGACCTCAAAAAACAGAAACGTGATTCTACAGAAGGATACTGAGGATACCAAGGACTGAATATGTAAGCAACAAGTAAGAATTAAGTTTTAAAGAAAATGGAAACCAGAAGGAAACTTATACTTAACATATGTTGATAGTTGAAATTTCCTTGGCACATAATGAGTAAAGAGGGCTTGGCAAATCTGATACTCGCAAGAAGGCAAGAGGGACAGAGGAAAATAATGTATAACCTATTTAGTAAGCTTGAGTAAATGGAACAAGGTTTAGGAGAAATAACAAAAAAATGAATTATTAAGAGCTATGAAGGATAGGAAGTTGTGGAAAGCCATGATTGCCTACATCATGAAGAGAGGAAGTCAGCTTTTAAGACATCCATTTTGCTATTAACTTCTTTCAAGGAATCTTTGAGTAGATTGTAACTTATAGCTTTATCATTTATTATTTCAGATCCTTGTTTCCCAGTTGGTGCTTTCATTCACATCAATGTTCCCTGAAAGAAAACAAGGTGTGCCCCACATTAACAGGACAGTAATTTATGGATCATTTTTATATTCAAAAAAATCTTTCTTTTTAAAAGTTAAAGACACCAAGCAATGTAATGTCTAAAAAAAAGAAATTAATGCTTATTTCAGGAGACCTCTGTATTATTTTCCTATTTTCAAATTTCATGATTAATGATTTCCTTATTAAAATTTAAAGTATGCCCCAGAATTTCAGTTATTCTACAAGTGTGTCCTGAATTAAAAAAAAAATGTTTGTGAAATACAAAGAGTTTAGATTGGATTAAAGCTAAAAGTAACAAGACCTCAACAGAATCCAGAGATGGAAATAGGATATGATGGGTCCTGATCTGGCATCTCATCTACTGTCACTTTCTCACAGATGTACCTTTGCTTCCCTCTGTCTTTTCTACAAGTATTTTCACAGCAACTGCTCTGATGAACTACTTTCTCTGGTTCCCAAACTGCATGAATTCAAGCATGCTACTAGGTTGAAATGATTAAATATATCCGTCTCTTCTACTCGAATAGCTTCTTATCTTGCACTTCCCATCTGTGGAACTCCCTTCCTCTTAGTTGCTTCCCTAATAGCTACAATCTTCAAATATGCATATGTCAATAGACATGTTCTAATGCTTTGTTT
Source organism: Acanthosepion lycidas (assembly GCA_963932145.1). Lineage (NCBI taxonomy): Eukaryota > Metazoa > Mollusca > Cephalopoda > Sepiida > Sepiidae > Acanthosepion > Acanthosepion lycidas. Next base: position 3,637,241 of record OZ010589.1, on the reverse strand, counting down.
CCCGTCTTTCTCTTTCTTCTTTCCTCAAACACACCACTTTACTCTTGCTCTCATTCACTGTACCACCTACGTGCTAGTAGGACTTCCACCTTGCATGGAGTGAAATGCTAAAAAAGACAACAAAAAAACATACCCACCTTACAAGACACCAACATGCAGAGTCACCTGTCACTTTATTTTCTGATTGTATACACCAGCAAACATTTTCATGAAGAGGAGATGAGATGGTCGGATGAGCAAATCAAAACTGAAAATGCCATAAACAAAGGAAATTATTCAATTAATATTCTAGTATTAAAAAAATCAAACTGCTGGATACATTCATCAAAATCAATAAATGGAACAGATCAATAGTTATATATGGTATCAGACTATTGATAAATGCAGGGCTAATATCATTCTTCAGTCAAACAAATTGCTAACAAAAATTGATTTCAATTGCTTCATCAATTTAGTTTTTGATTTTGGATTATTTTTATAATTATTTTAATTACATAACATTGTGTTTAATAAAATTCTAAATGTCAAATTTACCATTTATTTTTCATCTTGTAATTTAAATATGAATGTAATGACTGCTATTTTTTCTGTGACTTTCTTTATTTACAAAGTGTATTCCTTTTCCACAACTGTTCCTAAGTGATTCTTGTAATGCTTTGCAATTGCAAAGACAAGTTTGTCAGATGAACGACTACTTATTTCTCTACATATTTAACTATCCTGCTCAATTACCCCCCCACCCCATTGGTGGCACTCACAGAAGATCAGACAGGAAGAGTCTGATGCCTTGCTGTATGATTGCTACAAATTCATGGGTATAAATTGGATGCTAAAAATAAATGGTTATTATTCAGAGAAAAATAGATATTTTTTTTAGTGATGTGTATATAGTCCAAAAGGATATTAATATGCATACAAAATTTGATTAACCAATGATTAGCTGAGACAGCTTCTCTGTTGACCAATCAGAGAACAGAATTATGTAACTTTATCTTATACATGAATGTCCAGGTGCTACAACGTTATCAGCAGAGAAAATAGAATTAAAAAGTCAATTTGGTTCGGTTGTTTTTTTTATGAGTCAAATGGCTTGTTTAATATCAAAATCTAAATATTAAAAATTCAAATCATGAAATAATATCATTCTTTTGAATTATTTATAAATTAAAGAGAATGATTTTATTTCATGGTTAAATTATAATTACGTATCTGCATTTTTGAAACAAATAACCTAACAAAATCAAATAAGAAGTAAAAACTTGTTTCTCTTTTCAATAAATGAAATTAATCATACCAAATTGTTTGTTTTTTTTAAATTTTAAAAATCTTTTTTGACAATCTGTGCCATGTTTTCAATTTTGCTATATGACCCGGAGGATAAATTTTTATTAATTTTACTATAAATATGTATCTTTCATACTTTTTTTTATGAAAATATATTGTTTGTGACCTTATGTATAAAGTACAGCTATACAGGGGAGTTAACCATTTTTACCTATTCTTCTTACATGCCTCAACTTCAAACAGTAACCCTCTACATTGAGTAGCTCTTGAGCCTTGTTTTAGGTGAACAATTAGTTAAAAAAAATAATGTTAACAATAATTCAAATAAATTCAGTTCTTTCTTTAAATTATTTATGGAAGATTAAGCCATTTCATAAATACCAATGAAGGCAGCTAACATTTCTTCAGAAATATCAGTGTACATGTAGCCTGGTTTTTTAAGCTCCATTAAGTACCACATGGTTTATGGTTGAGTTTTCTTTTCATTCAACAGCAAAAACAAATGCCAACTGAATGTTTTACGCAATTTTTGTAGCACAAATCAATATTCTTTGCAAAAGTATATTGAGGAATATAAGTGGAAGAGAATTTGCTTTTTTATCAAATGAAGGATTGTCAACAATTAATTTCCAATCCATTTTGTTTAATTCTAATCAGAGACTAACATTCAAAATACTTGTTTTGAAAAGCAAGTCAAATTAAGATGAAACAAAAAGAGGAAAACTAGAATTTTCAATGTTTAATAAAAATTCAATATTAATACTAATACTACTTGATGAAAAACAATAGAAATTAAATAAGTCAAAATTGACTAATGACTGTCGATGCTTCATCTTATAAAAATTCCAGATAATATTACTACAAATACTAAGAGAGAGAAAAGCTGACAGAAATATTGTGGAGAAATTAACTGTTGGTCAGACAGCAAAGGAGAAGAGTATTTACCTTGTGTTGTTCAAATGCTTACTAAACAAAAGCTTGTTATTTTCTGTACTATCCCTTTAGAGTTACAGTGGTCACATGACAGGTTTACTATGTGATCCCTGAAGTTGCATAAAAAGAAGGGAAAAATCTTTTTTTTATTGCTAAATTTACCTTCTATATTTATACATCACAGAGAAGTGGCAATATATTTTGCAACTTGAGATAAGTGCTATTGCTCCCCCCTCTCTGCTCAACCTGACTAGTCTCCATTCGTTTTGGGGATTGGGAGCATTTTCTCAACAGTACTAATCAAAAATTAATATTGGTTGACAATATTTTATCTAATAAAGAATAAATCAATATTACCACCACCACTGCTAATACTAATAATAATAGTGGTAAAAATAATCGCAAATATGGCATCAAACATCCAAGGGGAAAATGTAAAAGTTTAATGGTTAAACTGGGTCTTTTGCCAACCACAAAAGTCCCAGCAGCTTAATCTGTAGAGCAGCAGCTGAACATAGATTTCCTCAAGTAAAAAGGTTGAAAGTAATATCTCACCTGGAGTCTATTCCTTATTTCCATTCCGTATTGTTTACTGCTGTGGTGAAAAGTAACATCAGATATCTATCAAAAATTAATAAAAGATAACATTCCTAAACATAATGCTTGAACTGAAAGTTTGAAACATAAACGGCATCTACTGATTTGCATATTTATGAAAAATTTCAAATGAAAAAGAGCCACTTGGTTAGATGGGCTGTAGACAGTGCAGAAAACAACTATCAACCACCGAGACTCTAAAAGTAATGTTTTTCTCCAAATGTTGTTTTTCATATTCCATAGATGTTAATATCACAAATCAATAGCAATAATGGATCTTTGTTTCTACCAGAAAATATCATCAGATGTTTAACAAGAATAGTGCTAGCACAGTTACTTTAATAGCTTCTGAAGAAATTTAAAATATTTGCTTCATTTATGACTTGTAAAGGATTTTTATAGACGGTTTAAGAGCCATTCGAAGTAGAGGATTACTGAACGGTTGAAGGGTGTTATCACTAACATTTTTTGTCAAGATTTACAAACTATGTTTCATTCAATTTTGCAAACTACCGTAATTCCCCACGTATAATACGACTTCATCCATAATACGCACCCCTAAAATTTTTGACTGAAAATGTGGGGAAAATGCTTCTACACACGTAGAATACGCACCCCTTGTTTGGTAATCAAACGGTCTAGGTACCTCCACTTTTTCGCGGGAAAACAGCATAGCGTAATAAAAAAATGCCACAAACTTAACGAAAATAAAGTTTTATCGTCAAAATGCTTATGTTATTATTAAGATGAAAGACCAAAGTATTTTTTAATTATTTTTTGAAATTTTTAAATATTTTCTCAGACGCTCGAAATTTTGGTTAAAGTCTTCTTTTTTTTACGTCATCGCGGTGCTGTTAAAATAACATTTTTTTTTTTTTTGCGCTTTTTTCCCGTTGAAAACACATTGATTTGGAAATTCTTGTAAAATTAAAGTAATTGTCCGATTTTAATGAAATTTTCGGGACTTATTCACAAATGAATGAAATTATTTTTGAAATATTTCTTTTTAGTAAATTTTGGTAACAAATATTTTTTTTTTAAATATGTTACACCCCATTTACTTTTTTTTTTGTTTAAAGTAAGAGTCATTAGAGATGGTAAATCACCTACTTTTTTTTTCAACTTTGTGCTAACTGAAAATCTGCTCTGAAGTGAAAAATAATGAATCCAATAAAACTATGATATTACTTAATTAGAAAAGCTTTTAATTGTTTTTGTAAATAAGTAATATTAAGGTCATTATTGCCTGAAGAAATAAATTTTTTTTCTGATGAATAATTAAATTTTACAAGAATTTTTTATTTGTTTTACATTTTAATTATAATAATTTATAATAGTTTAAAAATCGTGCAAAATGCTGTCTATTAGCCTATTTCCTTGTGATAATTAGTAATTAAGTAGAAACAAAATTTACGAGTTCAAAATTGCAAAGTTTAATAAATTTAGTGATTCCATTTTTTTTTCAAATCATTTTTTATGTTGTATTTTTCTACTTAATACGTTCCTTATTTCTATGTACGGTAGACTGAAATTGCCATTATTACAAAAAGAGTTTTGTCCTAATACGTGCTAGCACCGTTACTTGAAGAAATTTAAAATATTTGCTTCATTTATGACTTGTAAAGGATTTTTATAGACGGTTTAAGAGCCATTCGAAGGGTGTTATCACTAACATTTTTGTCAAGATTTACAAACTATGTTTCATTCAATTTTGCAAACTAACGTAATTCCCCACATATAATATAAGTACCTCCACGAGATTGCTAAAAAAAGCATGATGAAAAAGACGCCAAACTTGACGAAAACAAAATTTTATCGTCTAAACGTTTGTTATTATTAAGAAGAAAGATCAAAGTAATTTTGGGGTATTTTTTACATTTTATAATCGTTCCTAGCACGTCCGAAATTTTCGTTAAAAATCTAGTTTTTTTTTTTTTTGAGTCAGCAAAATTGACCATTTTTTCCATTTAAAAACAAAAACTAGAAATCTCACTTTGAAATTCTTTTAAATATCAATTATCATTTTTTCAAAACTTATTTTAAAAAATCCGACATTATAATGTTTATTTAAAATATTTTGAACCAAACTTAACTTAGCTTTTGTGTCAAGAAGATGTAATTTGAAAATAAAACAAAGCCGGTCAAACTTTCGCGTCTCTTGACAGGTGATGAATGACATATTTACGAATTCCATGAGGCTAATTTATTCTACGGAAGGAGAAAAGTGAAATAATTTACATTTAAGCGGACAAATTATTTACCTCGTTATTTTAACGAAAACTTTCAGCGGTCTAATTTTTTTTTTTGTACTTAGCTTTCACCTTTACGTTTATGATGCTTTATGGAAAGTATATTATAAAGAAATTAAAATAAGACTGTTAAGAGTGACATTAAATTTCATATTTCCTAAGAAATGTGTCTAATTCATTTATAGGTACCTTTCTTATGAAATTTTATCAGAACTGTACATAAAATACTACAATTTTATGTACATTTATTACATTTTACTGTTATTTGTATTTGCATTCATTTTATTAATTTTGATATTTCATTTATGGAAAAATGTCATAACTGAGATTAATATAAAAATAAGATCATATAAATTTCATAAGATGATACTGATACTTGTAGGTACCCTTTTCAGTTGAAATTGAAAAATCAAATTAACTTCTCCACACGTGTTCCGCAAAAGTAAAGGCCTTAACAGCGGAGAACAATGCTTAACTCAAATAACGCAACTTAATTATATTCTGGTTGGTCTTCCGTACTTTATAATTACAGCACGGTTATAAGCACAAAATTACATTTCTTAATTACTGTGGATCTTCTGATTAGTCAAAATGATACAATTTACAACGCGCTAAAAAAGATCTATCTCATAAGGACACTTAGGAAAATCGATGGGGGTTTTAACTAATTTTATAATATTTTAATGTAAATCTATTATAACTAATAACTTTTAACTAATTTTATAATATTTAAATGTAAAATCTATTATCATTAAAGAAATAAATAATTGTATTAAAAATTCATTTTTCATCGAAAAAATTTTTTTGCTTACAGGATTTATTGTCCATATTCATAAAAACAACTAAAAGAAATAAAAGCATTTGAAATTAAATAATATCTTTGTTTTATTGGGTTTTGTATGTTACAATTCAGAGCTGATTTTCAGGTACGTTGGCTCCAATTAAAAACAAAAAAAGACATGCTTTGCATTCCTCAAAGCCCTGTGCTTTTAATTTTTGTAATCACTAAACCCGATGCGATCGAATTTCTAGCGTTTTCATAAAATTAGTTGGGGGGGGGGGTAATAAATATTTAAAAAAAATATTTCTACCATGACCTTAATAAAAAAAAACATTTATAATAATTTCGATCATCTGTGAATAGTTCCTGAAAGTTTCATTAACATCCGACAATTATTTCTATTTTTGCACGATTTTTCAAATTAATGTGTGTCATACCAAAAAAACGTGCTAAAAATTGTCTGTTATTTACTAGTTCCGCTGATACAAACAGAAACAAAGTTTTTTAATCAAAATTTTAAAAAGAAGGAAACATTTTTAAAAATAAAAAAAAACTTTGGTCTTTCCTCTTAATAACATAAGCATTTAGACAATAAAATTTTGTTTTCGGCAAGATTGGCGTCTTTTTCATCAAGCTATGCTCTTTTTTTTTAGCGATTTCGTGGAGGTACATAGTATAATACGACTTCATCCATAATACGCACCCCTAAAATTTTGGCTGAAAATGTTGGGAAAATGCTTCTACAAACGTAGAATTCGCACCCCTTGTTTGGTAATCAAACCCCATAAACTGTATCTCCCCAATTTCATTACGGCCAGCGTTTCCTACTCTTATTAACAAAATGGTTTTAAACATAGAATAATATTCTGATTTAGTTTTATAATAATTCTTATTTTATTTTACATTTCTAAGTATTGTTAGGTACATGTGATTGAATTTAACATCCTTATGCGGTCGCAATCGCCGAATGTTTTTGTCAAATTGACGTCTGTTTGTGGTGAATAGTCATTTCGTAACTAAAATCAACCTATGAAAACGCAAATTTTAAAAATTTTTTTTGTTGCTGCGCATAATACGGACTCCTAATTTTGCTTAATTTTTTTAGAAAAAAATGCGTATTATACATGGGGAAATTTGAATAAATTGATTTCTTTGGAAAAACCCTCTTTGTCAAAAACCCTACTTTGTGGTTATATAATTTCTCTAATTTTAGGACTTCATGGCAAACAATTTTTAACAGCGACGAATAAAAAATTCAACGCTGTTAATAACAAGAGGAACTAGATGATCAAATGTCTATGAAGTGTATTTAAAGTTTCAATTTTAAACAGTAATATTCAAAATTTAAAGAAAGGAAAAGAAGTTCGGTTACCTTTCGTAGTTGAAATTAAGTCTTTTTTCTGATCTCTCTTTTACTTGTTTTGATTTTTTCGTCTTCTCTTTTCTCAGCAAATAAAAACACCAGTTGAGGTTTGTTTTTGGTTTGATTTTTTCGGGTTTTTTTTTTCGTTTTTGTTTTTTAGTGGGGAGAGATGGGGGGTGGCTTATGACGAGTGACAAAGATTCCCCCGGCAACTCAAAAATGTTTAACGAGAGAGGAAAAGTCTTGTCTTTTATACAGCTTCTATGGATGATCTTATTTCAGTCAACAGGGGTGACATTTGCACAAAGTCAGTAAGAGCTGACATCGCTAGCTCGTTAACTGAATGCTGTAAGTTCAATCCTTGCGCTAGGCAGTACATTTTATTATTTTTCTCTTCAACATCACATTCTATAATATTTCAAAATAAACAACATGTTCAGCAAGACATCAATTTTCTAAATTTCCTTTTACCATTATGAAAAGTCCATTTGAATTTCAAACTTTTAGACATTAATACATCGGAGTTACCATGTAAAAAAAAAAAAAACTAATTAACTAATGTTTGTTATTTACTCCGAATTGTTATTTACTACAACAAATAATTTTATTTTTAAAATTTGCTGTTTTTCATCTGTTTAAAATAAATAATTCGGTACAGGCAGTTTTCACAGAATCTACATTATTTTTATTTATTTAGATAATTCTGTAGAACTTTTTCGGTTCCGCTTGACGTTAGTAGTGTAGTAATGGCAGGCGAGAACAATTGTTTTGAAGAAATATGAAGTAAGTTCGTTAACTAATAATATCAGTCCTAAAATATAGAAATTTATAACAAAAATAATATTTCTAAATTATTTAAACCCGCTTCTAAAAAAGGAGCTTATTCTTAGAAACCCAAATTCTTACATTTACTTTACGTAGATGACCCCTTCATACTCTGGTCAACCCAGGAAGAAGTCCAATTTCTCCTGAACCTAGTGAACTCAATAAGATCATCGAAACAGTTCCCAGTGGACAGAAAAAACGACATCAAACTCGCAAACTGCACTAATATCTCGAACAGAGCATAGCTTCAAGACATCTCTATACCGCAAGCCAACATTCACCGACCTATACCTCAACTTCAACTCCTAACAGGCATACAGTGTAAAGAAAGGAGTTGTCCGCTGCTTACAACATCGAGCAAAAGTCATAAGTGGTGATTCAGAGACATATGACCAAGAAATGGTCAGTAGAAGCAGTACTCTACAACGTAACAACTAATCTAGGTACATGACAGCAGCTCCTACAAACTGGGATAGAAGGATACAAGAGGATAACTATATTCAGAAAACAGCTTCGGTCAACTTATGTGAAGGGATTATCGGAAAAAAATACAAAAGATCTGAGATCTATATAACATCTGGACGACCTTCAAAAGTTTTTGAAAACTTCGCAGACACGTCTTTCGGTTAAGAAATAGAGGAGAACTTGATTGAGGACTATGTGTTCACCATCCCCTGCAGTTTTGGTAAGAAAGGAAAAACGGGCTGCTCCCTTAAGACTGCAAGAACATCGTAAAACCATAACACGAGGGGAAATAGAAAAATCAGGCGGAGCTGACCACATATGAAGGAAAAAGTGAGATCACCGCCCCTTGTTGTTTTACTTTTAAATGTAATTTTTTATCACAACATTTGTTGAAGCATGCGGCCCCCCAAAAAGTTTGGGAACCACTGCTCTAGCGGAACAAAACTTGTTAACAAAAAAGGAAAGGCCAGATAAACAGAATAAAGAAATATATATAAATATATATATATATAACAATCAAGAATGATCTTAAACTGCAAATCACCACCATACCAATTTATTTTTTAATAACTTACCAACTTACCAGATACATTTTTGGTTTCCTTATTTTTATCAGATAGAAAAGAATGAAAGAATCTTTCTTGTTGGCCGTATTCAATATATTTATATATATATATATATATATACACATACATACATATATATATATATTATATTGTTCGGGCTGTTGTCCTGATCTTTATTGCTATATTCACGAGGTTTCGGACGTTGTACGCTCAGGCCTTCTTCAGGTGATATACGCTAGAATTTCGAGCCAAACCATTTATTTAATCCATGGGGGTATATTGTTCTAATTCCACGTGTCATGAGTTTGGATATTAATTCGCAAGCCTCCAAGTTTGTTTTTATTTATTTATTTATTTTTCCTCTTTTGGATCCCTTAACCAACACTTTTATCCACACACAGGTGTCCTTAGAGACTTCAGAGAATTAATTTTGCGGACTTATAAACGTAATTGTACAATAAATACATACACACACACATATATATATATATTAGGTTGGTGCAAAAATAATTTCGTTTTCTAACATATGTTACTATGTGAGAAAACGAAATTATTTTTGCACCAACCAAATATATATATATATATATATATATATATATATATATATATATATATATATATTACCAGAGCGCATATACAATTTTGTTATTGTTGTTTTTCACCAGCTCTCTGTATTACTGGTTCCCATATTTCATTCATGCTTGGCCGAGATTTTTGTAGTCTGGCGCTGATTCCTTAAGTTTTTTGTATTTTCACTAATGTTCTCTATTATATCAAGTTAATCCCACAGAGGCAGGGATCTCCCTCTTCCCTTCATATATGATCAGCCATGCCTGATCTTCTTATTTTCCCTCGTGTTATGTCCTGACGGTGTTCCTGTAGTCTTATCTTCAGGCGACGGCCTGTTTGTCCTTCATATTTCTTGCCACAATTCCACGGGGTGATGTTACGCACAGTCCTTAATCTTGTTCTCCTTTATAGGTGGTCTTACTCGAAAGAGGTGTTTACGTAGTGTTGAACCACACCGGAAGGTTGCTCTAATGATATACAGACCACAGATCCTTTATACCTTTCCCAATAAACCATTTACATAGGGTGGGAAGACCGAGATTGGTTTCTGAGTGTTGTTATCATTTTGTACACTTCTTTCCCAGTTTATGGGGGATTTTTTCATCTACCCAAGGTAGTTATTACACTTTAGGCTACTGTTTATACTGACCATTTCTTGTTCATATGTCTCTGGATCGCCACATGACTTTTACTCGATATTGTAGGTTACTTTGTTGGGGGTCGAAGTTGAGGTATAGTTCGGTGAATATTGGCTTGCGATAAAGGGATATCTTGAACCCAGGTTCTGATAAAGATATTAGTACATCCATCAATGCTAGTCTTTTTTGTTGATTTCTCTCTCCATTGTAAATTATATCAATGCATTTTTAGTCCACATGGCCAGCAGTATCTCTCTTGTCGACCTCTCTGCCTCCGAGCGAGAGAAACCCAGACGAGACTATGCCAAACGGCAAAGTATCGTCTAGGGAAGCAGACAACTTCCCGACCCCGAGTATGCAAGGTCTACGAGTAATTTTTGCCCAAACATACCCTTTCGGAGAGTCCCATGTTAAAAACCGACCTTGCACCACATCACACCTCGTGGTCGTGGTGGTGGGGGGGTCTCGGATAAATGTCGAAGCAGTCGAATCGATCAGAGGATGGGTTTTCCCGTTGGAGGAGATGCTGCTGTAGTATCTATTCCGTGCTGGTGACTGTCCTCTCCCCACTGCCTGGACAGAATCCTCGAACTTGTTCCGTAAAATCTGTTCTGTATTGGTGGGATAACCGACTATAACTAGCTCAGACCAGTTTTATCTAGTGACCCGAGTGTTGACACACAAGTCCCCACGTTAAAACAAACTGACCTTGTGTCACATTTTGATTCAGTGGTGAGTCAAACGTAAATGCCCACAGGACTCTTAGAGTTTGTCGACCTTTCTATCTTCGGGCAGAATAGAACCTACGCCGAAGAGATAGAGAGCAACCCAAGCCCGTGTATAAGGGGTCTATGAGTAATTTTTACCCGAGCCTATGGGTTCGGAAAACTCCATGTAAAAAAGGCCTTGAGCTGCATATATATATATATATATATATATATATATATATATATATATATATATTCTATTTTTGTAAATTTTTTAATAAAAATATTTTGTTTTAAATATATTTTTTCATAAAATAGTAAATGATAAATATCACATTGTAATTGGATCATATACTTTTATATTCTTATAAATAAACATTACTGAGTGAGTAGAAAGTGTATTCATTAATCGTGGCGTCAAAGGAATAACAGCTCTTTTGACCTCCCAGCAGACACCATCTTGATTCAGGGCAGCACTACTTCTTGAAGTAGGCCTCCGTGTCGAGTCTGATGTTCTTTTCTTATCAGAACAATCAGAGTTAATTTTTTGAGCTGCTGTGCCTTTGTAATCACAATTAGATTCATCCAACTCTTTCGGAATCCTCTGCACTGTCTTCAGATTGACATCTAAACACCATGAAATGTTCGTACTGAAGCTTCTGGTGCAAATGCCAAGCAATACATATTTCTGGCTGAGTGGATTGCGTCATGGTGCTCTTTTTCTCACTGGAAGTAGCCCTCATTAACATCGGGGAAAGCTAAAACAATATGCGAGTCCTTACGAAGTTGGTTCTTCATGTACGGTGCACCGGAGGAGATATCGTCGGATGGAAGAACGCAATTTGACTCCCAAAAATACAATTCGTTCCTTAAGGATTAGGGAATAAAAAAAAATACATATCATCAGTACATTACCCTCAAAGTAATGGACGAGAGCAGAAGTGGTGATATTACCCGTCGTAGATATGCCAGACTACCAGACATCACAACCGCTTCCATCGATGACGAACCACCATACACCGCACTGAAAAGTATGGAAATAGACGAGCCGGGGTGCGACGACAGGGTCTTGGACAAAATGGAAGTGGACGGAAGACAACCCACAATCGTATAACTGCCAACAAATCAGGGTCTACGGCGTAGTACAAAGGTATCACAACCACCTAGATTATTAACCCAACAAATGCGAGGACCGGCACATGATTACCCGTCCTATGAACACAATTCATAGGCCTTGTGGTCATGGGAGGGGGAGCATGTCGGGAAGAGAGGCCCACCGAAAAGATGAAATGAATAAAGTGATCACTGGTAAGAAAACCGGTGAAGGGAAAACAATGTAAATACCGAACAAGCAGCACTTACGAACATTCTGTTTGAACGACCGTCAAGAGAACAATACTCATGCTACATAGCTTTAATGGTGGCATGACCCACATGTACTCGCGTCCAGGGCTCCATTTCCTTTGGCCACAAGTGAATTTTAGTTTGCCTAAATTTCTTTATTTCTGCACACTTTGGGGTTTTTTTTTTACCATGTTCTTCCACCCTCTTGAATAGCCTGGCCACCATGCTTACAATGTTAAACACATATGCGTAACCAATATACTTCCATGTATATCGTTGTGCACGGCTTTAATTAATTCTTTTCTCGGAGACTGTGGAGGTACTAGGATATCTTCATTACACATAATTTCTTTTTCTATCGTTGTGTCTTGATTCTTTAAAAGGTCTCTCGGTCATACAGCAATTCTTCCATGTATTTCTCTTTATTTCTACCCATAATTCTATTCAACACTGGTCCCTGTCTATTTCCCAGCCTAAGCCCTTTTAAGGATAATACATCCATTTCTATCTAGTACAAAAAACTATCCGCAATATTTCCGATTACTTCAATATTTTTACTCCCAAACTTTAACCAAGATAATGCATCAACATACGGAATAGTATTTCCTTTAATATATACAATGGCAAAGTCAAACGACATCAGCCTAATCGTCCATATTAATATCCTTGCAGATTTGACATTTGGGAACTCTCTTCTGGTGTTGAATATAAATTCCAAAGGCTTATGATCAGATTTCAATAGAAATGTCCTACCCAGCAAAAAAAAAAAAAAATCTAGCTCTTTCTTTGCTCCACACAATCGCTATTTCCTCCTCCTTGTCAATATTTAAATAATTCGCCTCCGTCAATGTTAGTTTTCCGGATAAGTACATTACAAGGTAATAACCCCTGTGACAACATTGCGGCTATAGCACAGTCACTGACATCAGTAGTTAACGTCAATTTTTTCGCCGAGTCCAAAATTTTAACAACTCCTTTGTTTACGAGTGTTTTATTTTTTAATTTCTCGAAAGCAACCTCCTGTCTTTTTGTCCATTGAAATTCGGTATTCTTCTTCCTTATTTTGTTAAATCGTTCCACTATATCGCGGTAGATATCTGTTATAGAAATTGGTTAATCACAAAAAAGATTCTGACTCTTATTTCTGGATGCAGCTATCTCTCAAATCTTACGAGTTTATCATCCAGCAATATACCATCTTTGGATATTTGATATCCTAAGTATGATTTTCCCAATTAAACTTGCATTTATCACGATTAATTGTCATACAGTCCTATTTAATTTTCTCAAACTTGCCCCGTTTTACTGTTTAGCGCTTCTTTACTGCAAGCACCAATGCCAATATTGTCCTCATATACAATTATATTTTTAATCACCTCTAAAACATTTTCGATGGTTTTTTTGATTTTGTGTTTTAAATTTTTAACTCCAAACGTCCTTCTGTTTAATCCAATAAGATGTTCATTGTGGCGACTTCTTGAAACTTGCTATCAATTGTTATCTGATTATATGCTGACTTGAAGTTAATTTTAGCAAATTATTTAATACCAGCAAACTCATGGTACGTTATTTCAGTGTTTGGCAGTGGCAATGAATCAGAACAGTTTTGGTGATTCACGCCAATCTTATAATTGCCACAAATTCTTAAATCTTCATTGTACTTGCATATCAGCACAGTGGATGAATCCTAACTACTACCATCCTGGCTGACTTTTTCTAATATTCCTTGTTCCAACACATTTTCAGCTTAGTAACAACCAAGGGTAACATATGACCATGAACTTTTCGGGATTGAAAATACATTGGTTGATTGCTTTCTTTAAGCCGAATTCTCGTCTGTATCATTTTAATAATCCAGTATCCGCTTCTAGAATTCATGGAACTTATCAGCTTCGATGTATCCACTCTTCAATTCCTAAAAGACTGTGAATTTTGATGTTTTCCACCCCTCAAAAAATACCCTTTGGTATGACAGGGAAGATATTACGGAATAAAAAAAGAGAAAGAGACTTAAATAAAAGAGAAAAAAAACATAAAAAATTTAGTGCCTTTGATTTATTTTAAAAAAATTATCACATGTAGACACCATCCCTTCTTCCGACAGATTCCAAGGATTATGTCTGAAAATAATGTATCAATTTATATTTTCAAAAATATTCCTTTTTCAAGTCCGAACCTCTTTTTCTAAAGAGGGAAATAATTTTACCTTGCAAAATCAGTGTAGACAGATAACTCATTTTTAAGACTTTCTTTTAATCTCTCATCTCTGAATATGATTAAAAATTAGAAAAGTTTTATACACAACAATTAAATAAAATCCTTGCTGATAACTTTTATTTCGATTTTAATTTTTGCAAGTAGGTAAAAATGAAGCATAATAAAAGATCTTAAATAATTTGTAAAAAAGGAAATAATCTCATTAGAGTCAAAATTGGGCCACAATTCCATTTATTATCTTTTTGAAGAATGCACAACTCCAAAGTATCTATTGTATCTGAACTATGTCTGGTTTTACAGGTCCTGAACTGGCATCTCCGTATTCAGAAATGATAAGCTAAGCTCCCTATGCAATAATGGATCTGAAATGTTTTTAAAGTCATTATAATTGCACATTTAAAGAAGATAAAAAAAATATTTGATTGTTATTTCGACTTTTCACATCATAAACGTTTAATTCATTTCAAATTTGTTTTCGTTTTCTTGACGTTCAACTGATGTTTTAAAAATACAAACGAAAAACTAACGTATTTAAACTTATTGTTTTAAATATACATTTCTGACATGCTTTAAGTTTGGGCATCAAATATCTCGGAATTTTGTTTACTGTGTAAGCCTAAGAATAACTTATCCTTGATGACTGGCATCACATCACGTACATTTGAGTAGCGAAATTAAACCTCCTTTAACTTTTACAATTTAAAAAAGCATTGAAACTTATCCATCTAATCACGCAAGGGTTATTTAATGGAAACAGTTGTTACCTGCCTTCCGCCAGACAACTTGGCTAGATTCAAAGACCTTGTTGGTATCCAGATAATTTCAACTCCAGATTACCTGATACATATTGCTGATCTCGATCTTCTTAATAAACACGCCAGTCAGTTATGTGCCATGCATGATACACGTTAGGCGATCATGTACCTATCGATACATGACTGATGAGGCAGATTTTTTTCTCGCGGTAGGTTGCCATTTCTTTCTGCAGTAGATCAGATGCCATCCAAGGCTATAGAACCCGGTCTGTACTGATATTTACCCATAGCTTGGGAAGAAAAAGTGCATTCATACCTTTCGCAAGGGAATTAACACGTAAGCGAATGTAATGGATTCAACCGGGAATTCGAGCTCGGTCCTCCGATTCAGTTAAGTGCAATGTGCGATACACTTTTAGGCGATCATGTATCTTTCGATACATGACTGATGAGGCATATTTTTTTCTCGCAGTAGGTTGCCATTTCTTTTTGCAGTAGACCAGATGCCATCCAGGAATATAGAACCCGGTCTGTACTGCTATTTAACCATAGATGGTGAGAAGAAGAGGATTCATATCTTTTCCAAGGGAATTCGAACTTGGCTCCAAGCCGCTATCAAATACTCCACCGTGCCTCTTGACTTATTACCAATATGACTGTTTCATTATTTAATTTTTCTTTTCCTTTCATTTTCCGATTTTTATTTCAGAAAAAGTTCTACAAAATTATTTTAAATAGAATTTTTGCTGTCGCAGGAAATGAAACAAAAAAAAAACATCTTTATTAACTGAAATGAAATTTTGATACTTTAAATCAGGTGAACAAGTATTGGTACGGTCAGATTTTATTATCAAAGTCAATGTTTTCTCCTCGAAATTCGTGTTAACCAACCAATGTTGGTAAGTTTCGGCATATGAATTTCAGTCTATGTAAAATGAACATTCTTTCATATCAACATATTTAATTAATAATTAATCAAATAAAGGTAAAAATAAATAAACAAAAATAAATAAATAAATAAAGGTAAAAATAGATTACTTTACTATCCTGGTTTTATCCGAAATAAATACTGCAGTCTGCATAGTTCTTAGATATTTTCCAAATAAATCAATCTCTAGATAGAAGGATAAAGAGCATCACGAAAATATCTATAATTAAATAGAACGGTGTATGATCCAAGAAAATAGATTTCTTCTCCTAATTATAGACTGGATTTTTTTAAAAAATCCTCCTGACCAATATGTTTCAAAGATTTGATTTTAATCGAATATGTGGATGCGTGTCAGAATTTAAAATTATCAAGAATCTATTTCAAGATGAATTTGTCCCATGTTTTGCTTAGATTATGAAAAATATATAAATAGAAAATACTAAAGTTAAGAAAAGCTTACTACTGAAATGTTGTGCAGTTGTTCTGACACATTAACAAAAGTAAAAGAAATGTTGAAACTTTCAGCGCAATAGCAAACATGTTGGTTTTGATAAACTGTAAGACTGAACACACATTAAATGATTTTTGTAAAAAGGAATTTGAAAATTGCAAATCTATGGTGCGATATGTTTCAGGTAGTGAAAGAATGGACTAAAACTTAGAAATAATTGGAAGGGGTTGACTTCCTCACAGCCACAGTACTGAAGATAACTTGATGACTTTTAGGTATCTGACCAATTTGGTTCGACACAAGAATTTTCTTTATCAGAACAAGAGTTTAATATATATACACTTTATATGCCTACCTTCTATATGAAGTGAAATGTTTGGGCCCAAAATGAAAGACGTAATACAGTGGCAATAAGAAAGTTCACATCTATTCAGTTTTAAACTATGTATTAACAAAAACGTATTTTCCATATACAAGTAAATTGTTTGAAAACGAAAGATGTGCTACAAATCAGGCAACTGATAAATTAACGCAATTTGAAAACTTAATTTGTGCACTATATATTGTTGAAACATAATAAAATATCGAACGGTTTAAATATTCGTAATCATTTAAAATACATTGTATAATAATTGTTGAAACTAAAATAATTTTCACTCACCATTTACCATATTCCGACACAGAAATCTTTTATCGGTAAACTCTAATATTCCTTCTTAGGTGGTACTTCAAAGAGCTAATGAGTGTAACAAAGAAAATAACATGAACCAGCAAAGAACCTCCCGTCAAGAGTTGAGTTTTTACGTGTGGATATTAGCGAATTGAAGCCAAGTGTGATTTTTTAAAATCTTTGTTAGTGGTTTGAACTTTTTACCCCTTCCATCTTTTTTTTTTTTAGTTTTGTTTTCCGCTTCAAGCCGCATACCATTTTTTTCTATTTGACTTACTTTTTAATTTTTTAGTCAAATTCTAATTTTCACCCTCCTCCCACTTTAGTTTCTGGCTTTTTTAAGCAGAACTTTCATTTTTTGGTTTGTCTTATTTTCTTTTTCTTATTCTTTTTGCGTTTTTACGTGTGACTTGTTTTTTGGCATAGCCAAGCTTTGTTGAATTTTATTTGGTTTCTTGGCCCGTTTTTCTTGAGTTTTGTTGTAATGCAAATTAAAGAAAAGAAAATTACATTAACAGCACTAAGGTCGTGCTGCTAATGAGGGACTCTGAAAAATCACCGCCGGTAAAGAAACGGACCGGGCTTAAAACGGGCCAAAGAAAAGCCGCACCCTGTTTTTCTTGCGAGTTTTAGTACGTTGATTAGGGGTGGAGAGTTGCCAGCATCGGATTTGCCAATAATGGCAAATCCAACGCCGATAAGATCTCCAACGGACGCACAGGAATAATTGATTTCCCGTACAACTAACCATTAGTATGGGTTGCTTGCCAGAATTGAACATGTAACAGCAAGTCCATTTTTTCTCAGACATACCGCTACCTTATAGATTTTTATTGACTTATAAACCTAATGTTTGTTGGCATGGTCTGTTGTAAGAAAAATGTAACATAGCCGCGAGTCTGGCACGATCCTACAATCAGAGATTTCGTGGGTAGAGATCTTACCACTGAACCATTATCGCCGCCTTACAAATTCTTACCTAATAATTGAACTTGAAGTGGGGACTCTTTGGAATTGAAACCGCAAACTATGAGTCTGATTAACTTCGCCTCGGAACATGTTAATCCTCATTTCAACTTTGACATTCACTAGGAAATTATTTCTAAATAGAATGATGAAAATTCATATTTGTTTCAAAGGTTTATTTATTCTTAAGACTTTTTAAACCAGCCAACCAAAGTCTCGAAGTTTTATTATTGTTATGTAATTATTTTGAATTTAACTTCGACGTGTCGAAATATTCCCGCCGCTTCTGGGGTCTGGGGTTAATTTTTTTTAAGGATATAGTTTATATGGTTAACTGGTTATTGCACTTCTTTATTTTGAACATGGCCCGTTTAGACCGTTACAAAGTTAAAGTTATCATTTCTAATCGAATAGTAAGGATTACATGGGTCATTTATTGATTTATTAGCTAGCAGGTTTGAAAAGGCGGGTACAAAAAAGACTGATGACGTGCGGACAGGGGCGAATTCGACATGATCTTCTGTACTTGGCCCTATCAAACCAAATGAAAAATCCTTGGAGAAATGGAAGGACTGAGACATTCCGCACAATTTAATACCAATTTTGAAGAGATTTCATCCACTGTAAAAAAAATTACAAAGAAGTGAATTCTGAGCGATCCCCCAGTTTTGGACCGCAAGAAATTCCAACAAATTCACTAGCACAAGGTACCGCATTTTCGAATGTCACTCCTTCCCTACACAAGAGACTGAAATGATTCATTGACTCAAGGATTAAGCAGGAAATTCTGCAGAAACTGATATCAATTTCATAAGGATTCCCTGGAGAGGAAAAGTTCAAATGCGATCTCATCGAGAAAACTGCTTTTCCGACACCGTAATTTGTCAACGGGCACAGCAGCGACACGGTCGAAGCTGAACTTTGCCCTATAAAACCAAATGGAAAATCATTCTAGACATGGATGGACTGAGAAATTCCGCACAATTTAATACCAATTTTGAAGAGATTTCAGTTAATGTAAAAAAGTTCTAAAGAAGTGAAAGGTGAGTGATCTCTCAGTTTCGGTCTGCATGAAAATTCCAACAAATTCACTAGCACAAGGTCCCCTATCATCGAAGGTCAATTGTCCCTACACAAGAGAGTTAAATAATTCTTTGATGCATAGTTTACGCAGGAAATACTGCACAATCTGATATCAATTTCATGAGAATTCCCTGGAGAGGAAAAAGTTGAAATGCGATCTCATCGAGCAAGCCGCTTCTCGGACACCATAAATTGCAAAGAGTCACAGCAGAGACAAGGTCGAAGTATTACTTTGCTTATAAAACCAAATAAAAAAAACATGTAGACATGGATATACTGAGATAGTTGGCACATTTTAATATCAAATTTGAAGATATTTCAGCTAAAAAATTATAAAGGAGTGAAATGTGAGTGTTCCCCCGGTTTACGTACACATGAAAATTCCAACAAATTCACTAGCACAAGGGCCTGTATAGTCGAAGGTTACTCCCTCCTTACACAAGCAACTGAAATAATTCTTTAACACATGGATTCAGCAGGAAATTCCTCACAATTTGATACCTATTTCATGAAGATCGCCTAGAGAGGACAAAGTTAGAGGCTTCCATTATTACTAGGGCCTAAAACTGCAATGTTCGATGCCTGATTTAAGGCATATGTCTTGCACGAAAAGGACTGCAATTGCTTTTTTCTTTTCTTCTGCATCAAACTGTATAGGAATCAATAATAAAATGTGTACACATAAGACATTTTGGAAATTGGCATTTCTGAGGCTTCTATTACTACTAGGGCCTAAAACTGCAATGTTCGATGTCTGATTTAAGGTATATGACTAGCACGAAAAGGACTCCAATGGCTTTTTTCTTTCCTTATGCATCAAACTGTAAATGAATCAATAATAAAATGTGTACAAATAAAACATTTTGGAAATTGGAATTTTTGAGGCTTCTATTACTACTAACGACTAAAACTGCAATGTTCGATGTGTAATTTAAGGCATATGACTTGCACGACAAGTACTGCAATTGCTTTTTTTTTTCTAATGCATCAAACTGTATAGGAATCAATGATAACATGTGTACAAATAAGAAATTATGGAAATTGGCATTTTTGAGGCTTCTATTACTTGTAGGGACTAAAACTGCAATGTTCGATGTCTGATTTAAGGCATATGTCGTTTACGAAAAGGACTGCAATTGCAAATTTTTTTCTCATGCATCAAACTGTATAAAAATCAAAAATAAAATGTGTAACAACAAATTTTGGAAATTGTCATTTTTGAGTCTTCTATTACTACTACTACGGCCTAAAACTACAATGTTCGATGTTTGATTTAAGGCATATGTCTTGCACGAAAAGGACTGCAATTGCTTTTCTCTTTTCTTATGCATCAAACTCTATAGGAATCAATAATAAAATGTGTACAAATAAGAAATTTTGGAAATTGTCTTTTTCTGTCTTCTATTACTACTAGGGCCTAAAACTGCAATGTTCGATGTCTGATTTAAGGTATATGTCTTTCACGAAAAGGAATGCAATTGCTTTTTTCTTTTCTCATGCATCAAACTGTATAGGAATCAATAATGAAATGTGTACAAATAAGAAATTTTGGAAATTGGAATTTTTCATGCTTCTATTACTACTAGGGGCTAAAACTGCAATGTTCGATGTCTGATTTAAGGCATATCTCTTGCACGAAATGGACAGCAATTGCTTTTTTCTTTTGTTAAGCATCAAACTGTAAAGGAATCAATAATAAAATGTGTAAAAAAAAATATTTTAGAAATTGGCATTTTGGAGACTTCTATTACTACTAGTGCCTAAAAGTGCTATGTGCGATGTCTGATGTAAGTCATATGTCTTGCACGAAATGGGCTGCAATTGCTTTTTTCTTTTCTTATGCATCAACTTCTATAGGAATCAAAAATTAAATGTGTACAAATAAAACATTTTGGAAATTGGCATTTTTGAGGGTTCTATTACTACTAGGGCCTTAAACTGCAATGTTCGATGACTGATTTAAGGCATATGTCTTGCAGGAAATGGACTGTAATTGTTTTTTTTTTCTTATGCCTCAAACTGTATAGGAATCAATAATAAAATGTGAAGAAATAAGAAATGTTGGAAATTGGCATTTTTGAGGCTCCTATTACTACTAGAGCCTAAAACTGCAATGTTCGATATCTGGTTTAAGGCATATATCTTGCACGAAAAGGACTGCAATTGCTTTTTTCTATTCTTATGCATCAAACTGTATAGGAATCAATAATACAATGTGAAGAATTAAGAATTGTTGGAAATTGGCATTTTTGAGGCTTCAATTACTACTAGGGCCTAAAACTGCAATGTTCGATATCTGATTTAAGCCATATGTCTTGCAGGAAAAGGACAGCTTTTGCTTTTTTCTTTTCTTATGCATCAAACTGTATCGGAATCAATAATAAAATGTGTACACATACAACATTTTGGAAATTGGCATTTCTGAGCCTTCTATTACTACTACGGACTAAAGTGCATCGTTCGATGTCATATTTAAAAAGGAAATATGCACAAAAAGGACTGCAATTGCTTTTTTCTTTTCTTATGCATCAAACTCTATAGGAATCAGTAACAAAATGTGTACAAATAAGAAATTTTGGAAATTTGCATTTTTGAGGCTTCTATTATTACTAGGGCCTAAAACTGCAATGTTCGATATCTGATTTAAGCCATATGTCTTGCACGAAAAGGACGGCAATTGCTTTTTTCTTTTCTTATACATCAAACTGTATCGGAATCAATAATAAAATGTGTACACATACAACATTTTGGAAATTGGCATTTCTGAGCCTTCTATTACTTCTAGGGACTAAAACTGCAATGTTCGATATCTAATTTAAGGCATATGTTTTGCACGGAAAGGACTACAATTGCTTTTTTCTTTTCTTATGCATCAAACTGTATAGGAATAAATAATAAAATGTGTACAAATAAGAAATTTTGGAAATTAGCATTTTTGAGGCTACTATTACAGGGCCTAAAACTGCAATGTTCAATGTCAGATTTAAGGCATATATCTTGCACGGAAAGAACAGCAATTGCTTTTTTCTTTTCTAATTCATCAAACTGTATAGGAATCAATAATAAAATGTGTACAAATAAAAAATCTTGGAAATTGGCATTTCTGAAGCTTCTAGGGCCTAAAACTGCATTGTTCGAAGTCTTAAAAAGATTTAATTCATATGTCTAGGACGAAAAGGAATGCAATTGCTTTTTTCTTTTCTCATGCATCAAACTCTATAGGAATAAATAGTAAAATGTGTACAAATAAAAAAAATTGGAAATTGGCATTTTAAGGCTTCTATTACAATTTATAAAGCACTGAATTGGGGGAGGACCCCAGTTTTGGTCCGCATGAAAATTCCAACAAATTCACTAACGCTAGGTCCCGAATTGTCGAAGGTCACTCCCTCCCCACACAAGCGACTGAAATAATTCTTTGACCGATGGAGTCAGCAGGAAATTCCCCAAAATCTGACATCTATCTCATGAGGATCCCCTAGAGAGGAAAAAGTTGAAATGCGATCTCCTCAAGCAAACCGCTTTTCGGACACCGTAAATTGCCAACGGTGACTGCAGCGACATGGTCGAAACTGCATTTTCCCGCCTAAAAGCGAATGAAAAATGGCTACAGCCATGCACAGAGTGAGAGATTCCGCACAATTTACTCCCAATTTTGAAGAGATTTCATCTACTGGAAAAAAGTTATAAAGAAGTTAAATGTGAGTGATCCTCCTGTTTTGGTCTGCCTGAAATTTCCAACAAATTCACTAACACAAGGCCCCGTATCATTGAAGGTCACTTTCTCCCCACACAAGTGACTGAAATAATTCTTTGACCCATGGAGTAAGCAGGAAATTCCACACAATGATATCTATTTCATGAGGATTCCCTAGAGAGGACAAAGTGGAAATGTGATCTCATCGAGCCAACCTTAAATTGCCAACGTTCACAGCAGCGACATTGTCGAAGGTGCACGTTTCCCT
Source organism: Acanthosepion lycidas (assembly GCA_963932145.1). Taxonomy (NCBI): domain Eukaryota; kingdom Metazoa; phylum Mollusca; class Cephalopoda; order Sepiida; family Sepiidae; genus Acanthosepion; species Acanthosepion lycidas. Next base: position 3,613,881 of record OZ010589.1, on the reverse strand, counting down.
ATAAATCCGAATTAAATATCCTTATAAGTGGATGTATTGATAAATTTCCTATAATACTAATTTTTTTAAATATTTCATTTAATGGAAAAAAATTAAAAAGAATTGAAACTTTACTGATCCCCCAGTTTTGGGCCGTATTAAAATTCTATCAAATCCCTTATCAGAAGTCCTATTCAAACGCCTGAAAAATTTTTTTTTCAACATGGATTAAGCAAGTAATTCCCTAACATTTGATATCAATTTGATAACTATTCTATAGACGCAGAAAAGTTAAAATCCGGAGTCCTCAATCAAACCGGTTTTTGGATGCCGTAAATTTTCAAAGAATGCACCAAAGACATGGTTGCACCTCCAGTTTGCTCTATTCAACAAAATGTATAATCTTTGTAGACATGGATTAATTAATAAATATCCTACAATTTAATACTAATTTTTAAATTATTTCATTCAATGTAAAAATATAAAAAGTGAAATATGACTGATCCCCCACTTTGGGCTGTACTAAAAATTCCCACAAATCCCCTAACAAGTTGCCACTTCATCCAATCCCACGTTGTCCTTATTCAACTGACTGAAAAAATTTTTTAGCCCTGGTTTAAGGAAAATATCCATCACATTTGATATCAATTTTATAAGTATTCTATAGAAACGAAAAAGTGGTATTCCAGATTCATCGAGCAAACCGTTATTTGTATGCCTTTAATTTTCAAAGTAGACGACAGAAATCATATGACTGGGATTTACATGAAAAAGATTGTGGAGAGAAAATGGGTGATCACTGTACATTTCTCTTCTGTTTCCTATTTATATTTCTATTTTACTTCCTCAATTTAGCATTATGGACAGGGAAAGACCTAATCTAAAATCTGCAAAAAAATATTTTGCCTTCAAATTCATACTGTGATCGTAGCATGCATGGAGTCGACTCATATGACTGGGATTTCCATGAAAAAGATGGTGGCCAGAAAATGGGTGATCAGTGTACATTTCTCTTCTATTTCCTGTTTATATTTCTATTTTACTTCCTCAATTTAGCATTATGGACAGGGAAAGACCTAATCTAAGAGCTGCAAAAACATATTTTGACATCAAATTCATACCGTGATCGTAGCATGCATAGACTCGACTATTATGACTGGTATTTCCATGAAAAAGATTGTGGGAAGAAAATGCGTGATCCCTGTACATTTCTCTTCTGTTTCCTATTTATATTTATATTTTACTTCATCAATTTAGCATTATTGACAGGGAAAGACCTAATCTAAGATCTGCAAAAAAATATTTTCCCTTCAAATTCATACCGTGATCGTAGCATGCATGGACTCGACTCATATGACTGGGATTTCTATGAAAAAGATTTTGGGCAGAAAATGGGATATCACTGTACGTTTTTTTTCTGTTTCTTATTTATATTTATATTTTACTTCCTCAATTTAGCATTATGGACAGGGAAAGACCTAATCTAAGATCTGCAAAAAAATATTTTGCCTTCAAATTCATACCATCATCGTAGCATGCATGGACTCAACTGATATGACTGGGATTTCCATGAAAAAGATTGTGTGAAGAAAATGGGTGATCACTGTACATTTCTCTTCTGTTTCCTATTTATATTTCTATTTTACTTCCTCAATTTAACATAATGGACAGGGAAAGACCTAATCTAAGATCTGCAAAAAAATATTTTGCCTTCAAATTCATACCGTGATCATAGCATGCATGGACTCGACTCATATGACTGGGATTTCCAAGAAAAAGATTGTGGGCAGAAAATGGGTGATCACTGTACATTTTTCTTCTGTTTCTTATTTATATTTATATTTTACTTCCTCAATTTAGCATTATGGACAGGGAAAGACCTAATCTAAGATCCTAAAAACATATTTTGCCTTCAAATTCATACCGTGATCGTAGCATGCATGGACTCGACTCATATGACTGGGATTTCCATGAAAAAGATTGTGGGCAGAAAATGGGTGATCACTGTACATTTCTCTTCTGTTTCCTATTTATATTTATATTTTTTTCTTCCTTAATTTAGCATTATGATCAGGGAAAGACCTAATCTAAAATCTGCAAAAAAATATTTTGCCTTCAAATTCATACCGTGATCGTATCATGCATCGACTCGACTCATATGACTGGGATTTCCATGAAAATGATTGTGGGCAGAAAATGGGTGATCACTGTACATTTCTCTATGATTTCCTATTTATATTTATATTTTACCTCCTCAATTTAGCATTATTGACAGGGAAAGACCTAATCTAAGATCTGCAAAAAATATTTTCCCTTCAAATTCATACCGTGATCGTAGCATGCATGGACTCGACTCATATGACTGGGATTTCTATGAAAAAGATTTTGGGCAGAAAATGGGATATCACTGTACGTTTTTTTTCTGTTTCTTATTTATATTTATATTTTACTTCCTCAATTTAGCATTATGGACAGGGAAAGACCTAATCTAAGATCTGCAAAAAAATATTTTGCCTTCAAATTCATACCATCATCGTAGCATGCATGGACTCAACTGATATGACTGGGATTTCCATGAAAAAGATTGTGTGAAGAAAATGGGTGATCACTGTACATTTCTCTTCTGTTTCCTATTTATATTTCTATTTTACTTCCTCAATTTAACATAATGGACAGGGAAAGACCTAATCTAAGATCTGCAAAAAAATATTTTGCCTTCAAATTCATACCGTGATCATAGCATGCATGGACTCGACTCATATGACTGGGATTTCCAAGAAAAAGATTGTGGGCAGAAAATGGGTGATCACTGTACATTTTTCTTCTGTTTCTTATTTATATTTATATTTTACTTCCTCAATTTAGCATTATGGACAGGGAAAGACCTAATCTAAGATCCTAAAAACATATTTTGCCTTCAAATTCATACCGTGATCGTAGCATGCATGGACTCGACTCATATGACTGGGATTTCCATGAAAAAGATTGTGGGCAGAAAATGGGTGATCACTGTACATTTCTCTTCTGTTTCCTATTTATATTTATATTTTACTTCATTAAATTAGCATTACGGACAGGGAAAGACCTAATCTAAGATCTGCAAAAAAATATTTTGCCTTCAAATTCATAACGTGATTGTAGTATGCATGGACTCGACTCAAATGACTGGGATTTCCATGAAAAAGATTGTGGTCAGAAAATGGGTGATCACTGTATATTTCTCTTCTGTTTCCTATTTATATTTATATTTTACTTCCTTAATTTAGCATTATGGACAGGGAAAGACCTAATCTAAGATCTGCAAAAAAATATTTTGCCTTCAAATTCATACATGAACGTAGTATGCATGGACTCGACTCATAAGACTGGGATTTCCATGAAAAAGATTGTGGGCAGAAAATGGGTGATCACTGTACATTTCTCTTCTGTTTCCTATTTATATTTATATTTTACTTCCTTAATTTAGCATTATGGACAGGGAAAGACCTAATCAAAGATCTGCAAAAAAATATTTTGACTTCAAATTCATACCGTGATCGTAGCATGCATGGACTCGACTCATATGACTGGGATTTCCATGAAGAAGATTGTGGGCAGAAAATGGGTGATCACTGTACATTTCTCTTCTGGTTCCTATTTATATTTCTATTTTACTTCCTCAATTTAGCATTATGGACAGGGAAAGGCCTAATCTAATATCTGCAAAAAAATATTTTGCCTTCAAATTCATACCGTGATCGCAGCATGCATGGACACGATTCTTATTTCTGGGATTTCCATGAAAAAGATTGTGGTCACAATATGGGTGATCACTGTATATTTCTCTTCTGTTTCCTATTTATATTTATATTTTACCTCCTCAATTTAGCATTATGGACAGGAAAAGACCTAAACTAAGTTCTGCAAAAAAATATTTTGCCTTCAAATTCATACCGTGGTCGTAGCATGCATGGACTCGACTAATATCACAGAAATTTCCATGAAAAAGATTGTGGGCAGAAAATCGGTGATCACTGTACATTTCTCTTCTGTTTTCTATTTCTATTTCTATTTTACCTCCTCAATTTAGCATTATGGACAGGGAAAGACCAAATCTAAGATCTTCAAAAAAATATATTGCCTTCAAATTCATACCGTGATCATAGCATGCATGGACACCACTCATATGACTGGGATTTCCATGAAAAATATTGTCGGAAGACAATGGCTGATCACTGTACATTTCTCTTCTGTTTCCTATTTATATTTCTATTTTACCTCCTCAATTTAGCATTATGGACAGGGAAAGACCTAATCTAAGCTCTGCACAAAAATATTTTGCCTTCAAATTCATACCGTGATCGTAGGATGCATGGACTTGACTCATACGACTGGGATTTCCATGAAAAAGATTGTGGGCCGAAAATGTGTAATCACTGTACATTTCTCTTCTGTTTCCTATTTATATTTATATTTTACCTCCTCAATTTAGCATTATGGAAAGGGAAAGACCTAATCTAAAATCTGCACAAAAATATTTTGCCTTCAAATTCATACCGTGATCGTAGCATGCATTGATACGACTCATATGACTGGGATTTCCATGAAAAAGATTGTGGGCCGAAAATGGGTGATCACTGTACATTTCTCTTCTGTTTCCTATTTACATTTATATTTTACTTCCTTAATTTGGGCATTATGGACAGGGAAAGATTTAATCTAAGATCAGCAAAAAAATATTTTGCCTTCAAATTCATACCGTGATCGTAGCATGCATGGACTCTACTATTATGACTGGGATTTCCATGAAAAAGATTGTGGGCAGAAAATGGGTGATCACTGTATATTTCTCTTCTGTTTCCTATTTATATTTATATTTTACTTCCTTAATTTAGCATTATGGACAGGGAAAGACCAAATGTAAAATCAGCAAAAAAATATTTTGCCTTCAAATTCATAACGTGAACGTAGCATGCATAGACTCGACTCATATGAATGGGATTTCCATGAAAAAGATGGTGGCCAGAAAATGGGTGATCACTGTTCATTTCTCTTCTGTTTCCTATTTATATTTATATTTTACTTCCTCAATATAGCATTATGGTCAGGGGAAGACCTAATCTAAAATCTGCAAAAAAATATTTCGCCTTCAAATTCATACCGTGATCGTAGTATGCATGGACTCGACTCATATGATTGGGATTTCCATGAAAAAGATAGTGGGCAGAAAATTGGTGATCACTGTATATTTCTCTTCTGTTTCCTATTCATATTTCTGTTTTACTTCCTCAATGTAACATCATGGACAGGGAAAGACCTAATCTAAGATCTGGAAAAAAATATTTTGCCGTCAAATTCATACCGTGATCGTAAAATGCATGGACACGACTCATATGACTGGGATTTCCCCGAAAAACATTGTGAGGAGAAAATGGGTGACCACTGTATATTTCTCTTCTGTTTCCTATTTATATTTATATTTTACTTCCTTAATTTAGCATTATGGACAGGGAAAGAAGTAATCTGAAATCTGCAAAAAAATATTATTCCTTCAAATTCATACCGTGATCGTAGCATGCATGGACTTGACTCTTATGACTGGGATTTCCATGAAAAAGATTGTGGGCAGAAAATGGGTGATCACCGTACATTTCTCTTCTGTTTCCTTTTTATATTTCTATTTTACTTCATTAATTTAGCATTATGGACAGGGAAAGACTTCATATAATATCTGCAAAAAAATATTCTGACTTCAAATTCATACCCTGATCATTGCATGAATGGACTCGACTCATATGACTGGGATTTCCATGAAAAAGATTGTGGGTAGAAAATTGGTGATCACTGTATATTTCTCTTCTGTTTCCTATTTATATTTCATCTCCTCAATTTACAGGTTATTGTCAGGGAAAGACCCAATCTAAGATCTGCACAAAAATAATTTGCCGTCAAATTCATATCGTAGCATGCATGGACTCGACTCATATGACTGGGATTTCCATGAAAAAGATTGTGGGCCGAAAATGGGTGATCACTGTACATTTCTCTTCTGTTTCCTATTTACATTTCTATTTTACCTCCTCAATTTAGCATTATGGACAGTGAAAGACCTAATCTAATCTCTGCACAAAAATATTTTCCCTTCAAATTCATACCGTGATCGTAGCATGCATGGACTCGACTCATATGACTGGGATTTCCATGAAAAAGATTGTCGGCCGAAAATGGGTGATCACTGTTCATTTCTCTTCTGTTTCCTATTTATATTTATATTTTACTTCCTTCATTTAGCATTATGGACAGGGAAAGACCTAATCTAAGCTCCGCACAAAAATATTTTGCCTTCAAATTCATACCGTGATCGTAGCATGCATGGACTCGACTCATATGACTGGGATTTCCATGAAAAAGATTGTGGGCCGAAAATGGGTGATCACTGTACATTTCTCTTCTGTTTCCTATTTACATTTCTATTTTACCTCCTCAATTTAGCATTATGGACAGTGAAAGACCTAATCTAAGCTCTGCACAAAAATATTTTGCCTTACAATTCATACCGTGATCGTAGCATGCATGGACTCGATGCATATGACTGGGATTTCCATGAAAATGATTGTGGGCAGAAAATGGGTGATCACAGTATATTTCTCTTCTGTTTCCTATTTATATTTACATTTTACTTCATCAATTTAGCATTATGGACAGGGAAAGACCTAATCTAAGCTCTGCAAAAAAATATTTTGCCTTCAAATTCATACCGTGATCGTAGCATGCATGGACTCGACTCATATGACTGGGATTTCCATGAAAAAGATTCTGGGCAGAAAATGGGTCATCACTGTACATTTTTTTTCTGTTTCCTATTTATATTTCTATTTTACTTCCTCAACTTTACAATATAGACAGGGAAAGACCTAATCTAAAAGCTGCAAAAAAATATTTTGTCTTCAAATTCATACCGTGATCGTAGCATAACATGGACACGACTCATATGACTGGGATATCCATGAAAAAGATTGTGGGCAGAAAATGGGTGATCACTGTACATTTCTCTTCTATTTCCTATTTATATTTCTATTTTACTCTTCAATTCAGCATTATGGACATGGAAAGACCTAATCTAAGATCTGCAAAAAAATATTTTGCCTTCAAATTCATACCGTGATCGTAGCATGCATCGACTTGACTCATATGACTGGGATTTCCATGAAAAAGATTGTGGGCAGAAAATTGGTGATCACTGTACATTTCTCTTCTGTTTCCTATTTATATTTATATTTTAGTTCCTTAATTAACCCTTATGGACCGGGAAATACCTAATCTAAAATCTGCAAAAAAATATTTGGCCTTCAAATTCATACCGTGATCGTATCATGCATAGACTCGACTACTATGACTTGGATTTCCATGAAAAAGATTGTGGGCCGAAAATGGGTGATCACTGAACATTTCTATTCCGATTCCTATTTATATTTCTATTTTAACTCCTCAATTTAGCATTATGGAGAGGGAAAGACCTAATCTAAGATCTGCAAAAAAAACTCTTGCCTTCAAATTCATAGCGTGATCGTAGCATGCATGGACTTGACTCATATGACTGGGATTTCCATGAAAAAGATTGTGGACAGAAAATGGGTGATCACTGTACATTTCTCTTCTGGTTCCTATTTATATTTCTATTTTAATTCCTCAATTTAGCATTATAGACAGGGAAAGACCTAATCTAAGATCTGCAAAAAATTATTTTGCCTTCAAATTCATACCGTGATCGTAGCATACATGCACTCGACTCATATGACTGGCATTTCCATGAAAAAGATTGTGGGCAGAAAATGGGTGATCACTGTACATTTCTCTTCTGTTTCCTATTTATATTCATATTTTCTTCCTCAATTTAGCATTATGGACAGGGAAAGACCTAATCTAAAATCTGCAAAAAAATATTTTGCCTTCAAATTCATACCGTGATCGTAGCATACATGGACTCGACTCATATGACTGGAATATCCATGAAAAAGATTGTGGGCAGAAAATGGGTGATCACTGTACATTTCTCTTCTATTTCCTATTTATATTTTTATTTTACCTTCTCAATTTATTATTATGGACAGTGAAAGACCTAATCTAAGATCTGCAAAAAAATATTTTGCCTTCAAATTCATACCGTGATCGTAGCATACATGCACTCGACTCATATGACTGGCATTTCCATGAAAAAGATTGTGGGCAGAAAATGGGTGATCACTGTACATTTCTCTTCTATTTCCTATTTATATTTATATTTTCTTCCTCAATTTAGCATTATGGACAGGGAAAGACCTAATCTAAAATCTGCAAAAAAATATTTTGCCTTCAAATTCATACCGTGATCGTAGCATGCATGGACTCGACTCATATGACTAGGATTTTCATGAAAAAGATTGTGGGCAGAAAATGGGTGATCACTGTACATTTCTCTTCTGTTTCCTTTTTATATTTATATTTTAGTTCCTTAATTTACCGTTATGGACCGGGAAATACCTAATCTAAAATCTGCAAAAAAATATTTGGCCTTCAAATTCATACCGTGATCGTATCATGTATAGACTCGATTCATATGACTTGGATTTCCATGAAAAAGATTGTGGGCGGAAAATGGGTGATCAATGAACATTTCTATTCCGATTCCTATTTATATTTCTATTTTACCTCCTCAATTTAGCATTATGGAGAGGGAAAGACCTAATCTAAAATCTGCAAAAAAATATTTTGCCTTCAAATTCATACCGTGATCGTAGCATGCATGGACTCGACTCATATGACTGGGATTTCCATGAAAAAGGTTGTGGGCCGAAAATGGGTGATCACTGTATATTTCTCTTCTGTTTCCTATTTATATTTATATTTTACCTCCTCAATTTAGCATTATGGACAGGGAAAGACCTAAACTAAAATCTTCACAAAAATATTTTGCCTTCAAATTCATACCGTGATCGTAGCATGCATTGACTCGACTCATATGACTGGGATTTCCATGAAAAATATCTGGGCCGAAAATGGGTGATCAATGTACATTTCTCTTCTGTTTCCTATTCTTATTCGTATTTTACCTCCTCAATGTAGCATTATGGACAGGGAAAGACCTAATCTAAGATTTGCAAAAATATATTTTGCCTTCAAATTCATACCGTGATCGTAGCATGCATGGACTCGACACATATGACTGGGATTTCAATGAAAAAGATTGTGTGCAGAAACTGGGTGATCACTGTATATTTCTCTTCTGTTTCCGATTTATATTTCTATTTTACCTCCTCAATTTAGCATTATTGATACGGAAAGACATATTCTAAGCTCTGCACAAAAATGTTTTCCCTTCAAATTCATACCGTGATCGTAGCATGCAAGGACTCGACTCATATGACTGGGATTTCCATGAAAAAGATTGTGGGAACAAAATGGGTGATCACTGTACATTTCTCTTCTGTTTCCTATTAATATTTCTGTTTTGCTTCCTCAATTTAGCATTATGAACAGGGAAAGACCTAATCTAAAATCTGCACAAAAATATTTTGCTTTCAAATTCATACCGTGATCGTAGCATGCATGGACTCGACTCATATGACTGAGATTTCCATGAAAAAGATTGTGGGAACAAAATAGGTGATCACTGTACATTTCTCTTCTGTTTCCTATTACTATTTCTGTTTTACTTCCATAATTTAGCATTATGGACAGGGAAAGAACTAATCTAAGATCTGCACAAAAATATTTTGCATTCAAATTCATACCGTGATCGTAGCATGCATGGACTCGACTCATATGACTGGGATTTCCATGAAAAAGATTGTGGGCCGAAAATGGGTGATCACTGTACATTTCTCTTCTGTTTCCTATTTATATTTATATTTTACCTCCTCAGTTTAGCATTATTGACACGGAAAGACCTAATCTAAGCTCTGTACAAAAATGTTTTCCCTTCAAATTCATACCGTGATCGTAGCACGCAAGGACTCGACTCATATGACTGGGATTTCAATGAAAAAGATTGTGTGCAGAAAATGGGTGATCACTGTACATTTCTCTTCTGTTTCCTATTTATATTTATATTTTACCTCCTCAATTTAGCATTATGTACAGGGAAAGACCTAATCTAAGATCTGCACAAAAATATTTTGCATTCAAATTCATACCGTGATCGAAGCATGCATGGACTCGACTCATATGACTGGGATTTCCATGAAAAAGATTGTGGGCACAAAATGGGTCATCACTGTACATTTCTCCTATTAAATTTGTATTTTACCTCCCCAATTTAGCATTATGGACAGGGAAAGACCTAATCTAAGATCTGCACAAAAATATTTTGCATTCAAATTCATACCGTGATCGAAGCATGCACGGACTCGACTCATATGACTGGGATTTCAATGAAAAAGATTGTGGGCCGAAAATGGGTGATCACTGTACATTTCTCTTCTGTTTCCTATTTATATTTATATTTTACCTCCTCAATTTAGCATTATGGACAGGGAAAGACCTAATCTAAGATCTGCACAAAAATATTTTGCCTTCAAATTCATACCGTGATCGTAGCATGCATGGACTCGACTCATATGACTGGGATTTCCATGAAAAAGATTGTGGGCCAAAAATGGGTGATCACTGTACATTTCTCTTCTGTTTCCTATTTATATTTGTATTTTACCTCCTCAATTTAGCATTATGGACAGGGAAAGACCTAATCTAAGATTTGCACAAATATATTTTGCCTTCAAATTCATACCGTGATCGTACCATGCATGAACTCGACTCATATGACTGGGATTTCCATGAAAGAGATTGTGGGCACAAAATGGGTGATCACTGTATATTTCTCTTCTGTTTCTTATTTATATTTATATTTTACTTCCTCAATTTAGCATTATGTACGGGGAAAGACCTAACCTAAGATCTGCAAAAAAATATTTTGCCTTCAATTTCATACCGTGAACGTAGCATGCATGGACTCGACTCATATGACTGGGATTTCCATGAAAAAGATTGTGGGCCGAAAATGGGTCATCACTGTACATTTCTCCTATTAAATTTGTATTTTACCTCCCCAATTTAGCATTATGGACAGGGAAAGACCTAATATAAGATCTGCACAAAAATATTTTTCCTTAAAATTCATACCGTGGTCGTAGCATGCATGGACTCGACTCATATGACTGGGATTTCAATGAAAAAGATTGTGTGCAGAAAATGGGTGATCACTGTACATTTCTCTTCTGTTTCCTATTTATATTTCTATTTTACCTCCTCAATTTAGCATTATGGACAGGGAAAGACCTAATCTAAGATCTGCACAAAAATATTTTGCCTTCAAATTCATACCGTGATCGTAGCATGCATGGACTCGACTCATATGACTGGGATTTCAATGAAAAAGATTGTGGGCCGAAAATGGGTGATCACTGTACATTTCTCTTCTGTTTCCTATTTATATTTCTATTTTACCTCCTCAATTTAGCATTATGGACAGTGAAAGACCTAATCTAAAATCGGCACAAAAATATTTTGCCTTTAAATTCATACCGTGATCGTAGCATGCATGGACTCGACTCATATGACTGGGATTTCCATGAAAAAGATTGTGGGCAAAAAATACTTGATCACTTTACATTTCTCTTCTGTTTCCTATTTATATTTATATTTTACTTCCTCAATTTAGCATTATAGTCAGGGAAAGACCTAATCTAATTTCTGCAGAAAAATACTTTGCCTTCAAATTCATACCCTGATCGTAGCATGCATGGACTCGACTCATATGACTGGGATTTCCATGAAAAAGATTGTGGGCAGAAAATGGGTGATCACTGTACATTTCTCTTCTGTTTCCTATTTATATTTCTCTTTTACTTCCTTCATTTAGCATTATGGACAGGGAAAGACCTAATCTAAGATCTGCACAAAAATATTTTTGCCTTCAAATTCATAACGTGATCGTAGCATGCATGGACTCGATTCATATGACTGGAATTTCCATGAAAAAGATTGTGGTCAGAAAATGGGTGATCACTGTACATTTCTCTTCTGTTTCTTATTAAATATGTATTTTACATCCTCAATTTAGCATTATGGACAGTGAAAGACCTAATCTAAGATCTGCACAAAAATATTTTACCTTCAAATTCATACAGTGATCGTAGCATGCATGGACTCGATTCATATGACTGGGATTTCCATGAAAAAGATTGTGGGCGAAAAATGGGTGATCACTGTACATTTCTCTTCTGTTTCTTATTTATATTTATATTTTACTTCCTGAATTTAGCATTATGGACAGGGAAAGACCAAATCTAAGATCTGCAGAAAAAAAAATTTTGCCTTCAAATTCATACCGTGATCGTGGCACGTATGGACTCGACTCATATAACTGGGATTTCCATGAAAAACATTGTGGGCAGAAAATGGGTGTTCACTGTACATTTCTCTTCTGTTTCCTATTTATATTTATATTTTACTTCCTCAATTTAGCATTATGGACAACGAAAGACCTAATCTAAGATCTGCAAAAACATATTTTGCCTTCAAATTCATCCCGTGATCATAGCATGTATGGACTAGACTCATATGACTGGGATTTCCATAAAAAAGATTGTGGGCACAAAATGGGTGATCACTGTACATTTCTCTACTGTTTCCTATTTATATTTATATTTTACCTCCTCAATTTAGCATTATAGACAAGGAAAGACCTAATCTAAGCTCTGCACAAAAATATTTTGCCTTCAAATTCATACCGTGATCGTAGCATGCATGGACTCGTCTCATATGACTTGGATTTCCATGAAAAAGATTGTGGGCCGAAAATGGGTGATCACTGTACATTTCTCTTCTGTTTCCTATTTATATTTATATTTTACCTCCTCAATTTAGCATTATGGACAGGGAAAGACCTAATCTAAAATCTGCACAAAATATTTTGCCTTCAAATTCGTACCGTGATCGTAGCATGCATGGACTCGACTCATATGACTGGGATTTCCATGAAAAAGAGTGTGGGCCGAAAATGGGTGATCATTGTACATTTCTCTTCTGCTTCCTATTTATATTTATATTTTACTTACTTCATTTAGCATTATGGACAGGGAAAGATCTAATCTAAGATTTGCACAAAAATATTTTGCCTTCAAATTCATACCGTGATCCTAGCATGCATGGACTCGACTCATATGACTGGGATTTCCATGAAAAAGATTGTGGGCCGAAAATGGGTGATCACTGTACATTTCTCTTCTGTTTCCTATTTATATTTGTATTTTACCTCCTCAATTTAGCATTATGGACAGAAAAAAAACTAATCTAAGCTCTGCACAAAAATATTTTGCCTTCAAATGCATACCATGATCGTAGCATGCATGGACTCGACTCATATGACTGGGATTTCCATGAAAAAGATTGTGGGCCGAAAATGGGTGATCACTGTACATTTCTCTTCTGTTTCCTATTTATATTTATATTTTACTTCCTCAATTTAGCATTTTGTACAGTGAAAGACCTAATCTAAAATCTGCACAAAAATATTTTGCCTTCAAATTCATACCGTATATCGTAGCATGCATGGACTCGACTCATATGACTGGGATTTCCATGAAAAAGATTGTGGGCCGAAAATAGGTGATCATTGTACATTTCTCTTCTGCTTCCTATTTATATTTCTATTTTACCTCCTCAATTTAGCGTTATGGACAGGGAAAGACATAATCTAAGCTCTGCACAAAAATATATTGCCTTCAAATTCATAACGTGATTGTAGCATGCATGGACTCGACTCATATGACTGGGATTTCCATGAAAAAGATTGTGGGCCGAAAATGGGTGATCACTGTACATGTCTCTTCTGTTTCCTATTTATATTTCTATTTTAATTCCCCAATTTAGCATTATGGACAGGGAAAGACCTAATCTTAAATCTTCACAAAAACATTTTATTTGGCCTTCAAATTCATACCGTATCGTAGCATGCATGGACTCGACTCATATGAATGGGATTTCCATGAAAAAGCTTGTGGGCCGAAAATGGGTGGTCACTGAACATTTCTCTTCTGTTTCCTATTTATATTTATATTTTACTTCCTCAATTTAGCATTATGGACAGGGAAAGACCTAATCTAAAATCTGCACAAAAATATTTTGCCTTCAAATTCAGACCGTGATCGTAGCATGCATGGACTCGATTCATATGACTGGGATTTCCATGAAAAAGATTTTGGGCCGAAAATGGGTGATCACTGTACATTTCTCTTCTGTTTCCTATTTATATTTCTATTTTACCTCCTCAATTTAGCATTATGGACAGGGAAAGACCTAATCTAAGATTTGCACAAAAATATGTTGCCTTCAAAGTCATACCATGATCGTAGCATGCATGGACTCGACTCATATCACTGGGATTTCCATGAAAAAGATTGTGGGCCGAAAATGGGTGATCACTGTACATTTCTCTTCTGTTTCCTATTTATATTTCTATTTTACCTCCTCAATTTAGCATTATGGAGAGGGAAAGACCTAATCTAAAATCTGCACAAAAATATTTTGCTTTCAAATTCATACCGTGATCATAGCATGCCTGGACTCGACTCATATGACTGGGATTTCCATGAAAAAGATTGTGGGCCGAAAATGGGTGATCACTGTACATTTCTCTTCTGTTTCCTATTTATATTTCTATTTTACCTCCTCAATTTAGCATTATGGATAGGGAAAGACATAATCTAAGCTCTGCACAAAAATATTTTGCCTTCAAATTCATACCGTGATCGTGGCATTCATGAACTCTACTCATATGACTGGGATTTCCATGAAAAAGATTGTGGGCCGAAAATGGGTGATCACTGTACATTTCTCTTCTGTTTCCTATTTATATTTGTATTTTACCTCCTCAATTTAGCATTATGGCCAGGGAAAAACCTAATCTAAGATCTGCACAAAAATATTTTGCTTTCAAATTCATACCGTGACCGTAGCATGCATGGACTCCGCGCATATGACTGGGATTTCCATGAAAAAGATTGTGGGCCGAAAATGGGTGATCACTGTACATTTCTCTTCTGTTTCCTATTTATATTTATATTTTACCTCCTCAATTTAGCATTATGGACAGCGAAAGACTTAATCTACGCTCCGCACAAAAATATTTTGCCTTCACTTTCATACCGTGATCGTAGCATGCATGGTCTCGACTCATATGACTGGGATTTCCATGAAAATGATTGTGGGCCGAAAATGGGTGATCACTGTCCATTTCTCTTCTGTTTCTTATTTATATTTATATTTTACCTCCTCAATTTAGCATTATTGACAGGGAAAGACCTAATCTAAGCTCTGCACAAAAATATTTTGCCTTCAAATTCATACCGTGAACGTAGCATGAATGGACTCGACTCATATGACTGGGATTTCCATGAAAAAGATTGTGGGCCAAAAATGGGTGATCACTGTATATTTCTTTTCTGTTTCCTATTTATATTTATATTTTACCACCTCAATTTAGCATTATGGACAGGGAAAGACCTAATCTAAGATCTGCACAAAAATATTTTGCCTTCAAATTCATACGGTGATCGTAGCATGCATGGACTCGACTCATATGACTGGGATTGCCATGAAAAAGATTGTGGGCCGAAAATGGGTGATCACTGTACATTTCTCTTCTGTTTCCTATTTATATTTCTATTTTACCTCCTCAATTTAGCATTATGGCCAGGGTAAGACCTAATCTAAGCTCGGCACAAAAATATTTTGCCTTCAAATTCATGCCGCGATCGTAGCATGCATGGACTCGTCTCATATGACTGGGATTTCCATGAAATAGAATGTGGGCCGAAAATGGGTGATCACTGTACATTTCTCTTCTGTTTCTTATTTATATTTATATTTTACCTCCTTAATTTAGCATTATAGACAGGGAAAGACCTAATCTAAGCTCTGCACAAAAATATTTTGCCTTCAAATTCATACCGTGAACGTAGCATGCATGGACTCGACTCATATGACTGGGATTTCCATGAATAAGATTGTGGGCCGAAAATGGGTGATCACTGTAAATTTCTTTTCTGTTTCCTATTTATATTTATATTTTACCTCCTCAATTAGCATTATGGACAGGGAAATAACTAATCTAAGATCTGCACAAAAATATTTTGCCTTCAAATTCATACTGTGATCGTAGCATGCATGGACTCTACTCATATCACTTGGATTTCCATGAAAAAGATTGTGGGCAGAAAATGGGTGATCACTGTACATTTCTCTTCTGTTTCCTATTTATATTTATATTTTAGCTCCTCAATATAGCATTATGAACAGGGAAAGACCTAATCTAAGCTCTGCACAAAAATATTTTGCCTTCAATTTCATTCCGTGATCGTAGCATGCATGGACTCGAGTCATATGACTGGGATTTCCATGAAAAAGATTGTGGGCCGAAAATGGGTGATCACTGTACATTTCTCTTCTGTTTCCTATTTATATTTCTATTTTACCTCCTCAATTTAGCATTATGGATAGGGAAAGACCTAATCTAAGCTCTGCACAAAAATATTTTGCCTTCAAATTCATCCCGTGATCGTGGCATGCATGAACTCTACTCATATGACTGGGATTTCCATGAAAAAGATTGTGGGCCGAAAATGGGTGATCACTGTACCTTTCTCTTCTGTTTCTTATTTATATTTCTATTTTACCTCCCCAATTTAGCATTATGGCAAGGGTAAGACCTAATCTATGCTCGGCACAAAAATATTTTGCCTTCAAATTCATGCCGCGATCGTAGCATGCATGGACTCGTCTCATATGACTGGGATTTCCATGAAATAGAATGTGGGCCGAAAATGGTGATCACTGTACATTTCTCTTCTGTTTCTTATTTATATTTATATTTTACCTCCTTAATTTAGCATTATAGACAGGGAAAGACCTAATCTAAGCTCTGCACAAAAATATTTTGCCTTCAAATTCATACCGTGAATGTAGCATGCATGGACTCGACTCATATGACTGGGATTTCCATGAATAAGATTGTGGGCCGAAAATGGGTGATCACTGTAAATTTCTTTTCTGTTTCCTATTTATATTTATATTTTACCTCCTCAATTTAGCATTATGGACAGGGAAAGACCTAATCTAAGATCTGCACAAAAATATTTTGCCTTCAAATTCATACTGTGATCGTAGCATGCATGGACTCTACTCATATCACTTGGATTTCCATGAAAAAGATTGTGGGCAGAAAATGGGTGATCACTGTACATTTCTCTTCTGTTTCCTATTTATATTTATATTTAAGCTCCTCAATATAGCATTATGAACAGGGAAAGACCTAATCTAAGCACTGCACAAAAATATTTTGCCTTCAAATTCATACCGTGAGCGTAGGATGCATGGACTCCGCTCATATGACTGGGATTTCCATGAAAAATTTTGTGTGCCGAAAATGGGTGATTACTGTACATTTCTCTTCTGTTTCCTTTTTATATTTCTATTTTACCTCCTCAATTTAGCATTATGGACAGGGAAAGACTTAATCTAAGCTCTGCACAAAAATATTTTGCCTTCAATTTCATTCTGTGATCGTAGCATGCATGGACTCGAGTCATATGACTGGGATTTCCATGAAAAAGATTGTGGGCCGAAAATGGGTGATCACTGTACATTTCTCTTCTGTTTCCTATTTATATTTCTATTTTACCTCCTCAATTTAGCATTGTGGACAGGGGAAGACCTAATCTAAGCTCTGCACAAAAATATTTTGCCTTCAAATTCATACCGTGATCGTAGCATGCATGAACTCTACTCATATGACTGGGATTTCCATGAAAAAGTTTCTGGGCCGAAAATGGGTGATCACTGTACATTTCTCTTCTGTTTCCTATTTATATTTCTATTTTAGCTCCTCAATTTAGCATAATGGCCAGGGAAAGACCTAATCTAAGCTCCGCACAAAAATATTTTGCCTTCAAATTCATACCGTGATCGTAGCAGGCATGGACTCGACTCATATGACTTGGATTTCCATGAAAAAGATTGTGGGCAGAAAATGGGTGATCACTGTACCTTTCTCTTCTGTTTCCCATTTATATTTGTATTTTACCTCCTCAATTTAGCATTATGGCCAGGGAAAGACCTAATCTAAGCTCTGCACAAAAATATTTTGCCTTCAAATTCATGCCGTGATCGTAGCATGCATGGACTCGACTCATATGACTGGGATTGCCATGAAAAAGATTGTGGGCAGAAAATGGGTGATCACTGTACATTTCTCTTCTGTTTCCTATTTATATTTATATTTTACCTCCTCAATTTAGCATTATGGACAGGGAAAGATCTAATCTAAGATCTGCACAAAAATATTTAGCCTTCAAATTCATACCGTGATCGTAGCATGCATGAACTCTACTCATATGACTGGGATTTCCATGAAAAAAATTGTGGGTTGAAAATGGGTGATCACTGTACATTTCTTTTCTGTTTCCTATTTATATTTATATTTTACCTCTTCAATTTAGCATTATGGACAAGGAAAGACCTAATCTAAGATCTGCAGAAAAATATTTTAAATTCAAATTCATACCGTGATCGTAGCATGCATGGACTCGACTCATATGACTTGGATTTCCATGAAAAAGATTGTGGGCAGAAAATGGGTGATCACTGTACCTTTCTCTTCTGTTTCCTATTTATATTTGTATTTTACCTCCTCAATTTAGCATTATGGACATGGAAAGACCTAATCTAAAATCTGCACAAAAACATTTTGCCTTCAAATTCATACCGTGATCGTAGCATGCATGGACTCGACTCATATGACTGGGATTTCCATGAAAAAGATTGTGGGCCGAAAATGTGTGATCGCTGTACATTTCTCTTCTGTATTCTATTTATATTTCTATTTTACCTCCTCAATTTAGCATTATGGCCAGGGAAAGACCTAATCTAAGCTCTGCACAAAAATATTTTGCCTTCAAATTCATACCGTGATCGTAGCATCCATGGACTCGACTCATATGACTTGGATTTCCATGAAAAAGATTGTGGGCAGAAAATGGGTGATCACTGTACCTTTCTCTTCTGTTTCCTATTTATATTTGTATTTTACCTCCTCAATTTAGCATTATGGCCAGGGAAAGACCTAATCTAAGCTCTGCACAAAAATATTTTGCCTTCAAATTCATGCCATGATCGTAGCATGCATGGAATCGACTCATATGACTGGGATTGCCATGAAAAAGATTGTGGGCAGAAAATGGGTGATCACTGTCCATTTCTCTTCTGTTTCCTATTTATATTTATATTTTACCTCCTCAATTTAGCATTATGGACAGGGAATGACCTAATCTAAGATCTGCACAAAAATATTTAGCCTTCAAATTCATACGGTGATCGTAGCATACATGGACTCGACTCATATGACTGGGATTTCCATGAAAAAGATTGTGGGCCGAAAATGTGTGATCGCTGTACATTTCTCTACTGTATTCTATTTATATTTCTATTTTACCTCCTCAATTTAGCATTATGGCCAGGGAAAGACCTAATCTAAGCTCTGCACAAAAATATTTTGCCTTCAAATTCATACCGTGATCGTAGCATGCATGGACTCGACTCATATGACTTGGATTTCCATGAAAAAGATTGTGTGCAGAAAATGGGTGATCACTGTACCTTTCTCTTCTGTTTCCTATTTATATTTGTATTTTACCTCCTCAATTTAGCATTATGGCCAGGGAAAGACCTAATCTAAGGTCTGCACAAAAATATTTTGCCTTCAAATTCATGCCGTGATCGTAGCATGCATGGACTCGACCCATATGACTGGGATTTCCATGAAAAAGTTTCTGGGCTGAAAATGGGTCATCACTGTACATTTCTCTTCTGTTTCTTAGTTATATTTCTATTTTACCTCTTCAATTTAGCATTATGGACAAGGAAAGACCTAATCTAAGATCTGCACAAAAATATTTTAAATTCAAATTCATACCGTGATCGTAGCATGCATGGACTCGACTCATATGACTTGGATTTCCATGAAAAATATTGTGGGCAGAAAATGGGTGATCACAGTACCTTTCTCTTCTGTTTCCTATTTATATTTGTATTTTACCTCCTCAATTTAGCATTATGGACATGGAAAGACCTAATCTAAAATCTGCACAAAAACATTTTGCCTTCAAATTCATACCGTGATCGTAGCATGCATGGACTCGACTCATATGACTGGGATTTCCATGAAAAAAATTGTGGGTTGAAAATGGGTGATCACTGTACATTTCTTTTCTGTTTCCTATTTATATTTATATTTTACCTCTTCAATTTAGCATTATGGACAAGGAAAGACCTAATCTAAGATCTGCAGAAAAATATTTTAAATTCAAATTCATACCGTGATCGTAGCATGCATGGACTCGACTCATATGACTTGGATTTCCATGAAATATATTGTGGGCAGAAAATGGGTGATCACTGTACCTTTCTCTTCTGTGTCCTATTTATATTTGTATTTTACCTCCTCAATTTAGCATTATGGACATGGAAAGACCTAATCTAAAATCTGCACAAAAACATTTTGCCTTCAAATTCATACCGTGATCGTAGCATGCATGGACTCGACTCATATGACTGGGATTTCCATGAAAAAGATTGTGGGCCGAAAATGTGTGATCGCTGTACATTTCTCTTCTGTATTCTATTTATATTTCTATTTTACCTCCTCAATTTAGCATTATGGCCAGGGAAAGACCTAATCTAAGCTCTGCACAAAAATATTTTGCCTTCAAATTCATACCGTGATCGTAGCATCCATGGACTCGACTCATATGACGTGGATTTCCATGAAAAAGATTGTGGGCAGAAAATGGGTGATCACTGTACCTTTCTCTTCTGTTTCCTATTTATATTTGTATTTTACCTCCTCAATTTAGCATTATGGCCAGGGAAAGACCTAATCTAAGGTCTGCACAAAAATATTTTGCCTTCAAATTCATGCCGTGATCGTAGCATGCATGGACTCGACCCATATGACTGGGATTTCTATGAAAAAGTTTCTGGGCTGAAAATGGGTCATCACTGTACATTTCTCTTCTGTTTCCTATTTATATTTATATTTTACCTCCTCAATTTACCATTATTGACAGGGAAAGACCTAATCTAAAATCTGCACAAAAATATTTTGCCTTCAAATTCATACCGTGATCGTAGCATGGATGGACACGACTCATATGACTGGGATTTCAATGAAAAAGAATAAGGGCCGAAAATGGGTGATCACTGTACATTTCTCTTCTGTTTCCTATTTATATTTATATTTACCTCCTCAATTTAGCATTATGGCCAGGGAAAGACCTAATCTAAGCTCTGCAAAAAAATATTTTGCCTTCAAATTCATACCGTGATCGTAGCATGCATGGTCTCGACTCATATGACTTGGATTTCCATGAAAAAGATTGTGTGCAGAAAATGGGTGATCACTGTACCTTTCTCTTCTGTTTCCTATTTATATTTGTATTTTACCTCCTCAATTTAGCATTATAGCCAGGGAAAGACCTAATCTAAGGTCTGCACAAAAATATTTTGCCTTCAAATTCATGCCGTGATCGTAGCATGCATGGACTCGACCCATATGACTGGGATTTCCATGAAAAAGTTTCTGGGCTGAAAATGGGTCATCACTGTACATTTCTCTTCTGTTTCTTAGTTATATTTCTATTTTACCTCTTCAATTTAGCATTATGGACAAGGAAAGACCTAATCTAAGATCTGCACAAAAATATTTTAAATTCAAATTCATACCGTGATCGTAGCATGCATGGACTCGACTCATATGACTTGGATTTCCATGAAAAATATTGTGGGCAGAAAATGGGTGATCACTGTACCTTTCTCTTCTGTTTCCTATTTATATTTGTATTTTACCTCCTCAATTTAGCATTATGGACATGGAAAGACCTAATCTAAAATCTGCACAAAAACATTTTGCCTTCAAATTCATACCGTGATCGTAGCATGCATGGACTCGACTCATATGACTGGGATTTCCATGAAAAAGATTGTGGGCCGAAAATGGCTGATCACTGTACATTTCTCTTCTGTTTCCTATTTATATTTATATTTTACCTCCTCAATTTACCATTATTGACAGGGAAAGACCTAATCTAAAATCTGCACAAAAATATTTTGCCTCCAAATTCATACCGTGAACGTAGCATGCATGGACTCGACTCATATGACTGGGATTTCCATGAAAAAGATTGTGGGCCGAAAATGGCTGATCACTGTACATTTCTCTTCTGTTTCCTATTTATATTTATATTTTACCTCCTCAATTTACCATTATTGACAGGGAAAGACCTAATCTAAAATCTGCACAAAAATATTTTGCCTTCAAATTCATACCGTGATCGTAGCATGGATGGACACGACTCATATGACTGGGATTTCAATGAAAAAGAATAAGGGCCGAAAATGGGTGATCACTGTACATTTCTCTTCTGTTTCCTATTTATATTTATATTTACCTCCTCAATTTAGCATTATGGCCAGGGAAAGACCTAATCTAAGCTCTGCAAAAAAATATTTTGCCTTCAAATTCATACCGTGATCGTAGCATGCATGGTCTCGACTCATATGACTTGGATTTCCATGAAAAAGATTGTGTGCAGAAAATGGGTGATCACTGTACCTTTCTCTTCTGTTTCCTATTTATATTTGTATTTTACCTCCTCAATTTAGCATTATAGCCAGGGAAAGACCTAATCTAAGGTCTGCACAAAAATATTTTGCCTTCAAATTCATGCCGTGATCGTAGCATGCATGGACTCGACCCATATGACTGGGATTTCCATGAAAAAGTTTCTGGGCTGAAAATGGGTCATCACTGTACATTTCTCTTCTGTTTCTTAGTTATATTTCTATTTTACCTCTTCAATTTAGCATTATGGACAAGGAAAGACCTAATCTAAGATCTGCACAAAAATATTTTAAATTCAAATTCATACCGTGATCGTAGCATGCATGGACTCGACTCATATGACTTGGATTTCCATGAAAAATATTGTGGGCAGAAAATGGGTGATCACTGTACCTTTCTCTTCTGTTTCCTATTTATATTTGTATTTTACCTCCTCAATTTAGCATTATGGACATGGAAAGACCTAATCTAAAATCTGCACAAAAACATTTTGCCTTCAAATTCATACCGTGATCGTAGCATGCATGGACTCGACTCATATGACTGGGATTTCCATGAAAAAGATTGTGGGCCGAAAATGGCTGATCACTGTACATTTCTCTTCTGTTTCCTATTTATATTTATATTTTACCTCCTCAATTTACCATTATTGACAGGGAAAGACCTAATCTAAAATCTGCACAAAAATATTTTGCCTCCAAATTCATACCGTGAACGTAGCATGCATGGACTCGACTCATATGACTGGGATTTCCATGAAAAAGATTGTGGGCCGAAAATGGCTGATCACTGTACATTTCTCTTCTGTTTCCTATTTATATTTATATTTTACCTCCTCAATTTACCATTATTGACAGGGAAAGACCTAATCTAAAATCTGCACAAAAATATTTTGCCTTCAAATTCATACCGTGATCGTAGCATGGATGGACACGACTCATATGACTGGGATTTCAATGAAAAAGAATAAGGGCCGAAAATGGGTGATCACTGTACATTTCTCTTCTGTTTCCTATTTATATTTATATTTACCTCCTCAATTTAGCATTATGGCCAGGGAAAGACCTAATCTAAGCTCTGCAAAAAAATATTTTGCCTTCAAATTCATACCGTGATCGTAGCATGCATGGTCTCGACTCATATGACTTGGATTTCCATGAAAAAGATTGTGGGCAGAAAATGGGTGATCACTGTACATTTCTCTTCTGTTTCCTATTTATATTTCTCTTTTAGTACTGAATTTAGCATTATGGACAGGGAAAGACCTAATCTAAGCTCTGCAAAAAAATATTTTGCCTTCAAATTCATACCGTGATCGTAGCATGCATGGTCTCGACTCATATGACTGGGATTTCCATGAAAAAGATTGTGGGCCGAAAATGGGTGATCACTGTAACTTTCTCTTCTGTTTCCTATTTATATTTTTATTTTACCTCCTCAATTTAGCATTATGGCCAGGGAAAGACCTAATCAATGATCTGTACAAAAATATTTTGCCTTCAAATTCATACCATGATCGTAGCATGCATGGATTCGTCTCATATGACTTGGATTTCCATGAAAAAGATTGTGGGCAGAAAATGGGTGATCACTGTACCTTTCTCTTCTGTTTCCTATTTATATTTGTATTTTACCTCCTCAATTTAGCATTATGGCCAGGGAAAGACCTAATCTAAGCTCTGCACAAAAATATTTTGCCTTCAAATTCATGCCGTGATCGTAGCATGCATGGACTCGACTCATATGACTGGGATTGCCATGAAAAATATTGTGGACAGAAAATGGGTGATCACTGTACATTTCTCTTCTGTTTCCTATTTATATTTATATTTTACCTCCTCAATTTAGCATTATGGACAGGGAAAGATCTAATCTAAGATCTGCACAAAATATATTTAGCCTTCAAATTCATACCGTGATCGTAGCATGCATGAACTCGACTCATATGACTGGGATTTCCATGAAAAAGATAGTTGGCCGAAAATGTGTGATCGCTGTACATTTCTCTTCTGTATTCTATTTATATTTCTATTTTACCTCCTCAATTTAGCATTATGGCCAGGGAAAGACCTAATCTAAGCTCTGCACAAAAATATTTTGCCTTTAAATTCATACCGTGATCGTAGCATGCATGGACTCGACTCATATGACTTGGATTTCCATGAAAAAGATTGTGGGCAGAAAATGGGTGATCACTGTACCTTTCTCTTCTGTTTCCTATTTATATTTGTATTTTACCTCCTCAATTTAGCATTATGGGCAAGGAAAGACCTAATCTAAGATCTGCACAAAAATATTTTGCCTTCAAATTCATACCGTGATCGTAGCATGCATGGACTCGACTCATATGACTTGGATTTCCATGAAAGAGATTGTGGGCAGAAAATGGGTGATCACTGTACCTTTCTCTTCTGTTTCCTGTTTATATTTGTATTTTACCTCCTCAATTTAGCATTATGGCCAGGGAAAGACCTAATCTTAGCTCTGCACAAAAATATTTTGCCTTCAAATTCATGCCGTGATCGTAGCATGCATGGACTCGACTCATATGACTGGGATTGCCATGAAAAAGATTGTGGGCAGAAAATGGGTGATCACTGTACATTTCTCTTCTGTTTCCTATTTATATTTATATTTTACCTCCTCAATTTAGCATTATGGACAGGGAAAGATCTAATCTAAGATCTGCACAAAAATATTTAGCCTTCAAATTCTTACCGTGATCGTAGCATGCATGAACTCTACTCATATGACTGGGATTTCCATGAAAAAAATTGTGGGTTGAAAATGGGTGATCACTGTACATTTCTTTTCTGTTTCCTATTCATATTTATATTTTACCTCTTCAATTTAGCATTATGGACAAGGAAAGACCTAATCTAAGATCTGCACAAAAATATTTTAAATTCAAATTCATACCGTGATGGTAGCATGCATGGACTCGACTCATATGACTTGGATTTCCATGAAATATATTGTGGGCAGAAAATGGGTGATCACTGTACCTTTCTCTTCTGTTTCCTATTTATATTTGTATTTTACCTCCTCAATTTAGCATTATGGACAGGGAAAGACCTAATCTAAGCTCTGCACAAAAATATTTTGCCTTCAAATTCATACCGTGATCGTAGCATGCATGGACTCGACTCATATGACTGGAATTTCCATGAAAAAGATTGTGGGCCGAAAATTGGTGATCACTGTACATTTGTCTTCTGTTTCCTATTTATATTTATATTTTACCTCCTCAATTTAGCATTAAGGACAGGGAAAGACCTAATCTAAAATTTGCACAAAAATATTTTTTATTCAAATTCATACCGTGATCGTAGCATGCATGAACTCGACTCATATGACTGGGATTTCCATGAAAAAGATTGTGGGCCAAAAATGGGTGATCACTGTACATTTCTCTTCTGTATTCTATTTATATTTCTATTTTACCTCCTCAATTCAGCATTATGGCAAGTGAAAGACCTAATCTAAGCTCTGCACAAAAATATTTTGCCTTCAAATTCATACCGTGATCGTAGCATGCATGGACTCGACTCATATGACTGGGATTTCCATGAAAAAGATTGTGGGCCGAAAAAAGATGATCACTGTACATTTCTTTTCTGTTTCCTATTTATATTTATATTTTACCTCCTCAATTTAGCATTTTGGGCAAGGAAAGACCTAATCTAAGATCTGCACAAAAATATTTTGCCTTCAAATTCATACCGTGATCGTAGCAGGCATGGACTCGACTCATATGACTTGGATTTCCATGAAAAAGATTGTGGGCAGAAAATGGGTGATCACTGTACCTTTCTCTGCTGTTTACTATTTATATTTGTATTTTACCTCCTCAATTTAGCATTATGGCCAGGGAAAGACCTAATCTAAGCTCTGCACAAAAATATTTTGCCTTCAAATTCATGCCGTGATCGTAGCATGCATGGACTCGACTCATATGACTGGGATTGCCATGAAAAAGATTGTGGGCAGAAAATGGGTGATCACTGTACATTTCTCTTCTGTTTCCTATTTATATTTATATTTTACCTCCTCAATTTAGCATTATGGACAGGGAAAGATCTAATCTAAGATCTGCACAAAAATATTTAGCCTTCAAATTCATACCGTGATCGTAGCATGCATGAACTCTACTCATATGACTGGGATTTCCATGAAAAAAATTGTGGGTCGAAATGGGTGATCACTGTACATTTCTCTTCTGTTTCCTATTTATATTTCTCTTTTAGTACTCAATTTAGAATTATGGACAGGGAAAGACCTAATCTAAGCTCTGCACAAAAATATTTTGCCTTCAAATTCATACCGTGATCGTAGCATGCATGGACTCGACTCATATGACTGGGATTTCCATGAAAAAGATTGTGGGCCGAAAATGGGTGATCACTGTACCTTTCTCTTCTGTTTCCTATTTATATTTTTATTTTACCTCCTCAATTTAGCATTATGGCCAGGGAAAGACCTAATCAATGATCTGCACAAAAATATTTTGCCTTCAAATTCATACCATGATTGTAGCATGCATGGACTCGTCTCATATGACTGTGATTTCCATCAAAAAGATTGTGGGCCGAAAATGGGTGATCACTGTACATTTCTCTTCTGTTTCCTATTTATATTTTTATTTTACCTCCTCAATTTAGCATTATGGACAGGGAAAGACCTAATCTAAAATTTGCACAAAAATATTTTTTATTCAAATTCATACCGTGATCATAGCATGCATGAACTCGACTCATATGACTGGGATTTCCATGAAAAAGATTGTGGGCCGAAACTGGGTGATCACTGTATATTTCTCTTCTGTTTCCTATTTATATTTCTATTTTACCTCCTCAATTTAGCATTATGGACAGGGAAAGACCTAATCTAAGCCCTGCACAAAAATATTTTGCCTTCAAATTCATTCCGTGACCGTAGCATGCATGAACTCGACTCATATGACTGGGATTTCCATGAAAAAGATTGTGGGCCGAAAATGAGTGATCATTGTACATTTCTCTTCTGTATTCTATTTCTATTTCTATTTTACCTCCTCAATTTAGCATTATGGTCAGGGAAAGACCTAATCTAAGCTCTGCACAAAAATATTTTGCCTTCAAATTCATACCGTGATCGTAGCATGCATGGACTCGACTCATATGACTGGGATTTCCATGAAAAAGATTGTCGGCCGAAAATGGGTGATCACTGTACATTTCTCTTCTGTTTCCTATTCATATTTATATTTTACCTCCTCAATTTAGCATTATTGACAGGGAAAGAACTAATCTAAAATCTGCACAAAAATATTTTGCCTTCAAATTCATACCGTGATCGTAGCAGGCATGGACTCGACTCATATGACTTGGATTTCCATGAAAAAGATTGTGGGCAGAAAATGGGTGATCACTGTACCTTTCTCTTCTGTTTCCTATTTATATTTGTATTTTACCTCCTCAATTTAGCATTATGGACAGGGAAAGACCTAATCTAAGCTCTGCACAAAAATATTTTGCCTTCAAATTCATGCCGTGATCGTAGCATGCATGGACTCGACTCATATGACTGGGATTTCCATGAAAAAGTTTCTGGTCCTAAAATGGGTGATCACTGTACATTACTCTTCTGTTTCCTATTTATATTTCTCTTTTAGTCCTCAATTTAGCATTATGGCCAGGGAAAGACCTAATCTAAGCTCTGCACAAAAATATTTTGCCTTCATATTCATACCGTGATCGTAGCATGCATGGACTCGAATCATATGACTGGGATTTCCATGAAAAAGTTTGTGGGCAGAAAATGGGTGATCACTGTACATTTCTCTTCAGTCTCATATTTATATTTCTATTTTACCTCCTCAATTTAGCTTTATGGACAGGGAAAGACCTAATCTAAGCACTGCACAAAAATATTTTGCCTTCAAATTCATACCGTGATCGTAGCATGCATGGACTCGTCTCATATGACTGGGATTTCCATGAAAAAGATTGTGGGCCGAAAATGGGTGATCACTGTACATTTCTCTTCTGTTTCCTATATATATTTATATTTTACCTCCTCAATTTAGCATTATGGACAGGGATAGACTTTTTCTAAGCTCCGCACAAAAGTATTTTGCCTCCAATTTCATACAGTGATTGTAGCATGCATGGACTCGACTCATATGACTGGGATTTCCATGAAAAAGATTGTGGGCCGAAAATGCGTGATCACTGTACATTTCTCTTCTGTTTCCTATTTAAATTTCTATTTTACCTCCTCAATTTAGCATTATGGACAGGGAAAGACCTAATCTAAGATCTGCACAAAAATATTTTGCCTTCAAATTCATACTGTGATCGTAGGATGCATGGACTCGACTCATATGACTGGGATTTCCATGAAAAAGATTGTGGGCCGAAAATGGGTGATCACTGTACATTTCTCTTCTGTTTCCTATTTATATTTCTCTTTTAACTCCTCAATTTAGCATTATGGACAGGGAAAGATCTAATCTAAGATCTGCACAAAAATATTTTGCCTTCAAATTCATACCGTGATCGTAGCATGCATGGACGCGACTCATATGACTGGGATTTCCATGAAAAAATTGTGGGCCGAAAATGGGTGATCACTGTACATTTCTCTTCTGTTTCCTATTTATATTTATATTTTACCTCCTCAATTTAGCATTATGGCCAGGGAAAGACCTAATCTAAGCTCTGCACTAAAATATTTTGCATTCAAATTCATACCGTGATCGTAGCATGAATGGACTCGACTCATATGACTGAGATTTCCATGAAAAAGATTGTGGGCCGAAAATGGGTGATCACTATACATTTCACTTCTGTTTCCTATTTATATTTCTATTTTACATCCTCAATTTAGCATTATGGACAGGGAAAGACCTAATCTAAGATCTGCACAAAAATATTTTGCCTTCAAATTCATACTGTGATCGTAGCATGCATGGACTCGACTCATATGACTGGGATTTCCGTGAAAAAGATTGTGGTCCGAAAATGGGTGATCACTGTACATTTCTCTTCTGTTTCCTGTTTAAATTTCTATTTTATTTCCTCAATTTAGCATTATGGACAGGGAAAGACCTAATCTAAGA
Organism: Acanthosepion lycidas; assembly: GCA_963932145.1. Classification (NCBI taxonomy): domain Eukaryota; kingdom Metazoa; phylum Mollusca; class Cephalopoda; order Sepiida; family Sepiidae; genus Acanthosepion; species Acanthosepion lycidas. The sequence goes on along the minus strand of OZ010589.1, from coordinate 3,584,110 downwards.
TCTGCACAAAAATATTTTGCCTTCAAATTCATACCGTGATCCTAGCATGCATGGACTCGACTCGTATGAGTGGGATTTCCATGAAAAAGATTGTGGGCAGAAAATGGGTGATCACTGTATATTTTTCTTCTGTTTCTTATTTATATTTATATTGTACTTCCTCAATTTAGCATTATGGACAGGGAAAGAACTAATCTAAGCTCTGCAAAAAAATATTTTGCCTTCAAATTCATCCGGTGATCATAGCATGCATAGACTCGATTCATATGACTGGGATTTCCATGAAAAAGTTTGTGGGCAGAAAATGGGTGATCACTGAACATTTCTCTTCTGTTTCTTATTTATATTTATATTTTACTTCCTCAATATATCATTATGGACAGGGAAAGACCTAATCTAAGGTCTGCAAAAACATATTTTGCCTTCAAATTCATAAGGTGATCGTAGCAGGCATGGACTTGACTCATATGACTGGGATTTCCATGAAAAAGATTGTGGGCAGAAAATGGGTGATCACTGTACATTTCTCTTGTTTTCTATTTATATTTATATTTTAACTCCTCAATTTAGCATTATGGACAGGGAAAGACCTAATCTAAGATCTGCAAAAAAATATTTTGCCTTCAAATTCGTACCGTGATCGTAGCATGCATGGACGCGACTCATATGACTGGGATTTCCATGAAAAAGTTTGTGGGCAGAAAACGGGTGATCACTGTACATTTCTCTTGTTTTCTATTTATATTTATATTTACCTCCTCAATTTAGCATTATGGACAGGGAAAGACCTAATCTACATCTGCAAAAAAATATTTTGCAATCAAATTCATACCGTGATCGTAGGATGCATGGACTCGACTCATATGACTGGGATTTCCATGAAAAAGATTGTGGGCAGAAAATGGGTGATCACTGTACATTTCTCTTCTGTTTCTTATTTATATTTCTATTTTACTTCCTCAATTTAGCATTATGGACAGGGAAAGGCCTAATCTAAGATCTACAAAAAAATATTTTGCCTTCAAATTTATACCGTGATCGTAGCATGCATGGACTCGACTCATATGACTGGGATTTCCATGAAAAAAAAATTGTCGGCCGAAAATGGGTGATCACTGTACATTTGTCTTCTGTTTCCTATTTATATTTATATTTTACTTCCTTCCTTTAGCATTATGGACAGGGAAAGACCTAATCTAAGATCTGCAAAAACATATTTTGCCTTCAAATTCATACCGTGATCGTAGCATTTATGGACTCGACTCATATGACTGGGATTTCCAAGAAAAAGATTGTGGGCAGAAAATGGGTGATCACTGTACATTTCTCTTCTGTTTCCTATTTATATTTCTATTTTACTTCCTTCATTTAGAATTATGGACAGGGAAAGACCTAATCTAATCTCTGCAAAAAATATTTTGCCTTCAAATTCATATCGTGATCGTAGCATGCATTGACTCGACTCATATGACTGGGATTTACATGAAAAAGATTGTGGGCAGAAAATGGTTGATCACTGTATATTTCTCTTCTGTTTACTATTCATATTTATATTTTACTTTCTCAATTTAGCATTATGGACAGGGAAAGACCTAATCAAAGATCTGCATAAAAATATTTTGCCTTCCAATTCATACCGTGATCGTAGCATGCATGGACTCGACTCATATGACTGGGATTTCCATGATAAAGATTGTGGGCAGAAAATGGGTGATCACTGTACATTTCTCTTCTGTTTCCTATTTCTATTTCTATTTTACTTCCTCAATTTAGCATTATGGACAGGGAAAGACCTAATCTAAATTCTGCAAAAAAATATTTTCTCGTCAAATTCATACCGTGATCGTAGCAGGTATGGACTTGACTCATATGACTGGGATTTCCATGAAAAAGATTGTGGGCAGAAAATGGGTGATCACTGTACATTTCTCTTTTGTTTCCCATTTATATTTATATTTTACCTCCTCAATTTAGCATTATGGACAGGGAAAGACCTAATCTAAGATCTGCAAATAAATATTTTGCCTTCAAATTCATACCGTTATCGTAGCATGCATGGACTCGACTCATATGACTGGGTTTTCCATGAAAAAGATTGTGGGCAGAAAATGGCTGATCACTGTGCATTTCTCTTCTGTTTCCTATTTATATTTCTATTTTATTTCCTCAATTTAGCATTATGGACAGGGAAAGACCTAATCTAAGAACTGCAAAAAAATATTTTGCCTTCAAATTCATACCGTGATCGTAGCATGCATGGACTCGACTCATATGACTGGGATTTCCATGAAAAAGATTGTGGGCAGAAAATGGGTGATCACTGTACATTTTTCTTCTGTTTCTTATTTATATTTCTATTTTACTTCCTTAATTTAGCATTATGGACAGGGAAAGACCTAATCTTAAATCTGCAAAAAAATATTTTGCCTTCAAATTCATACCGTGATCGTAGCATGCATGGACTCGACTCATATGACTGGGATTTCCATGAAAAAGATTGTGGGCACAAAATGGGTGATCACTGTACATTTCTCTTCTGTTTCCTATTTATATCTATATTTAATTCCTCAAATTAGCATTATGGACAGGGAAAGACCTAATCTAAGTTCCGGAAAAAAATAATTTGCCTTCAAATTCATACCATGATCGTAGCATGTATGGACTCGACTCATATGACTGGGATTTCCATGAAAAAGATTGTGGGCAGAAAATGGGTGATGACTGTATATTTCTGTTCTGTTTCCTATTTATATTTCTATTTTACCTCCTCAATTTAGCATTATGGACAGGGAAAGACCTAATCTAAGATATGCAAAAAAATACTTTGCCTTCAAATTCATACCGTGATCGTAGCATGCATGGACTCGACTCATATGACTGGGATTTCCATGAAAAAGATTGTGGGCAGAAAATGGGTGATCACTGTACATTTCTCTTCTGTTTCCTATTTATATTTGTATTTTACCTCCTCAATTTAGCATTATGGACAGGGAAAGACCTAATCTAAGATCTGCACAAAAATATTTTGCCTTCAAATTCATACCGTGATCGTAGCATACATGGACTCGACTCATATGACTGGGATTTCCATGAAAAAGTTTGTGGGCAGAAAATGGGTGATCACTGTACATTTCTCTTCTGTTTCCTATTTATATTTATATTTTACTTCCTCAATTTAGCATTATGGACAGGGAAAGACCTAATCTAAGATCTGCAAAAAAATATTTTGCCTTCAAATTCATACCGTGATCGTAGCATGCATGGACTCGACTCATATGACTGGGATTTCCATGAAAAAGATTGTGGGGAGAAAATGGGTGATCACTGTACATTTCTCGACTCTTTCCGATTTATATTTCTATTTTACTTCCTTCATTTAGCATTATGGACAGGGAAAGACCTAATCTAAGTTCTGCAAAGAAATATTTTGCCTTCAAATTCATACCGTGATCGTAGCATGTATGGACTCGACTCATATGACTGCGATTTCCATGAAAAAGATTGTGGGCAGAAAAGGGGTGATCACTGTACATTTCTCGACTGTTTCCGATTTATATTTCTATTTTACCTCCTTCATTTAGCATTATTGACAGGGAAAGACCTAATTTAAGATCTGCAAAAAAATATTTTCCCTTCAAATTCATACCGTGATCGTAGCATGCATGGACTCGACTCATATGACTGGGATTTCCATGAAAAAGATTGTGGGCAGAAAATGGGTGATCACTGTACATTTATCTTCTGTTTCTTATTCATATTTCTATTATACTTCCTCAATTTAGCATTATGGACAGGGAAAGACCTAATCTAAGATCTGCAAAAAAATATTTTGCCTTCAAATTCATACTGTGGTCGTAGCAGGTCTGGACTCGACTCATATGACTGGGATTTCCAGGAAAAAGGTTGTGGGCAGAAAATGGGTGATCACTGTACATTTATCTTCTGTTTCCTATTTATATTTCTATTTTACTTCCTCAATTTAGCATTATGGACAGGGAAAGACCTAATCTAAGATCTGCAAAAAAAAAATTGCCTTCTAATTCATACCGTGATCGTAGCATACATGGACTCGACTCATATGACTGGGATTAAAATGAAAAAGATTGTGGGCAGAAAATGGGTGATCACTGTACATTTCTCTTCTGTTTCCTATTTATATTTCGATTTTACTTCCTCAATTTAGCATTATGGACAGGGAAAGACCTAATCTAAGATCTGCAAAAAAATATTTTGCCTTCAAATTCATACCGTGATCGTAGCATGCATGGACTCGACTCATATGACTGGGATTTCCATGAAAAAGATTGTGGGGAGTAAATGGGTGATCACTGTACATTTCTATTTTGTTTCCTATTTATATTTCTATTTATCTCTTCAATTTAGCATTATGGACAGGGAAAGACCTAATCTAAGATCTGCAAAAAAATATTTTGCCTTCAAATTCATACCGTGATCGTAGCATGCATGGACACGACTCATATGACAGGGATTTCCATGAAAAAGATTGTGGGCAGAAAATGGGTGATCACTGTACATTTCTCTTCTGTTTCCGATTACTATTTCTATTTTACTTCCTTAATTTAGCATTATGGACAGGGAAAGACCTAATGTAAGATCTGCTAAAAAATATTTTGCCTTCAAATTCATACCGTGATCGTAGCATGCATGGACTCGACTCATATGACTGGGATTTCCATGAAAAAGTTTGTGGGTAGAAAATGGGTGATCACTGTACATTTCTATTTTGTTTCCTATTTATATTTCTATTTATCTCTTCAATTTAGCATTATGGACAGGACAAGACCTAATCTAAGATCTGCAAAAAAATATTTTGCCTTCAAATTCATACCATGATCGTAGCATGCATGGACACGACTCATATGACAGGGATTTCCATGAAAAAGATTGTGGGCAGAAAATGGGTGATCACTGTACATTTCTCTTCTGTTTCCTATTACTATTTCTATTTTACTTCCTTAATTTAGCATTATGGACAGGGAAAGACCTAATGTAAGATCTGCTAAAAAATATTTTGCCTTCAAATTCATACCGTGATCGTAGCATGCATGGACTCGACTCATATGACTGGGATTTCCATGAAAAAGTTTGTGGGTAGAAAATGGGTGATCACTGTACATTTCTCTTCTGTTTCCTATTTATATTTTTATTTTACTTCCTTCATTTAGCATTATGGACAGGGAAAGACCTAATCTAAGCTCTGCACAAAAATATTTTGCCTTCAAATTCATACCGTGATCGTAGCATGCATGGACTCGACTCATATGACTGGGATTTCCATGTAAAAGATTGTGGGCAGAAAATGGGTGATCACTGTACATTTCTCTTCTGTTTCCTATTTATATTTATATTTTACTTCCTCAATTTAGCATTATGGACAGGGAAAGACCTAATCTAAGATCTGCAAAAAACTATTTTGCCTTCAAATTCATACCGTGATCATAGCATGCATGGACTCGAATCATATGACTGGGATTTCCATGAAAAAGATTGTGGGGAGAAAATGGGTGATCTCTGTACATTTCTCTTCTGTTTCCGATTTATATTTCTCTTTTAATTCCTTCATTTAGCATTATTGACAGGGAAAGACCTAATCTAAGATCTGCAAAAAAATATTTTGCCTTCAAATTCATACCGTGATCGTAGCATGCATGGACTCGACTCATATGACTGCGATTTCCATGAAAAAGATTGTGGGCAGAAAATGGGTGTTCACTGTACATTTCTTTTCTGTTTCCGATTTATATTTATATTTTGCTTCCTTCATGTAGCATTATTGACAGGGAAAGACCTAATCTAATATCTGAAAAAAATATTTTGCCTTCAAAATCATACCGTGATCGTAGCATGCATGGACTCGACTCATATGACTGGGATTTTCATGAAAAAGATTGTGGGCAGAAAATGGGTGATCACTGTACATTTCTCTTCTGTTTCCTATTTATATTTTTATTTTACTTCCTTCATTTAGCATTATGGACAGGGAAAGACCTAATCTAAGATCTGCAAAAAAATATTTTGCCTTCAAATTCATACCGTGATCGTAGCATGCACAGATTCGACTCATATGACTGGGATTTCCATGAAAAAGATTGTGGGCAGAAAATGGGTGATCACTGTACATTTCTCTTCTGTTTCTTATTTATATTTATATTTTACTTCCTCAATTTAGCATTATGGACATGGAAAGACCTAATCTATGATCTGCAAAAAAATATTTTGCCTTCAAATTCATACCGTCAGTGTAGCATGCATGGACTCGACTCATATGACTGGGATTTCCATGAAAAAGATTGTGGGGAGAAAATAGGTGATCACTGTACATTTATCTTCTGTTTCCGATTTATATTTCTATTTTACTTCCTTAATTTAGCATTATTGACAGGGAAAGACCTAATCTAATATCTGCAAAAAAATATTTTGCCTTCAAATTCATACCGTGATCGTAGCATGCATGGATTCGACTGATATGACTGCGATTTCCATGAAAAAGATTGTGGGCAGAAAATGGGTGATCACTGTACATTTCTCGACTGTTTCCGATTTATATTTCTATTTTACTTCCTTCATTTAGCATTATTGACAGGGAAAGACCTAATCTAAGATCTGCAAAAAAATATTTTGCCTTCAAATTCATACCGTGATCGTAGCATGCATGGACTCGAGTCATATGACTGGGATTTCCATGAAAAAGATTGTGGTCAGAAAATGGGTGATCACTGTACATTTCTATTTTGTTTCCTATTTATATTTCTATTTATCTCTTCAATTTAGCATTATGGACAGGACAAGACCTAATCTAAGATCTGCAAAAAAATATTTTGCCTTCAAATTCATACCATGATCGTAGCATGCATGGACACGACTCATATGACAGGGATTTCCATGAAAAAGATTGTGGGCAGAAAATGGGTGATCACTGTACATTTCTCTTCTGTTTCCTATTACTATTTCTATTTTACTTCCTTAATTTAGCATTATGGACAGGGAAAGACCTAATGTAAGATCTGCTAAAAAATATTTTGCCTTCAAATTCATACCGTGATCGTAGCATGCATGGACTCGACTCATATGACTGGGATTTCCATGAAAAAGTTTGTGGGTAGAAAATGGGTGATCACTGTACATTTCTCTTCTGTTTCCTATTTATATTTTTATTTTACTTCCTTCATTTAGCATTATGGACAGGGAAAGACCTAATCTAAGCTCTGCACAAAAATATTTTGCCTTCAAATTCATACCGTGATCGTAGCATGCATGGACTCGACTCATATGACTGGGATTTCCATGTAAAAGATTGTGGGCAGAAAATGGGTGATCACTGTACATTTCTCTTCTGTTTCCTATTTATATTTATATTTTACTTCCTCAATTTAGCATTATGGACAGGGAAAGACCTAATCTAAGATCTGCAAAAAACTATTTTGCCTTCAAATTCATACCGTGATCATAGCATGCATGGACTCGAATCATATGACTGGGATTTCCATGAAAAAGATTCTGGGCAGAAAATGGGTGATCTCTGTACATTTCTCTTCTGTTTCCGATTTATATTTCTCTTTTAATTCCTTCATTTAGCATTATTGACAGGGAAAGACCTAATCTAATATCTGCAAAAAAATATTTTGCCTTCAAATTCATACCGTCAGTGTAGCATGCATGGACTCGACTCATATGACTGGGATTTCCATGAAAAAGATTGTGGGGAGAAAATAGGTGATCACTGTACATTTATCTTCTGTTTCCGATTTATATTTCTATTTTACTTCCTTCATTTAGCATTATTGACAGGGAAAGACCTAATCTAATATCTGCAAAAAAATATTTTGCCTTCAAATTCATACCGTGATCGTAGCATGCATGGATTCGACTGATATGACTGCGATTTCCATGAAAATGATTGTGGGCAGAAAATGGGTGATCACTGTACATTTCTCGACTGTTTCCGATTTATATTTCTATTTTACTTCCTTCATTTAGCATTATTGACAGGGAAAGACCTAATCTAAGATCTGCAAAAAAATATTTTGCCTTCAAATTCATACCGTGATCGTAGCATGCATGGACTCGAGTCATATGACTGGGATTTCCATGAAAAAGATTGTGGTCAGAAAATGGGTGATCACTGTACATTTCTCTTCTGTTTCCTATTTATATTTCTATTTTACTTCCTCAATTTAGCATTATGGACAGGGAAGGACCTAATCTAAGATCTGCAAAAAAAAAAATTGCCTTCTAATTCATACCGTGATCGAAGCATGCATGGACTCGACTCATATGACTGGGATTTACATGAAAAAGATTGTGGGTAGAAAATGGGTGATCACTGTACATTTCTCTTCTGTTTCCTATTTATATTTCTATTTTACTTCCTTCATTTAGCATTATTGACAGGGAAAGACCTAATCTAAGATCTGCACAAAAATATTTGGCCTAAAAAATTCATACCGTGATCGTAGCATGCATGGACTCGACTCATATGACTGGGATTTCCATGAAAAAGATTGTGGGCAGAAAATGGGTGATCGCTTTACATTTTTCTTCTGTTTCCTATTTATATTTCTATTTTACTTCCTCAATTAAGCATTATGGACAGGGAAAGACCTAATCTAAGATCTGCAGAAAAATATTTTGCCTTCAAATTCATACCGTGATCGTAGCATGCATGGACTCGACTCATATGACTGGGATTTCCATGAAAAAGATTGTGGGCAGAAAATGGGTGATCGCTGTACATTTTTTTTCTGTTTCCTATTTATATTTCTATTTTACTTCCTCAATTAAGCATTATGGACAGGGAAAGACCTAATCTAAGATGTGCAAAAAAATATTTTGCCTTCAAATTCATACCGTGATCGTAGCATGCATGGACTCGACTCATATGACTGGGATTTCCATGAAAAAGATTGTGGGCAGAAAATGGGTGATCACTGTACATTTCTTTTCTGTTTGTTATTTATATTTCTATTTTACTTCCTCAATTTAGCATTATGGACAGGGAAAGACCTATTCTAAGATCTGCAGAAAAATATTTTGCCTTCAAATTCATACCGTGAGCGTAGCATGCATGGACTCGACTTATATGACTGGGATTTCCATGAAAAAGATTGTGGGCAGAAAATGGGTGATCACTGTACATTTTTCTTCTGTTTCCTATTTATATTTCTATTTTACTTCCTCAATTAAGCATTATAAACAGGGAAAGACCTAATCTAATATCTGCAGAAAAATATTTTGCCTTCAAATTCATACCGTGATCGTAGCATGCATGGACTCGACTCACATGACTGCGATTTCAATGAAAAATATTGTGGGCAGAAAATGGGTGATCACTGTACATTTCTCTTCTGTTTCCTATTTATATTTATATTTTACTTCCTTCATTTAGCATTATGCACAAGGAAAGACCTAATCTAAAATCTGCACAAAAATATTTTGCCTTCAAATTCATACCGTGATCGTAGCATGCATGGACTCGACTCATATGACTGGGATTTCCATGAAAAAGATTGTGGGCAGAAAATGTTTGATAACTGTACATTTCTCTTCTGTTTCCTATTTATATTTATATTTTACCTCCTCAATTTAGCATTAGGGACAGGGAAAGACAAAATCTAAGATCTACAAAAAAATATTTTGCCTTCAAATTCATACCGTGATCGTAGCATGCATGGACTTGACTCATATGACTGGGATTTCCATGAAAAAGATTATGGGCAGAAAATGTGTGATCACTGTACATTTCTCTTCTGTTTCCTTTTTATATTTATATTTTACCTCCTCAATTTAGCATTATGGACAGGGAAAGACCTAATCTAAGCTCTGCACAAAAATATTTTGCCTTCAAATTCATACCGTGATCGTAGCATGCATGGACTCGACTCATATGACTGGGATTTCCATGAAAAAGATTGTGGGCAGAAAATGGGTGATCACTGTACATTTCTCTTCTGATTCCTATTTATATTTATATTTTACCTCCTCAATTTAGCATTATGAACAGGGAAAGACCAAATCTAAGATCTGCAAAAAAATATTTTGCCTTCAAATTCATACTGTGATCGTAGCATGCATGGACTCGACTCATATGACTGGGGTTTGCATGAAAAAGATTGTGGGCCGAAAATGGGTGATCACTGTACATTTCTCTTCTGTTTCCTATTTATATTTATATTTTACCTCCTCAATTTAGCATTATGAACAGGGAAAGACCAAATCTAAGATCTGCAAAAAAATATTTTGCCTTCAAATTCATACTGTGATCGTAGCATGCATGGACTCGACTCATATGACTGGGATTTCCATGAAAAAGTTTGTGGGCCGAAAATGGGTGATCACTGTACATTTCTCTTCTGTTTCCTATTTATATTTATAATTTACTTCCTTCATTTAGCATTATGGACAGGGGAAGATATAATCTAAGATCTGCAAAAAAATATTTTGCCTTCAAATTAATACCGTGATCGTAGCATGCATGGACTCGACTCATATTACTGCGATTTCCATGAAAAAAGATTGTGGGCAGAAAATGGGTGATCACTGTACATTTCTCTTCTGTTTCCTATTTATATTTATAATTTACCTCCTCAATTTAGCTTTATGGACAGGGAAAGACCAAATGTAAGATCTGCAAAAAAATATTTTGCCTTCAAATTCATACCGTGATCGTAGCATGCATGGACTCGACTCATATGACTGGGATTTCCATGAAAAAGATTGTGGCAGAAAATGGGTGATCACTGTACATTTCTCTTCTGTTTACTGTTTTTATTTCTATTTTACCTCCTCAATTTAGCATTATGTACAGGGAAAGAACTAATCTAAGGTCTGCACAAAAATATTTTGCCTTCAAATTCATACCGTGATCGTAGCACGCATGGACTCGTCTCATATGACTGGGATTTCCATGAAAAAGATTGTGGGCCGAAAATGGGTGATCACTGTACATTTCTCTTCTGTTTCCTCTTTATATTTCTATTTTCCTTCCTTCATTTAGCATTATGGACAGGGGAAGACATAATCTAAGATCTGCAAAAAAATATTTTGCCTTCAAATTAATACTGTGATCGTAGCATGCATGGACTCGACTCATATTATTGGGATTTCCATGAAAAAAGATTTCGGGCAGAAATTGGGTGATCACTGTACATTTCTCTTCCTTTTCCTATTTATATTTATATTTTACCTCCTCAATTTAGCATTATGGAGAGAGAAAGACCAAATCTAAGATCTGCAAAAAAATATTTTGCCTTCAAATTCATACCGTGATCGTAGTATGCATGGACTAGACTGATATGACTGGGATTTCCATGAAACAGATTGTGGGCAGAAAATGGGTGATCACTGTAAATTTCTCTTCTGTTTCCTATTTATATTTATATTTTACCTCCTCAATTTAGCATTAGGGACAGGGAAAGACCAAATGTAAGATCTGCAAAAAAATATTTTGCCTTCAAATTCATACCGTGATCGTAGCATGTATGGACTCGACTCATATGACTGGGATTTCCATGAAAAAGATTGTGGGCCGAAAATGGGTGATCACTGTACATTTCTCTTCTATTTCCTATTTATATTTTACCTCCTCAATTTAGCATTATGGGCAGGTAAAGACCTAATCTAAAATCTGCAAAAAAGTATTTTGCCTTCAAATTCATACCGTGATCGTAGCATGCATGGACTCGACTCATATGACTGGGCTTTCCATGAAAAAGATTGTGGGCAGAAAATGGGTGATAACTGTATATTTATCTTCTGTTTCCTATTTATATTTTTATTTTACCTCCTGAATTTAGCATTATGGACAGGGAAAGACATAATCTAAAATCTGCACAAAAATATTTTGCCTTCAAATTCATACCGTGATCGTAGCATGTATGGACTCGACTCATATGACTGGGATTTTCATGAAAAAGATTGTGGGCAGAAAATGGGTGATCACTGTACATTTCTCTTCTGTTTCCTATTTATATTTATATTTTACCTCCTCAAATTAGCATTATGGACAGGGAAAGACCTAATGTAAGATCTGCAAAAAAATATTTTGCCTTCAAATTCATACCGTGATCGTAGCATGCATGGACTCGACTCATATGACTGGGATTTCCATGAAAAAGATTGTGGGCAGAAAATGGGTGATCACTGTACATTCCTCTTCTGTTTCCTATTTATATTTATATTTTACCTCCTCAATTTAGGATTATGGACAGGGAAAGACCTAATCAAAGATCTGCACAAAAATATTTTACCTTCAAATTTATACCGTGAGCGTAGCATGCATAGACTCGACTCATAGCACTGGGATATCCATGGAAAAGATTGTGGGCACAAAATAGGTGATCACTGTACATTTCTCTTCTGTTTCCTATTTATATTTCTATTTTACTTCCTTCATTAAGCATTATGGACTGAGAAAGACCTAATCTAAGATCTTCATAAAAATATTTTGCCTTCAAATTGATACCGTGAACGTAGCATGCATGGACTCGATTCATATGACTAAGATTTCCATGAAAAAGATTGTGGGCCGAAAATGGGTGATCACTGTACATTTCTCTTCTGTTTCCTATTTATATTTATATTTTACTTCCTTCATTTAGCATTATGGACAGGGAAAGACATAATCTAAGATCTGCAAAAAAATATTTTGCCTTCAAATTCATACCGTGATCGTAGCATCCATGGACTCGACTCATATGACTAGGATTTCCATGAAAAAGATTGTGGGCAGAAAATGGGTGATCACTGTACATTTCTCTTCTGTTTCTTATTTATATTTCTATTTTATTTCCTCAATTTAGCATTATGGACAGGGAAAGACCTAATCTAAGATCTGCAAAAAAATAATTTACCTTCAAATTCATACCGTGATCGTAGCATGCATGGACTCGACTCATATGACTGGTATTTCCATGAAAACGATTGTGGGCAGAAAATGGGTGATCACTGTACTTTTCTCTTCTGTTTCTTATTTCTATTTCTATTTTACCTCCTCAATTTAGCATTATGGACAGGGAAAGACCTAATCTAAGCTCTGCACAAATATATTTTGACTTCAAATTCATACCGTGAGCGTAGCATGCATGGACTCCGCTCATATGACTGGGATTTCCATGAAAAAGATTGTGTGCCAAAAATGGGTGATTACTGTACATTTCTCTTCTGTTTCCTTTTTATATTTCTATTTTACCTCCTCAATTTAGCATTATGGACAGGGAAAGACTTAATCTAAGCTCTGCACAAAAATATTTTGCCTTCAATTTCATTCCGTGATCGTAGCATGCATGGACTCGACTCATATGACTGGGATTTCCATGAAAAAGATTGTGGGCCGAAAATGGGTGATCACTGTACATTTCTCTTCTGTTTCCTATTTATATTTCTATTTTACCTCCTCAATTTAGCATTATGGATAGGGAAAGACCTAATCTAAGCTCTGCACAAAAATATTTTGCCTTCAAATTCATACCGTGATCGTAGCCTGCATGGACTCATCTCATATGACTGGGATTTCCATGAAAAAGATTGTGGGCCGAAAATGGGTGATCATTGTACATTTCTCTTCTGCTTCCTATTTATATTTATATTTTACCTCCTCAATTTAGCATTATGGACAAGGAAAGACCTAATCTAAGATCTGCACAAAAATATTTTGCCTTCAAATTCATACCGTGATCGTAGCATGCATGGACTCTACTCATATCACTTGGATTTCCTTGAAAAAGATTGTGGGCAGAAAATGCGTGATCACTGTACATTTCTCTTCTGTTTCCTATTTATATTTCTATTTTAGCTCCTCAATTTAGCATTATGGACAGGGAAAGACCTAATCTAAGCTCTGCACAAATATATTTTGCCTTCAAATTCATACCGTGATCGTAGCATGCATGGACTCGACTCATATGACTGGGATTTCCATGAAAAAGATTGTGGGCAGAAAATGGGTGATCACTGTACATTCCTCTTCTGTTTCCTATTTATATTTTTATTTAACCTCCTGAATTTAGCATTATGGACAGGGAAAGACATAATCTAAAATCTGCACAAAAATATTTTGCCTTCAAATTCATACCGTGATCGTAGCATGTATGGACTCGACTCATATGACTGGGATTTTCATGAAAAAGATTGTGGGCAGAAAATGGGTGATCACTGTACATTTCTCTTCTGTTTCCTATTTATATTTATATTTTACCTCCTCAAATTAGCATTATGGACAGGGAAAGACCTAATGTAAGATCTGCAAAAAAATATTTTGCCTTCAAATTCATACCGTGATCGTAGCATGCATGGACTCGACTCATATGACTGGGATTTCCATGAAAAAGATTGTGGGCAGAAAATGGGTGATCACTGTACATTCCTCTTCTGTTTCCTATTTATATTTATATTTTACCTCCTCAATTTAGGATTATGGACAGGGAAAGACCTAATCAAAGATCTGCACAAAAATATTTTACCTTCAAATTTATACCGTGAGCGTAGCATGCATAGACTCGACTCATAGCACTGGGATTTCCATGGAAAAGATTGTGGGCACAAAATAGGTGATCACTGTACATTTCTCTTCTGTTTCCTATTTATATTTCTATTTTACTTCCTTCATTAAGCATTATGGACTGAGAAAGACCTAATCTAAGATCTTCATAAAAATATTTTGCCTTCAAATTGATACCGTGAACGTAGCATGCATGGACTCGATTCATATGACTAAGATTTCCATGAAAAAGATTGTGGGCCGAAAATGGGTGATCACTGTACATTTCTCTTCTGTTTCCTATTTATATTTATATTTTACTTCCTTCATTTAGCATTATGGACAGGGAAAGACATAATCTAAGATCTGCAAAAAAATATTTTGCCTTCAAATTCATACCGTGATCGTAGCATCCATGGACTCGACTCATATGACTAGGATTTCCATGAAAAAGATTGTGGGCAGAAAATGGGTGATCACTGTACATTTCTCTTCTGTTTCTTATTTATATTTCTATTTTATTTCCTCAATT
The DNA here is from genome assembly GCA_963932145.1 of Acanthosepion lycidas. NCBI lineage: Eukaryota > Metazoa > Mollusca > Cephalopoda > Sepiida > Sepiidae > Acanthosepion > Acanthosepion lycidas. Next base: position 3,569,084 of record OZ010589.1, on the reverse strand, counting down.
TAGCATTATGGACAGGGAAAGACCTAATCTAAGATCTGCAAAAAAATAATTTACCTTCAAATTCATACCGTGATCGTAGCATGCATGGACTCGACTCATATGACTGGTATTTCCATGAAAACGATTGTGGGCAGAAAATGGGTGATCACTGTACTTTTCTCTTCTGTTTCTTATTTCTATTTCTATTTTACCTCCTCAATTTAGCATTATGGACAGGGAAAGACCTAATCTAAGCTCTGCACAAATATATTTTGACTTCAAATTCATACCGTGAGCGTAGCATGCATGGACTCCGCTCATATGACTGGGATTTCCATGAAAAAGATTGTGTGCCAAAAATGGGTGATTACTGTACATTTCTCTTCTGTTTCCTTTTTATATTTCTATTTTACCTCCTCAATTTAGCATTATGGACAGGGAAAGACTTAATCTAAGCTCTGCACAAAAATATTTTGCCTTCAATTTCATTCCGTGATCGTAGCATGCATGGACTCGACTCATATGACTGGGATTTCCATGAAAAAGATTGTGGGCCGAAAATGGGTGATCACTGTACATTTCTCTTCTGTTTCCTATTTATATTTCTATTTTACCTCCTCAATTTAGCATTATGGATAGGGAAAGACCTAATCTAAGCTCTGCACAAAAATATTTTGCCTTCAAATTCATACCGTGATCGTAGCCTGCATGGACTCATCTCATATGACTGGGATTTCCATGAAAAAGATTGTGGGCCGAAAATGGGTGATCATTGTACATTTCTCTTCTGCTTCCTATTTATATTTATATTTTACCTCCTCAATTTAGCATTATGGACAAGGAAAGACCTAATCTAAGATCTGCACAAAAATATTTTGCCTTCAAATTCATACCGTGATCGTAGCATGCATGGACTCTACTCATATCACTTGGATTTCCTTGAAAAAGATTGTGGGCAGAAAATGCGTGATCACTGTACATTTCTCTTCTGTTTCCTATTTATATTTCTATTTTAGCTCCTCAATTTAGCATTATGGACAGGGAAAGACCTAATCTAAGCTCTGCACAAATATATTTTGCCTTCAAATTCATACCGTGATCGTAGCATGCATGGACTCGACTCATATGACTGGGATTTCCATGAAAAAGATTGTGGGCAGAAAATGGGTGATCACTGTACATTCCTCTTCTGTTTCCTATTTATATTTTTATTTAACCTCCTGAATTTAGCATTATGGACAGGGAAAGACATAATCTAAAATCTGCACAAAAATATTTTGCCTTCAAATTCATACCGTGATCGTAGCATGTATGGACTCGACTCATATGACTGGGATTTTCATGAAAAAGATTGTGGGCAGAAAATGGGTGATCACTGTACATTTCTCTTCTGTTTCCTATTTATATTTATATTTTACCTCCTCAAATTAGCATTATGGACAGGGAAAGACCTAATGTAAGATCTGCAAAAAAATATTTTGCCTTCAAATTCATACCGTGATCGTAGCATGCATGGACTCGACTCATATGACTGGGATTTCCATGAAAAAGATTGTGGGCAGAAAATGGGTGATCACTGTACATTCCTCTTCTGTTTCCTATTTATATTTATATTTTACCTCCTCAATTTAGGATTATGGACAGGGAAAGACCTAATCAAAGATCTGCACAAAAATATTTTACCTTCAAATTTATACCGTGAGCGTAGCATGCATAGACTCGACTCATAGCACTGGGATTTCCACGGAAAAGATTGTGGGCACAAAATAGGTGATCACTGTACATTTCTCTTCTGTTTCCTATTTATATTTCTATTTTACTTCCTTCATTAAGCATTATGGACTGAGAAAGACCTAATCTAAGATCTTCATAAAAATATTTTGCCTTCAAATTGATACCGTGAACGTAGCATGCATGGACTCGATTCATATGACTAAGATTTCCATGAAAAAGATTGTGGGCCGAAAATGGGTGATCACTGTACATTTCTCTTCTGTTTCCTATTTATATTTATATTTTACTTCCTTCATTTAGCATTATGGACAGGGAAAGACATAATCTAAGATCTGCAAAAAAATATTTTGCCTTCAAATTCATACCGTGATCGTAGCATCCATGGACTCGACTCATATGACTAGGATTTCCATGAAAAAGATTGTGGGCAGAAAATGGGTGATCACTGTACATTTCTCTTCTGTTTCTTATTTATATTTCTATTTTATTTCCTCAATTTAGCATTATGGACAGGGAAAGACCTAATCTAAGATCTGCAAAAAAATAATTTACCTTCAAATTCATACCGTGATCGTAGCATGCATGGACTCGACTCATATGACTGGTATTTCCATGAAATCGATTGTGGGCAGAAAATGGGTGATCACTGTACTTTTCTCTTCTGTTTCTTATTTCTATTTCTATTTTACCTCCTCAATTTAGCATTATGGACAGGGAAAGACCTAATCTAAGCTCTGCACAAATATATTTTGACTTCAAATTCATACCGTGAGCGTAGCATGCATGGACTCCGCTCATATGACTGGGATTTCCATGAAAAAGATTGTGTGCCAAAAATGGGTGATTACTGTACATTTCTCTTCTGTTTCCTTTTTATATTTCTATTTTACCTCCTCCATTTAGCATTATGGACAGGGAAAGACTTAATCTAAGCTCTGCACAAAAATATTTTGCCTTCAATTTCATTCCGTGATCGTAGCATGCATGGACTCGACTCATATGACTGGGATTTCCATGAAAAAGATTGTGGGCCGAAAATGGGTGATCACTGTACATTTCTCTTCTGTTTCCTATTTATATTTCTATTTTACCTCCTCAATTTAGCATTATGGATAGGGAAAGACCTAATCTAAGCTCTGCACAAAAATATTTTGCCTTCAAATTCATACCGTGATCGTAGCATGCATGGACTCATCTCATATGACTGGGATTTCCATGAAAAAGATTGTGGGCTGAAAATGGGTGATCATTGTACATTTCTCTTCTGCTTCCTATTTATATTTATATTTTACCTCCTCAATTTAGCATTATGGACAAGGAAAGACCTAATCTAAGATCTGCACAAAAATATTTTGTCTTCAAATTCATACCGTGATCGTAGCATGCATGAAGTCTACTCATATGACTGGGATTTCCATGAAAAAGATTGTGGGACGAAAATGGGTGATCACTGTACATTTCTCTTCTGTTTCCTATTTATATTTATATTTTACCTCCTCAATTTAGCATTATGGGCAGTGAAAGACTTAATCTAAGCTCCGCACAAAAATATTTTGCCTTCACTTTCAAACCGTGATCGTAGCATGCATGGTCTCGACTCATATGACTGGGATTTCCATGAAAATGATTGTGGGCCGAAAATGGGTGATCACTGTACATTTCTCTTCTGTTTCTTATTTATATTTATAGTTTACCTCCTCAATTTAGCATTATTGACAGGGAAAGACCTAATCTAAGCTCTGCACAAAAATATTTTGCCTTCAAATTCATACCGTGAACGTAGCATGAATGGACTCGACTCATATGACTGGGATTTCCATGAAAAAGATTGTGGGCCAAAAATGGGTGATCACTGTACATTTCTCTTCTGTTTCTTATTTATATTTATATTTTACCTCGTCAATTTAGCATTATGGACAGGGAAAGACCTAATCTAATCTCTACACAAAAATATTTTGCCTTCAAATTCATACCGTGAACGTAGCATGCATGGACTCGACTCATATGACTGGGATTTCCATGAATAAGATTGTGGGCCGAAAATGGGTGATCACTGTAAATTTCTTTTCTCTTTCCTATTTATATTTATATTTTACCTCCGCAATTTAGCATTATGGACAGGGAAATAACTAATCTAAGATCTGCACAAAAATATTTTGCCTTCAAATTCATACCGTGATCGTAGCATGCATGGACTCTACTCATATCACTTGGATTTCCATGAAACAGATTGTGGGCAGAAAATGGGTGATCACTGTACATTTCTCTTCTGTTTCCTATTTATATTTATATTTTAGCTCCTCAATATAGCATTATGAACAGGGAAAGACCTAATCTAAGCTCTGCACAAAAATATTTTGCCTTCAAATTCATACCGTGAGCGTAGCATTCATGGACTCCGCTCATATGACTGGGATTTCCATGAAAAAGATTGTGGGCCGAAAATGGGTGATTACTGTACATTTCTCTTCTGTTTCCTTTTTATATTTCTATTTTACCTCCTCAATTTAGCATCATGGACATGGAAAGACCTAATCTAAAATCTGCACAAAAATATTTTGCCTTCAAATTCATGCCGTCATCGTAGCATCCATGGACTCGACTCATATGACTGGGATTGCCATGAAAAAGTTTGTGGACAGAAAATGGGTGATCACTGTACATTTCTCTTCTGTTTCCTATTTATATTTGTATTTTACCTCCTCAATTTAGCATTATGGACAGGGAAAGATCTAATCTAAGATCTGCACAAAAATATTTAGCCTTCAAATTCATACCGTGATCGTAGCATGCATGAACTCGACTCATATGACTGGGATTTCCATGAAAAAGATTGTTGGCCGAAAATGTGTGATCGCTGTACATTTCTCTACTGTATTCTATTTATATTTCTATTTTACCTCCTCAATTTAGCATTATGGCCAGGGAAAGACCTAATCTAAGCTTTGCACAAAAATATTTTGCCTTCAAATTCATACCGTGATCGTAGCATGCATGGACTCGACTCATATGACTGGGATTTCCATGAAAAAGATTGTGGGCCGAAAATGTGTGATCGCTGTACATTTCTCTTCTGTATTTTATTTATATTTATATTTTACATCCTCAATTTAGCATTATTGACAGGGAAAGACCTAATCTAAGATCTGCAAAAAAATATTTTGCCTTCAAATTCATATCGTGATCGTAGCATGCATGGACTCGACTCACATGACTGGGATTTCCATGAAAAAGATTGTGGGCCGAAAATGGGTGATCACTGTACATTTCTCTTCTGTTTCCTATTTATATTTATATTTTACTTCCTCACTTTAGCATTATGGACAGGGAAAGACCTAATCTAAGATCTGCAAAAAAATATTTTCCCTTCAAATTCATAACGTGATCGTAGCATGCATGGACTCGACACATATGACTGGGATTTCCATGAAAAAGATTGTGGTGAGAAAATGGGTGATCACTGTACATTTCTCTTCAGTTTCCTATTTATATTTATATTTTACCTCCTCAATTTAGCATTATAGTCAGGAAAAGACCTAATATAAGATCTGCAAAAATATATTTTGCCTTTAAATTCATACCGTGATCGTAGCATGCATGGACTCAACTCATATGACTGGGATTTCCATGAAAAAGATTGTGGGCAGAAAATGGGTGATCACTGTACAATTCTCTTCTGTTTCCTATTTATATTTCTAATTTACCTCCTGAATTTAGCTTTATGGACAGGGAATGACCTAATCTAAGATCTGCAAAAATATATTTTACCTTCAAATTCATACCGTGATCGAAGCATGCATGGACACGACTCATATGACTTGGATTTCCATGAAAAAGATTGTGGGCAGAAAATGTGTGATCACTGTACATTTCTCTTCTGTTTCCTATTGATATTTTTATTTTACTTCCTCAATTTAGCATTATGGACAGGGAAAGACCTAGTCTAAGATCTGCACAAAAATATTTTGCCTTCAAATTCATACCATGATCGTAGCATGAATGGACTCGAATAATAAGACAGGGATTTCCATGAAAAAGATTGTGGGCAGAAAATTGGTGATCACTGTACATTTCTCTACTGTTTCCTATTTATATTTCTAATTTACTTCCTGAATTTAGCTTTATGGATAGGGAATGACCTAATCTAAGATCTGCAAAAATATATTTTACCTTCATATTCATACCGTGATCGAAGCATGCATGGACACGACTCATACGACTGGGATTTCCATGAAAAAGATTGTGTGCAGAAAATGGGTGATCACTGTACATTTCTCTTCTGTTTCCTATTTTTATTTCTATATTACTTCCTGAATTTAGCATTATGGACAGGGAAAGACCTAATCTTAGATCTGCACAAAAATATTTTGCCTTCAAATTCATACCATGATCGTGGCATGCATGGACTCGACTCATATGTCTGGGATTTCCATGAAAAAGATTGTGGGCAGAAAATGGGTGATCACTGTATATTTTTCTTCTGTTTCCTATTTATATTTCTATTTTACTTCCTCAATTTAGCATTATGGACAGGGAAAGACCGAATCTAACATCTGCACGAAAATATTTTGCCTTCAGATTCATACCGTGATCGTAGCATGCATGGACTCGACTCATAAGGCTGGGAATTCCATGAAAAAGATTGTGGGCAGAAAATGGGTGATCACTGTACATTTCTCTTCTGTTTCCTATTCATATTTCTATTTTACCTCCTTAATTTAACATTATGAACAGGGAAAGACCTAATGTAAGATCTGCAAAAATATATTTTGCCTTTAAATTCATACCGTGATCGTAGCATGCATGGACTCGACTCATATGACTGGGATTTCCATGAAAAAGATTGTGGGCAGAAAATGTGTGATCACTGTACATTTCTCTCCTGTTTCCTATTTATATTTCTATTTTACTTCCTCAATTTAGCATTATGGACAGGGAAAGACCTAAACTAAGATCTTCAAAAAAATATTTTGCCTTCAAATTCATACCGTGATCCTACCATGCATGGACTCGACTCATATGACTGGGATTTCCATGAAAAAGATTGTGGGCAGAAAATGTGTGATCACTGTACATTTCTCTTCTGTTTCCTATTTATATTTCTATTTTACTTCCTTCATTTAGCATTATGGACAAGGAAAGACCTAATCTAAGTTCTGCAAAAAAATATTTTGCCTTCAAATTCATACCGTGATCGTAGCATGTATGGAGCCGACTCATATGACTGGGATTTCCATGAAAAAGAGTGTGGGCAGAAAATGGGTGATCACTGTGCATTTCTCTTCTGTTTCCTATTCATATTTCTATTTTACCTCCTCAATTTAGCATAATGGACAGGGAAAGACCTAATCTAAGATCTGCACAAAAATTTTTTTGACCTTTAAATTCATACCGTGATAGTAGCATGCATGGACTCGACTCATATGACTGGGATTTCCATGAAAAAGATTGCGGGCAGAAAATGGGTGATCACTCTACATTTCTCTTCTGTTTCCTATTTATATTTCTATTTTACTTCCTTCATTTAGCATTATGGCCAGGGAAAGACCTAATCTAAGATCTGCAAAAAAATATTTTGCCTTCAAATTCATACCGTGATCGTAGCATGTATGGACTGGACTCATATAACTGGGATTTCCATGAAAAAGGTTGTGGGTAGAAAATGGGTGATCACTGTACATTTCTCTTCTGTTTCCAATTTATATTTATATTTTACTTCCTTCATTTAGCATTATGGATAGGGAAAGACCTAATCTAAGCTCTGCAAAAAAATATTTTGCCTTCAAATTCATACCGTGATTGTAGAATGCTTGGACTCGACTCATATGACTGGGATTTCCATGAAAAAGATTGTGGGCACAAAATGGGTGATCACTGTACATTTCTCTTCTGTTTCCCATTACTATTTCTATTTTACTTCCTCAATTTAGCATTATGGACAGTGAAAACCTAATCGAAGATCTGCAAAAAAATATTTTGCCTTCAAATTCATAACATGATCGTAGCATGCATGGACTCGACTCATATGACTGGGAATTCCATGAAAAAGATCGTGTGGCAGAAAATGGTTGATCACTGTACATTTCTCTTCTGTTTCCTATATATATTTCTAATTTACCTCCTGAATTTAGCTTTATGGATAGGGAATGACCTAATCTAAGATCTGCAAAAATATATTTTACCTTCAAATTCATACCGTGATCGTAGCATACATGGACTCGACTCATATGACTGGGATTTCCATGAAAAAGATTGTGGGCAGAAAATGGGTTATCACTATACATTTCTCTTCGGTTTCCTATTTATATTTATATTTTTCTTCCTCGATTTAGCATTATGGACAGGGAAAACCTAATCTAAGACCTGCACAAAAATATTTTGCCTTCAAATTCATACCGTAATCGTAACATGCATGGACTCGACTCATATGACTGGGATTTCCATGAAAAAGATTGTGGGCAGAAAATGGGTGATCACTGTACATTTCTCTTCTGTTTCCTATTTATATTTATATTTTACTTCCTTAATTTAGCATTATGGACAGGGAAAGACCTAATCTAAGCTCTGCAAAAAAATATTTTGCCTTCAAATTCATACCGTGATCGTAACATGCATGGACTCGACTCATATGACTGGGATTTCCATGAAAAAGATTGTGGGCAGAAAATGGGTGTTCACTGTACATTTCTCTTCTGTTTCCTATTTATATTTATATTTTACTTTTCTCAATTTAGCATTATGGACAGGGAAAGACCTAATCTAAGATCTGCAAAAAAATATTTTGCCTTCAAATTCATACCGTGATCGTTGCATGCATGGACTCGACTCATATGACTAGGATTCCCATGAAAAAGATTGTGGGCAGAAAATGGGTGTTCACTGTACATTTCTCTTCTGTTTCCTATTTATATTTATATTTTACTTCCTTCATTTACCATCATTGACAGGGAAAGACCTAATCTAAGATCTGCACAAAAATATTTTGCCTTCAAATTCATACCGTGATCGTTGCATGCATGGACTCGACTCATATGACTAGGATTCCCATGAAAAAGATTTTGAGCAGAAAATGGGTGATCACTTTACATTTCTCTTCTGTTTCCTATTTATATTTATATTTTACTTTCCTCAGTTTAGCATTATGGCCAGGGAAAGACATAATCTAAGATCTGCAAAAAAATATTTCGCCTTCAAATTCATACCGTGATCGTAACATGCATGGACTCGACTCATATGACTGGGATTTCCATGAAAAAGATTGTGGGCAGAAAATGGGTGATCACTGTACATTTCTCTTCTGTTTCCTATTTATATTTATATTTTACTTCCTTTATTTAGCATTATGGAAAGGGAAAGACCTAATCTAAGATCTGCAAAAAAATATTTTGCCTTCAAATTCATACCGTGATCGTAGCATGCATGGACTCGACTCATATGACTAGGATTCCCATGAAAAAGATTTTGAGCAGAAAATGGGTGATCACTTTACATTTCTCTTCTGTTTCCTATTTATATTTATATTTTACTTCCTTTATTTAGCATTATGGAAAGGGAAAGACCTAATCTAAGATCTGCAAAAAAATATTTTGCCTTCAAATTCATACCGTGATCGTAGCATGCATGGACTCGACTCATATGACTGGGATTTCCATGAAAAAGATTGTGGGCAGAAAATGGGTGATCACTGTACATTTCTCTTCTGTTTCCTATTTATATTTATATTTTACCTCCTCAATTTAGCATTATGGACAGGGAAAGATCTAATCTAAGATCTGCACAAAAATATTTTGCCTTCAAATTCATACCGTGATCGTTGCATGCATGGACTCGACTCATATGACTAGGATTCCCATGAAAAAGATTTTGAGCAGAAAATGGGTGATCACTTTACATTTCTCTTCTGTTTCCTATTTATATTTATATTTTACTTCCTTTATTTAGCATTATGGAAAGGGAAAGACCTAATCTAAGATCTGCAAAAAAATATTTTGCCTTCAAATTCATACCGTGATCGTAGCATGCATGGACTCGACTCATATGACTGGGATTTCCATGAAAAAGATTGTGGGCAGAAAATGGTGATCACTGTACATTTCTCTTCTGTTTCCTATTTATATCTATATTTAATTCCTCAATTTAGCATTATGGACAGGGAAAGACCTAATCTAAGTTATGCAAAAAAATACTTTGCCTTCAAATTCATACCGTGATCGTAGCATGCATGGACTCGACTCATATGACTGGGATTTCCATGAAAAAGATTGTGGGCACAAAATGGGTGATCACTGTACATTTCTCTTCTGTTTCCTATTTATATTTCTATTTTACCTCCTCAATTTAGCATTATGGACAGTGAAAGACCTAATCTTTCAGCAAGAAAGTATTTTCTCTTTAAATTCATACTGTGATCGTAGCATGCATGGATTCGACTCATATGACTGGGATTTCCATGAAAAAGATTGTGGGCAGAAAATGGGTGATCACTGTACATTTCTCTTCTGTTTCCTATTTATATTTATATTTTACTTCCTCAATTTAGCATTATGGACAGTGAAAGACCTAATGTAAGATCTGCAAAAAAATATTTTGCCTTCAAATTCATACCGTGATCGTAGCATGCATGGACTCAACTCATATGACTGGGATTTCCCTGAAAAAGATTGTCGGCATAATATGGGATATCACTGTACATTTCTCTTCTGTTTCTTATTTATATTTCTATTTTACTTCCTCAATTTAGCATTATGGACAGGGAAAGACCTAATCTAAGATCTGCAAAAAAATATTTTACCTTCAAATTCATACCGTGATTATAGCAGGTATGGACTCGACACATATGACTGGGATTTACATGAAAAAGATTGTGGGCAGAAAATGGCAGATCACTGTGCATTTCTCTTCTGTTTCCTATTTATATTTATATTTTACCTCCTCGATTTAGCATTATGGACAGTGAAAGACCTAATCTAAGAACTGCAAAAAAATATTTTGCCTTCAAATTCATACCGTGATCGTAGCATGCATGGACTCGACTCATATGACTGGGATTTCCATGCAAAAGATTGTGGGCCGAAAATGGGTGATCACTATACATTTGCTTCTGTTTCCTATTTATATTTCTATTTTACCTCCTCAATTTAGCATTATGGAAAGGGAATGACCTAATCTAAGAATTGCACAAAAATATTTTGCCTTCAAATTCATACCGTGATCGTAGCATGCATGGACTCGACTCATATGACTGTGATTTCCATGAAAAAGATTGTGGGCCGAAAATGGGTGATCACTGTATATTTCTCTTCTGTTTCCTATTTATATATCTATTTTACCTCCTCAATTTAGCATTATGGAAAGGGAATGACCTAATCTAAGATCTGCACAAAAATATTTTGCCTTCAAATTCATACCGTGATCGTAGCATGCATGGATTCGACTCATATGACTGGGATTTCCACGAAAAAGATTGTGGGCAGAAAATGGGTGATCACTGTACATTTCTCTTCTGTTTCCTTTTTATATTTCTATTTTACCTCCTCAATTTAGCATTATGGACAGGGAAAGACCTAATCTAAAATCTGCACAAAAATATTTTGCCTTCAAATTCATACCGTGATCGTAGCATGCATGGACTCAACTCATATGACTGGGATTTCCATGAAAAAGATTGTGGGCCGAAAATCGGTGATCACTGTACATTTCTCTTCTGTTTCCTATTTATATTTATATTTTACCTCCGCAATTTAGCATTATGGACAGGGTATGAACTAATCTAAGATCTGCACAAAATTATTTTGCCTTCAAATTCATACCGTGATCGTAGCATTCATGGACTCGACTCATATGACTGGGATTTCCATGAAAAAGATTGTGGGCCGAAAATGGGTGATCACTGTACATTTCTCTTCTGTTTCCTATTTATATTTATATTTTACCTCCTCAATTTAGCATTATGGTCAGGGAAAGACCTAATCTAAAGTCTGCACAAAAATATTTTGCCTTCAAATTCATACCGTGATCGTAGCATGCATTGACTCGACTCATATGACTGGGATTTCCATGAAAAAATTGTGGGCCGAAAATGGGTGATCACTGTACATTTCTCTTCTGTTTCCTATTTATATTTCTATTTTATCTCCTCAATTTAGCATTATGGACAGGGAAAGACCAAATCTAAGATCTGCACAAAAATATTTTGCCTTCAAATTCATACCGTGATCGTAGCATGCATGGACTCGACTCATATGACTGGGATTTCCATGAAAAAGATTGTGGGCCGAAATTGGGTGATCACTGTACATTTCTCTTCTGTTTCCTATTTATATTTATATTTTACCTCCTCAATTTAGCATTATGGACAGGGAAAGACCTAATCTAAAATCTGCACAAAAATATTTTGCTTTCAAATTCATACCGTGATCGTGGCATGCATGGACTCGACTCATATGACTGGGATTTCCATGAAAAAGATTGTGGGCAGAAAATGGGTGATCACTGTACATTTCTCTTCTGTTTCCTTTTTATATTTCTATTTTACCTCCTCAATTTAGCATTATGGACAGGGTATGACCTAATCTAAGATATGCACAAAAATATTTTGCCCTCAAATTCATACCGTGATCGTAGCATGCATGGACTCGACTCATATGACTGGGATTTCCATGCAAAAGATTGTGGGCCGAAAATGGGTGATCACTATACATTTGCTTCTGTTTCCTATTTATATTTCTATTTTACCTCCTCAATTTAGTATTATGGAAAGGGAATGACCTAATCTAAGAATTGCACAAAAATATTTTGCCTTCAAATTCATACCGTGATCGTAGCATGCGTGGACTCGACTCATATGACTGGGATTTCCATGAAAAAGATTGTGGGCAGACAATGGGTGATCACTGTACATTTCTCTTCTGTTTCCTATTTATATTTATATTTTACCTCCTCAATTTAGCTTTATGGACAGGGAAAGACCTAATCTAAAATCTTCACAAAAATATTTTGCCTTCAAATTCATACCGTGATCGTAGCATTCATGGACTCGACTCATATTACTGGGATTTCCATGAAAAAGATTGTGGGCCGAAAATAGGTGATCACTGTACATTTCTCTTCTGTTTCCTTTTTATATTTCTATTTTACCTCCTCAATTTAGCATTATGGACAGGGAAAGACCTAATCTAAAATCTGCAAAAAATATTTTCCCTTCAAATTCATACCGTGATCGTAGCATGCATGGACTCGACTCATATGACTGGGATTTCCATGAAAAAGATTGTGGGCAGAAAATGGGTGATCACTGTGCATTTCTCTTCTGTTTCCTTTTTATATTTCTATTTTACCTCCTCAATTTAGCATTATGGACAGGGAAAGACCTAATCTAAAATCTGTACAAAAATATTTTGCCTTCAAATTCATACCGTGATCGTAGCATGCAGGGACTCGACTCATATGACTGGGATTTCCATGAAAAAGATTGTGGGCCGAAAATGGGTGATCACTGTACATTTATCTACTGTTTCCTATTAATATTTCTATTTTACCTCCTCAATTTAGCATTATGGACAGGGAAAGACCTAATCTAAGATCTGCACAAAAATATTTAGCCTTCAAATTCTTACCGTGATCGTAGCATGCATGGACTCGACTCATATGACTGGGATTTCCATGAAAAAGTTGTGGGCCGAAAATGGGATATCACTGTACATTTCTCTTCTGTTTCCTATTTATATTTATATTTTACCTCCTCAATTTAGCATTATGGCCAGGGAAAGACCTAATCTAAGCTCTGCACAAAAATATTTTGCCTTCAAATTCATAACGTGATCGTAGCATGCATGGACTCGACTCATATGACTGGGATTTACATGAAAAAGATTGTGGGTCGAAAATGGCTGATCACTGTACATTTGCTTCTGTTTCCTATTTATATTTATATTTTACCTCCTCAATTTAGCATTATGGACAAGGAAAGACCAAATCTAAGATCTGCACAAAAATATTTTGCCTTAAAATTCATACCGTGATCGTAGCATGCATGGACTCGAATCATATGACTGGGATTTCCATGAAAAAGATTGTAGGACGAAAATGGGTGATCACTGTACATTTCTCTTCTGTTTTCTATTTATATTTCTATTTTACCTCCTCAATTTAGCATTATGGACAGGGAAAGACCTAATCTAAAATCTGCACAAAAAAAATTTTGCCTTCTAATTCATACCGTGATCGTAGCATGCATGGACTCGACTCATATGACTGGGATTTCCATGAAAAAGATTGTGGGCCGAAAATGGGTGAGCACTGTACATTTCTCTTCCGTTTCCTATTTATATTTATATTTTACCTCCTCAATTTAGCATTATGGACAGGGACAGACCTAATCTAAAATCTGCACAAAAATATTTTTCCTTCAAATTCATACCGTGATCGTAGCATGCATGGACTCGACTCATATGACTGGGATTTCCATGAAAAAATTGTGGGCCGAAAATGGATGATCACTGTACATTTCTCTTCTGTTTCCTATTTATATTTATATTTTACCTCCTCAATTTAGCATTATGGACAGGGAAAGACCTAATCTAAAATCTGCACAAAAATATTTTGCCTTCAAATTCATACCGTGATCGTAGCATGCATGGACACGACTCATATGACTGGGATTTCCATGAAAAAATTGTGGGCCGAAAATGGGTGATCACTGTACATTTCTCTTCTGTTTTGTATTTATATTTCTATTTTACCTCCTCAATTTAGCATTATGGCCAGGGAAAGACATAATCTAAGCTCTGCACAACATTATTTTGCCTTCAAATTCATAACGTTATCGTAGCATGCATGGACTCGACTCATATGACTGGGATTTACATGAAAAACATTGTGGGCCGAAAATGGCTGATCACTGTACATTTGCTTCTGTTTCCTATTTATATTTCTATTTTACCTCCTCAATTTAGCATTATGGACAAGGAAAGACCAAATCTAAGATCTGCACAAAAATATTTTGCCTTAAAATTCATACCGTGATCGTAGCATGCTTGGACTCGAATCATATGACTGGGATTTCCATGAAAAAGATTGTGGGCCGAAAATAGGTGATCACTGTACATTTCTCTTCTGTTTCCTATTTATATTTATATTTTACCTCCTCAATTTAGCATTATGGACAGTGTATGACCTAATCTAAGATCTGTACAAAACTATTTTGCCTTCAAATTCATACCGTGATCGTAGCATGCATGGACTCGACTCATATTACTGGGATTTCCATGAAAAAGATTGTGTGCCGAAAATGGGTGATCACTGTACATTTCTCTACTGTTTCCTATTTATATTTATATTTTACATCCTCAATTTAGCATTATGGACAGGGAAAGACCTAATCTAAGATCTGCACAAAAATATTTTGCCTTCAAATTCATACCGTGATCGTAGCATGCATGGACTCGACTCATATGACTGGGATTTCCATGAAAAAGATTGTGGGCCAAAAATGGGTGATCACTGTACATTTCTCTTCTGTTTCCTATTTATATTTCTATTTTACCTCCTCAATTTAGCATTATGGACAGGGAAAGACCTAATCTAAAATCTGCACAAAAATATTTTGCCTTCAAATTCATACCGGGATCGTAGCATGCATGGACTCGACTCATATGACTGGGATTTCCATGAAAAAATTGTGGGCCGAAAATGGGTGATCACTGTACATTTCTCTTCTGTTTCCTATTTATATTTATATTTTACCTCCTCAATTTAGCATTATGGACAAGGAAAGACCAAATCTAATATCTGCACAAAAATATTTTGCATTCAAATTCATACCGTGATCGTAGCATGCATGGACTCGACTCATATGACTGGGATTTCCATGAAAAAGATTGTGGGCCGAAAATGGCTGATCACTGTACATTTGCTTCTGTTTCCTATTTATATTTCTATTTTACCTCCTCAATTTAGCATTATGGACAGGGAAAACCAAATCTAAGATCTGCACAAAAATATTTTGCCTTCAAATTCATACCGTGATCGTAGGAAGCATGGAATCAACTCATATGACTGGGATTTCCATGAAAAAGATTGTGGGCCAAAAATGGGTGATCACTGTACATTTCTCTTCTGTTTCCTATTTATATTTCTATTTGACTTCCTCAATTTAGCATTATGGACAGGGAATGAACTAATCAAAGTTCTGCACAAAAATATTTTGCCTTCAAATTCATACCGTGATCGTAGCATGCATGGACTCGACTCATATGACTGGGATTACCATGAAAAAGATTGTGGGCCGAATATAGGTGATCACTGTATATTTCTCTTCTGTTTCCTATTTATATTTATATTTTACCTCCTCAATTAAGCATTATGGACAGGTAATGACCTAATCTAAGATCTGCACAAAAATATTTTGCCTTCAAATTCATACCGTGATCGTAGCATGCATGGACTCGACTCATATGACTGGGATTTCCATGAAAAAGATTGTGGGCCGAAAATGGGTCATCACTGTACATTTCTCTTCTGTTTCCTATTTATATTTATATTTTACCTCCTCAATTTAGCATTATGGACAGGGAAAGACATAATCTAAGATCTGCACAAAAATATTTTGCCTTCAAATTCATACCGTGATCGTAGCATGCATGGACTCGACTGATATGACTGGGATTTCCATGAAAAAGATTGTGGGCCGAAAATAGGTGATCACTGTACATTTCTCTTCTGTTTCCTATTTATATTTATATTTTACCTCCTCAGTTTAGCATTATGGACAGGGAATGAACTAATCAAAGTTCTGCACAAAAATATTTTGCCTTCAAATTCATACCGTGATCGTAGCATGCATGGACTCGACTCATATTACTGGGATTTCCATGAAAAAGATTGTGGGCTGAAAATCGGTGATCACTGTACATTTCTCTTCTGTTTCCTATTTATATTTCTATTTTACCTCCTCAATTTAGCATTATGGACAGGGAAAGAGCTAATCTAAAATCTGCACAAAAATATTTTGCCTTCAAATTCATACCGTGATCGTAGCATGCATGGACTCGACTCATATGACTGGGATTTCCATGAAAAAGATTGTGGGCCGAAAATGGGTGATCACTGTACATTTCTCTTCTGTTTCCTATTTATATTTCTATTTTACCTCCTCAATTTAGCATTATGGACAGGGAAAGAGCTAATCTAAAATCTGCACAAAAATATTTTGCCTTCAAATTCATACCGTGATCGTAGCATGCATGGACTCGACTCATATGACTGGGATTTCCATGAAAAAGATTGTGGGCCGAAAATCGGTGATCACTGTACATTTCTCTTCTGTTTCCTATTTATATTTATATTTTACCTCCTCAATTTAGCATTATGGACAGGGAAAGACCTAATCTAAGATCTGCACAAAAATATTTTGCCTTCAAATTCATACCGTGATCGTAGCATGCATGGACTCGACTCTTATGACTGGGATTTCCATGAAAAAGATTGTGGGCAGAAAATGGGTGATCACTGTACATTTCTCTTCTGTTTTGTATTTATATTTCTATTTTACCTCCTCAATTTAACATTATGGACAGGGAAAGACCAAATCTAAGATCTGCAAAAAGATATTTTGCCTTCAAATTCATACCGTGATCGTAGCATGCATGGACTCGACTCATATGACTGGGATTTCCATGAAAAAGATTGTGGCCACAAAATGCGTGATCACTGTACATTTCTGTTCTGTTTCCTATTTATATTTCTATTTTACTTCCTCAATTTAGCATTATGGACAACGAAAGACATAATCTAAGATCTGCAAAAAAAATATTTTGCCTTCTAATTCAAACCGTGATCGTAGCATGCATCGACTCGACTCATATGACTTGGATATCCATGAAAAAGTTTGTGGGCAGAAAATGGGTGATCACTGTACATTTCTCTTCTGTTTCCTATTTATATTTATATTTTACTTCCTCAATTTAGCATTATGGACAGGGAAAGACCTAATCTAAGATCTGCAAAAAAATATTTTGCCTTCAAATTCATACCGTGATCGTAGCATGCATGGACTCGACTCATATGACTGGGATTTCCATGAAAGAGATTGTGGCCAGAAAATGGGTGATCACTGTACGTTTCTCTTCTCTTTCCTATTTTTATTTATATTTTACTTCCTTCATTTAGCATTATGGACAGGGAAAGACCTAATCTAAGATCTGCAAAAAAATATTTTGCCTTCAAATTCATACCGTGATCGTAGCATGCATGGACTCGACTCATATGACTGGGATTGCCATGAAAAAGATTGTGGGCAGAAAATGGGTGATCACTGTACATTTCACTTCTGTTTCCTATTTATATTTTACCTCCTCAATTTAGCATTATGGACAGGGAAAGACCTAATCTAAGATCTGCCAAAAATATATTTTGCCTTCAAATTCATACCGTGATCGTAGCAGGTATGGTCTTGACTCATATGACTGGGATTTCCATGAAAAAGATTGTGGGCAGAAAATGGGTGATCACTGTACATCTCTCTTCTGTTTCCTATTTATATGTATATTTTACCTCCTCAATTTAGCATTATGGACAGGGAAAGACCTAATCTAAGATCTGCAAAAAAATATTTTGCCTTCAAATTCATACCGTGATCGTACCCTGCATGGACTCGACACATATGCCTGGGATTTCCATGAAAAAGTTTGTGGGCAGAAAATGGGTGGTCACTGTACATTTCTCTTCTGTTTCCTATTTATATTTCTAATTTACCTCCTCAATTTAGCATTATGGACAGGGAAAGACCTAATCTAAGACCTGCAAAAAAATATTTTGCCTTCAAATTCATACCGTTATTGTAGCATGCATAGACTCGACTCATATGACTGGGATTTCCATGAAAAAGATTGTGGCCTTAAAACGGGGGATCACTGAACATTTCTCTTCTGTTTCCTATTTATATTTATATTTTACCTCCTCAATTTAGCATTATTGACAGTGAAAGACCTAATCTAATATCTGCAAAATAATTTATTGCCTTCAAATTCATACCGTGATCGTAGCATGCATGGACTCAACTCATATCACTGGGATTTCCAGGAAAAAGATTGTGGGCAGGAAATGGGTGATCACTGTACTTTTCTCTTCTGTTTCCTATTCATATTTCTATTTTACTTCCTTAATTTAGCATTATGGACAGGGAAAGACCAAATCTAAGATCTGCAAAAAAATATTTTGCCTTCAAATTCATACCGTGATCGTAACATGCATTGACTCAACTCATATGACTCGGATTTCCATGAAAAAGATTGTGGGCAGAGAATGGGTGATCACTGTACTTTTCTCTTCTCTTTCCTATTTATATTTCTATTTTACCTCCTCTATTTAGCATTATGGACAGTGAAAGACCTAATGTAAGATCTGCAAAAAAATATTTTGCCTTCAAATTCATACCGTGATCGTAGCATGCATTGACTAAACTCATATCACTGGGATTTCCATGAAAAAGATTGTGGGCAGAAAATGGGTGATCACTGTACTTTTCTCTTCTGTTTCCTATTTATATTTATATTTTACTTCCTTAATTTAGCATTATGGACAGGGAAAGACCAAATCTAAGATCTGCAAAAAAATATTTTGCCTTCAAATTCATTCCGTGATCATAGCATGCATGGACTCGACTCATATGACTTGGATTTCCATGAAAAAGATTGTGGGCAGAAAATGGGTGATCACTGTACATTTCTCTTTTGTTTCCTATTTATATTTATATTTTACCTCCTCAATTTAGCATTATGGACAGGGAAAGACCAAATCTAAGATCTGCAAAAAAATATTTTGCCTTCAAATTCATACCGTGATCGTAGCATGCATGGACTAGACTCATATGACTTGGATTTCCATGAAAAAGATTGTAGGCAGAAAATGGGTGATCACTGTACATTTCTCTTTTGTTTCCTATTTATATTTATATTTTACCTCCTCAATTTAGCATTATGGACAGGGAAAGACCAAATCTAATATCTGCAAAAAAATATTTTGCCTTCAAATTCATACCGTGATCGTAGCATGCTTGGATTCGACTCATATGACTGGGATTTCCATGAAAAAGATTGTGGGCCGAAAATGAGTGATCACTGTACATTTCTCTTCTGTTTCCTATTGATATTTATATTTTACTTCCTCAATTTAGCATTATGGACAGGGAAAGACCTAATCTAAGATCTGCAAAAAAATATTTTTCCTTCAAATTCAAACCGTGATCGTAGCATGCATGGACTCGTCTCATATGACTGGGATTTCCATGAAAAAGATTGTGGGCAGACAATGGGTGATCACTGTACACTTCTCTTCTGTTTCCTATTTATATTTATATTTTACCTCCTTAATTTAGCATTATCAACAGGGAAAGACCAAATCTAAGTTCTGCACAAAAATATTTTGCCTTCAAATTCATGCCGTGATCATAGCAAGCATGAACTCGACTCATATGTTTGTGATTTCCATGAAAACGATTGTGGGCCGAAAATGGGTGATCACTGTACATTTCTCTTCTTTTTCGTATTTATATTTCTATTTTACCTCCTCAATTTAGCATTATGAACAGGGAAAGACCAAATCTAAGATCTGCACAAAAATATTTTGCCTTCAAATTCATACCGTGATCGTAGCATGCATGGACTCGACTCATATGCCTGGGATTTCTATGAAAAAATTGGGGGCAGAAAATGGGTGATCACTGTACTTTTCTCTTCTGTTTCCTATTTATATTTCTACTTTACTTCCTTAATTTAGCATTATGGACAGGGAAACACCAAATCTAAGACCTGCAAAAAAATATTTTGCCTTCAAATTCATACCGTGATCGTAGCATGCATGGACTCGACTCATATGACTGGGATTTCCATGAAAAAGATTCTGGGCCGAAAATGGGTGATCACTGTACATTTCTCTTCTGTTTCCTATTTATATTTATATTTTACTTCCTTCATTTAGCATTATGGACAGTGAAAGACCTAATCTAAGATCTGCAAAATAAATATTTTGCCTTCAAATTCATACCGTGATCGTAGCATGCATTGACTCAACTCATATGAGTGGGATTTCCATGAAAAAGATTGTGGGCAGAAAATGGGTGATAACAGTACTTTTCTCTTCTGTTTCCTATTTATATTTCTATTTTACTTCCTTAATTTATCATTATGGACAGGGAAAGGCCAAATCTAAGATCTGCAAAAAAATATTTTTCCTTCAAATTCATACCGTGATTGTATCATGCATGGACTCGACTCATATGACTGGGATTTCCATGAAAAAGATTGTGGGCAGAAAATGGGTGATCACTGTACATTTCTCTTCTGTTTCCTATTTATATTTCTATTTTACCTCCTCAATTTAGCATTATGGACATCGAAAGACCTAATCTAAGATCTGCAAAAAAAATATTTTCCCTTCAAATTCATACCGTGATCTTAACATGCATTGACTCAACTCATATCACTGGGATTTCCAGGAAAAAGATTGTGGGCAGAAAATGGGTGATCACTGTAATTTTCTCTTCTGTTTCCTATTCATATTTCTATTTTACTTTCTTAATTTAGCATTATGGACAGGGAAAGACCAAATCTAAGATCTGCAAAAAAATATTTTGCCTTCAAATTCCTACCGTGATCGTAGCATGAATGGACTCAAATCATATGACTGGGATTTCCATGAAAAAGATTGTGGGCAGAAAATGGGTGATCACTCTACATTTCTCTTCTGTTTCCTATTGATATTTATATTTTACTTCCTCAATTTAGCATTATGGACAGGGAAAGACCTAATCTAAGATCTGCAAAAAAATATTTTTCCTTCAAATTCAAACCGTGATCGTAGCATGCATGGACTCGTCTCATATGACTGGGATTTCCATGAAAAAGATTGTGGGCAGACAATGGGTGATCACTGTACACTTCTCTTCTGTTTCCTATTTATATTTATATTTTACCTCCTTAATTTAGCATTATCGACAGGGAAAGACCAAATCTAATTTCTGGAAAAAAATATTTTGCCTTCAAATTCATGCCATGATCATAGCAAGCATGAACTCGACTCATATGACTGGGATTTCCATGAAAACGATTGTGGGCCGAAAATGGGTGATCACTGTACATTTCTCTTCTTTTTCGTATTTATATTTCTATTTTACCTCCTCAATTTAGCATTATGAACAGGGAAAGACCAAATCTAAGATCTGCACAAAAATATTTTGCCTTCAAATTCATACCGTAATCGTAGCATGCATGGACTCGACTCATATGACTGGGATTTCCATGAAAAAGATTGTGGGCCGAAAATGGGTGATCACTGTACATTTCTCTTCTGTTTCCTATTTATATTTCTTTATTACTTCCTGAATTTATCATTGTGGACAGGGAAAGACTTAATCTAAGATATGCAAAAACATATTTTGCCTTCAAATTCATAACATGATCGTAGCATGCATTGACTCAACTCATATGACTGGGATTTCCATGAAAAAGATTGTGGGCAGAAAATGGGTGATCACTGTAATTTTCTCTTCTGTTTCCTCTTTATATTTATATTTTACCTCCTCAATTTAGCATTATGGTTAGGGAAAGACTTAATCTAAGTTCTGCAAAAAAATATTTTGCCTTCAAATTCATTCCGTGATCGTAGCATGCATGGACTCGACTCATATGACTGGGATTTCCATGAAAAAGATTGTGGGCAGAAAATGGGTGATCACTGTACATTCTCTTCTGTTTCCTATTTATATTTATATTTTACCTCCTCAATTTAGCATTATGGACAGGGAAAGACCTAATCTAAGCTCTGCACAAAAATATTTTGCCTTCAAATTCATACCGTGATCGTAGCATGCATGGACTCGACTCATATGACTGGGATTTCCATGAAAAAGATTGTGGGCAGAAAATGGGTGATCACTGTACATTTCTCTTCTGTTTCCTATTTATATTTATATTTTATCTCCTCAATTTAGCATTATGGACAGGGAAAGACTTAATCTAAACTCTGCACAAAATATTTTGCCTTCAAATTCATACTGTGATCGTAGCATTCATGGACACGACTCATATGACTGGGATTTCGATGAAAAAGATTGTGGGCAGAAAATGGGTGATCACTGTACATTTCTCTTTTTTTCCTATTTATATTTCTATTTTACTTCCTTCATTTAGCATTATGGACAGGGAAAGACTTAATCTAAGATCTGTAAAAAAAATATTTTGCCTTCAATTTCATACCGTGATCGTAGCATGAATGGACTCGACTCATATGACTGGGACTTTCATGAAAATGATTGTGGGCAGAAAATCGGGGATCACTGTACATTTCTCTTCTGTTTCCTATTTATATTTCTATTTTACCTATTCAATTTAGCATTATGGAGAGGGAAAGACCTAATCTAAGCTCTGCACAAAAATATTTTGCCTTCAAATTCATACCGTGATCGTAGCATGCATGGACTCGACTCATATGACTGGGATTTCCATGAAAAAGATTGTGGGCCGAAAATGGGTGATCACTGTACATTTCTCTTCTGTTTCCTATTTATATTTATATATTACCTCCTCAATTTAGCGTTATGGCCAGGGAAAGACCTAATCTAAGTAATGCACAAAAATATTTTGCTTTCAAATTCATACCGTGATCGTAGCATGCATGGACTCGACTCATATGACTGGGATTTCCATGAAAAAGATTGTGGGCCGAAAATAGGTGATCACTGTATATTTCTCTTCTCTTTCCTATTTATATTTATATTTTACCTCCTCAATTTAGCATTATGGACAGGGAAAGACCAAATCTAAGATCTGCACAAAATATTTTGCCTTCAAATTCAAACCGTGATCGTAGCATGCATGGACTCGACTCATATGACTGGGATTTCCATGAAAAAGATTCTGAGCCGAAAATAGGTGATCACTGTACATTTCTCTTCTGTTTCCTATTTATATTTATATTTTACCTCCTCAATTTAGCATTATGGACAGGGAAAGACCTAATCTAAGATCTGCACAAAAATATTTTGCCTTCAAATTCATACCGTGATCGTAGCATGCATGGAGTCGTCTCATATGACTGGGTTTTCCATGAAAAAGATTGTGGGCCGAAAATGGGTGATCACTGTACATTTCTCTTCTGTTTCCTATTTATATTTATATTTTACCTCCTCAATTTAGCATTATGGACAGGGAAAGACCTAATCTAAGCTCTGCACAAAAATATTTTGCCTTCAAATTCATACCGTGATCGTAGCATGGATGGACTCGACTCATATGACTGGGATTTCCATGAAAAAGATTGTGGGCCGAAAATGGGTGATCACTGTACATTTCTCTTCTGTTTCCTATTTATATTTATATTTTACCTCCTCAATTTAACATTATGGCCAGGGAAAGACCTAATCTAAGATCTGCACAAAAATATTTTGCCTTCAAATTAATACCGTGATCGTAGCATGCATGGACTCGGCTCATATGAATGGGATTTCCATGAAAAAGATTGTGGGCCGAAAATGGGTGATCACTGTACATTTCTCTTCTGTGTCCTACTTATATTTCTATTTTACCTCCTCAATTTAGCATTATGAACAGGGAAAGACCTAATCTAAGATCTGCACAAAAATATTTTGCCTTCAAATTAATACCGTGATCGTAGCATGCATGGACTCGACTCATATGACTGGGATTTCCATGTAAAAGATTGTGGGCTGAAAATGGGTGATCACTGTACATTTCTCTTCTGTTTCCTATTTATATTTCTATTTTACATCCTGAATTTAGCATTATGGACAGGGAAAGACCTAATCTAAGATCTGCAGAAAAATATTTTGCCTTCAAATTCATACCGTGATCGTAGCATGCATGGACTCGACTCATATGACTTGGATTTCCATGAAAAAGATTGTGGGCCGAAATTGGGTGATCACTGTACATTTCTCTTCTTTTTCTCTTTATATTTATATTTTACCTCCTCAATTTAGCATTATGGCCAGGAAAAGACCTAATCTAAGTTCTGCACAAAAATATTTTGCCTTCAAATTCATACCGTGATCGTAGCATGCATGGACTCGACTCATATGACTGGGATTTCCATGAAAAAGATTGTCGGCCGAAAATCGTGATCACTGTACATTTCTCTTCTGTTTCCTATTTATATTTCTATTTTACCTCCTGAATTCAGCATTATGGCCAGGGAAAGACCTACTCTAAGCTCTGCACAAAAATATTTTGCCTTCAAATTCATACCGTGATCGTAGCATGCATGGACTCGACTCATATGACTGGGATTTCCATGAAAAAGACTGTGGGCAGAAAATGGGTGATCAATGTACATTTCTCTTCTGTTTCCTATTTATATTTATATTTATATTTTAACTCCTCAATTTAGCATTATGGACAGGGAAAGACCTAATCTAAGATCTGCACAAAAATATTTTGCCTTCAAATTCATACCGTGATCGTAGCATGCATGGACTCGACTCATATGACTGGGATTTCCATGAAAAAGATTGTGGGCCGAAAATGGGTGATCACTGTACATTTCTCTTCTGTTTCCTATTTATATTTATATTTTACCTCCTCAATTTAACATTATGGACAGGGAAAGACCTAATCTAAGATCTGCACAAAAATATTTTGCCTTCAAAATCATACCGTGATCGTAGCATGCATGGACTCGACTCATATGACTGGGATTTCCATGAAAAAGATTGTGGGCAGAAAATGGGTGATCACTGTACATTTCTCTTCTGTTTTTTATTTATATTTTTTATTTTACCTCCTAAATTTAGCATTATGGATAGGGAAAGACCTAATCTAAGATCTGCAAAAAAATATTTTGCTTCAAATTCATACCGTGATCGTAGCATGCATGGACTCGACTCATATGACTGGGATATTCATGAAAAAGATTGTGGGCCGAAAATGGGTGATCAATGTACATTTCTCTTCTGTTTCCTATTTATATTTCTATTTTACCTCCTCAATTTAGCATTATGGCCAGGGAAAGACCTAATCTAAGCTCTGCACAAAAATAGTTAGCCTACAACTACATACCGTGATCGTAGCATGCATGGACTCGACTCATATGACTGGGATTTACATGAAAAAGATTGTGGGCCGAAAATGGGTGATCACTGTAAATTTCTCTTCTGTTTCCTATTTATATTTATATTTTACCTCCTCAATTTAGCATTATGGATAGGGAAAGACCTAATCCAACCTCTGCACAAAAATATTTTCCTTCAAATTCATACCGTGTTCGTAGCATGCATGGACTTGACTGATATGACTGGGATTTCCATGAAAAAGATTGTGGGCACAAAATGGGTGATCACTGTACATTTCTATTCAGTTTCCTATTTCTATTTCTATTTTACTTCCTCAATTTAACATTATGGACAGGGAAAGACCAAATCTAAGATCTGCACAAAAATATTTTGCCTTCAAACTCATAAAGTGATCGTAGCATGCATGGACTCGACTCATATGACTGGGATTTCCATGAAAAAGATTGTGGGCTGAAAATGGGTGATCAATGTACATTTCTCTTCTGTTTCCTATTTATATTTCTATTTTACCTCCTAAATTTAGCATTATGGACAGGGAAAGACCTAATCTAAGATCTGCACAAAAATATTTTGCCTTCAAATTCATACCGTGATCGTAGCATGCATGGAGTCGACTCATATGACTGGGATTTCCATGAAAAAGATTGTGGGCTGAAAATGGGTGATCAATGTACATTTATCTTCTGTTTCCTATTTATATTTCTACTTTACTTCCTCAATTTAGCATTATGGACAGGGAATGACCTAATCTAACATCTGCAAAAAAATATTTTGCCTTCAAAGTAATACCGTGATCGTAGCATGCATGGACTCGACTCATATGACTGGGATTTCCATGAAAAAGATTGTGGGCCGAAAATGGGTGATCACTGTACATTTCTCTTCTGTTTCCTATTTATATTTCTATTTTACCTCCTCAATTTAGCATTATGGACAGGGAAAGAACGAATCTAAGATCTGCTCAAACATATTTTGCCTTCAAATTCATACCGTGATCGTAGCATGCATGGACTCGACTCATATGACTGGGATTTCCATGAAAAAGATTGTGGGACGAAAATGGGTGATCACTGTACATTTCTCTTCTGTATCCTATTTATATTTCTATTTTGCCTCCTCAATTTAGCATTATGGACAGTGAAAGACCTAATCTAAGATCTGCACAAAAATATTTTGCCTTCAATTTCATACCGTGATCGTAGCATGCATGGACTCGACTCATATGACTGGAATTTTCAGAAAATGATTGTGGTCAGAAAATGGGTGATCACTGTACATTTCTCTTCTGTATCCTATTTATATTTCTATTTTACCTCCTCAATTTAGCATTATGGCCAGGGAAAGACCTAATCTAAGCTCTGCACAAAAATATTTTGCCTTCAAATTAATACCGTGATCGTAGCATGCATGGACTCGACTCATATGACTGGGATTTACATGAAAAAGATTGTGGGCCGAAAATCGGTGATCACTGTACATTTCTCTTCTGTTTCCTATTTATATTTATATTTTACCTCCTCAATTTAGCATTATGGAGAGGGAAAGACTTAATCTAAGCTCTGCACAAAAATATTTTGCCTTCAAATTCATACCGTGATCGTAGCATGCATGGATTCGACTCATACGACTGGGATTTCCATGAAAAAGATTGTCGGCCGAAAATGCGTGATTACTGTACATTTCTCTTCTGTTTCCTATTTATATTTCTATTTTACCTCCTGAATTCAGCATTATGGCCAGGGAAAGACCTACTCTAAGCTCTGCACAAAAATATTTTGCCTTCAAATTCATACCGTGAGCGTAGCATGCATGGACTCGACTCATATGACTGGGATTTCCATGAAAAAGATTGTGGGCAGAAAATGGGTGATCACTGTACATTTCTCTTCTGTTTCCAATTTATATTTTTTATTTTACCTCCTAAATTTAGCATTATGGACAGGGAAAGACCTAATCTAAGATCAGCACAAAAATATTTTGCCTTCAAATTCATACCGTGATCGTAGCATGCATGGAATCGACTCATATGACTGGGATTTCCATGTAAAAGATTGTCGGCCGAAAATGGGTGATCAATGTACATTTCTCTTCTGTTTCCTATATATATTTCTATTTTACCTCCTCAATTTAGCATTATGGCCAGGGAAAGACCTAATCTAAGCTCTGCAAAAAAATATTTTGCTTTCAAATTCATACCGTGATCGTAGCATGCATGGACTCGACTCATATGACTGGGATTTCCATGAAAAAGATTGTGGGCCGAAAATGGGTGATCACTGTACATTTCTCTTCTGTTTCCTATTTATATTTATATTTTACCTCCTCAATTTAGCATTATGACCAGGAAAAGACCTAATCTAAGCTCTGCACAAAAATATTTTGCCTTCAAATTCATACCGTGATCGTAGCATGCATGGACTCGACTCATATGACTGGGATTTCCATGAAAAAGATTGTGGGCCGAAACTGGGTGATCACTGTACATTTCTCTTCTGTTTCCTATTTATATTTCTATTTTACTTCCTTAATTTAGCATTATGGACAGGGAAATACCTAATCTAAGCTCTGCACAAAAATAGTTAGCCTACAACTACATACCGTGATCGTAGCATGCATGGACTCGACTCATATGACTGGGATTTACATGAAAAAGATTGTGGGCCGAAAATGGGTGATCACTGTAAATTTCTCTTCTGTTTCCTATTTATATTTATATTTTACCTCCTCAATTTAGCATTATGGATAGGGAAAGACCTAATCCAACCTCTGCACAAAAATATTTTCCTTCAAATTCATACCGTGTTCGTAGCATGCATGGACTCGACTGATATGACTGGGATTTCCATGAAAAAGATTGTGGGCACAAAATGGGTGATCACTGTACATTTCTATTCAGTTTCCTATTTCTATTTCTATTTTACTTCCTCAATTTAACATTATGGACAGGGAAAGACCAAATCTAAGATCTGCACAAAAATATTTTGCCTTCAAACTCATAAAGTGATCGTAGCATGCATGGACTCGACTCATATGACTGGGATTTCCATGAAAAAGATTGTGGGCTGAAAATGGGTGATCAATGTACATTTCTCTTCTGTTTCCTATTTATATTTCTATTTTACCTCCTAAATTTAGCATTATGGACAGGGAAAGACCTAATCTAAGATCTGCACAAAAATATTTTGCCTTCAAATTCATACCGTGATCGTAGCATGCATGGAGTCGACTCATATGACTGGGATTTCCATGAAAAAGATTGTGGGCTGAAAATGGGTGATCAATGTACATTTATCTTCTGTTTCCTATTTATATTTCTACTTTACTTCCTCAATTTAGCATTATGGACAGGGAATGACCTAATCTAACATCTGCAAAAAAATATTTTGCCTTCAAATTAATACCGTGATCGTAGCATGCATGGACTCGACTCATATGACTGGGATTTCCATGAAAAAGATTGTGGGCCGAAAATGGGTGATCACTGTACATTTCTCTTCTGTTTCCTATTTATATTTCTATTTTACCTCCTCAATTTAGCATTATGGACAGGGAAAGAACGAATCTAAGATCTGCTCAAACATATTTTGCCTTCAAATTCATACCGTGATCGTAGCATGCATGGACTCGACTCATATGACTGGGATTTCCATGAAAAAGATTGTGGGACGAAAATGGGTGATCACTGTACATTTCTCTTCTGTATCCTATTTATATTTCTATTTTGCCTCCTCAATTTAGCATTATGGACAGTGAAAGACCTAATCTAAGATCTGCACAAAAATATTTTGCCTTCAATTTCATACCGTGATCGTAGCATGCATGGACTCGACTCATATGACTGGAATTTTCAGAAAATGATTGTGGTCAGAAAATGTGTGATCACTGTACATTTCTCTTCTGTTTCCTATTTATATTTCTATTTTACCTCCTCAATTTAGCATTATGGACAGCGAATGACCTAATCTAAGATCTGCACAAAAATATTTTGCCTTCAATTTCATACCGTGATCGTAGCATGCATGTACTCGACTCATATGACTGGGATTTTCAGAAAATGATTGTGGGCAGAAAATCGGGGATCACTGTACATTTCTCTTCTGTTTCCTATTTATATTTATATTTTACCTCCTCAATTTAGCATTATGGACAGGGAAAGACCTAATCTAAGATCTGCACAAAAATATTTTGCCTTCATATTCATACCGTGATCGTAGCATGCATGGACTCGAATCATATGACTGGGATGTCCATGAAAAAGATTGTGAGCCTAAAATAGGTGATTACTGTACATTTCTCTTCTGTTTCCTATTTATATTTCTATTTTACCTCCTCAATTTAGCATTATGGACAGGGAAAGACCTTATCTAAAATCTGCACAAAAATATTTTGCCTTCAAATTCATACCGTGATCGTAGCATGCATGGACTCGACTCATATGACTGGTATTTCCATGAAAAAGATTGTGGGCCGAAAATGGGTGATCACTGTACATTTCTCTTCTGTTTCCTATTTATATTTCTATTTTACCTCCTCAATTTAGCATTATGGACAGGGAAAGAACGAATCTAAGATCTGCTCAAACATATTTTGCCTTCAAATTCATACCGTGATCGTAGCATGCATGGACTCGACTCATATGACTGGGATTTCCATGAAAAAGATTGTGGGACGAAAATGGGTGATCACTGTACATTTCTCTTCTGTTTCCTATTTATATTTCTATTTTGCCTCCTCAATTTAGCATTATGGACAGTGAAAGACCTAATCTAAGATCTGCACAAAAATATTTTGCCTTCAATTTCATACCGTGATCGTAGCATGCATGGACTCGACTCATATGACTGGAATTTTCAGAAAATGATTGTGGGCAGAAAATGGGTGATCACTGTACATTTCTCTTCTGTTTCCTATTTATATTTCTATTTTACCTCCTCAATTTAGCATTATGGACAGCGAATGACCTAATCTAAGATCTGCACAAAAATATTTTGCCTTCAATTTCATACCGTGATCGTAGCATGCATGTACTCGACTCATATGACTGGGATTTTCAGAAAATGATTGTGGGTCGAAAATAGGTGATCACTGTACATTTCTCTTCTGTTTCCTATTTATATTTCTATTTTACCTCCTCAATTTAGCATTATGGACAGGGAAAGACCTAATCTAAGATCTGCACAAAAATATTTTGCCTTCAATTTCATACCGTGATCGTAGCATGCATGGACTCGACTCATATGACTGGGATTTCCATGAAAAAGATTGTTGGCCGAAAATAAGTGATCACTGTACATTTCTGTTCTGTTTCCTATTTATATTTCTATTTTACCTCCTCAATTTAGCATTATGGACAGGGAAAGACCTAATCTAAGATCTGCAAAAAAATATTATGCCTTCAAATTCATACCGTGATCGTAGCATGCATGGACTCGACTCATATGACGGGGATTTCCATGAAAAAGATTGTGGGCCGAAAATAGATGATCACTGTACATTTCTCTTCTGTTTCCAATTTATATTTATATTTTACCTCCTCAATTTAGCATTATGGACAGGGAAAGACCTAATCTAAGATCTGCACAAAAATATTTTGCCATCAAATTCATACTGTGATCGTAGCAAGCATGGACTCGACTCATATGACTTGGATTTCCATGAAAAAGATTGTGGGCTGAAAATGGGTGATCACTGTACATTTCTGTTCTGTTTCCTATTTATATTTATATTTTACTTCCTCAATTTAGCATTATGGACAGGGAAAGACCTAATCTAAAATCTGCACAAAAATATTTTGCCTTCAAATTCATACCGTGATCGTAGCATGCATGGACTCGACTCATATGACTGGGATTTCCATGAAAAAGATTGTGGGCCGAAAATAGGTGATCACTGTACATTTCTCTTCTGTTTCCTATTTATATTTCTATTTTACCTCCTCAATTCAGCATTATGGAGAGGGAAAGACCTTATCTAAAATCTGCACAAAAATATTTTGCCTTCAAATTCATACCGTGATCGTAGGATGCATGGACTCGACTCATATGACTGGGATTTCCATGAAAAAGATTGTGGGTCGAAAATAGGTGATCACTGTACATTTCTCTTCTGTTTCCTATTTATATTTCTATTTTACCTCCTCAATTTAGCATTATGGACAGGGAAAGACCTAATCTAAGACCTGCACAAAAATATTTTGCCTTCAAATTCATACCGTGATCGTAGCATGCATTGACTCGAATCATATGACTGGGATTTCCATGAAAAATATTGTGAGCCTAAAATAGGTGATCACTGTACATTTCTCTTCTGTTTCCTATTTATATTTCTATTTTACCTCCTCAATTTAGCATTATGGACAGGGAAAGACCTAATCTAAGATCTGCACAAAAATATTTGCCTTCAAATACATACCATGATCGTAGAATGCATGGACTCGACTCATATGAGTGGGATTTCCATGAAAAAGATTGTTGGCCGAAAATAGGTGATCACTGTACATTTCTCTTCTGTTTCCTATTTATATTTATATTTTACCTCCTCAATTTAGCAATATGGACAGGGAAAGATCTAATCTAAGATCTGCACAAAAATATTTGCCTTAAAATTCATACCATGATCGTAGCATGCATGGACTCGACTCATATGAGTGGGATTTCCATGAAAAAGATTGTTGGCCGAAAATAGGTGATCACTGTACATTTCTCTTCTGTTTCCTATTCATATTTCTATTTTACTTCCTTAATTTAGCATTATGGAAAGCGAAAGACCTAATCTAAAATCTGCACAAAAATATTTTGCCTTCAATTTCATACCGTGATCGTAGCATGCATGGACTCGACTCATATGAGTGGGATTTCCATGAAAAAGATTGTTGGCCGAAAATAGGTGATCACTGTACATTTCTCTTCTGTTTCCTATTTATATTTATATTTAACCTCCTCAATTTAGCATTATGGAAGGGGAAAGACCTAATCTAAGATCTGCAAAAAAATATTTTGCCTTCAAATTCATACCGTGATCGTAGCATGCATGGACTCGACTCATATTACTTGGATTTCCATGAAAAAGATTGTGAGCCGAAAATAGGTGATCACTATACATTTCTGTTCTGTTTCCTATTTATATTTATATTTTACCTCCTCAATTTAGCATTATGGACAGGGAAAGACCTAATCTAAGATCTGCACAAAAATATTTTGCCTTCAAATTCATACCATGATCGTAGCATGCATGGACTCGACTCATATGAGTGGGATTTCCATGAAAAAGATTGTTGGCCGAAAATAAGTGATCACTGTACATTTCCCTTCTGTTTCCTATTTATATTTCTATTTAACCTCCTCAATTTAGCATTATGGACAGGGAAAGACCTAAACTAAGATCTGCACAAAAATATTTTGCCTTCAAATTCATACCGTGATCGTAGCATGCATGGACTCGACTCATATGACTGGGATTTCCATGAAAAAATTGTGGGCAGAAAATGGGTGATCACTGTACATTTCTCTTCTGTTTCCTATTTATATTTATATTTTACCTCCTCAATTTAGCATTAGGGACAGGGAAAGACCTAATCTAAGCTCTGCACAAAAATATTTTGCCTTCAAATTCATACCGTGATCGTAGCATGCATGGACTCGACTCATATGACTGGGATTTCCATGAAAAAGATTGTGTGCAGAAAATGGGTGATCACTGTACATTTCTCTTCTGTTTCCTATTTATATTTCTATTTTACTTCCTCAATTTAGCATTATGGAGAGGGAAAGACCTAATCTAATATCTGCACAAAAATATTTTGCCTTCAAATTCATACCGTGATCGTAGCATGCATGGACTCGAATCATATGACTGGGATTTCCATGAAAAATATTGTGAGCCTAAAATAGGTGATCACTGTACATTTCTCTTCTGTTTCCTATTTATATTTATATTTTACCTCCTCAATTTAGCATTATGGACAGGGAAAGACCTAATCTAAGATCTGCACAAAAATATTTTGGCTTCAAATTCATACCGTGATCGTAGCATGCATGGACTCGACTCATATGACTGGGATTTCCATGAAAAAGATTGTGGGCAGAAAATGGGTGATCACTGTACATTTCTCTTCTGTTTCCTATTTATATTTATATTTTACCTCCTCAATTTAGCATTATGGACAGGGAAAGACCTAATCTAAGATCTGCACAAAAATATTTCCCTTAAAATTCATACCATGATCGTAGCATGCATGGACTCGACTCATATGAGTGGCATTTCCATGAAAAAGATTGTTGGCCGAAAATAGGTGATCACTGTACATTTCTCTTCTGTTTCCTATTCATATTTATATTTTACCTCCTCAATTTAGCATTATGGACAGGGAAAGACCTAATCTAATATCTGCACAAAAATATTTTGCCTTCAAATTCATACCGTGATCGTAGCATGCATGGACTCGAATCATATGACACGGATTTCCATGAAAAAGATTGTGGGCAGAAAATGGGTGATCACTGAACATTTCTCTTCTGTTTCCTATTTATATTTCTATTTTACTTCCTTAATTTAGCATAATGGACAGCGAAAGACCTAATCTAAAATCTGCACAAAAATATTTTGCCTTCAATTTCATACCGTGATCGTAGCATGCATGGACTCGACTCATATGACTTGGATTTTCAGAAAATGATTGTGGGCAGAAAATGGGTGATCACTGTACATTTATCTTCTGTTTCCTATTTATATTTATATTTTACTTCCTTAATTTAGCATTATGGAAAGCGAAAGACCTAATCTAAAATCTGCACAAAAATATTTTGCCTTCAATTTCATACCGTGATCGTAGCATGCATGGACTCGACTCATATGAGTGGGATTTCCATGAAAAAGATTGTTGGCCGAAAATAAGTGATCACTGTACATTTCCCTTCTGTTTCCTATTTATATTTCTATTTAACCTCCTCAATTTAGCATTATGGACAGGGAAAGACCTAAACTAAGATCTGCACAAAAATATTTTGCCTTCAAATTCATACCGTGATCGTAGCATGCATGGACTCGACTCATATGACTGGGATTTCCATGAAAAAGATTGTGGGCAGAAAATGGGTGATCACTGTACATTTCTCTTCTGTTTCCTATTTATATTTCTATTTTACTTCCTCAATTTAGCATTATGGACAGGGAAAGACCTAATCTGATATCTGCACAAAAATATTTTGCCTTCAAATTCATACCGTGATCGTAGCATGCATGGACTCGCCTCATATGACTGGGATTTCCATGAAAAAGATTGTTGGCCGAAAATAGGTGATCACTGTACATTTCTCTTCTGTTTCCTATTTATATTTATATTTTACCTCCTCAATTTAGCATTATGGACAGGGAAAGACCGAATGTAAGATCTGCATAAAAATATTTTGCCTTCAAATTCATACCGTGATCGTAGCATGCATGGACTCGACTCATATGAATGGGATTTCCATGAAAAAGATTGTTGGCCGAAAATAGGTGATCACTGTACATTTCTCTTCTGTTTCCTATTTATATTTATATTTTACCTCCTCAATTTAGCATTATGGACAGGGAAAGACCTAATCAAATATCTGCACAAAAATATTTTGCCTTCAAATTCATAGCGTGATCGTAGCATGCATGGACTCGACTCATATGACACGGATTTCCATGAAAAAGATTGTGGGCAGAAAATGGGTGATCACTGTACATTTCTCTTCTGTTTCCTATTTATATTTCTATTTTACTTCCTTAATTTAGCATAATGGACAGCGAAAGACCTAATCTAAAATCTGCACAAAAATATTTTGCCTTCAATTTCATACCGTGATCGTAGCATGCATGGACTCGACTCATATGAGTGGGATTTCCATGAAAAAGATTGTTGGCCGAAAATAAGTGATCACTGTACATTTCCCTTCTGTTTCCTATTTATATTTCTATTTAACCTCCTCAATTTAGCATTATGGACAGGGAAAGACCTAAACTAAGATCTGCACAAAAATATTTTGCCTTCAAATTCATACCGTGAACGTAGCATGCATGGACTCGACTCATATGACTTGGATTTCCATGAAAAAGGTTGTGTGCAGAAAATGGGTGATCACTGTACATTTCTCTTCTGTTTCCTATTTATATTTATATTTTACTTCCTCAATTTAGCATTATGGACAGGGAAAGACCTAATCTAATATCTGCACACAAATATTTTGCCTTCAAATTCATACCGTGTTCGTAGCATGCATGGACTCGAATCATATGACTGGGATTTCCATGAAAAATATTGTGAGCCTAAAATAGGTGATCACTGTACATTTCTCTTCTGTTTCCTATTTATATTTCTATTTTACCTCCTCAATTTAGCATTATGGACAGGGAAAGACCTAATCTAAGATCTGCACAAAAATATTTGCCTTCAAATTCATACCATGATCGTAGAATGCATGGACTCGACTCATATGAGTGGGATATCCATGAAAAAGATTGTTGGCCGAAAATAGGTGATCACTGTACATTTCTCTTCTGTTTCCTATTTATATTTATATTTTACCTCCTCAATTTAGCATTATGGACAGGGAAAGACCTAATCTAAGATCTGCACAAAAATATTTGCCTTAAAATTCATACCATGATCGTAGCATGCATGGACTCGACTCATATGACTGGGATTTCCATGAAAAAGATTGTTGGCCGAAAATAGGTGATCACTGTACATTTCTCTTCTGTTTCCTATTCATATTTATATTTTACCTCCTCAATTTAGCATTATGGACAGGGAAAGACCTAATCTAATATCTGCACAAAAATATTTTGCCTTCAAATTCATACCGTGATCGTAGCATGCATGGACTCGACTCATATGACTGGGATTTCCATGAAAAAGATAATGGGCCGAAAATGGGTTATCACTGTACATTTCTCTTCTGTTTCCTATTTATATTTATATTTTACCTCCTCAATTTAGCATTATGGACAGGGAAAGACCTAATCTAAGACCTGCACACAAATATTTTGCCTTCAAATTCATGCCGTGATCGTAGCATGCATTGACTCGAATCATATGACTGGGATTTCCATGAAAAATATTGTGAGCCTAAAATAGGTGATCACTGTACATTTCTCTTCTGTTTCCTATTCATATTTCTATTTTACCTTCTCAATTTAGCATTATGGACAGGGAAAGACCTAATCTAAGATCTGCACAAAAATATTTGCCTTAAAATTCATACCATGATCGTAGCATGCATGGCCTCGACTCATGTGAGTGGGATTTCCATGAAAAAGATTGTTGGCCGAAAATAGGTGATCACTGTACATTTCTCTTCTGTTTCCTATTCATATTTATATTTTACCTCCTCAATTTAGCATTATGGACAGGGAAAGACCTAATCTAATATCTGCACAAAAATATTTTGCCTTCAAATTCATACCGTGATCGTAGCATGCATGGACTCGACTCATATGACACGGATTTCCATGAAAATGATTGTGGGCAGAAAATGGGTGATCACTGTACATTTCTCTTCTGTTTCCTATTTATATTTCTATTTTACTTCCTTAATTTAGCATTATTGAAAGCGAAAGACCTAATCTAAAATCTGCACAAAAATATTTTGCCTTCAAATTCGTACCGTGATCATAGCATGCATGGACTCGACTCATATAACTGGGATTTCCATGAAAAAGATTGTGGGTAGAAAATGGGTGATCACTGTACATTTCTCTTCTGTTTCCTATTTATATTTCTATTTTACTTCCTCAATTTAGCATTATGGACAGGGAAAGACCTAATCTGATATCTGCACAAAAATATTTTGCCTTCAAATTCATACCGTCATCGTAGCATGCATGGACTCGCCTCATATGACTGGGATTTCCATAAAAAAGATTGTTGGCCGAAAATAGGTGATCACTGTACATTTCTCTTCTGTTTCCTATTTATATTTATATTTTACCTCCTCAATTTAGCATTATGGACAGGGAAAGACCGAATGTAAGATCTGCACAAAAATATTTTGCCTTCAAATTCATACCGTGATCGTAGCATGCATGGACTCGACTCATATGACACGGATTTCCATGAAAAAGATTGTGGGCATAAAATGGGTAATCACTGTACATTTCTCTTCTGTTTCCTATTTATATTTATATTTTACCTCCTCAATTTGCCATTATGGACAGGGAAAGACCTAATCTAAGATCTGCACAAAAATATTTGCCTTCAAATTCATACCATGATCGTAGCATGCATGGACT
Source organism: Acanthosepion lycidas (assembly GCA_963932145.1). Lineage (NCBI taxonomy): Eukaryota > Metazoa > Mollusca > Cephalopoda > Sepiida > Sepiidae > Acanthosepion > Acanthosepion lycidas. Next base: position 3,531,034 of record OZ010589.1, on the reverse strand, counting down.
CGACTCATATGAGTGGGATTTCCATGAAAAAGATTGTTGGCCGAAAATAGGTGATCACTGTACATTTCTCTTCTGTTTCCTATTTATATTTATATTTAACCTCCTCAATTTAGCATTATGGACAGGGAAAGACCTAATCTAAGATCTGCACAAAAATATTTTGGCTTCAAATTCATACCGTGATCGTAGCATGCATGGACTCGACTCATATGACTGGGATTTCCATGAAAAAGATTGTGGGCAGAAAATGGGTGATCACTGTACATTTCTCTTCTGTTTCCTATTTCTATTTCTATTTTACTTCCTCAATTTAGCATTATGGACAGGGAAAGACCTAATCTAAAATCTGCACAAAAATATTTTGCCTTCAAATTCATACCGTGATCGTAGCATGCATGGACTCGACTCATATGACTGGGATTTCCATGAAAAAGATAATGGGCCGAAAATGGGTTATCACTGTACATTTCTCTTCTGTTTCCTATTTATATTTATATTTTACCTCCTCAATTTAGCATTATGGACAGGGAAAGACCTAATCTAAGACCTGCACAAAAATATTTTGCCTTCAAATTCATACCGTGATCGTAGCATGCATTGACTCGAATCATATGACTGGGATTTCCATGAAAAATATTGTGAGCCTAAAATAGGTGATCACTGTACATTTCTCTTCTGTTTCCTATTCATATTTCTATTTTACCTTCTCAATTTAGCATTATGGACAGGGAAAGACCTAATCTAAGATCTGCACAAAAATATTTGCCTTAAAATTCATACCATGATCGTAGCATGCATGGACTCGACTCATATGACTGGGATTTCCATGAAAAAGATTGTTGGCCGAAAATAGGTGATCACTGTACATTTCTCTTCTGTTTCCTATTTATATTTATATTTTACCTCCTCAATTTAGCATTATGGACAGGGAAAGACCTAATCTAATATCTGCACAAAAATATTTTGCCTTCAAATTCATACCGTGATCGTAGCATGCATGGACTCGACTCATATGACTGGGATTTCCATGAAAAAGATTGTGGGCCGAAAATAGGTGATCAGTATACATTTCTCTTCTGTTTCCTATTTATATTTATATTTTACCTCCTCAATTTAGCATTATGGACAGGCAAAGACCTAATCTAAGATCTGCACAAATATATTTGCCTTCAAATTCATACCATGATCGTAGAAAGCATGGACTCGACTCATATGAGTGGGATTTCCATGAAAAAGATTGTTGGCCGAAAATAGGTGATCACTGTACATTTCTCTTCTGTTTCCTATTTATATTTATATTTTACCTCCTCAATTTAGCATTATGGACAGGGAAAGACCGAATGTAAGATCTGCACAAAAATATTTTGCCTTCACATTCATACCGTGATCGTAGCATGCATGGACTCGACTCATATGACACGGATTTCCATGAAAAAGATTGTGGGCAGAAAATGGGTAATCACTGTACATTTCTCTTCTGTTTCCTATTTATATTTATATTTTACCTCCTCAATTTAGCATTATGGACAGGGAAAGACCTAAACTAAGATCTGCACAAAAATATTTTGCCTTCAAATTCATACCGTGATCGTAGCATGCATGGACTCGACTCATATGACTGGGATTTCCATGAAAAAGATTGTGGGCAGAAAATGGGTGATCACTGTACATTTCTCTTCTGTTTCCTATTTATATTTCTATTTTACCTCCTCAATTTAGCATTATGGACAGGGAAAGACCTAATCTAAGATCTGCACAAAAATATTTTGCCTTCAAATTCATACCGTGATCGTAGCATGCATTGACTCGAATCATATGACTGGGATTTCCATGAAAAATATTGTGAGCCTAAAATAGGTGATCACTGTACATTTCTCTTCTGTTTCCTATTCATATTTCTATTTTACCTTCTCAATTTAGCATTATGGACAGGGAAAGACCTAATCTAAGATCTGCACAAAAATATTTGCCTTAAAATTCATACCATGATCGTAGCATGCATGGACTCGACTCATATGACTGGGATTTCCATGAAAAAGATTGTTGGCCGAAAATAGGTGATCACTGTACATTTCTCTTCTGTTTCCTATTTATATTTATATTTTACCTCCTCAATTTAGCATTATGGACAGGGAAAGACCTAATCTAATATCTGCACAAAAATATTTTGCCTTCAAATTCATACCGTGATCGTAGCATGCATGGACTCGACTCATATGACTGGGATTTCCATGAAAAAGATTGTGGGCCGAAAATAGGTGATCAGTATACATTTCTCTTCTGTTTCCTATTTATATTTATATTTTACCTCCTCAATTTAGCATTATGGACAGGCAAAGACCTAATCTAAGATCTGCACAAATATATTTGCCTTCAAATTCATACCATGATCGTAGAAAGCATGGACTCGACTCATATGAGTGGGATTTCCATGAAAAAGATTGTTGGCCGAAAATAGGTGATCACTGTACATTTCTCTTCTGTTTCCTATTTATATTTATATTTTACCTCCTCAATTTAGCATTATGGACAGGGAAAGACCGAATGTAAGATCTGCACAAAAATATTTTGCCTTCACATTCATACCGTGATCGTAGCATGCATGGACTCGACTCATATGACACGGATTTCCATGAAAAAGATTGTGGGCAGAAAATGGGTAATCACTGTACATTTCTCTTCTGTTTCCTATTTATATTTCTATTTTACCTCCTCAATTTAGCATTATGGACAGGGAAAGACCTAAACTAAGATCTGCACAAAAATATTTTGCCTTCAAATTCATACCGTGATCGTAGCATGCATGGACTCGACTCATATGACTGGGATTTCCATGAAAAAGATTGTGGGCAGAAAATGGGTGATCACTGTACATTTCTCTTCTGTTTCCTATTTATATTTCTATTTTACCTCCTCAATTTAGCATTATGGACAGGGAAAGACCTAATCTAAGATCTGCACAAAAATATTTTGCCTTCAAATTCATACCGTGATCGTAGCATGCATTGACTCGAATCATATGACTGGGATTTCCATGAAAAATATTGTGAGCCTAAAATAGGTGATCACTGTACAGTTCTCTTCTGTTTCCTATTTATATTTATATTTTACCTCCTCAATTTAGCATTGTGGACAGGGAAAGACCTTATCTAAGATCTGCACAAAAATATTTTGCCTTCAAATTCATACCATGATCATAGCATGCATGGACTCGACTCATATGAGTAGGATTTCTATGAAAAAGATTGTTGGCCGAAAATAAGTGATCACTGTACATTTCTCTTCTGTTTCCTATTTATATTTCTATTTTACCTTCTCAATTTAGCATTATGGACAGGGAAAGACCTAAACTAAGATCTGCACAAAAATATTTTGCCTTCAAATTCATACCGTGATCGTAGCATGCATGGACACGACTCATATGACTGGGATTTCCATGAAAAAGATTGTGGGCAGAAAATGGGTGATCACTGTACATTTCTCTTCTGTTTCCTATTTATATTTATATTTTACTTCCTCAATTTAGCATTATGGACAGGGAAAGACCTAATCTAATATCTGCACAAAAATATTTTGCCTTCAAATTCATACCGTGATCGTAGCATGCATGGACTCGACTCATATGAGTAGGATTTCCATGAAAAAGATTGTTGGCCGAAAATAAGTGATCACTGTACATTTCTCTTCTGTTTCCTATTTATATTTATATTTTACCTCCTCAATTTAGCATTATGGACAGGGAAAGACCTAAACTAAGATCTGCACAAAAATATTTTGCCTTCAAATTCATACCATGATCGTAGCATGCATGGACTCGACTCATATGACTGGGATTTCCATGAAAAAGATTGTGGGCCGAAAATGGGTTATCACTGTACATTTCTCTTCTGTTTCCTATTTATATTTATATTTTACCTCCTCAATTTAGCATTATGGAGAGTGAAAGACCTTATCTAAAATCTGCACAAAAATATTTTGGCTTCAAATTCATACCGTGATCGTAGCATGCATGGACTCGACTCATATAACTGGGACTTCCATGAAAAATATTGTGAGCTTAAAATAGGTGATCACTGTACATTTCTCTTCTGTTTCCTATTTATATTTCTATTTTACCTCCTCAATTTAGCATTATGGACAGGGAAAGACCTAATCTAAGATCTGCACAAAAATATTTGCCTTCAAATTCATACCATGATCGTAGCATGCATGGACTCGACTCATATGAGTGGGATTTCCATGAAAAAGATTGTTGGCCGAAAATAGGTGATCACTGTACATTTCTCTTCTGTTTCCTATTTATATTTCTATTTACCTCCTCAATTTAGCATTATGGACAGGGAAAGACCTAATCTAAGATCTGCACAAAAATATTTGCCTTAAAATTCATACCATGATCGTAGCATGCATGGACTCGACTCTTATGAGTGGGATTTCCATGAAAAAGATTGTTGGCCGAAAATAGGTGATCACTGTACATTTCTCTTCTGTTTCCTATTTATATTTATATTTTACCTCCTCAATTTAGCATTATGGACAGGGAAAGACCTAATCTAAGATCTACACAAAAATATTTTGCCTTCAAATTCATACCGTGATCGTAGCATGCCTGGACTCGACTCATATGACACGGATTTCCATGAAAAAGATTGTGGGCAGAAAATGGGTGATCACTGTACATTTCTCTTCTGTTTCCTATTTATATTTCTATTTTACTTCCTTAATTTAGCATAATGGACAGCGAAAGACTAATCTAAGATCTGCACAAAAATATTTTGCCTTCAATTTCATACCGTGATCGTAGCATGCATGGACTCAACTCATATGACTGGGATTTCCATGAAAAAGATTGTGGGCAGAAGATGCGTGATCACTGTACATTTCTCTTCTGTTTCCTATTTATATTTATATTTTACCTCCTCAATTTAACATTATGGACAGGGAAAGTCCAAATCTAAGCTCTGCAGCAAAATATTTTGCCTTCAAATTCATACCGTGATCGTAGCATGCATGGACTCGACTCATATGACTGGGATTTCCATAAAAAACATTGTGGGCAGAAAATGGGTGATCACTGTACATTTCTCTTCTGTTTCCTATTTATATTTCTATTTTACCTCCTGAATTTAGCATTATGGACAGGGAAAGACCTAATCTAAGCTCTGCACAAAAATATTTTGCCTTCAAATTTATACCGTGATCGTAGCATGTATGGACTCGATTCATATGACTGGGATTTCCATGAAAAAGATTGTGGGCAGAAAATGGGTGATCACTGTACATTTCTCTTCTGTTTCCTATTTGTATTTCTATTTTCCTTCCTCAATTTAGCTTTATGGACGGAGAAAGACCTAATCTAAGAACTGCAAAAAATTATTTTGCCTTCAAATTCATACCGTGATCGTAGCAGACATGGACTCGACTCATATGACTGGGATTTCAATGAAAAAGATTGTACGCAGAAAATGGGTGATCACTGTACATTTCTCTTCTGTTTCCTATTTATATTTCTATTTTACTTCCTCAATTTAGCATTATGAACAGGGAAAGACCAAATCTAAGATCTGCACAAAAATATTTTGCCTTCAAATTCATACTGTGATCAGAGCATCTATGGACTCGACTCATATGCCTGGGATTTCCATGAAAAAGTTTGTGGGCCGAAAATGGGTGATCACTGTACGTTTCTCTTCTGTTTCCTATTTATATTTCTATTTTCCCTCCTCAATTTAACATTATGGAAAGGGAAAGTCCAAATCTAAGCTCTGCACCAAAATATATTGCCTTCAAATTCATACCGTGATCGTAGCATGCATGGACTCGACTCATATGACTGGGATTTCCATGAAAAAGATTGTGTGCAGAAAATGGGTGATCACTGTACATTTCTCTACTGTTTCCTGTTTATATTTCTATTTTACTTCCTCAATTTAGCATTATGGACAGGGAAAGACTTAATCTAAGCTCTGCACAAAAATATTTTGCCTTCAAATTCATACCGTGATCGTAGCATGCATGGACTCGACTTATATGACTGGGATCTCCATGAAAAAGTTTCCTATTTATATTTCTATTTTACTTCCTCAATTTAGCATTATGGACGGAGGAAGACCTAATCTAAGAACTGCAAAAATTATTTTGCCTTCAAATTCATACCGTGATCATAGCAGACATGGACTCGACTCATATGACTGGGATTTCCATGAAAAAGATTGTACGCAGAAAATGGGTGATCACTGTACATTTCTCTTCTGTTTCCTATTTATATTTATATTTTACCTCCTCAATTTAGCATTATGGACAGGGAAAGACCAAATCTAAGCTCTGCACAAAAATATTTTGCCTTCAAATTCATACCGTGATCGTTGCATGCATGGACTCGACTCATATGACTGGGATTTCCATGAAAAAGATTGTGGGCATAAAATGGGTGATCACTGTACATTTCTGTTCTGTTTCCTATTCGTATTTCTATTTTACCTCCTCAATTTAGCATTATGGACAGGGAAAGACCTAATCTAAGAAATACAAAAAAATATTTTGCCTTCAAATTCATACCGTGATCGTAGCATGCATGGACTCGACTCATATGACTGGGATTTCCATGAAAAAGATTGTGGGCAGAAAATGCGTGATCACTGTACATTTCTTTTCTGTTTCCTATTTACATTTATATTTTACTTCCTTCATTTAGCATTATGGAAAGGGAAAGACCTAATCTAAGATCTGCACAAAAATATTTTGCCTTCAAATTCATACCGTGATCGTAGCATGCATGGACTCGACTCATATGACTGGGATTTCCATGAAAAAGATTGTGGGCCGAAAATGGGTGATCACTGTACATTTCTCTTTTGTTTCCTATTCATATTTATATTTTACCTCCTCAATTTAGCATTATAGACAGGGAAAGACATAATCTAAAATCTGCACAAAAATATTTTGCCTTCAAATTCATACCGTGATCGTAGCATGCATGGACTCGACACATATGACTGGGATTTCCATGAAAATGTTTGTGGGCCGAAAATGGGTGATCACTGTACATTTCTCTTCTGTTTTCTATTTATATTTATATTTTACCTCCTCAATTTAGCATTATGGACAGGGAAAGACCTAATCTATGCTCTGCACAAAAATAATTTGTCTTCAAATTCATACCGTGATCGTAGCATGCATGGACTCGACTCATATGACTTGGATTTCCATGAAAAAGATTGTGGGCCGAAAATGGGTGATCACTGTACATTTCTCTTCTGTTTCCTATTTATATTTCTATTTTACCTCCTCAATTTAGCATTATCGACAGGGAAAGACCTAATCTAATATCTGCACAAAAATATTTTGCCTTCAAATTCATACAGTGATCGTAGCATGCATGGACTCAACTCATATGACTGGGATTTCCATGAAAAAGATTGTGGGCTCAAAATGGGTGATCACTGTACATTTCTTTTCTGTTTCCTATTAATATTTTTATTTTACCTCCTCAATTTAGCATTGTGGACAGGGAAAGACCTAATCTAAGATCTGCACAAAAATATTTTGCCTTCAAATTCATACCGTGATCGTAGCATGCATGGACACGACTCATATGACTGGGATTTCCATGAAAAAGATTGTGGGCCGAAAATGGGTGATCACTGTACATTTCTCTTCTGTTTCCTATTCATATTTATATTTTACCTCCTCAATTTAGCATTATAGACAGGGAAAGACATAATCTAAAATCTGCACAAAAATATTTTGCCTTCAAATTCATACCGTGATCGTAGCATGCATGGACTCGACACATATGACTGGGATTTCCATGAAAATGTTTGTGGGCCGAAAATGGGTGATCACTGTACATTTCTCTTCTGTTTTCTATTTATATTTATATTTTACCTCCTCAATTTAGCATTATGGACAGGGAAAGACCTAATCTATGCTCTGCACAAAAATAATTTGTCTTCAAATTCATACCGTGATCGTAGCATGCATGGACTCGACTCATATGACTTGGATTTCCATGAAAAAGATTGTGGGCCGAAAATGGGTGATCACTGTACATTTCTCTTCTGTTTCCTATTTATATTTCTATTTTACCTCCTCAATTTAGCATTATCGACAGGGAAAGACCTAATCTAATATCTGCACAAAAATATTTTGCCTTCAAATTCATACAGTGATCGTAGCATGCATGGACTCAACTCATATGACTGGGATTTCCATGAAAAAGATTGTGGGCTCAAAATGGGTGATCACTGTACATTTCTTTTCTGTTTCCTATTAATATTTTTATTTTACCTCCTCAATTTAGCATTATGGACAGGGAAAGACCTAATCTAAAATCAGCACAAAAATATTTTGCCTTCAAATTCATACCGTGATTGTAGCATGCATGGACTCGACTCATATGACTGGGATTTCCATGAAAAACATTGTGGGCTGAAAATGGGTGATCACTGTACATTTCTCTTCTGTTTCCTATTTATATTTCTATTTTACCTCCTCAATTTAGCATTATGGCCAGGGAAAGACCTAATCTAAGCTTTGCACAAAAATATTTTGCCTTCAAATTCATACCGTGAGCTTAGCATGCATGGACTCGACTCATATGACTGGGATTTCCATGATAAAGTTTGTGGGCCAAAAATGGGTGATCACTGTACATTTCTCTTCTGTTTCCTATTTATATATTTATATTTCTATTTTACCTCCTCAATTTAGCATTATGGACAGGGAAAGACCTAATCTAAGCTCTACACAAAAATATTTTGCCTTCAAATTCATACCGTGATCGTAGCATGCATGGACTCGACTCATAAGACTGGGATTTCCATGAAAAAGATTGTGGGCCGAAAATGGGTGATCAGTGTACATTTCTCTTCTGTTTCCTATTTATATTTCTATTTTACCTCCTCAATTTAGCATTATGGACAGGGAAAGACCAAATCTAAGATCTGCACAAAAATATTTTGCCTTCAAATTCATACCGTGATCGTAGCATGCATGGACTAGACTCATATGACTGGGATTTCCATGAAAAAGATTGTGGGCCGAAAATGGGTGATCACTGTACATTTCTCTTCTGTTTACTATTCATATTTCTATTTTACCTCCTCAATTTAGCATTATCGACAGGGAAAGACCAAATCTTAGGTCTGTACAAAAATATTTTGCATTCAAATTCATACCGTGATCGTAGCATGCATGGACTCGACTCATATGACTTGGATTTCCATGAAAACGATTGTGGGCTGAAAATGGGTGATCACTGTACATTTCTCTTCTGTCTCCTATTCATATTTCTATTTTACCTCCTTAATTTAGCATTATCGACAGGGAAAGACCTAATCTAAGATCTGCACAAAAATATTTTGCCTTCAAATTCATACCGTGATCGTAGCATACACGGACTCGACTCATATGACTGGGATTTCCATGAAAAAGATTGTGGGCCGAAAATGGGTGATCACTGTACATTTCTCTTCTTTTTCCTATTTATATTTATATTTTACCTCCTCAATTTAGCATTATGGACAGGGAAAGACCTAATCTAAAATCTGCACAAAATATTTTGCCTTCAAATTCATACCGTGATCGTAGCATGCATGGACTCGACTCATATGACTGGGATTTCCATGAAAAAGATTGTGGGCCGAAAATGGGTGATCACTGTACATTTCTCTTCTGTTTCCTATTTATATTTATATTTTACCTCCTCAATTTAGCATTTTCAACAGGGCATGACCAAATCTAAGATCAGCACAAAAATATTTTGCCTTCAAATTCATACCGTGATCGTAGCATGCATGGACTCGACTCATATGACTGGGATTTCCATGAAAAAGATTGTGGGCCGAAAATGGATGATCACTGTACATTTCTCTTCTCTTTCCTATTTATATTTATATTTTAACTCCTCAATTTAGCATTATGGACAGGGAAAGACCTAATCTAAGATCTGCACAAAAATATTTTGCCTTCAAATTCATACCATGATCGTAGGATACATGGACTCGACTCATATGACTGGGATTTCCATGAAAAAGATTGTGGGCCGAAAATGGGTTATCACTGTACATTTCTCTGCTGTTTCCTACTTATATTTATATTTTACCTCCTCAATTAATATTATGGACATGGAAAGACCTAATCTAAGATCTACACAAAAATATTTTGCTTTCAAATTCATACCGTGATGGTAGCATGCATGGACTCGACTCATACGACTGGGATTTCCATGAAAAAGATTGTGTGCCGAAAATGGGTGATCACTGTACATTTCTCTTCTGTTTCCTATTTATATTTCTATTTTAACTCCTCAATTTAGCATTATGGACAGGGAAAGACCTAATCTAAGATCTGCACAAAAATATTTTGCCTTCAAATTCATACCGTGATCGTAGCATGCATGGACTCGACTCATATGACTGGGATTTCCATGAAAAAGATTGTGGGCAGAAATTGGGTGATCACTGTACATTTCTCTTCTGTTTCCTATTTATATTTATATTTTACCTCCTCAATTTAGCATTATGGACAGGGAAAGACCTAATCTAAGATCTGCACAAAAATATTTTGCCTTCAAATTCATAGCATGATCGTAGCATGCATGGACTCGACTCATATGACTGGGATTTCCATGAAAAAGATTGTAAGCAGAAAATGGGTGATCACTGTACATTTCTCTTCTGTTTCCTATTTATATTTCTATTTTACCTCCTCAATTTAGCATTATGGACAGGGAACGACCAAATATAAGATCTGTACAAAAATATTTTGCATTCAAATTCATACCGTGATCGTAGCATGCATGGACTCGACTCATATGACTGGGATTTCCATGAAAAAGATTGTGGGCGGAAAATGGGTGATCACTGTACATTTCTCTTCTGTTTCCTATTCATATTTCTATTTTACCTCCTTAATTTAGCATTATCGACAGGGAAAGACCTAATCTAAGATCTGCACAAAAATATTTTGCCTTCAAATTCATACCGTGATGGTAGCATGCATGGACTCGACTCATATGACTGGGATTTCCATGAAAAAGATTGTGGGCCGAAAATGGGTGATCACTGTACATTTCTCTTCTTTTTCCTATTTATATTTATATTTTACCTCCTCAATTTAGCATTATGGACAGGGAAAGACCTAATCTAAAATCTGCACAAAATATTTTGCCTTCAAATTCATACCGTGATCGTAGCATGCATGGACTCGATTTATATGACTGGGATTTCCATGAAAAAGATTGTGGGCCGAAAATGGGTGATCACTGTACATTTCTCTTCTGTTTCCTATTTATATTTATATTTTACCTCCTCAATTTAGCATTTTCGACAGGGCAAGACCAAATCTAAGATCAGCACAAAAATATTTTGCCTTCAAATTCATACCGTGATCGTAGCATGCATGGACTCGACTCATATGACTGGCATTTCCATGAAAAAGATTGTGGGCCAAAAATGGATGATCACTGTACATTTCTCTTCTCTTTCCTATTTATATTTATATTTTACCTCCTCAATTTAGCATTATGGACAGGGAAAGACCTAATCTAAGATCTGCACAAAAATATTTTGCCTTCAAATTCATAGCATGATCGTAGCATACATGGACTCGACTCATATGACTGGGATTTCCATGAAAAAGATTGTGGGCCGAAAATGGGTGATCACTGTACATTTCTCTTCTGTTTCCTATTTATATTTATATTTTACCTCCTCAATTTAGCATTATGGACATGGAAAGACCAAATCAAAGATCTGCACAAAAATATTTTGCTTTCAAATTCATACCGTGATGGTAGCATGCATGGACTCGACTCATATGACTGGGATTTCCATGAAAAAGATTGTGGGCCGAAAATGGGTGATCACTGTACATTTCTCTTCTTTTTCCTATTTATATTTATATTTTACCTCCTCAATTTAGCATTATGGACAGGGAAAGACCTAATCTAAAATCTGCACAAAATATTTTGCCTTCAAATTCATACCGTGATCGTAGCATGCATGGACTCGATTCATATGACTGGGATTTCCATGAAAAAGATTGTGGGCCGAAAATGGGTGATCACTGTACATTTCTCTTCTGTTTCCTATTTATATTTATATTTTACCTCCTCAATTTAGCATTATGGACAGGGAAAGACCTAATCTAAAATCTGCACAAAAATATTTTGCCTTCAAATTCATACCGTGATCGTAGCATGCATGGACTCGACTCATATGACTGGGATTTCAATGAAAAAGATTGTTGGCCGAAAATGGGTGATCACTGTACATTTCTCTTCTGTTTCCTATTTATATTTATATTTTAACTCCTCAATTTAGCATTATGGACAGGGAAAAACCAAATCTAAGATCTGCACAAAAATATTTTGCCTTCAAATTCATACGGTGATCGTAGCATGCATGGACTCGACTCATATGACTGGGATTTCCATGAAAAAGATTGTGGGCCGAAAATGGGTGATCACTGTACATTTCTCTTCTGTTTCCTATTTATATTTCTATTTTACCTCCTCAATTTAGCATTATGGACAGGGAAAGACCTAATCTAAGATCTGCACAAAAATATTTTGCCTTCAAATTCATACCGTGATCGTAGCATGCATGGACTCGAGTCATACGACTGGGATTTCCATGAAAAATATTGTGGGCCGAAAATGGGTGATCACTGTACATTTCTCTTCTGTTTCCTATTTATATTTCTATTTTACCTCCTCAATTTAGCATTATGGACAGGTAAAGACCAAATCTAAGATCTGTACAAAAATATTTTGCATTCAAATTCATACCGTGATCGTAGCATGCATGGACTCGACTCATATGACTGGGATTTCCATGAAAAAGATTGTGGGCTGAAAATGGGTGATCACTGTACATTTCTCTTCTGTTTCCTATTCATATTTCTATTTTACCTCCTCAATTTAGCATTATCGACAGGGAAAGACCTAATCTAAAATCTGCACAAAAATATTTTGCCTTCAAATTCATACCGTGATCGTAGCATGCATGGACTCGACTCATATGACTGGGATTTCCATGAAAAAGATTGTGGGCCGAAAATGGGTGATCATTGTACATTTCTCTTCTGTTTCCTATTTATATTTATATTTTACCTCCTCAATTTAGCATTATGGAAAGCGAAAGACCTAATCTAAAATCTGCACAAAAATATTTTGCCTTCAAATTCATACCGTGAACGTAGCATGCATGGACTCGACTCATATGACTGGGATTTCCATGAAAAAGATTGTGGGCCGAAAATGGGTGATCACTGTACATTTCTCTTCTGTTTCCTATTTATATTTATGTTTTACCTCCTCAATTTTGCATTATGGACAGGGAAAGACCAAATCTAAGATCTGCACAAAAATATTTTGCCTTCAAATTCATACCGTGATCGTAGCATGCATGGACTCGACTCATATGACTGGGATTTCCATGAAAAAGATTATGGGCCGAAAATGGGTGATCACTGTACATTTCTCTTCTGTTTCCTATTCATATTTCTATTTTACCTCCTCAATTTAGCATTATCGACAGGGAAAGACCTAATCTAAGATCTGCACAAAAATATTTTGCCTTCAAATTCATACCATGATCGTAGCATGCATGGACTCGACTCATATGACTGGGATTTCCATGAAAAAGATTGTGGGCCGAAAATGGGTGATCACTGCACATTTCTCTTCTGTTTCCTATTTATATTTATATTTTACCTCCTTAATTTTGCATTATGGACAGGGAAAGACCAAATCTAAGATCTGCACAAAAATATTTTGCCTTCAAATTCATACCGTGATCGTAGCATGCATGGACTCGACTCATATAACTGGGTTTTCCATGAAAAAGATTGTGGGCCGAAAATGGGTGATCACTGTACATTTCTCTTCTCTTTCCTATTTATATTTATATTTTACCTCCTCAATTTAGCATTATGGACAGGGAAAGACCTAATCTAAGATCTGCACAAAAATATTTTGCCTTCAAATTCATACCGTGATCGTAGCATGCATGGACTCGACACATATGACTGGGATTACCATGAAAAAGATTGTGGGCCGAAAATGGGTTATCAATGTACATTTATCTTCTGTTTCCTATTTATATTTATATTTTACCTCCTCAATTAACATTATGGACAGGGAAAGACCAAATCTAAGATCTGCACAAAAATATTTTGCTTTCAAATTCATACCGTGTTGGTAGCATGCATGGACTCGACTCATACGACTGGGATTTCCATGAAAAAGATTGTGGGCCGAAAATGGGTGATCACTGTACATTTCTCTTCTTTTTCCTATTTATATTTATATTTTACCTCCTCAATTTAGCATTATGGACAGGGAAAGACCTAATCTAAAATCTGCACAAAATATTTTGCCTTCAAATTCATACCGTGATCGTAGCATGCATGGACTCGACTCATATGACTGGGATTTCCATGAAAAAGATTGTGGGCCGAAAATGGGTGATCACTGTACATTTCTCTTCTGTTTCCTATTTATATTTATATTTTACCTCCTCAATTTAGCATTTTCGACAGGGCAAGACCAAATCTAAGATCAGCACAAAAATATTTTGCCTTCAAATTCATACCGTGATCGTAGCATGCAAGGACTCGACTCATATGACTGGGATTTCCATGAAAAAGATTGTGGGCCGAAAATGGGTGATCACTGTACATTTCTCTTCTCTTTCCTATTTATATTTATATTTTACCTCCTCAATTTAGCATTATGGACAGGGAAAGACCTAATCTAAAATCTGCACAAAAATATTTTGCCTTCAAATTCATACGGTGATCGTAGCATGCATGGACTCGACTCATATGACTGGGATTTCCATGAAAAAGATTGTGGGCCGAAAATGGGTGATCACTGTACATTTCTCTTCTGTTTCCTATTTATATTTCTATTTTACCTCCTCAATTTAGCATTATGGACAGGGAAAGACCAAATCTAAGATCTGCACAAAAATATTTTGCCATCAAATTCATACCGTTATCGTAGCATGCATGGACTCGACTCATATGACTGTGATTTCCATGAAAAAGATTGTGGGCCGAAAATGGGTGATCACTGTTCATTTCTCTTCTGTTTCCTATTTATATTTATATTTTACCTCCTCAATTTTGCATTCTGGACAGGGAAAGACCCAATCTAAGATCTGCACAAAAATATTTTGCCTTCAAATTCATACCGTGATCGTAGCATGCATGGACTCGACTCATATAACTGGGTTCTCCATGAAAAAGATTGTGGGCCGAAAATGGGTGATCACTGTACATTTCTCTTCTCTTTCCTATTTATATTTATATTTTACCTCCTCAATTTAGCATTATGGACAGGGAAAGACCTAATCTAAGATCTGCACAAAAATATTTTGCCTTCAAATTCATACCGTGATCGTAGCATGCATGGACTCGACTCATATGACTGGGATTTCCATGAAAAAGATTGTGGGCCAAAAATGGGTTATCACTGTACATTTCTCTTCCGTTTCCTATTTATATTTATATTTTACCTCCTCAATTTAGCATTATGAACAGGGTAAGACCAAATCTAAGATCTGCACAAAAATATTTTGCTTTCAAATTCATACCGTGTTGGTAGCATGCATGGACTCGACTCATACGACTGGGATTTCCATGAAAAACATTGTGGGCCGAAAATGGGTGATCACTGTACATTTCTCTTCTGTTTCCTATTTATATTTCTATTTTACCTCCTCAATTTAGCATTATGGACAGGGAAAGACCTAATCTAAGATCTGCACAAAAATATTTTGCCTTCAAATTCATACCGTGATCGTAGCATGCATGGACTCGACTCATATGACTGGGATTTCCATGAAAAAGATTGTGGGCCGAAAATGGGTGATCATTGTACATTTCTCTTCTGTATCCTATTTATATTTAACCTCTTCAATATAGCATTATGGACAGGGAAAGACCTAATCTAAAATCTGCACAAAAATATTTTGCCTTCAAATTCATACCGTGAACGTAGCATGCATGGACTCGACTCATATGACTGGGATTTCCATGAAAAAGATTGTGGGCCGAAAATGGGTGATCACTGTACATTTCTCTTCTGTTTCCTATTTATATTTATATTTTACCTCCTCAATTTTGCATTATGGACAGGGAAAGACCAAATCTAAGATCTGCACAAAAATATTTTGCCTACAAATTCATACCGTGATCGTAGCATGCATGGACTCGACTCATATGACTGGGATTTCCATGAAAAAGATTGTGGGCCGAAAATGGGTGATCACTGTACATTTCTCTTCTGTTTCCTATTTATATTTCTATTTTACCTTCTCAATTTAGTATTATGGACAGGGAAAGACCTAATCTAAGATCTGCACAAAAATATTTTGCCTTCAAATTCATACCGTGATCGTAGCATGCATGGACTCGACTCATATGACTGGGATTTCCATGGAAAAGATTATGGGCCGAAAATGGGTGATCACTGTACATTTCTCTTCTGTTTCCTATTCATATTTCTATTTTACCTCCTCAATTTAGCATTATCGACAGGGAAAGACCTAATCTAAGATCTGCACAAAAATATTTTGCCTTCAAATTCATACCATGATCGTAGCATGCATGGACTCGACTCATATGACTGGGATTTCCATGAAAAAGATTGTGGGCCGAAAATGGGTGATCACTGTACATTTCTCTTCTGTTTCCTATTTATGTTTATATTTTACCTCCTTAATTTTGCATTATGGACAGGGAAAGACCAAATCTAAGATCTGCACAAAAATATTTTGCCTTCAAATTCATACCGTGATCGTAGCATGCATGGACTCGACTCATATAACTGGGTTTTCCATGAAAAAGATTGTGGGCCGAAAATGGGTGATCACTGTACATTTCTCTTCTCTTTCCTATTTATATTTATATTTTACCTCCTCAATTTAGCATTATGGACAGGGAAAGACCTAATCTAAGATCTGCACAAAAATATTTTGCCTTCAAATTCATACCGTGATCGTAGCATGCATGGACTCGACTCATACGACTGGGATTTCCATGAAAAACATTGTGGGCCGAAAATGGGTGATCACTGTACATTTCTCTTCTGTTTCCTATTTATATTTCTATTTTACCTCCTCAATTTAGCATTATGGACAGGGAACGACCTAATCTAAGATCTGCACAAAAATATTTTGCCTTCAAATTCATACCGTGATCGTAGCATGCATGGACTCGACTCATATGACTGGGTTTTCCATGAAAAAGATTGTGGGCCGAAAATGGGTGATCATTGTACATTTCTCTTCTGTTTCCTATTTATATTTATATTTTACCTCCTCAATTTAGCATTATGGACAGGGAAAGACCTAATCTAAAATCTGCACAAAAATATTTTGCCTTCAAATTCATACCGTGAACATAGCATGCATGGACTCGACTCATATGACTGGGATTTCCATGAAAAAGATTGTGGGCCGAAAATGGGTGATCACTGTACATTTCTCTTCTGTTTCCTATTTATATTTATATTTTACCTCCTCAATTTTGCATTATGGACAGGGAAAGACCAAATCTAAGATCTGCACAAAAATATTTTGCCTTCAAATTCATACCGTGATCGTAGCATGCATGGACTCGACTCATATGACTGGGATTTCCATGAAAAAGATTGTGGGCCGAAAATGGGTGATCACTGTACATTTCTCTTCTGTTTCCTATTTATATTTCTATTTTACCTTCTCAATTTAGCATTATGGACAGGGAAAGACCTAATCTAAGATCTGCACAAAAATATTTTGCCTTCAAATTCATACCATGATCGTAGCATGCATGGACTCGACTCATATGACTGGGATTTCCATGAAAAAGATTGTGGGCCGAAAATGGGTGATCACTGTACATTTCTCTTCTGTTTCCTATTTATATTTATATTTTACCTCCGTAATTTTGCATTATGGACAGGGAAAGACCAAATCTAAGATCTGCACAAAAATATTTTGCCTTCAAATTCATACCGTGATCGTAGCATGCATGGACTCGACTCATATAACTGGGTTTTCCATGAAAAAGGTTGTGGGCCGAAAATGGGTGATCACTGTACATTTCTCTTCTCTTTCCTATTTATATTTATATTTTACCTCCTCAATTTAGCATTATGGACAGGGAAAGACCTAATCTAAGATCTGCACAAAAATATTTTGCCTTCAAATTCATACCGTGATCGTAGCATGCATGGATTCGACACATATGACTGGGATTTCCATGAAAAAGATTGTGGGCCGAAAATGGGTTATCACTGTACATTTCTCTTCTGTTTCCTATTTATATTTATATTTTACCTCCTCAATTAACATTATGGACAGGGAAAGACCAAATCTAAGATCTGCACAAAAATATTTTGCTTTCAAATTCATACCGTGTTGGTAGCATGCATGGACTCGACTCATACGACTGGGATTTCCATGAAAAACATTGTGGGCCGAAAATGGGTGATCACTGTACATTTCTCTTCTGTTTCCTATTTATATTTCTATTTTACCTCCTCAATTTAGCATTATGGACAGGGAAAGACCTAATCTAAGATCTGCACAAAAATATTTTGCCTTCAAATTCATACCGTGATCGTAGCATGCATGGACTCGACTCATATGACTGGGATTTCGAGGAAAAAGATTGTGGGCCGAAAATGGGTGATCATTGTACATTTCTCTTCTGTTTCCTATTTATATTTATATTTTACCTTCTCAATTTAGCATTATGGACAGGGAAAGACCTAATCTAAGATCTGCACAAAAATATTTTGCCTTCAAATTCATACCGTGATCGTAGCATGCATGGACTCGACTCATATGACTGGGATTTCCATGAAAAAGATTGTGTGCCGAAAATGGGTGATCACTGTACATTTCTCTTCTGTTTCCTATTTATATTTCTATTTTACCTCCTCAATTTAGCATTATGGACAGGGAAAGACCTAATCTAAGTTCTGCACAAAAATATTTTGCCTTCAAATTCGTACCGTGATCGTAGCATGCATGGACTCGACTCATATGACTGGGATTTCCATGAAAAAGATTGTGGGCCGAAAATGGGTGATCACTGTACATTTCTCTTCTGTTTCCTATTCATATTTCTCTTTTAACTCCTCAATTTAGCATTATCGACAGGGAAAGACATAATCTAAGATCTGCACAAAAATATTTTGCCTTCAAATTCATACCGTGATTGTAGCATGCATGGACTCGACTCATATGACTGGGATTTCCATGAAAAAGATTGTGGGCCGAAAATGGGTGATCACTGTACATTTCTCTTCTGTTTTCTATTCATATTTTACCTCCTCAATTAACATTATGGACAGGGAAAGACCAAATCTAAGATCTGCACAAAAATATTTTGCTTTCAAATTCATACCGTGATGGTAGCATGCATGGACTCGACTCATACGACTGGGATTTCCATAAAAAAGATTGTGGGCCGAAAATGGGTGATCACTGTACATTTCTCTTCTGTTTCCTATTTATATTTATATTTTACCTCCTCAATTTAGCATTATGGACAGGGAAAGAACAAATCTAAGATCTGCACAAAAATATTTTGCCTTCAAATTCATACCGTGATCGTAGCATGCATGGACACGACTCATATGACTGGGATTTCCATGAAAAAGATTGTGGGCAGAAAATGGGTGATCACTGTACATTTCTCTTCTATTTCCTATTTATATTTCTATTTTACCTCCTCAATTTAGCATTATGGACAGGGAAAGACCTAATCTAAGATCTGCACAAAAATATTTTGCCTTCAAATTCATACCGTGATCGTAGCATGCATGGACTCGACTCATATGACTGGGATTTCCATGAAAAAGATTGTGGGCCGAAAATGGGTGATCACTGTACATTTCTCTTCTGTTTCCTATTCATATTTCTATTTTACATCCTCAATTTAGCATTATGGACAGGGAAAGACCTAATCTAAGTTCTGCACAAAAATATTTTGCCTTCAAATTCATACCGTGATCGTAGCATTTATGGACTCGACTCATATGACTGGGATTTCCATGAAAAAGATTGTGGCCGAAAATCGGTGATCACTGTACATTTCTCTTCTCTTTCCTATTTATATTTATATTTTACCTCCTCAATTTAGCATTATCTACAGGGCAAGACCAAATCTAAGATCTGCACAAAAATATTTTGCCTTCAAATTCATACCTTGATCGTAGCATGCATGGACTCGACTCATATGACTGGGATTTCCATGAAAAAGATTGTGGGCCGAAAATGGGTGATCACTGTACATTTCTCTTCTGTTTCCTATTGATATTTCTATTTTACCTCCTCAATTTAGCATTATGGACAGGGAAAGACCTAATCTAAGATCTGCACAAAAATATTTTGCCTTCAAATTCATACCGTGATCGTAGCATGCATGGACTCGACTCATATGACTGGGATTTCCATGAAAAAGTTTGTGGGCCGAAAATGGGTGATCCCTGTATATTTCTGTTCTGTTTCCTATTCATATTTCTATTTTACCTCCTCAATTTAGCATTATCGACAGGGAAAGACCTAATCTAAGATCTGCACAAAAATATTTTGCCTTCAAATTCATACCGTGATCGTAGCATGCATGGACTCGACTCATATGACTGGGATTTCCATGAAAAAGATTGTGGGCCAAAAATGGGTGATCACTGTACATTTCTCTTCTCTTTCCTATTTATATTTATATTTTACCTCCTCAATTTAGCATTATGGCCAGGGAAAGATCTAATCTAAGCTCTTCACAAAAATACTTTGCCTTCAAATTCATACCGTGATCGTAGCATGCATGGACTCGACTCATATGACTGGGATTTCCATGAAAAAGGTTGTGGGCCGAAAATGGGTGATCCCTGTACATTTCTCTTCTGTTTCCTATTTATATTTCTATTTTACCTCCTCAATTTAGCATTATGGACAGGGAAAGACCTAATCTAAGATCTGCACAAAAATATTTTTCCTTCAAATTCGTACCGTGATCGTAGCATGCATGGACTCGACTCATATGACTGGGATTTCCATGAAAAAGATTGTGGGCCGAAAATGGGTGATCACTGTACATTTCTCTTCTGTTTCCTATTTATATTTATATTTTAACTCCTCAATTTAGCATTATGGATAGGGAAACACCTAATCTAAGATCTGCACAAAAATATTTTGCCTTCAAATTCATACCGTGATGGTAGCATGCATGGACTCGACTCATACGACTGGGATTTCCATGAAAAAGATTGTGGGCCGATAATGGTTGATCACTGTACATTTCTCTTCTGTATCCTATTTATATTTCTCTTTTACCACCTCAATTTAGCATTATGGACAGGGAAAGACCTAATCTAAGATCTGCACAAAAATATTTTGCCTTCAAATTCATACCGTGAACGTAGCATGCATGGACTCGACTCATATGACTGGGATTTCCATGAAAAAGATTGTGGCCCGAAAATAGGTGATCACTGTACATTTCTCTTCTGTTTCCTATTTATATTTATATTTTACCTCCTCAATTTAGCATTATCGACAGGGAAAGACCTAATCTAAGATCTGCACAAAAATATTTTGCCTTCAAATTCATACCGTAATCGTAGCATGCATGGACTCGACTCATATGACTGGGATTTCCATGAAAAAGATTGTGGGCCGAAAATGGGTGATCACTGTATATTTCTCTTCTGTTTCCTATTTATATTTATATTTTACCTCCTCAATTTAGCATTATGGACAGGGAAACACCTAATCTAAGATCTGCACAAAAATATTTTGCCTTCAAATTCATACCGTGATCGTAGCATACATGGACTCGACTCATATGACTGGGATTTCCATGAAAAAGATTGTGGGCCGAAAATGGTTGATCACTGTACATTTCTCTTCTGTTTCCTATTTATATTTATATTTTACCTCCTCAATTTAGCATTATGGACAGGGAAAGACCTAATCTAAGATCTGCACAAAAATATTTTGCTTTCAAATTCATACCGTGATGGTAGCATGCATGGACTCGACTCATACGACTGGGATTTCCATGAAAAAGATTGTGGGCCGAAAATGGGTGATCACTGTACATTTCTCTTCTGTTTCCTATTTATATTTATATTTTACCTCCTCAATTTAGCATTATGGACAGGGAAAGACCTAATCTAAGATCTGCACAAAAATATTTTGCCTTCAAATTCATACCATGATCGTAGCATGCATGGACTCGACTCATATGACTGGGATTTCCATGTAAAAGATTGTGGGCCGAAAATGGGTGATCACTGTACATTTCTCTTCTGTTTCTTATTTATATTTATATTTTACCTCCTCAATTAACATTATGGACAGGGAAAGACCAAATCTAAGATCTGCACAAAAATATTTTGCTTTCAAATTCATACCGTGATGGTAGCATGCATGGACTCGACTCATACGACTGGGATTTCCATGAAAAAGATTGTGGGCCGAAAATGGGTGATCACTGTACATTTCTCTTCTGTTTCCTATTTATATTTATATTTTACCTCCTCAATTTAGCATTATGGACAGGGAAAGACCTAATCTAAGATCTGCACAAAAATATTTTGCCTTCAATTTCATACCGTGATCGTAGCATGCATGGACTCGACTCATATGACTGGGATTTCCATGAAAAAGATTGTGGGCCGAAAATGGGTGATCACTGTACATTTCTCTTCTGTTTCCTATTTATATTTATATTTTACCTCCTCAATTTAGCATTATGGACAGGGAAAGACCTAATCTAAGATCTGCACAAAAATATTTTGCCTTCAAATTCATACCGTGATTGTAGCATGCATGGACTCGACTCATATGACTGGGATTTCCATGAAAAAGATTGTGGGCCGAAAATGGGTGATCACTGTATATTTCTCTTCTGTTTCCTCTTCATATTTCTATTTTACTTCCTCAATTTAGCATTATCGACAGGGAAAGACCTAATCTAAGATCTGCACAAAAATATTTTGCTTTCAAATTCATACCGTGATGGTAGCATGCATGGACTCGACTCATACGACTGGGATTTCCATGAAAAAGATTGTGGGCCGAAAATGGGTGATCACTGTACATTTCTCTTCTGTTTCTTATTTATATTTATATTTTACCTCCTCAATTAACATTATGGACAGGGAAAGACCAAATCTAAGATCTGCACAAAAATATTTTGCTTTCAAATTCATACCGTGATGGTAGCATGCATGGACTCGACTCATACGACTGGGATTTCCATGAAAAAGATTGTGGGCCGAAAATGGGTGATCACTGTACATTTCTCTTCTGTTTCCTATTTATATTTATATTTTACCTCCTCAATTTAGCATTATGGACAGGGAAAGACCTAATCTAAGATCTGCACAAAAATATTTTGCCTTCAAATTCATACCGTGATCGTAGCATGCATGGACTCGACTCATATGACTGGGATTTCCATGAAAAAGATTGTGGGCCGAAAATGGGTGATCACTGTATATTTCTCTTCTGTTTCCTCTTCATATTTCTATTTTACTTCCTCAATTTAGCATTATCGACAGGGAAAGACCTAATCTAAGATCTGCACAAAAATATTTTGCTTTCAAATTCATACCGTGATGGTAGCATGCATGGACTCGACTCATATGACTGGGATTTCCATGAAAAAGATTGTTGGCAGAAAATGGGTTATCACTGTACATTTCTCTTCTGTTTCCGATTTATATTTATATTTTACCTCCTCAATTAACATTATGAACAGGGAAAGACCAAATCTAAAATCTGCACAAAAATATTTTGCCTTCAAATTCATACCGTGATCGTAGCATGCATGGACTCGACTCATATGACTGGGATTTCCATGTAAAAGATTGTGGGCCGAAAATGGGTGATCACTGTACATTTCTCTTCTGTTTCTTATTTATATTTATATTTTACCTCCTCAATTAACATTATGGACAGGGAAAGACCAAATCTAAGATCTGCAAAAAAATATTTTGCTTTCAAATTCATACCGTGATGGTAGCATGCATGGACTCGACTCATACGACTGGGATTTCCATGAAAAAGATTGTGGGCCGAAAATGGGTGATCACTGTACATTTCTCTTCTGTTTCCTATTTATATTTATATTTTACCTCCTCAATTTAGCATTATGGACAGGGAAAGACCTAATCTAAGATCTGCACAAAAATATTTTGCCTTCAATTTCATACCGTGATCGTAGCATGCATGGACTCGACTCATATGACTGGGATTTCCATGAAAAAGAGTGTGGGCCGAAAATGGGTGATCACTGTACATTTCTCTTCTGTTTCCTATTCATATTTCTATTTTACCTCCTCAATTTAGCATTATGGCCAGGGAAAGACCTAATCTAAGCTCTTCACAAAAATATTTTGCTTTCAAATTCATACCATGATGGTAGCATGCATGGACTCGACTCATACGACTGGGATTTCCATGAAAAAGATTGTGGGCCGAAAATGGGTGATCACTGTACATTTCTCTTCTGTTTCCTATTTATATTTATATTTTACCTCCTCAATTTAGCATTATGGACAGGGAAAGACCTAATCTAAGATCTGCACAAAAATATTTTGCCTTCAAATTCATACCGTGATCGTAGCATGCATGGACTCGACTCATATGACTGGGATTTCCATGAAAAAGATTGTGGGCAGAAAATGGGTGATCACTGTACATTTCTCTTCTGTTTCCGATTTATATTTCTATTTTACCTCCTCAATTAACATTATGGACAGGGAAAGACCAAATCAAAGATCTGCACAAAAATATTTTGCTTTCAAATTCATACCTTGATGGTAGCATGCATGGACTCGACTCATACGACTGGGATTTCCATGAAAAAGATTGTGGGCCGAAAATGGGTGATCACTGTACATTTCTCTTCTGTTTCCTATTTATATTTATATTTTACCTCCTCAATTTAGCATTATGGACAGGGAAAGACCTAATCTAAGATCTGCACAAAAATATTTTGCCTTCAAATTCATACCATGATCGTAGCATGCATGGACTCGACTCATATGACTGGGATTTCCATGTAAAAGGTTGTGGGCCGAAAATGGGTGATCCCTGTACATTTCTCTTCTGTTTCCTATTTATATTTCTATTTTACCTCCTCAATTTAGCATTATGGACAGGGAAAGACCTAATCTAAGATCTGCACAAAAATATTTTTCCTTCAAATTCGTACCGTGATCGTAGCATGCATGGACTCGACTCATATGACTGGGATTTCCATGAAAAAGATTGTGGGCCGAAAATGGGTGATCACTGTACATTTCTCTTCTGTTTCCTATTTATATTTATATTTTAACTCCTCAATTTAGCATTATGGATAGGGAAACACCTAATCTAAGATCTGCACAAAAATATTTTGCCTTCAAATTCATACCGTGATGGTAGCATGCATGGACTCGACTCATACGACTGGGATTTCCATGAAAAAGATTGTGGGCCGATAATGGTTGATCACTGTACATTTCTCTTCTGTATCCTATTTATATTTCTCTTTTACCACCTCAATTTAGCATTATGGACAGGGAAAGACCTAATCTAAGATCTGCACAAAAATATTTTGCCTTCAAATTCATACCGTGAACGTAGCATGCATGGACTCGACTCATATGACTGGGATTTCCATGAAAAAGATTGTGGCCCGAAAATAGGTGATCACTGTACATTTCTCTTCTGTTTCCTATTTATATTTATATTTTACCTCCTCAATTTAGCATTATCGACAGGGAAAGACCTAATCTAAGATCTGCACAAAAATATTTTGCCTTCAAATTCATACCGTAATCGTAGCATGCATGGACTCGACTCATATGACTGGGATTTCCATGAAAAAGATTGTGGGCCGAAAATGGGTGATCACTGTATATTTCTCTTCTGTTTCCTATTTATATTTATATTTTACCTCCTCAATTTAGCATTATGGACAGGGAAACACCTAATCTAAGATCTGCACAAAAATATTTTGCCTTCAAATTCATACCGTGATCGTAGCATACATGGACTCGACTCATATGACTGGGATTTCCATGAAAAAGATTGTGGGCCGAAAATGGTTGATCACTGTACATTTCTCTTCTGTTTCCTATTTATATTTATATTTTACCTCCTCAATTTAGCATTATGGACAGGGAAAGACCTAATCTAAGATCTGCACAAAAATATTTTGCTTTCAAATTCATACCGTGATGGTAGCATGCATGGACTCGACTCATACGACTGGGATTTCCATGAAAAAGATTGTGGGCCGAAAATGGGTGATCACTGTACATTTCTCTTCTGTTTCCTATTTATATTTATATTTTACCTCCTCAATTTAGCATTATGGACAGGGAAAGACCTAATCTAAGATCTGCACAAAAATATTTTGCCTTCAAATTCATACCATGATCGTAGCATGCATGGACTCGACTCATATGACTGGGATTTCCATGTAAAAGATTGTGGGCCGAAAATGGGTGATCACTGTACATTTCTCTTCTGTTTCTTATTTATATTTATATTTTACCTCCTCAATTAACATTATGGACAGGGAAAGACCAAATCTAAGATCTGCACAAAAATATTTTGCTTTCAAATTCATACCGTGATGGTAGCATGCATGGACTCGACTCATACGACTGGGATTTCCATGAAAAAGATTGTGGGCCGAAAATGGGTGATCACTGTACATTTCTCTTCTGTTTCCTATTTATTTTTATATTTTACCTCCTCAATTTAGCATTATGGACAGGGAAAGACCTAATCTAAGATCTGCACAAAAATATTTTGCCTTCAATTTCATACCGTGATCGTAGCATGCATGGACTCGACTCATATGACTGGGATTTCCATGAAAAAGATTGTGGGCCGAAAATGGGTGATCACTGTACATTTCTCTTCTGTTTCCTATTTATATTTATATTTTACCTCCTCAATTTAGCATTATGGACAGGGAAACACCTAATCTAAGATCTGCACAAAAATATTTTGCCTTCAAATTCATACCGTGATTGTAGCATGCATGGACTCGACTCATATGACTGGGATTTCCATGAAAAAGATTGTGGGCCGAAAATGGGTGATCACTGTATATTTCTCTTCTGTTTCCTCTTCATATTTCTATTTTACTTCCTCAATTTAGCATTATCGACAGGGAAAGACCTAATCTAAGATCTGCACAAAAATATTTTGCTTTCAAATTCATACCGTGATGGTAGCATGCATGGACTCGACTCATACGACTGGGATTTCCATGAAAAACATTGTGGGCCGAAAATGGGTGATCACTGTACATTTCTCTTCTGTTTCTTATTTATATTTATATTTTACCTCCTCAATTAACATTATGGACAGGGAAAGACCAAATCTAAGATCTGCACAAAAATATTTTGCTTTCAAATTCATACCGTGATGGTAGCATGCATGGACTCGACTCATACGACTGGGATTTCCATGAAAAAGATTGTGGGCCGAAAATGGGTGATCACTGTACATTTCTCTTCTGTTTCCTATTTATATTTATATTTTACCTCCTCAATTTAGCATTATGGACAGGGAAAGACCTAATCTAAGATCTGCACAAAAATATTTTGCCTTCAAATTCATACCGTGATCGTAGCATGCATGGACTCGACTCATATGACTGGGATTTCCATGAAAAAGATTGTGGGCCGAAAATGGGTGATCACTGTATATTTCTCTTCTGTTTCCTCTTCATATTTCTATTTTACTTCCTCAATTTAGCATTATCGACAGGGAAAGACCTAATCTAAGATCTGCACAAAAATATTTTGCTTTCAAATTCATACCGTGATGGTAGCATGCATGGACTCGACTCATATGACTGGGATTTCCATGAAAAAGATTGTTGGCAGAAAATGGGTTATCACTGTACATTTCTCTTCTGTTTCCGATTTATATTTATATTTTACCTCCTCAATTAACATTATGAACAGGGAAAGACCAAATCTAAAATCTGCACAAAAATATTTTGCCTTCAAATTCATACCGTGATCGTAGCATGCATGGACTCGACTCATATGACTGGGATTTCCATGTAAAAGATTGTGGGCCGAAAATGGGTGATCACTGTACATTTCTCTTCTGTTTCTTATTTATATTTATATTTTACCTCCTCAATTAACATTATGGACAGGGAAAGACCAAATCTAAGATCTGCAAAAAAATATTTTGCTTTCAAATTCATACCGTGATGGTAGCATGCATGGACTCGACTCATACGACTGGGATTTCCATGAAAAAGATTGTGGGCCGAAAATGGGTGATCACTGTACATTTCTCTTCTGTTTCCTATTTATATTTATATTTTACCTCCTCAATTTAGCATTATGGACAGGGAAAGACCTAATCTAAGATCTGCACAAAAATATTTTGCCTTCAAATTCATACCATGATCGTAGCATGCATGGACTCGACTCATATGACTGGGATTTCCATGTAAAAGATTGTGGGCCGAAAATGGGTGATCACTGTACATTTCTCTTCTGTTTCTTATTTATATTTATATTTTACCTCCTCAATTAACATTATGGACAGGGAAAGACCAAATCTAAGATCTGCACAAAAATATTTTGCTTTCACATTCATACCGTGATGGTAGCATGCATGGACTCGACTCATACGACTGGGATTTCCATGAAAAAGATTGTGGGCCGAAAATGGGTGATCACTGTACATTTCTCTTCTGTTTCCTATTTATATTTATATTTTACCTCCTCAATTTAGCATTATGGACAGGGAAAGACCTAATCTAAGATCTGCACAAAAATATTTTGCCTTCAATTTCATACCGTGATCGTAGCATGCATGGACTCGACTCATATGACTGGGATTTCCATGAAAAAGAGTGTGGGCCGAAAATGGGTGATCACTGTACATTTCTCTTCTGTTTCCTATTCATATTTCTATTTTACCTCCTCAATTTAGCATTATGGCCAGGGAAAGACCTAATCTAAGCTCTTCACAAAAATATTTTGCTTTCAAATTCATACCATGATGGTAGCATGCATGGACTCGACTCATACGACTGGGATTTCCATGAAAAAGATTGTGGGCCGAAAATGGGTGATCACTGTACATTTCTCTTCTGTTTCCTATTTATATTTATATTTTACCTCCTCAATTTAGCATTATGGACAGGGAAAGACCTAATCTAAGATCTGCACAAAAATATTTTGCCTTCAAATTCATACCGTGATCGTAGCATGCATGGACTCGACTCATATGACTGGGATTTCCATGAAAAAGATTGTGGGCAGAAAATGGGTGATCACTGTACATTTCTCTTCTGTTTCCGATTTATATTTCTATTTTACCTCCTCAATTAACATTATGGACAGGGAAAGACCAAATCAAAGATCTGCACAAAAATATTTTGCTTTCAAATTCATACCTTGATGGTAGCATGCATGGACTCGACTCATACGACTGGGATTTCCATGAAAAAGATTGTGGGCCGAAAATGGGTGATCACTGTACATTTCTCTTCTGTTTCCTATTTATATTTATATTTTACCTCCTCAATTTAGCATTATGGACAGGGAAAGACCTAATCTAAGATCTGCACAAAAATATTTTGCCTTCAAATTCATACCATGATCGTAGCATGCATGGACTCGACTCATATGACTGGGATTTCCATGTAAAAGATTGTGGGCCGAAAATGGGTGATCACTGTACATTTCTCTTCTGTTTCTTATTTATATTTATATTTTACCTCCTCAATTAACATTATGGACAGGGAAAGACCAAATCTAAGATCTGCACAAAAATATTTTGCTTTCACATTCATACCGTGATGGTAGCATGCATGGACTCGACTCATACGACTGGGATTTCCATGAAAAAGATTGTGGGCCGAAAATGGGTGATCACTGTACATTTCTCTTCTGTTTCCTATTTATATTTATATTTTACCTCCTCAATTTAGCATTATGGACAGGGAAAGACCTAATCTAAGATCTGCACAAAAATATTTTGCCTTCAATTTCATAACGTGATCGTAGCATGCATGGACTCGACTCATATGACTGGGATTTCCATGAAAAAGATTGTGGGCCGAAAATGGGTGATCACTGTACATTTCTCTTCTGTTTCCTATTCATATTTCTATTTTACCTCCTCAATTTAGCATTATGGCCAGGGAAAGACCTAATCTAAGCTCTTCACAAAAATATTTTGCCTTCAAATTCATACCGTGATCGTAGCATGCATGGACTCGACTCATATGACTGGGATTTCCATGAAAAAGATTTTGGGCCGAAAATGGGTGATCACTGTACCTTTCTCTTCTGTTTCCTATTTATATTTCTATTTTACCTCCTCAATTTAGCATTATGGACAGGGAAAGACCTAATCTAAGATCTGCACAAAAATATTTTGCCTTCAATTTCATACCGTGATCGTAGCATGCATGGACTCGACTCATATGACTGGGATTTCCATGAAAAAGAGTGTGGGCCGAAAATGGGTGATCACTGTACATTTCTCTTCTGTTTCCTATTCATATTTCTATTTTACCTCCTCAATTTAGCATTATGGCCAGGGAAAGACCTAATCTAAGCTCTTCACAAAAATATTTTGCCTTCAAATTCATACCGTGATCGTAGCATGCATGGACTCGACTCATATGACTGGGATTTCCATGAAAAAGATTTTGGGCCGAAAATGGGTGATCACTGTACCTTTCTCTTCTGTTTCCTATTTATATTTCTATTTTACCTCCTCAATTTAGCATTATGGACAGGGAAAGACCTAATCTAAAATCTGCACAAAAATATTTTGCCTTCAAATTCATACCGTGATCGTAGCATGCATGGACTCGACTCATATGACTAGGATTTCCATGAAAAAGATTGTGGGCCGAAAATAGGTGATCACTGTACATTTCTCTTCTGTTTCCTATTTATATTTATATTTTACCTCCTCAATTTAGCATTATGGACAGGGAAAGACCTAATCTAAGATCTGCACAAAAATATTTTGCCTTCAAATTCATACCATGATCGTAGCATGCATGGACTCGACTCATATGACTGGGATTTCCATGTAAAAGATTGTGGGCCGAAAATGGGTGATCACTGTACATTTCTCTTCTGTTTCTTATTTATATTTATATTTTACCTCCTCAATTAACATTATGGACAGGGAAAGACCAAATCTAAGATCTGCACAAAAATATTTTGCTTTCAAATTCATACCGTGATGGTAGCATGCATGGACTCGACTCATACGACTGGGATTTCCATGAAAAAGATTGTGGGCCGAAAATGGGTGATCACTGTACATTTCTCTTCTGTTTCCTATTTATATTTATATTTTACCTCCTCAATTTAGCATTATGGACAGGGAAAGACCTAATCTAAGATCTGCACAAAAATATTTTGCCTTCAATTTCATACCGTGATCGTAGCATGCATGGACTCGACTCATATGACTGGGATTTCCATGAAAAAGATTGTGGGCCGAAAATGGGTGATCACTGTATATTTCTCTTCTGTTTCCTCTTCATATTTCTATTTTACTTCCTCAATTTAGCATTATCGACAGGGAAAGACCTAATCTAAGATCTGCACAAAAATATTTTGCTTTCAAATTCATACCGTGATGGTAGCATGCATGGACTCGACTCATACGACTGGGATTTCCATGAAAAAGATTGTGGGCCGAAAATGGGTGATCACTGTACATTTCTCTTCTGTTTCCTATTTATATTTATATTTTACCTCCTCAATTTAGCATTATGGACAGGGAAAGACCTAATCTAAGATCTGCACAAAAATATTTTGCCTTCAAATTCATACCGTGATCGTAGCATGCATGGACTCGACTCATATGACTGGGATTTCCATGAAAAAGAGTGTGGGCCGAAAATGGGTGATCACTGTACATTTCTCTTCTGTTTCCTATTCATATTTCTATTTTACCTCCTCAATTTAGCATTATGGCCAGGGAAAGACCTAATCTAAGCTCTTCACAAAAATATTTTGCCTTCAAATTCATACCGTGATCGTAGCATGCATGGACTCGACTCATATGACTGGGATTTCCATGAAAAAGATTTTGGGCCGAAAATGGGTGATCACTTTACCTTTCTCTTCTGTTTCCTATTTATATTTCTATTTTACCTCCTCAATTTAGCATTATGGACAGGGAAAGACCTAATCTAAAATCTGCACAAAAATATTTTGCCTTCAAATTCATACCGTGATCGTAGCATGCATGGACTCGACTCATATGACTAGGATTTCCATGAAAAAGATTGTGGGCCGAAAATAGGTGATCACTGTACATTTCTCTTCTGTTTCCTATTTATATTTATATTTTACCTCCTCAATTTAGCATTATCGACAGGGAAAGACCTAATCTAAGATCTGCACAAAAATATTTAGCCTTCAAATTCATACCGTAATCGTAGCATGCATGGACTCGACTCATATGACTGGGATTTCCATGAAAAAGATTGTGGGCCGAAAATGGGTGATCACTGTATATTTCTCTTCTGTTTCCTATTCATATTTCTATTTTACCTCCTCAATTTAGCATTATCGACAGGGAAAGACCTAATCTAAGATCTGCACAAAAATATTTTGCCTTCAAATTCATACCGTGATCATAGCATGCATGGACTCGACTCATATGACTGGGATTTCCATGAAAAAGATTGTGGGCCGAAAATGGGTGATCACTGTACATTTCTCTTCTGTTTCCTATTTATATTTATATTTTACCTCCTCAATTTAGCATTATGGACAGGGAAAGACCTAATCTAAGATCTGCACAAAAATATTTTGCCTTCAAATTCATACCGTGATCGTAGCATGCATGGACTCGACTCATATGACTGGGATTTCCATGAAAAAGATTGTGGGCCGAAAATGGGTGATCACTGTATATTTCTCTTCTGTTTCCTCTTCATATTTCTATTTTACTTCCTCAATTTAGCATTATCGACAGGGAAAGACCTAATCTAAGATCTGCACAAAAATATTTTGCTTTCAAATTCATACCGTGATGGTAGCATGCATGGACTCGACTCATACGACTGGGATTTCCATGAAAAAGATTGTGGGCCGAAAATGGGTGATCACTGTACATTTCTCTTCTGTTTCCTATTTATATTTCTATTTTACCTCCTCAATTTAGCATTATGGACAGGGAAAGACCTAATCTAAGATCTGCACAAAAATATTTTGCCTTCAAATTCATACCGTGATCGTAGCATGCATGGACTCGACTCATATGACTGGGATTTCCATGAAAAAGATTGTGGGCAGAAAATGCGTGATCACTGTACATTTCTCTTCTGTTTCCGATTTATATTTCTATTTTACCTCCTCAATTAACATTATGGACAGGGAAAGACCAAATCAAAGATCTGCACAAAAATATTTTGCTTTCAAATTCATACCTTGATGGTAGCATGCATGGACTCGACTCATACGACTGGGATTTCCATGAAAAAGATTGTGGGCCGAAAATGGGTGATCACTGTACATTTCTCTTCTGTTTCCTATTTATATTTATATTTTACCTCCTCAATTTAGCATTATGGACAGGGAAAGACCTAATCTAAGATCTGCACAAAAATATTTTGCCTTCAAATTCATACCATGATCGTAGCATGCATGGACTCGACTCATATGACTGGGATTTCCATGTAAAAGATTGTGGGCCGAAAATGGGTGATCACTGTACATTTCTCTTCTGTTTCTTATTTATATTTATATTTTACCTCCTCAATTAACATTATGGACAGGGAAAGACCAAATCTAAGATCTGCACAAAAATATTTTGCTTTCAAATTCATACCGTGATGGTAGCATGCATGGACTCGACTCATACGACTGGGATTTCCATGAAAAAGATTGTGGGCCGAAAATGGGTGATCACTGTACATTTCTCTTCTGTTTCCTATTTATATTTATATTTTACCTCCTCAATTTAGCATTATGGACAGGGAAAGACCTAATCTAAGATCTGCACAAAAATATTTTGCCTTCAATTTCATACCGTGATCGTAGCATGCATGGACTCGACTCATATGACTGGGATTTCCATGAAAAAGAGTGTGGGCCGAAAATGGGTGATCACTGTACATTTCTCTTCTGTTTCCTATTCATATTTCTATTTTACCTCCTCAATTTAGCATTATGGCCAGGGAAAGACCTAATCTAAGCTCTTCACAAAAATATTTTGCC
The DNA here is from genome assembly GCA_963932145.1 of Acanthosepion lycidas. Lineage (NCBI taxonomy): Eukaryota > Metazoa > Mollusca > Cephalopoda > Sepiida > Sepiidae > Acanthosepion > Acanthosepion lycidas. Next base: position 3,496,779 of record OZ010589.1, on the reverse strand, counting down.
TTCAAATTCATACCGTGATCGTAGCATGCATGGACTCGACTCATATGACTGGGATTTCCATGAAAAAGATTTTGGGCCGAAAATGGGTGATCACTGTACCTTTCTCTTCTGTTTCCTATTTATATTTCTATTTTACCTCCTCAATTTAGCATTATGGACAGGGAAAGACCTAATCTAAAATCTGCACAAAAATATTTTGCCTTCAAATTCATACCGTGATCGTAGCATGCATGGACTCGACTCATATGACTAGGATTTCCATGAAAAAGATTGTGGGCCGAAAATAGGTGATCACTGTACATTTCTCTTCTGTTTCCTATTTATATTTATATTTTACCTCCTCAATTTAACATTATCGACAGGGAAAGACCTAATCTAAGATCTGCACAAAAATATTTAGCCTTCAAATTCATACCGTAATCGTAGCATGCATGGACTCGACTCATATGACTGGGATTTCCATGAAAAAGATTGTGGGCCGAAAATGGGTGATCACTGTATATTTCTCTTCTGTTTCCTATTCATATTTCTATTTTACCTCCTCAATTTAGCATTATCGACAGGGAAAGACCTAATCTAAGATCTGCACAAAAATATTTTGCCTTCAAATTCATACCGTGATCGTAGCATACATGGACTCGACTCATATGACTGGGATTTCCATGAAAAAGATTGTGGGCCGAAAATGGTTGATCACTGTACATTTCTCTTCTGTTTCCTATTTATATTTATATTTTACCTCCTCAATTTAGCATTATGGACAGGGAAAGACCTAATCTAAGATCTGCACAAAAATATTTTGCCTTCAAATTCATACCGTGATCGTAGCATGCATGGACTCGACTCATATGACTGGGATTTCCATGAAAAAGATTGTTGGCAGAAAATGGGTGATCACTGTACATTTCTCTTCTGTTTCCGATTTATATTTCTATTTTACCTCCTCAATTAACATTATGAACAGGGAAAGACCAAATCTAAGATCTGCACAAAAATATTTTGCTTTCAAATTCATACCGTGATGGTAGCATGCATGGACTCGACTCATACGACTGGGATTTCCATGAAAAAGATTGTGGGCCGAAAATGGGTGATCACTGTACATTTCTCTTCTGTTTCCTATTTATATTTATATTTTACCTCCTCAATTTAGCATTATGGACAGGGAAAGACCTAATCTAAGATCTGCACAAAAATATTTTGCCTTCAATTTCATACCGTGATCGTAGCATGCATGGACTCGACTCATATGACTGGGATTTCCATGAAAAAGAGTGTGGGCCGAAAATGGGTGATCACTGTACATTTCTCTTCTGTTTCCTATTCATATTTCTATTTTACCTCCTCAATTTAGCATTATCGACAGGGAAAGACCTAATCTAAGATCTGCACAAAAATATTTTGCCTTCAAATTCATACCGTGATCGTAGCATGCATGGACTCGACTCATATGACTGGGATTTCCATGAAAAAGATTGTGGGCAGAAAATGGGTGATCACTGTACATTTCTCTTCTGTTTCCGATTTATATTTCTATTTTACCTCCTCAATTAACATTATGGACAGGGAAAGACCAAATCAAAGATCTGCACAAAAATATTTTGCCTTCAAATTCATACCGTGATCGTAGCATGCATGGACTCGACTCATATGACTGGGATTTCCATGAAAAAGATTGTGGGCCGAAATGGGTGATCACTGTTCATTTCTCTTCTGTTTCCTATTCATATTTCTATTTTACCTCCTCAATTTAGCATTATGGACAGGGAAAGACCTAATCTAAAATCTGCAAAAAAAATTTTGCCTTCAAATTCATACCGTGATCGTAGCATGCATAGACACGACTCATATGACTGGGATTTCCATGAAAAAGATTGTGGGGAGAAAATGGGTGATCACTGTACATTTCTCTTCTGTTTCCTATTTATATTTCTATTTTACCTCCTCAATTTAGCATTATGGACAGGGAAAAACCTAATCTAAGATCTGCACAAAAATATTTTGCCTTCAAATTCATACCGTGATCGGAGCATGCATGGAGTCGACTCATATGACTGGGATTTCCATGAAAAAGATTGTGGGCAGAAAATGGGTGATCACTGTACATTTCTCTTCTGTTTCGTATTCATATTTCTATTTAACTCCTCAATTTAGCATTATGGACAGGGAAAGACCTAATCTAAGATCTGCAAAAATATATTTTGCCTTCAAATTCAGAACGTGATCGTAGCATGCGTGGACTCGACTCATATGACTGGGATTTCAATGAAAAAGATTGTGGGCAGAAAATGGCTGATCACTGAACATTTCTCTTCTCTTTCCTATTTATATTTCTATTTTACCTCCTCAATTTAGCATTATGGACAGGGAAAGACCTAATCTAAGATCTGCACAAAAATATTTTGTCTTCAAATTCATACCGTGATCGTAGCATGCATGGACTCGACTCATATGACTGGGATTTCCATGAAAAACATTGACGGCAGAAAATGGGTGATCACTGTACATTTCTCTGCTGTTTCCTATTTATATATATATTTTACTTCCTTAATTTAGCATTATGGACAGGGAAAGACCTAATCTAAGCTCTGCAAAAAAATATTTTGCCTTCAAATTCATACCGTGATCGTAGCATGCATGGACTCGACTCATATGACTGGGATTTCCATGAAAAAGATTGTGGGCAGAAAATGGGTGATCACTGTACATTTCTCTACTGTTTCTTATTTATATTTCTATTTTACCTTCTCAATTTAGCATTATGGACAGGGAAAGACCTAATCTAAGATCTGCAAAAAAATATTTTGCCTTCAAATTCATAGCGTGATCGTAGCATGCATGGACTCGACTCATATGACTGGGATTTCCATGAAAAAGATTGTCGGCAGAAAATGGGTGATCACTGTACATTTCTCTTCTGTTTCCTATTTATATTTTACCTCCTCAATTTAGCATTATGGACAGGGAAAGACCTAATCTAAGATCTGCAAAAAAATATTTTGCCTTCAAATTCATACTATGATCGTAGCATGCATGGACACGACTCATATGACTGGGATTTCCATGAAAAAGATTGTGGGCAGAAAATGGGTGATCACTGTACATTTCTCTTCTGTTTCCTATTTATATTTCTATTTTACCTCCTCAATTTAGCATTATGGACAGGGAAAGACCTAATCTAAGATCTGCAAAAAAATATTTTGCCTTCAAATTCATACCGTGATCGTAGCATGCATGGACTCGACTCATATGACTGGGATTTCCATGAAAAAGATTGTGGGCCGAAAATGGTTGATGACTGTACATTTCTCTTCTGTTTCCTATTCATATTTCTATTTAACTTTTCAATTTAGCATTATGGACAGGGAAAGACCTAATCTAAGATCTGCAAAAAAATATTATGCCTTCAAATTCATGCCGTGATCGTAGTATGCATGGACTCGACTCATATGACTGGGATTTCCATGAAAAAGATTGTCGGCAGAAATGGGTGATCACTGAACATTTCTCTTCTGTTTCCTATTTATATATATATTTTGCTTCCTTAATTTAGCATTATGGACAGGGAAAGACCTAATCTAAGCCCTGCAAAAAAATATTTTGCCTTCAAATTCATACCGTGATCTTAGCATGCATAGACACGACTCATATGACTGGGATTTCAATGAAAAAGATTGTGGGCAGAAAATGGGTGATCACTGTACATTTCTCTTCTGTTTCCTATTTATATTTATATTTTACCTCCTCAATTTAGCATTATGGACAGGGAAAGACCTAATCTAAGTTCTGCACAAAAATATTTTGCCTTCAAATTTATACCGTGATCGTAGCATGCATGGACTCGACTCATATGACTGGGATTTCCATGAAAAAGATTCTGGGCAGAAAATGGGTGATCACTGTACATTTCTCTTCTGTTTCCTATTTATATTTATATTTTACCTCCTCAATTTAGCATTATGGACAGGGAAAGACCATATCTAAGATCTACAAAAAAATATTTTGCCTTCAAATTCATACTATGATCATAGCATGCATGGACGCGACTCATATGACTGGGATTTCCATGAAAAAGATTGTGGGCAGAAAATGGGTGATCACTGTACATTCCTCTTCTGTTTCCTATTTATATTTCTATTTTAACTCCTCTATTTAGCATTATGGACAGGGAAAGACCTAATCTAAAATCTGCACAAAAATATTTTGCCTTCAAATTCATACCGTGATCGTAGCATGCATGGAGTTGACTCATATGACTGGGATTTCCATGAAAAAGATTGTGGGCAGAAAATGGGTGATCACTGTACATTTCTCTTCTGTTTCCTATTTATATTTCTGTTTTACCTCCTCAATTTAGCATTATGAACAGGGGAAGACCAAATCTAAGATCTACAAAAAAATATTTTGCCTTCAAATTCATACCGTGATCGTAGCATGCATGGACTAGACTCATATGACTGGGATTTCCATGAAAAAGATTGTGGGCAGAAGATGGGTGATCACTGTACATTTCTCTTCTGTTTCCTATTTATATTTATATTTTACCTCCTCAATTTAACATTAGGGACAGGGAAAGACCTAATCTAAGCTCTGCACAAAAATATTTTGCCTTCAATTTCATACCGTGATCGTAGCATACATGGACTCGACTCAAATGACTGGGATTTCCTTGAAAAAGATTGTGGGCAGAAAATGGGTGATCACTGTACATTTCTCTTCTGTTTCCTATTTATATTTGTATTGTACCTCCTCAATTTAGCATTATGGACAGGGAAAGACCTAATCTAAGCTATGCACAAAAATATTTTGCCGTCAAATTCATACCGTGATCGTAGCATGCATGGACTCGACTCATATGACTGGGATTTCCATGAAAAAGAATGTAGGCCGAAAATGGGTGATCACTGTACATTTCTCTTCTGTTTCCTATTTATATTTATATTTTACCTCCTCAGTTTAGCATTATGGACTGGGAAAGAACTAATCTAAGATCTTCACAAAAATATTTTGCCTTCAAATTCATACCGTAATCGAAGCATGCATGGACTCGAATCATATGACTGGGATTTCCATGAAAAATATTGTGAGCCTAAAATAGGTGATCACTGTACATTTCTCTTCTGTTTCCTATTTATATTTCTATTTTACCTCCTCAATTTAGCATTATGGAGCGAGAAAGACCTTATCTAATATCTGCACAAAAATATTTTGCCTTCAAATTCATACCGTGATCGTAGCATGCATGGACTCGACTCATATGACTGGGATTTCCATGAAAAAGATTGTGGGCCGAAAATTGGTCATCACTGTACATTTCTCTTCTGTTTCCTATTTATATTTCTATTTTACCTCCTCAATTTAGCATTATGGAGAGGGAAAGACCTTATCTAAAATCTGCACAAAAATATTTTGCCTTCAAATTCATACCGTGATCGTAGCATGCATGGACTCAACTCATATGACTGGGATTTCCATGAAAAAGATTGTATGCAGAAAATGGGTGATCACTGTACATTTCTCTTCTGTTTCCTATTTATATTTATATTTTACATCCTCAATTTAGCATTATGGACAGGGAAAGACCTAATCTAAAATATGCACAAAATATTTTACCTTCATTTCATACCGTGATCGTAGCATGCATGGACTCGACTCATATGACTGGGATTTCCATGAAAAAGATTGTGGGCCGAAAATGGGTGATCACTGTACATTTCTCTTCTGTTTCTTATTTATATTTCTATTTTACCTCCTCAATTTAGCATTATGGACAGGGAAAGACCTAATCGAAGATCTGCACAAAAATATTTTGCCTTCAAATTCATACCGTGATCATAGCCTGCATGGACTCGATTCATATGACTGGGATTTCCATGAAAAAGATTGTGCGCAGAAAATGGGTGATCACTGTACATTTCTCTTCTGTTTCCTATTTATATTTCTATCTTACCTCCTCAATTTAGCATTATGGACAGGGAAAGACCGAGTCTAAAATCTGCACAAAAATATTTTGTCTTCAAATTCATACCGTGATCGTTGCATGCATGGACTCGACTCATATGACTGGGATTTCCATGAAAAAGATTGTGGGCCGAAAATGGGTGATCACCGTACATTTCTCTACTGTTTCCTATTCATATTTCTATTTTACCTCCTCAATTTAGCATTATGGACAGGGAAAGACGTCATCTAAGATCTGCACAAAAATATTTTGCCTTCAAATTCATACCGTGATCGTAGCATGCATGGACTCGACTCATATGACTGGGATTTCCATGAAAAAGATTGTGGGCCGAAAATGGGTGATCACTGTACATTTCTCTTCTGTTTTCTATTTATATTTCTATTTTACCTCCTCAATTTAGCATTATGGACAGTGAAAGACCAAGTCTAAGATCTGTACAAAAATATTTTGCCTTCAAATTCATACCGAGATCGTAGCATGCATGGACTCAACTCATATGACTGGGATTTCCATGAAAAAGTTTGTGGGCCGAAAATAGGTGATCACTGTACATTTCTCTTCTGTTTCTTATTTATATTTATATTTTACCTCCTCAATTTAGCATTATGGACAGGGAAAGACCTAATCTAAAATCTGCACAAAAATATTTTGCTTTCAAATTCATACCGTGATCGTAGCATGCATGGACTCGACTCATATGACTGGGATTTCCATGAAAAAGATTGTGGGCCTAAAATTGTTGATCACTGTATATTTCTCTTCTGTTTCCGATTTATATTTCTCTTTTACCTCCTCAATTTGGCATTATGGACAGGGAAAGACCTAACCGAAGATCTGCACAAAAATATTTTGCCTTCAAATTCATACCGTGATCGTAGCATGCATGGACTCGATTCATATGACTGGTATTTCCATGAAAAAATTGTGGGCCGAAAATGGGTGATCACTGTACATTTCTCTTCTGTTTCCTATTTATATTTCTATCTTACCTCCTCAATTTAGGATTATGGACAGGGAAAGACCCAATCTAAAATCTGCAAAAAAATATTTTGTCTTCAAATTCACACCGTGATCGTAGCATGCATGGACTCGACTCATATGACTGGGATTTCCATGAAAAAGATTGTGGGCCGAAAATGGGTGATCACTGTACATTTCTCTTCTGTTTCCTATTTATATTTATATTTTACCACCTCAATTTAGCATTATGGCCAGGGAAAGACCTAATCTAAGATCTTCACAAAAATATTTTGCCTTCAAATTCATACCGTGATCGTAGCATGCATGGACTCGACTCATATGACTGGGATTTCCATGAAAAAGATTGTGGGCCGAAAATGGGTGATCACTGTACATTTCTCTTCTGTTTCCTATTTATATTTATATTTTACCTCCTCAATTTAGCATTATGGACAGGGAATGACCTAATCTAAGATCTGCACAAAAATATTTTGCCTTCAAATTCATACCGTGATCGTAGCATGCATGGACTCGACTCATATGATTGGGATTTCCATGAAAAAGGTTGTGGGCCGAAAATGGGTGATCACTGTACATTTCTCTACTGTTTCCTATTTATATTTATATTTTACCGCCTCAATTAACATTATGGACAGGCAAAACCAAATCTAAGATCTGCACAAAAATATTTTGCTTTCAAATTCATACCGTGATCGTAGCATGCATGGACTCGACTCATACGACTGGGATTTCCATGAAAAAGATTGTGGGCCGAAAATGGTTGATCACTGTACATTTCTCTTCTGTTTCCTATTTATATTTCTCTTTTACCTCCTCAATTTAGCATTATGGACAGATTAAGACCAAATCTAAGATATGCACAAAAATATTTTGCCTTCAAATTCATACCGTGATCGTAGCATGCGTGGACTCGACTCATATGATTAGGATTTCCAAGAAAAAGATTGTGGGCCGAAAATGGGTGATCACTGTACATTTCTCTTCTGTTTCCTATTTATATTTATATTTTACCTCCTCAATTTAGCATTATCGACAGGGAAAGCCCTAATCTAAGATCTGCACAAAAATATTTTGCCTTCAAATTCATACCGTGATCGTAGCATGCATGGACTCGACTCATATGACTGGGATTTCCATGAAAAAGATTTTGGCCCGAAAATAGGTGATCACTGTACATTTCTCTTTGTTTCCTATTTCTATTTCTATTTTGACTCCTCAATTTAGCATTATGGACAGGGAATGACCTAATCGAAGATCTGCACAAAAATATTTTGCCTTCAAATTCATACCGTGATGGTAGCATGCATGGACTCAACTCATACGATTCGGATTTCCATGGAAAAGATTGTGGGCTGAAAATGGTTGATCACTGTACATTTCTCTTCTGTTTCCTATTTATATTTTTCTTTTACCTTCTCAATTGAGCATTATGGCCAGGGAAAGACCTAATCTAAGCTCTTCACAAAAATATTTTGCCTTCAAATTCATACCGTGATCGTAGCATGCATGGACTCGACTCATATGACTGGGATTTCCATGAAAAAGATTGTTGGCCGAAAATAGGTGATCACTGTACATTTCTCTTCAGTTTCCTATTTATATTTCTATTTTACCTACTCAATTTAGCATTATGGACAGGGAAAGACCTAATCTAAGATCTGCACAAAAATATTTTGCCTTCAAATTCATCCCGTGATCGTAGCATGCATGGACTCGGCTCATATGATTGGGATTTCCATGAAAAAGATTGTGAGCCTAAAATAGGTGATCACTGTACATTTCTCTTCTGTTTCCTATTTATATTTCTATTTTACCTCCTCAATTTAGCATTATGGACAGGAAAAAACCAAATCTAAGATCTGCAAAAAAATATTTTGCCTTCAAATTCATACCGTGATCGTAGCATGCACGGACTCGACTCATATGACTGGGATTTCCATGAAAAAGATTGTTGGCCGAAAATAGGTGATCACTGTACATTTCTCTTCTGTTTCCTATTTATATTTCTATTTTACCTCCTCAATTTAGCATTATGGACAGGGAAAAACCAAATCTAAGATCTGCAAAAAAATATTTTGCCTTCAAATTCATACCGTGATCGTAGCATGCATGGACTCGACTCATATGACTGGGATTTCCATGAAAAAGATTGTGGGCCGAAAATGGGTGATCACTGTACATTTCTGTTCTGTTTCCTATTTATATTTCTATTTTACCTCCTCAATTTAGCATTATGGACAGGGAAAGACCTTATCTAAAATCTGCACAAAAATATTTTGCCTTCAAATTCATACCGTGATCGTAGCATGCATGGACTCGACTCATATGACTGGGATTTCCATGAAAAAGATTGTGGGTCGAAAATAGGTGATCACTGTACATTTCTCTTCTGTTTCCTATTTATATTTCTATTTTACATCCTCAATTTAGCATTATGGACAGGGAAAGACCTAATCTAAGATCTGCACAAAAATATTTTGCCTTCAAATTCATACCCTGATCGTAGCATGCATGGACTCGACTCATATGACTGGGATTTCCATGAAGAAGATTGTGGGCAGAAAATGGGTGATCACTGTACATTTCTGTTCTGTTTCCTATTTATATTTATATTTTACTTCCTCAATTTAGCATTATGGACAGGGAAAGACCTAATCTGAAAACTGCACAAAAATATTTTGACTTCAAATTTATATCGTAGCATGCATGGACTCGACTCATATGACTGGGATTTCCATGAAAAAGATTGTGGGCTGCAAATGGGTGATCACTGTAACTTTCTCTTCTGTTTCCTATTTATATTTCTATTTTACGTCCTCAATTTAGCATTATGGCCAGGGAAAGACCTAATCTAAGCTCTGCACAAAAATATTTTGCCTTCAAATTCATACCGTGATCGTAGCATGCATGGACTCGTCTCATATGACTGGGATTTCCATGAAAATGATTGTGGGCACACAATGGGTGATTACTGTACATTTCTCTTCTGTTTCCTATTTATATTTATATTTTACCTCCTCAATTTAGCATTATGGACACGGAAAGACCTAATCTAAGATCTGCACAAAAATATTTTGCGTTCAAATTCATACCGTGATCGTAGCATGCATGGACTCGAATCATATGTCTGGGATTTCCATGAAAAAGATTGTGGGCCGAAAATGGGTGATCACTGTACATTTCTCTTCTGTTTCCTATTTATATTTCTATTGTACCTCCTCAATTTAGTGTTATGGACAGGGAAAGACGTTATTCTAAAATCTGCACAAAAATATTTTGCCTTCAAATTCATATCATGATCGTAGCATGCATGGACTCGACTCATATGACTGGGATTTCCATGAAAAAGATTGTGGGCCGAAAATCGGTGATCACTGTACATTTCTCTTCTGTTTCCTATTTATATTTCTATTTTACATCCTCAATTTAGCATTATGGACAGGGAACGAACTAATCTAAGATCTGTACAAAAATATTTTGGCTTCAAATTCATACCATGATAGTAGCATGTATGGACTCGACTCATATGACTGGGATTTCCATGAAAAAGATTGTGGGCCGAAAATGGGTGATCACTGTACATTTCTCTTCTGTTTCCTATTTATATTTATATTTTACCTCCTCAATTTAGCATTATGGACAGGGAAAGACCTAATCTAAAATAAGCACATAAATATTTTGCCTTCAAATTCATACCGTGATTGTAGCATGGATGGACTCGACTCATATGACTGGGATTTCCATGAAAAAGATTGTGGGCCGAAAATGGGTGATCACTGTACATTTCTCTTCTTTTTCCTATTTATATTTCTATTTTACCTTCTCAATTTAGCATTATGGACAGGGAAAGACTTAATCTAAGTTCTGCACAAAAAATATTTTGCCTTCAAATTCATACCGTGATCGTAGCATGCATGGACTCGACTCATATGACTGGGATTTCCATGAAAAAGATTGTGGACAGAAAATGGGTGATCACTGTATATTTCTCTTCTGTTTCCTATTTATATTTCTATTTTACATCCTCAATTTAGCATTATGGACAGGGAAAGACCTAATCTAAGATCTGCACAAAAATATTTTGCCTTCAAATTCATACCGTGATAGTAGCATGCATGGACTCGACTCATATGACTGGAATTTCCATGAAAAAGATTGTGGGCCGAAAATGGGTGATCACTGTACATTTCTCTTCTGTTTCCTATTTATATTTATATTTTACCTCCTCAATTTAGCATTATGGCCAGGGAAAGACATAATCTAAGCTCTGCACAAAAATATTTTGCCTTCAAATTCATACCGTGATCGTAGCATGCATGGACTCGACTCATATGACTGGGATTTCCATGAAAAAGATTGTGGACAGAAAATGGGTTATCACTGTATATTTCTCTTCTGTTTCCTATTTATATTTATATTTTACATCCTCAATTTAGCATTATGGACAGGGAAAGACCTAATCTAAGATCTGCACAAAAATATTTTGCCTTCAAATTCATACCGTGATCGTAGCATGCATGGACTCGACTCATATGACTGGGATTTCCATGAAAAAGATTGTGGGCCGAAAATGGGTGATCACTAAACATTTCTCTTCTGTTTCCTATTTATATTTCTATTTTACCTCCTCAATTTAGCATTATGGACAGTGAAAGACCAAGTCTAAGATCTGTAAAAAATATTTTGCCTTCAAATTCATACCGAGATCGTAGCATGCATGGACTCAACTCATATGACTGGGATTTCCATGAACAAGTTTGTGGGCCGAAAATAGGTGATCACTGTACATTTCTCTTCTGTTTCTTATTTATATTTATATTTTACCTCCTCAATTTAGCATTATGGACAGGCAAAGACCTAATCTAAAATCTGCACAAAAATATTTTGCTTTCAAATTCATACCGTGATCGTAGCATGCATGGACTCGACTCATATGACTGGGATTTCCATGAAAAAGATTGTGGGCCTAAAATTGTTGATCACTGTATATTTCTCTTCTGTTTCCGATTTATATTTCTCTTTTACCTCCTCAATTTGGCATTATGGACAGGGAAAGACCTAACCGAAGATCTGCACAAAAATATTTTGCCTTCAAATTCATACCGTGATCGTAGCATGCATGGACTCGATTCATATGACTGGTATTTCCATTAAAAAATTGTGGGCCGAAAATGGGTGATCACTGTACATTTCTCTTCTGTTTCCTATTTATATTTCTATCTTACCTCCTCAATTTAGGATTATGGACAGGGAAAGACCCAATCTAAAATCTGCAAAAAAATATTTTGTCTTCAAATTCACACCGTGATCGTAGCATGCATGGACTCGACTCATATGACTGGGATTTCCATGAAAAAGATTGTGGGCCGAAAATGGGTGATCACTGTACATTTCTCTTCTGTTTCCTATTTATATTTATATTTTACCACCTCAATTTAGCATTATGGCCAGGGAAAGACCTAATCTAAGATCTTCACAAAAATATTTTGCCTTCAAATTCATACCGTGATCGTAGCATGCATGGACTCGACTCATATGACTGGGATTTCCATGAAAAAGATTGTGGGCCGAAAATGGGTGATCACTGTACATTTCTCTTCTGTTTCCTATTTATATTTCTATTTTACCTCCTCAATTTAGCATTATGGACAGGGAATGACCTAATCTAAGATCTGCACAAAAATATTTTGCCTTCAAATTCATACCGTGATCGTAGCATGCATGGACTCGACTCATATGATTGGGATTTCCATGAAAAAGATTGTGGGCCGAAAATGGGTGATCACTGTACATTTTTCTTCTGTTTCTTATTTATATTTATATTTTACCTCCTCAATTAAGCATTATGGCAAGTGAAAGACCTAATCTAAGCTCTTCACAAAAATATTTTGCCTTCAAATTCATACCGTGATCGTAGCATGCATGGACTCGACTCATATGACTGGGATTTCCATGAAAAAGATTGTGGGCAGAAAATAGGTGATCACTGTACATTTCTCTACTGTTTCCTATTTATATTTATATTTTACCGCCTCAATTAACATTATGGACAGGCAAAACCAAATCTAAGATCTGCACAAAAATATTTTGCTTTCAAATTCATACCGTGATCGTAGCATGCATGGACTCGACTCATATGACTGGGATTTCCATGAAAAAGATTGTGGGCCGAAAATGGGTGATCACTGTACATTTCTCTTCTGTTTCCTATTTATATTTATATTTTACCTCCTCAATTTAGCATTATGGCCAGGGAAAGACCTAATCTAAGCTCTGCACAAAAATATTTTGCCTTCAAATTCATACCGTGATCGTAGCATGCATGGACTCGACTCATATGACTGGGATTTCCATGAAAAAAGTTGTGGCCCGAAAATGGGTGATCACTGTACATTTCTCTTCTGTTTCCTATTTATATTTATATATTAACTCCTCAATTTAGCATTATGGACAGGGATAGAGCTAATCTAAAATCTGCACAAAAATATTTTGCCTTCAAATTCATACCGTGATCGTAGCATGCATGGACTCGACTCATATGACTGGGATTGCCATGAAAAAGATTGTGGGTCGAAAATGGGTGATCACTGTACATTTCTGTTCTGTTTCCTATTTATATTTCTATTTTACCTTCTCAATTTAGCATTATGGACAGGGAAAGACTTAATCTAAGATCTGCACAAAAAATATTTTGCCTTCAAATTCATACCGTGATCGTGGCATGCATGGACTCGACTCATATGACTGGGATTTCCATGAAAAAGATTGTGGACAGAAAATGGGTGATCACTGTACATTTCTCTTCTGTTTCCTATTTATATTTCTATTTTACATCCTCAATTTAGCATTATGGACAGGGAAAGACCTAATCTAAAATCTGCACAAAAATATTTTGCCTTCAAATTCATACCGTGATCGTAGCATGCATGGACTCGACTCATATGACTTGGATTTCCATGAAAAAGATTCTGGGCAGAAAATGGGTGTTCACTGTACATTTCTCTTCTGTTTCCTATTTATATTTATATTTTAACTCCTCAATTTAATAATATGGCCAGGGAAAGACCTAATCTATGCCCTGCACAAAAATATTTTGCCTTCAAATTCATACCGTGATCGTAGCATGCATGGACACAATTTATATGACTGGGATTTCCATGAAAAAGTTTGTGGGCCAAAAATTCGTGATCACTGTACATTTCTCTTCTGTTTCCTATTTATATTTCTATTTTACCTCCTCAATTTAGCATTATGGACAGGGAAAGACCTAATCTAAGATCTGCACAAAAATGTTTTGCCTTCAAATTCATACCGTGATCGAACCATGCATGGACTCGACACATATGACTGGGATTTCCATGAAAAAGATTGTGGGAAGAAAATGGGTGATCACTGTACATTTCTCTTCTGTTTCCTATTTATATTTCTATTGTACCTCCTCAATTTAGCATTATGGACAGGGAAAAACCTAATCTAAATTCTGCACAAAAATATTTTGCCTTCAAATTCATACCGTGATCGTAGCATGCATGGACTGGACACATATGACTGGGATTTCCATGAAAAAGTTTGCGGGCCGAAAATGGGTGATCACTGTACATTTCTCTTCTGTTTCCTATTTATATTTCTATTTTACCTCCTCAATTTAGCATTATGGCCAGGGAAAAACCTAATCTAAGCTCTGCACAAAAATATTTTGCCTTCAAATTCATACCGTGATCCTAGAGTGCATGGACTCGACTCATATGACTGGGATTTCCATGAAAAAGATTGTTGGCTGAAAATGGGTGATCACTGTACATTTCTCTTCTGTTTCCTATTTATATTTATATTTTACCTCCTCAATTTAGCATTATGGCCAGGGAAAGACCTAATCTAAGCTTTGCACAAAAATATTTTGCCTTCAAATTCATACCGTGATCGTAGCATGCATGGACTCGACTCATATGACTGGGATTTCCATGAAAAAGATTGTGGGCCGAAAATGGGTGATCACTGTACATTTCTCCTCTGTTTCCTATTTATATTTTACCTCCTCAATTTAGCATTAGGAACAGGGAAAGACCTAATCTAAAATCTGCACAAAAATATTTTGCCTTCAAATTCATACCGTGATCGTAGCATGTATGGACTCGACTCATATGACTGGGATTTCCATGAAAAAGATTGTGGGCAGAAAATGGGTGATCACTGTACATTTCTCTTCTGTTTCCTATTTATATTTATATTTTACATCCTCAATTTAACATTATGGACAGGGAACGAACTAATCTAAGATCTGTACAAAAATATTTTGGCTTCAAATTCATACCATGATAGTAGCATGTATGGACTCGACTCATATGACTGGGATTTCCATGAAAAAGATTGTGGGCCGAAAATGGGTGATCACTGTACATTTCTCTTCTGTTTTTTATTTATATTTCTATTTTACCTCCTCAATTTAGCATTATGGCCAGGGAAAGACCTAATCTAAGCTCTGCACAAAAATATTTTGCCTTCAAATTCATAACGTGATCGTAGCATGCATGGAGTCGTGTCATATGACTGGGATTTCCATGAAAAAGATTGTGGGCCGAAAATAGGTGATCACTGTACATTTCTCTTCTGTTTCCTATTTATATTTCTATTTTACCTCCTCAATTTAGCATTATGGACAGGGAATGACCTAATCTAAGATCTGCACAAAAATATTTTGCCTTCAAATTCATACCGTGATTGTAGCATGCATGGACTCGACTCTTATGACTGGGATTTCCATGAAAAAGATTGTGGGCCGAAAATGGGTGATCACTGTACATTTCTCGTCTGTTTCCTATTTATATTTATATTTTACCTCCTCAATTTAGCATTATGGCCAGGAAAAGACCTAATCTAAGCTATGCACAAACATATTTTGCTTTCAAATTCATACCGTGATCGTAGCATGCATGGACTCGACTCATATGACTGGGATTTCCATGAAAAAGTTTGTGGGCCGAAAATGGGTGATCAGTGTACATTTCTGTTCTGTTTCCTATTTATATTTATATTTTACCTCCTCAATTTAGCATTATGGACAGGGAAAGACCTAATCTAATATCTGCAGAAAAATATTTTGCCTTCAAATTCATACCGTGATTGTAGCATGCATGGACTCGACTCATATGACTGGGATTTCCATAAAAAAGATTGTGGGCTGAAAATGGGTGATCACTGTACATTTCTCTTCTCTTTCCTATTTATATTTATATTTTACCTACTAAATTTAGCATTATGGACAGTGAAAGACCTAATCTAAGACCTGCACAAAAATATTTTTCCTTCAAATTCATACCGTGATCGTAGCATGCATGGACTCGACTCATATGACTGGGATTTCCATGACAAAGATTGTGGGCAGAAAATGGGTGATCACTGTACATTTCTCTTCTGTTTCCTATTTATATTTCTATTTTACTTACTTAATTTAGCATTATGGACAGTGAATGACCTATTCTAACATCTGCACAAAAATATTTTGCCTTCAAATTCATACCGTGATTGTAGCATGCATGGACTCGACTCATATGACTGGGATTTCCATGAAAAAGATTGTGGGCTGAAAATGGGTGATCACTGTACATTTCTCTTCTGTTTCCTGTTTATATTTATATTTTACCTCCTCAATTTAGCATTATGGCCAGGGAAAGACCTAATCTAAGTTCTGCACAAAAATATTTTGCCTTCAAATTCATACCGTGATCGTAGCATGCATGGACTAGACTCATATGACTGGGATTTCCATGAAAAAGATTATGGGCAGAAAATGGGGGATCACTGTACATTTCTCTTCTGTTTCCTATTTATATTTCTCTTTTACCTCCTCAATTTAGCATTAAGGACAGGGAAAAACGTAATCGAAGTTCTGTACAAAAATATTTTGCCTTCAAATTCATACCGTGATCGTAGCATGCATGGACTCGACTCATATGACTGGGATTTCCCTGAAAAAGATTTTGGGCCGAAAATGGGTGATCACTGTACATTTCTCTTCTGTTTGCTTTTTATATTTCTGTTTTACCTCCTCAATTTAGCATTATGGACAGGGAAAGAACTAATCTAAAATCAGCACAATAATATTTTGCCTTCAAATTCATACCGTGATCGTAGCATGCATGGACTCGACTCATATGACTGGGATTTCCATGAAAAAGATTGTGGGCCGAAAATGGGTGTCACTGTACATTTCTCTTCTGTTTCCTCTTCATATTTCTATTTTACCTCCTCAATTTAGCATTATGGACATGGAAAGACCTAATCTAAGATATGCAAAAAAATATTTTGCTTTCAAATTCATACCGTGATCGTAGCATGAATGGACTCGACTCACATGACTGGGATTTCCATGAAAAAGATTGTGGGCCGAAAATGGCTGATCACTGTACATTTCTCTTCTGTTTCCTATTTATATTTCTCTTTTACCTTCTCAATTTAGCATTATGGACTGGGAAAGACCTAATCGAAAATCTGCACAAAAATATTTTGCCTTCAAATACGTGCCGTGATCAAAGCATGCATGGACTCGACTCATATGACTGGGATTTCCATGAAAAAGATTGTGGGCCGAAAATTGATGATCACTGTACATTTCTCTTCTGTTTCCTATTACTAAATCTATTTTACTTCCGTAATTTAGCATTATGGACAGGGAAAGACCAAATCTAAGATCTTCAAAAAAATATTTTGCCTTCAAATTCATACCGTGATCGTAGCATGCATGGACTCGACTCATATGACTGGGATTTCCATGAAAAAGATTGTGGGCCGAAAATGGGGGATCACGGTACATTTCTCTTCTGTTTCCTATTTATATTTATATTTTACCTCCTTAATTTAGCATTATGGACAGGGAAAGACCTAATCTAAGCTCTGCAAAAAAATGTTTTGCATTCAAAATCATACCGTGATCGTAGCATGCATGGACTCGACTCATATGACTGGGATTTCCATGAAAAAGATTGTGGGCCGAAAATGGGTGATCACTGTACATTTCTCTTCTGTTTCCTATTTATATTTCTATATTACCTCCTCAATTTAGCTTTATGGACAGGGAATGACCTAATCTAAGATCTGCACAAAAATATTTTGCATTCAAAATGATACCGTGATCGTAGCATGCATGGACTCGACTCATATGACTGGGATTTCCATGAAAAAGATTGTGGGCCGAAAATGGGTCATCACTGTACATTTCTCTTCATTTTCCTATTTATATTTCTATTTTACCTCCTCAATTTAGCATTATGGCAGGGAAAGACCTAATCTAAGCTCTGGAAGAAAATATTTTCCCTTCAAATTCATACCGTGATCGTAGCATGCATGGACTCGACTCATATGACTGGGATTTCCATGAAAAAGATTTTAGGCAAAAATTGGGTGATCACTGTACATTTCCCTTCTGTTTCCTATTCATATTTCTATTTTACCTCCTCAATTTAGCATTATGGACAGGGAAAGACCTAATCTGAATTCTGCAAAAAAGTATTTTGCCTTCAAATTCCTACCGTGATCGTAGCATGCATGGACTCGACTCATATGACTGGGATTTCCATGAAAAAGATTGTGGGCCGAAAATGGGTGATCACTGTACATTTCTCTTCTGTTTCCTATTTATATTCATATTTTACCTCCTCAATTTAGCATTATGGACAGGGAAAGACCAAATCTAATATCTGCACAAAAATATTTTGCCTTGAAATTCATACCGTGATCGTAGCATGCATGGACTCGACTCATATGACTGGGATTTCCATGAAAAAGATTGTGGGCTGAGAATGGGTGATCATTGTACATTTCTCTTCATTTTCCGATTGATATTTCTATTTTACCTCCTCAATTTAGCATTATGGCAGGGAAAGACCTAATCTAAGCTCTGCAAAAAAATATTTTGCCTTCAAATTCATACCGTGATCGTAGCATGCATTGACTCGACTCATATGATTGGGATTTCCATGAAAAAGATTTTAGGCCAAAAATCGGTGATCACTGTACATTTCTCTTCTGTTTCCTATTACTAAATCTATTTTACTTCCGTAATTTAGCATTATGGACAGGGAAAGACCAAATCTAAGATCTGCAAAAAAATATTTTGCCTTCAAATTCATACCGTGATCGTAGCATGCATGGACTCGACTCATATGACTGGGATTTCCATGAAAAAGATTGTGGGCCGAAAATGGGGGATCACGCAACATTTCTCTTCTGTTTCCTATTTATATTTATAATTACCTCCTCAATTTAGCATTATGGACAGGGAAAGACCTAATCTAAGCTCTGCAAAAAAATATTTTGCATTCAAAATCATACCGTGATCGTAGCATGCATGGACTCGACTCATATGACTGGGATTTCCAAGAAAAAGATTGTGGGCAGAAAATGGGTGATCACTGTACATTTCTCTTCTGTTTCCTATTAATATTTATATTTTATTTCCTTAATTTAGCATTATGGACAGGGAAAAACTTAATCTAAGATCTGCACAAAAATATTTTGCCTTCAATTTCATACCGTGATCGTAGCATGCATGGACTCGACTCATATGACTGGGATTTCCATGAAAAAGATTGTGGGCAGAAAATGGATGATCACTGTACATTTCCCTTCTGTTTCCTATTTATATTTCGATTTTACCTCCTCAATTTAGCATTATGGACAGGGAAAAACCTAATCTAAGATCTGCAAAAAAATATTTTGCCTTGTAATTCATACGATGATCGTCGCATGCATGGACTCAACTCATATGACTGGGATTTCCATGAAATAGATTGTGGGCACAAAATGGGTGATCACTGTACATTTCTCTTCTGTTTCCTATTTATATTTCTATTTAACTCCTCAATTTAGCATTATGGACAGGGAAGACCTAATGTAAGATCTGCAAAAGTATATTTTGCCTTCAAATTCCTAACGTGATCGTAGCATGCGTGGACTAGACTCATATGACTGGGATTTCCATGAAAAAGATTGTGGGCAGAAAATGGCTGATCACTGTACATTTCTCTTCTCTTTCCTATTTATATTTCTATTTTACCTCCTCAATTTAGCATTATGGACAGGGAAAGACCTAATCTAAGATCTGCAAAAAAATATTTTGCCTTCAAATTCATACCGTGATCGTAGCATGCATAGAATCGACTCATATGACTGGGATTTACATGAAAAAGATTGTGGGCAGAAAATGGGTGATCACTGTACATTTCTCTTCTGTTTCTTATTTATATTTATATTTTACCCCCTCAATTTAGCATTATTGACAGGGAATGACCTAATCTAAGATCTGCAAAAAAATATTTTGCCTTCAAATTCATACCGTGATCGTAGCATGCATAGACTCGACTCATATGACTGGGATTTCCATGAAAAAGATTGTGGGCAGAAAATGGGTGATCACTGTACATTTCTCTTCTGTTTCCTATTTATATTTCTATTTTACCTCCTCAATTTACCATTATGGACAGGTAAAAACATAATCTAAGATCTGCACAAAAATATTTTGCCTTCAAATTCATACCGTGATCGTAGCATGCATGGAATCGACTCATATGACTGGGATTTCCATGAAAAAGATTGTGGGCAGAAAATGGGTGATCACTGTACATTTCTCTTCTGTTTCCTATTCATATTTCTATTTTACCTCCTCAATTTAGCATTATGGACAGGGAAAGACCTAATCTAAGATCTGCAAAAAAATATTTTGCCTTCAAATTCATACGATGATCGTAGCATGCATGGACTCAACTCATATGACTGGGATTTCCATGAAAAAGATTGTGGGCAGAAAATGGGTGATCACTGTACATTTCTCTTCTGTTTCCTATTTATATTTTTATTTTAACTCCTCAATTTTGCATTATGGACAGGGAAAGACCTAATCTAAAATCTGCAAAAAAATATTTTGCCTTCAAATTCATACCGTGATCGTAGCATGCATGGACTCGACTCATATGACTGGGATTTCCATGAAAAAGATTGTGGGCAGAAAATGGGTGATCACTGTACATTTCCCTTCTGTTTCCTATTTATATTTCGATTTTACCTCCTCAATTTAGCATTATGGACAGGGAAAGACCTAATCTAAGATCTGCACAAAAATATTTTACCTTCAAATTCATACCGTGATCGTAGCATGCATGGACTCAACTCATATGACTGGGATTTCCATGAAAAAGATTGTGGGCAGAAAATGGATGATCACTGTACATTTCTCTTCTGTTTCCTATTTATATTTCTATTTTACCTCCTCAATTTAGCATTATGGACAGGGAAAGACCTAATGTAAGATCTGCAAAAGTATATTTTGCCTTCAAATTCATAACATGATCGTAGCATGCGTGGACTCGACTCATATGACTGGGATTTCCATGAAAAAGATTGTGGGCAGAAAATGGCTGATCACTGTACATTTCTCTTGTGTTTCCTATTACTAATTCTATTTTACTTCCGTAATTTAGCATTATGGACAGGGAAAGACCAATTCTAAGATCTGCAAAAAAATATTTTGCCTTCAAATTCATACCGTGATCTTAGCATGCATGGACTCGACTCATATGACTGGGATTTCCATGAAAAAGATTGTGGGCCGAAAATGGGTGATCACTGTACATTTCTCTTCTGTTTCCTATTTATATTTATATTTTACCTCCTCAATTTAGCATTATGGACAGGGAAAGACCATATCTAAGATCTGCAAAAAAATATTTTGCCTTCAAATTCATACCGTGATCGTAGCATGCATAGACTCGACTCATATGACTGGGATTTCCATGAAAAAGATTGTGGGCAGAAAATGGGTGATCACTGTACATTTCTCTTCTGTTTCCTATTTATATTTATATTTTACATCCTCAATTTAGCATTATGGACAGGGAAAAACCTAATCTAAGATCTGCACAAAAATATTTTGCCTTCAAATTCATACCGTGATCGTAGCATGCATGGACTCGACTCATATGACTGGGATTTCCATGAAAAAGATTGTGGGCAGAAAATGGGTGATCACTGTACATTTCTCTTCTGTTTCCTATTTATATTTATATTTTACCTCCTCAATTTAGCATTATGGACAGGGAAAAACCAAATCTAAGATCTGCACAAAAATATTTTGCCTTCAAATTCATACCGTGATCGTAGCATGCATGGACTCGACTCATATGACTGGGTTTTCCATGAAAAAGATTGTGGGCAGAAAATGGGTGATCACTGTACATTTCCCTTCTGTTTCCTATTTATATTTCTATTTTACCTCCTCAATTTAGCATTATGGACAGGGAAAGACCTAATCTAAGATCTGCACAAAAATATTTTACCTTCAAATTCATACCGTGATCGTAGCATGCATGGACTCAACTCATATGACTGGGATTTCCATGAAATAGATTGCCGGCACAAAATGGGTGATCACTGTACATTTCTCTTCTGTTTCCTATTTATATTTCTATTTACCTCCTCAATTTAGCATTATGGACAGGGAAAGACCTAATCTAAGCACTGCACAAAAATATTTTGCCTTCAAATTCATACCGTGATCGTAGCATGCATGGACTCGACTCATATGACTGGGATTTCCATGAAAAAGATTGTCGGCAGAAAATGGGTGATCACTGTACATTTCTCTGCTGTTTCCTATTTATATATATATTTTACTTCCTTAATTTAGCATTATGGACAGGTGTGACGGGTACACACCTGGCCCAGGGTCGAATCCTTTGTTTACGGCGCCAACTGTGACGTCGCTCCTCCTGGTCGCTCCTCCTGGTTCCAAGCGTGCCGCTCCAACCTCTTGGTTAGATGATTACCAGCCTCGCCTTTCCCAACCCGCTTCCAATACCTGGTTACTAAAGCAACTGTACTGATCTCCGGTCTGTCTACCCACGCTGTGTTTAGATCTTAGACAGACGGGACCAGCAGGGATTGGGCCGTATGCAAGTTGAGTCCGACGGGGGTGGCAAAACACAAGTAAAAGAAAAAAAAACTCACGAGACAAAAAATTACTGATAAAAAAAAAAGGTGACAACCTTTTATATCTAATGTCCGTTACATAAAGAAAAATTGTTCTCATTCCCGACCCGCTCTGTGGACTATGGCACCAAGCTTCTATCATACAACTTAACGATTTCGAATTGTCTACTCTCCAGAATTGTGTATGTCGGAGTGTGGTTTAGTTCGACACTGGGGCTAATTTCTATCAATCATTTGCAGTTGATTCTTCTCTTCGACTTGACTTGTATTTCTTCACTTCGATCTGGTTGGGTCGAATTCTGTTCTCGGCTGGGCTTGATTTTAACTTCTTCTTCTTCTTCTTCCGTCCAGTAACTCTTTGGCCTTGTCTTCGACTTGGCTTCAACTTCTCCGCGGCTTTCGAGTAATCTTCTTCTTCGTCGACTTAGATAGAACTTCTCTTGTCTTTGACTTGGGCCGGAAGGATTTCTTGTTTTCGACTTGGGCTGGAAGGATTTCTTGTTTTCGACTTGGGCTGGAAGGATTTCTTGTTTTCGACTTGGGCTGGAAGGATTTCTTGTTTTCGACTTGGGCTGGAAGGATTTCTTGCCGCAACTCAGCCGCAACTCTCTGTCGTCCGAGGTGATCTCTTCTCGCTGCCGTCCGGGGCTGAACTCATTTTTTTGTCGATTGGGGTCCTGCTTTTATTGACGCCGCAGCAAACCGGGGTGGGTCTGTCGGCGTCAGGGCTCTCTCGATAATCCCAAAAGTCGCATTAGTTCTGATTTCCCATTATCGCTATTATTTTCACCCCTACTTCCTCACAGTGCCTCTGGGGGGAAGACGCATACCCATCTCTCCCGGTTTCTCGTATGTCAGGTGACCGTTTTCGACCAATGGTTCTTGATTGAGCATTCTCCCTCCTCTTTCCGCATATCACGTGACCGCTTTCGGCTAATGAGACTGTGGTGGGACGCCTCCCATCTCCAATCGGGCGTGGCTTACATCGTTCTTGTTCTAAAAAAAACAAAATCTAATTTGGCCTTTTTCATACGTACGAAAAATGATAATCTTGGCTTTTTCTCACCTGGGTTCTGTCAAAACAGCCTGCCGCTAATTAGATGTGACTTCAGGAAAGAATATTGGCGCTATCTGTGAGCCGAGACAATCGTTTTCTTTCCTTCTTTGTTTTTGGTCAGACCTGATAGTCAAAAATCTTAATTATCTGAATTGAAAATGTCTCCACTTCATCATCGTAGGGTTCCAATTTTTAACAGGTCAGAATCTGTATACAGTTCCACCGGTCACCACCTCAACACAAAAAAACACCTTTCCTCCGATTAAAATTTCATTTCCATTGTTCTAAAAAGTCTTTATTGTTTCAGCCAACCTTAACAACTTCCATCCTACGCGGACATGGAATTAGTTCAAGTGCTTGACCTGATAATTTTGACACTTGTTAGGTGCTGGTCGTACGTGTGTGTTTTCGCTTACGACCTGGTTTCGTATTATGTTTCTGTCTTTCCTCTTCTTTTTGTTTTATTTTATTATCTCCAAACTCTATTTCTTCAACCAAATATAACAATTTCTATTTCCCTGGATTTCGGTCAGGTAATTTGACCTGATATATTTTGACACCTGTCTTGTCTTAGTTTTACTTATGACCGGGTTTTGTTTTATCAATTCCTCTTTCTCTTTCTTTTTATTATTTTTTTTTTCTTCTTCTCTTTGGATCGCCTAAATACAGTTAGAGAATTATTCTCAAAAATCAATTATTCTTCATTTCTAAATAACTAACAACTGGTTAATAAACCGAAAAAAATTAAATCATATTTCTATGAATATCTCTTTTTAGTCTTTCTAAAAATGCAGGGTGCCACACAGGGAAAGACCTAATCTAAGCTCTGCAAAAAAATATTTTGCCTTCAAATTCATACCGTGATCGTAGCATGCATGGACTCGACTCATATGACTGGGATTTCCATGAAAAAGATTGTGGGCAGAAAATGGGTGATCACTGTACATTTCTCTTCTGTTTCCTATTCATATTTCTATTTTACCTCCTCAATTTAGCATTATGGACAGGGAAAGACCTAATCTAAGATCTGCAAAAAAATATTTTGCCTTCAAATTCATACTGTGATCGTAGCATGCATGGACTCGACTCATATGACTGGGATTTCCATGAAAAAGATTGTGGGCAGAAAATGGGTGATCACTGTACATTTCTCTTCTGTTTCCTATTTATATTTCTATTTTAACTCCTCAATTTAGCATTATGGACAGGGAAAGACCTAATCTAAAATCTGCAAAAAAAATTTTGCCTTCAAATTCATACTGTGATCGTAGCATGCATGGACTCGACTCATATGACTGGGATTTCCATGAAAAAGATTGTGGGCAGAAAATGGGTGATCACTGTACATTTCTCTTCTGTTTCCTATTTATATTTATATTTTACCTCCTCAATTTAGCATTATGGACAGGGAAAGACCTAATCTAAGATCTGCAAAAAAATATTTGCCTTCAAATTCATACCGTGATCGTAGCATGCATGGACTCGACTCATATGACTGGGATTTCCATGAAAAAGATTGTGAGCAGAAAATGGCTGATCACTGTACATTTCTCTTCTGTTTCCTATTCATATTTCTATTTAACTTTTCAATTTAGCATTATGGACAGGGAAAGACCTAATCTAAGCTCTGCAAAAAAATATTTTGCCTTCAAATTCATACCGTGATCGTAGCATGCATGGACTCGACTCATATGACTGGGATTTCCATGAAAAAGATTGTGGGCAAAAAATGGGTGATCACTGTACATTTCTCTTCTGTTTCTTATTTATATTTCTATTTTACCTCCTCAATTTAGCATTATGGACAGGGAAAGACCTAATCTAAGATCTGCAAAAAAATATTTTGCCTTCAAATTCATAGCGTGATCGTAGCATGCATGGACTCGACTCATATGACTGGGATTTCCATGAAAAAGATTGTCGGCAGAAAATGGGTGATCACTGTACATTTCTCTTCTGTTTCCTGTTTATATTTTACCTCCTCAATTTAGCATTATGGACAGGGAATGACCTAATCTAAGATCTGCAAAAAAATATTTTGCCTTCAAATTCATACTGTGATCGTAGCATGCATGGACACGACTCATATGACTGGGATTTCCATGAAAAAGATTGTGGGCAGAAAATGGGTGATCACTGTACATTTCTCTTCTGTTTCCTATTCATATTTCTATTTAACTTTTCAATTTAGCATTATGGACAGGGAAAGACCTAATCTAAGATCTGCAAAAAAATATTATGCCTTCAAATTCATACCGTGATCGTAGTATGCATGGACTCGACTCATATGACTGGGATTTCCATGAAAAAGATTGTCGGCAGAAAATGGGTGATCACTGTACATTTCTCTTCTGTTTCCTATTTATATATATATTTTACTTCCTTAATTTAGCATTATGGACAGGAAAAGACCTAATCTAAGCCCTGCAAAAAAATATTTTGCCTTCAAATTCATACCGTGATCTTAGCATGCATAGACACGACTCATATGACTGGGATTTCCATGAAAAAGATTGTGGGCAGAAAATGGGTGATCACTGTATATTTCTCTTCTGTTTCCTATTTATATTTATATTTTACCTCCTCAATTTAGCATTATGGACAGGGAAAGACCTAATCTAAGTTCTGCACAAAAATATTTTGCCTTCAAATTCATACCGTGATCGTAGCATGCATGGACTCGACTCATATGACTGGGATTTCCATGAAAAAGATTGTGGGCAGAAAATGGGTGATCACTGTACATTTCTCTTCTGTTTCCTATTTATATTTCTATTTTACCTCCTTAATTTAGCATTATGGACAGGGAAAGACCTAATCTAAGATCTGCAAAAAAATATTATGCCTTCAAATTCATACCGTGATCGTAGTATGCATGGACTCGACTCATATGACTGGGATTTCCATGAAAAAGATTGTCGGCAGAAAATGGGTGAT
Organism: Acanthosepion lycidas; assembly: GCA_963932145.1. NCBI lineage: Eukaryota > Metazoa > Mollusca > Cephalopoda > Sepiida > Sepiidae > Acanthosepion > Acanthosepion lycidas. The sequence continues at coordinate 3,469,861 of OZ010589.1, read as the reverse complement.
CACTGTACATTTCTCTTCTGTTTCCTATTTATATATATATTTTACTTCCTTAATTTAGCATTATGGACAGGGAAAGACCTAATCTAAGCCCTGCAAAAAAAATTTTGCCTTCAAATTCATACCGCGATCGTAGCATGCATAGACACGACTCATATGACTGGGATTTCCATGAAAAAGATTGTGGGCAGAAAATGGGTGATCACTGTACATTTCTCTTCTGTTTCCTATTTATATTTCTATTTTACCTCCTCAATTTAGCATTATGGACAGGGAAAAACCTAATCTAAGATCTGCACAAAAATATTTTGCCTTCAAATTCATACCGTGATCGTAGCATGCATGGAGTCGACTCATATGACTGGGATTTCCATGAAAAAGATTGTGGGCAGAAAATGGGTGATCACTGTACATTTCTCTTCTATTTCCTGTTTATATTTTACCTCCTCAATTTAGCATTATGGACAGGGAAAGACTGAATCTAAGATCTGCAAAAAAATATTATGCCTTCAAATTCATACCGTGATCGTAGTATGCATGGACTCGACTCATATGACTGGGATTTCCATGAAAAAGATTGTCGGCAGAAAATGGGTGATCACTGTACATTTCTCTTCTGTTTCCTATTTATATATATATTTTACTTCCTTAATTTAGCATTATGGACAGGGAAAGACCTAATCTAAGCCCTGCAAAAAAATATTTTGCCTTCAAATTCATACCGTGATCTTAGCATGCATAGACACGACTCATATGACTGGGATTTCCATGAAAAAGATTGTGGGCAGAAAATGGGTGATCACTGTACATTTCTCTTCTGTTTCCTATTTATATTTCTATTTTACCTCCTCAATTTAGCATTATGGACAGGGAAAGACCTAATCTAAGTTCTGCACAAAAATATTTTGCCTTCAAATTTATACCGTGATCGTAGCATGCATGGACTCGACTCATATGACTGGGATTTCCATGAAAAACATTCTGGGCAGAAAATGGGTGATCACTGTACATTTCTCTTCTGTTTCCTATTTATATTTATATTTTACCTCCTCAATTTAGCATTATGGACAGAGAAAGACCTAATCAAAGATCTGCAAAAAAATATTATGCCTTCAAATTCATACCGTGATTGTAGTATGCATAGACTCGACTCATATGACTGGGATTTCCATGAAAAAGATTGTCGGCAGAAAATGGGGCATCACTGTACATTTCTCTTCTGTTTCCTATTTATATTTATATTTTACCTCCTCAATTTAGCATTATGAACAGGGGAAGACCAAATCTAAGATCTACAAAAAAATATTTTGCCTTCAAATTCATACCGTGATCGTAGCATGCATGGACTAGACTGATATGACTGGGATTTCCATGAAAAAGATTGTGGGCAGAAATGGGTGATCACTGTACATTTCTCTTCTGTTTCCTATTTAGATTTCTATTTTAACTCCTCAATTTAGCATTATGGACAGGGAAAGACCTAATCTAAAATCTGCAAAAAAATATTTTGCCTTCAAATTCATACTGTGATCGTAGCATGCATGGACTCGACTCATATGACTGGGATTTCCATGAAAAAGATTGTGGGCAGAAGATGGGTGATCACTGTACATTTCTCTTCTGTTTCCTATTTATATTTATATTTTACCTCCTCAATTTAGCATTAGGGACAGGGAAAGACCTAATCTAAGCTCTGCACAAAAATATTTTGCCTTCAATTTCATACCGTGATCGTAGCATACATGGACTCGACTCAAATGACTGGGATTTCCTTGAAAAAGATTGTGGGCAGAAAATGGGTGATCACTGTACATTTCTCTTCTGTTTCCTATTTATATTTGTATTGTACCTCCTCAATTTAGCATTATGGACAGGGAAAGACCTAATCTAAGCTATGCACAAAAATATTTTGCCGTCAAATTCATACCGTGATCGTAGCATGGATGGATTCGACTCATATGACTGGGATTTCCATGAAAAAGAATGTAGGCCGAAAATGGGTGATCACTGTACATTTCTCTTCTGTTTCCTATTTATATTTATATTTTACCTCCTCAGTTTAGCATTATGGACAGGGAAAGACCTAATCTAAAATCTGCACAAAAATATTTTGCCTTCAAATTCATACCGTGATCGTAGCATGCATGGACTCGACTCATATGACTGGGATTTCCATGAAAAAGATTGTGGGCGGAAAATGGGTGATCACTGTACATTTCTCTTCTGTTTCCTATTTATATTTCTATTTTACCTCCTCAATTTAGCATTATGGACAGGGAAAGACCTAATCTAAGATCTGCACAAGAATATTTTGCCTTCAAATTTATACCATGATCGTAGCATGTATGGACTCGACTCATATGACTGGGATTTCCATGAAAAAGATTGTGGGCAGAAGATGGGTGATCACTGTACATTTCTCTTCTGTTTCCTATTTATATTTATATTTTACCTCCTCAATTTAGCATTATGGACAGGGAAAGAACTAATCTAAGCTCAGCAAAAAATATTTTGCCTTCAAATACATACCGTGATCGTAGCAATCATAGACTCGACTAATATGACTGGGATTTCCATGAAAAAGATTGTGGGCAGAAGATGGGTGATCACTGTACATTTCTCTTCTGTTTCCTATTTATATTTATATTTTACCTCCTCAATTTAGCATTATGGACAGGGAAAGACCTAATCTAAGCGCTGCACAAAAATATTTTGCTTTCAATTTCATACCGTGATCGTAGCATGCATGGACTCGACTCATATGACTGGGATTTCCATGAAAAAGATTCTGGGCAGAAGATAGGTGATCACTGTACATTTCTCTTCTGTTTCCTGTTTATATTTATATTTTACCTCCTCAATTTAGCATTATAGACAGGGAAAGACCTAATCTAAGCTCTGCACAAAAATATTTTGCCTTCAAATTCATACCGTGATCGTAGCATGCATGGACTCGACTCATATGACTGGGATTTCCATGAAAAAGAATGTAGGCCGAAAATGGGTGATCACTGTACATTTCTCTTCTGTTTCCTATTTATATTTATATTTTACCTCCTCAATTTAGCATTATGGACAGGGAAAGACCTAATCTAAAATCTGCACAAAAATATTTTGCCTTCAAATTCATACCGTGATCGTAGCATGCATGGACTCGACTCATATGACTGGGATTTCCATGAAAAAGATTGTGGGCCGAAAATGGGTGATCACTGTACATTTCTCTTCTGTTTCCTATTTATATTTCTATATTACCTCCTCAATTTAGCATTATGGACAGGGAAAGACCTAATCTAAGCTCTGCACAAAAATATTTTGCCTTCAATTTCATACCGTGATCGTAGCATGCATGGACTCGACTCATATGACTGGGATTTCCATGGAAAAGATTGTGGGCAGAAAATGGGTGATCACTGTACATTTCTCTTCTGTTTCCTATTCATATTTATATTTTAGCTCCTCAATTTAGCATTATGGACAGGGAAAGACCTAATCTAAGCTCTGCACAAAAATATTTTGCCTTCAATTTCATACCGTGATCGTAGCATGCATGGACTCGACTCATATGACTGGGATTTCCATGGAAAAGATTGTGGGCAGAAAATGGGTGATCACTGTACATTTCTCTTCTGTTTCCTATTTATATTTGTATTGTACCTCCTCAATTTAGCATTCTGGACAGGGAAAGACTTAATCTAAGCTCAGCACAAAAATATTTTGCCTTCAAATACATACCGTGATCGTAGCATGCATAGACTTGACTCATATGACTGGGATTTCCATGAAAAAGATTGTGGGCAGAAGATGGGTGATCACTGTACATTTCTCTTCTGTTTCCTATTTATATTTATATTTTACCTCCTCAATTTAGCATTATGGACAGGGAAAGACCTAATCTAAGCGCTGCACAAAAATATTTTGCCTTCAATTTCATACCGTGATCGTAGCATGCATGGACTCGACTCATATGACTGGGATTTCCATGAAAAAGATTGTGGGCAGAAGATGGGTGATCACTGTACATTTCTCTTCTGTTTCCTATTTATATTTATATTTTACCTCCTCAATTTAGCATTATGGACAGGGAAAGACCTAATCTAAGCTCTGCACAAAAATATTTTGCCTTCAAATTCATACCGTGATCGTAGCATGCATGGACTCGACTGATATGACTGGGATTTCCATGAAAAAGATTGTGGGCAGAGGATGGGTGATCACTGTACATTTCTCTTCTGTTTCCTATTTATATTTGTATTGTACCTACTCACTTTAGCATTATGGACAAAGAAAGACCTAATCTAAGCTCTGCACAAAAATATTTTGCCTTCAAATTCATACCGTGATCGTAGAATGCATGGACTCGACTCATATGACCGGGATTTCCATGAAAAAGATTGTGGGCAGAAGGTGGGTGATCACTGTACATTTCTCTTCTGTTTCCTATTTATATTTATATTTTACCTCCTCAATTTAGCATTATGGACAGGGATAGACCTAATCTAAGCTCTGCACAAAAATATTTTGCCTTCAATTTCATATCGTGATCGTAGCATGCATGTACTCGACTCATATGACTGGGATTTCCATGAAAAAGATTGTGGGCAGAAGATGGTTGATCACTGTACATTTCTCTTCTGTTTCCTATTTATATTTATATTTTACCTCCTCAATTTAGCATTATGGTCAGGGAAAGACCTAATCTAAGCTCTGCACAAAAATATCTTGCCTTCAATTTCATACCGTGATCGTAGCATGCATGGACTCGACTCAAATGACTGGGATTTCCATGAAAAAGATTGTGGGCAGAAAATGGGTTATCACTGTACATTTCTCTTCTGTTTCCTATTTATATTTGTATTGTACGTCCTCAATTTAGCATTATGGACAGAGAAAGACCTAATATAAGCTATGCACAAAAATATTTTGCCTTCAAATTCATACCGTGATCGTAGCATGCATGGACTCGACTCATATGACTGGGATTTCCATGAAAAAGATTGTGGGCAGAAGATGGGTGATCACTGTACATTTCTCTTCTGTTTCCTATTTATATTTCTCTTTTACCTCCTCAAATTAGCATTAGGACAGGGAAAGACCTAATCTAAGCTCTGCACAAAAATATTTTGCCTTCAATTTTATACCGTGATCGTAGCATGTATGGACTCGACTCATATAACTGGGATTTCCATGAAAAAATTGTTGGCAGAAGATGGGTGATCACTGTACATTTCTCTTCTGTTTCCTATTTATATTTATATTTTACCTCCTCAATTTAGCATTATGGACAGGGAAAGACCTAATCTAAGCGCTGCACAAAAATATTTTGCCTTCAATTTCATACCGTGATCGTAGCATGCATGGACTCGACTCATATGACTGGGATTTCCATGAAAAAGATTGTGAGCAGAGGATGGGTGATCACTGTACATTTCTCTTCTGTTTCCTATTTATATTCATATTTTACCTCCTCAATTTAGCATTATGGACAGGGAAAGACCTAATCTAAGCTCAGCAAAAAATATTTTGCCTTCAAATACATACCGTGATCGTAGCATGCATAGACTCGACTAATATGACTGGGATTTCCATGAAAAAGCTTGTGGGCAGAAGATGGGTGATCACTGTACATTTCTCTTCTGTTTCCTATTTATATTTATATTTTACCTCCTCAATTTAGCATTATGGACAGGGAAAGACATAATCTAAGCGCTGCACAAAAATATTTTGCTTTCAATTTCATACCGTGATCGTAGCATGCATGGACTCGACTCATATGACTGGGATTTCCATGACAAAGATTCTGGGCAGAAGATAGGTGATCACTGTACATTTCTCTTCTGTTTCCTGTTTATATTTATATTTTACCTCCTCAATTTAGCATTATAGACAGGGAAAGACCTGTACATTTCTCTTCTGTTTCCTATTTATATTTGTATTGTACCTCCTCAATTTAGCATTATGTACAAAGAAAGACCTAATCTAAGCTCTGCACAAAAATATTTTGCCTTCAAATTCATACCGTGATCGTAGCATGCATGGACTCGACTGATATGACTGGGATTTCCATGAAAAAGATTGTGGGTAGAAGATGGGTGATCACTGTACATTTCTCTTCTGTTTCCTATTTATATTTCTCTTTTACCTCCCCAATTCAGCATTATGGACAGGGAAAGACCTAATCTAAGCTCTGCACAAAAATATTTTGCCTTCAAATTCATACCGTGATCGTAGAATGCATGGACTCGACTCATATGACCGGGATTTCCATGAAAAAGATTGTGGGACGAAAATAGGTGATCACTGTACATTTCTCTTCTGTTTCCTAATTATATTTATATTTTACCTCCTCAATTTAGCATTATGGACAGGGAAAGACCTAATCTAAGCTCTGCACAAAAATATTTTGCCTTCAATTTCATATCGTGATCGTAGCATGCATGGACTCGACTCATATGACTGGGATTTCCATGAAAAAGATTGTGGGCAGAAGATGGGTGATCACGGTATATTTTTCTTCTGTTTCCGACTTAAATTTCTATTAAACATCCTCAATTTAGCATTATCGACAGGGAAAGACCTAATCTAAGCTCTGCACAAAAATATTTTGCCTTCAAATTCATACTGTGATCGTAGCATGCATGGACTCGACTGATATGACTAGGATTTCCATGAAAAAGATTGTGGGCATAAGATGGGTGATCACTGTACATTTCTCTTCTGTTTCCTATTTATATTTGTATTGTACCTCCGCAATTTATCATTATGGACAGAGAAAGACCTAATATAAGCTCTGCACAAAAATATTTTGCCTTCAAATTCATACCGTGATCGTAGCATGCATGGACTCGACTCATATGACTGGGATTTCCATGAAAAAGATTGTGGGCAGAGGATGGGTGATCACTGTACATTTCTCTTCTGTTTCCTATTTATATTTATATTTTACCTCCTCAATTTAGCATTATGGACAGTGAAAGACCTAATCTAAGCTCTGCACAGAAATATTTTGCCTTCAATTTCATACCGTGATCATAGCATGCATGGACTCGACTCATATGACTGGGATTTCCATGAAAAAGATTGTGGGCAGAAAATGGGTGATCATTGTACATTTCTCTTCTGTTTCCTATTTATATTTCTATTTTACCTCCTCAATTTAGCATTATGGACAGGGAAAGACCTAATCTAAGCTCTGCACAAAAATATTTTGCCTTCAAATTCATACCGTGATCGTAGCATGCATGGACTCGACTCATATGACTGGGATTTCCATGAAAAAGATTGTGGGCAGAAGATGGGTGATCACTGTACATTTCTCTTCTGTTTCCTATTTATATTTATATTTTACCTCCTCAATTTAGCATTATGGACAGGGAAAGACCTAATCTAAGCTCTGCACAAAAATATTTTGCCTTCAAATTCATACCGTGATCGTAGCATGCATGGACTCGACTGATATGACTGGGATTTCCATGAAAAAGATTGTGGGCAGAAGATGGGTGATCACTGTACATTTCTCTTCTATTTCCTATTTATATTTTACCTCCTCAATTTAGCATTATGGTCAGGGAAAGACCTAATCTAAGCTCTGCACAAAAATATCTTGCCTTCAATTTCATACCGTGATCGAAGCATGCATGGACTCGACTCAAATGACTGGGATTTCCATGAAAAAGATTGTGGGCAGAAAATGGGTTATCACTGTACATTTCTCTTCTGTTTCCTATTTATATTTGTATTGTACATCCTCAATTTAGCATTATGGTCAGGGAAAGACCTAATCTAAGCTCTGCACAAAAATATCTTGCCTTCAATTTCATACCGTGATCGTAGCATGCATGGACTCGACTCATATGACTGGGATTTCCATGAAAAAGATTGTGGGCAGAAGATGGGTGATCACTGTACATTTTTCTTCTGTTTCCTATTTATATTTATATTTTACCTCCTCAATTTAGCATTATGGACAGAGAAAGACCTAATATAAGCTCTGCACAAAAATATTTTGCCTTCAAATTCATACCGTGATCGTAGCATGCATGGACTCGACTCATATGACTGGGATTTCCATGAAAAAGATTGTGGGCAGAGGATGGGTGATCACTGTACATTTCTCTTCTGTTTCCTATTTATATTTATATTTTACCTCCTCAATTTAGCATTATGGACAGGGAAAGACCTAATCTAAGCTCTGCACAAAAATATTTTGCCTTCAAAGTCATACCGTGATCGTAGCATGCATGGACTCGACTCATATGACTGGGATTTCCATGAAAAAGATTGTGGGCAGAAGATGGGTGATCACTGTACATTTCTCTTCTGTTTCCTATTTATATTTCTATTTTACCTCCTCAATTTAGCATTATGGACAGGGAAAGACCTAATCTAAGCTCTGCACAAAAATATTTTGCCTTCAAATTCATACCGTGATCGTAGCATGCATGGACTCGACTCATATGACTGGGATTTCCATGAAAAAGATTGTGGGCAGAAGATGGGTGATCACTGTACATTTCTCTTCTGTTTCCTATTTATATTTATATTTTACCTCCTCAATTTAGCATTATGGACAGGGAAAGACCTAATCTAAGCTCTGCACAAAAATATTTTGCCTTCAAATTCATACCGTGATCGTAGCATGCATGGACTCGACTGATATGACTGGGATTTCCATGAAAAAGATTGTGGGCAGAAGATGGGTGATCACTGTACATTTCTCTTCTGTTTCCTATTTATATTTGTGTTGTACCTCCTCAATTTAGCATTATGGACAAAGAAAGACCTAATATAAGCTCTGCACAAAAATATTTTGCCTTCAAATTCATACCGTGATCGTAGAATGCATGGACTCGACTCATATGACAGGGATTTGCATGAAAAAGATTGTGGGCAGAAGATGGGTGATCACTGTACATTTCTCTTCTGTTTCCTGTTTATATTTATATTTTACCTCCTCAATTTAGCATTATGGACAGGGAAAGACCTAATCTAAGCTCTGCACAAAAATATTTTGCCTTCAATTTCATATCGTGATCGTAGCATGCATGGACTCGACTCATATGACTGGGATTTCCATGAAAAAGATTGTGGGCAGAAGATGGGTGATCACTGTACAATTCTCTTCTATTTCCTATTTATATTTATATTTTACCTCCTCAATTTAGCATTATGGACAGGGAAAGACCTAATCTAAGCTCTGCACAAAAATATTTTGCCTTCAAATCCATACCGTGATCGTAGCATGCATGGACTCGACTGATATGACTGGGATTTCCATGAAAAAGATTGTGGGCAGAAGATGGGTGATCACTGTACATTTCTCTTCTGTTTCCTATTTATATTTGTATTGTACCTCCTCAATTTAGCATTATGGACAAAGAAAGACCTAATCTAAGCGCTGCACAAAAATATTTTGCCTTCAATTTCATACCGTGATCGTAGCATGCATGGACTCGACTAATATGACTGGGATTTCCATGAAAAAGATTGTGGGCAGAGGATGGTTGATCACTGTACATTTCTCTTCCGTTTCCTATTTATATTTATATTTTACCTCCTCAATTTAGCATTATGGACAGGGAAAGACCTAATCTAAGCGCTGCACAAAAATATTTTGCCTTCAATTTCATACCGTGATCGTAGCATGCATGGACTCAACTCATATGACTGGGATTTCCATGAAAAAGATTGTGGGCAGAAGATGGGTGATCACTGTACATTTCTTTTCTGTTTCCTATTTATATTTATATTTTACCTCCTCAATTTAGCATTATGGACAGGGAAAGACCTAATCTAAGCACTGCACAAAAATATTTTGCCTACAAATTCATACCGTGATCGTAGCATGCATGGACTCGACTGATATGACTGGGATTTCCATGAAAAAGATTGTGGGCAGAAGATGGGTGATCACTGTACATTTCTCTTCTGTTTCCTATTTATATATGTATTTTACCTCCTCAATTTAACATTATGGACAGGGAAAGACCTAATCTAAGCTCTGCACAAAAATATTTTGCCTTCAATTTCATACCGTGATCGTAGCATGCATGGACTCGACTCATATGACCGGGATTTCCATGAAAAAGATTGTGGGCAGAAGATGGGTGATCACTGTACATTTCTCTTCTGTTTCCTATTTATATTTCTATTTTACCTCCTCAATTTAGCATTATGGACAGGGAAAGACCTAATCTAAGCTCTGCACAAAAATATTTTGCCTTCAAATTCATACCGTGATCGTAGCATGCATGGACTCGACTCATATGACTGGGATTTCCATGAAAAAGATTGTGGGCAGAAGATGGGTGATCACTGTACATTTCTCTTCTGTTTCCTATTTATATTTCTCTTTTACCTCCTCAAATTAGCATTAGGACAGGGAAAGACCTAATCTAAGCTCTGCACAAAAATATTTTGCCTTCAATTTCATACCGTGATCGTAGCATGTATGGACTCGACTCATATAACTGGGATTTCCATGAAAAAGATTGTGGGCAGAAGATGGGTGATCACTGTACATTTCTCTTCTGTTTCCTATTTATATTTATATTTTACCTCCTCAAATTAGCATTAGGACAGGGAAAGACCTAATCTAAGCTCTGCACAAAAATATTTTGCCTTCAATTTCATACCGTGATCGTAGCATGCATGGACTCGACTCAAATGACTGGGATTTCCATGAAAAAGATTGTAGACAGAAAATGGGTGATCACTGGACATTTCTCTTCTGTTTCCTATTTATATTTGTATTGTACATCCTCAATTTAGCATTATGGACAGAGAAAGACCTAATATAAGCTCTGCACAAAAATATTTTGCCTTCAAATTCATACCGTGATCGTAGCATGCATGGACTCGACTCATATGACTGGGATTTCCATGAAAAAGATTGTGGGCAGAAGATGGGTGATCACTGTACATTTCTCTTCTGTTTCCTATTTATATTTGTATTGTACCTCCTCAATTTAGCATTATGGACAGAGAAAGACCTAATCTAAGCTCTGCACAAAAATATTTTGCCTTCAAATTCATACCGTGATCGTAGCATGCATGGACTCGACTCATATGACTGGGATTTCCATGAAAAAGATTGTGGGCTGAAAATGGGCGATCATTGTACATTTCTCTTCTGTTTCCTATTTATATTTGTATTTTACCTCCTCAATTTATCATCATGGACAGGGAAAGACCTAATCTAAGATCTGCACAAAAATATTTGCCTTCAAATTCATACCGTGATCGTAGCATGTATAGATTCGACTCATATGACTGGGATTTCCATGAAAAAGATTGTGGGCAGAAGATGGGTGATCACTGTATATTTCTCTTCTCTTTCCTATTTATATTTATATTTTACCTCCTCAATTTAGCATTGTGGACAGGGAAAGACCTAATCTAAGCTCTGCACAAAAATATTTTGCCTTCAATTTCATACCGTGATCGTAGCATGCATGGACTCGACTCATATGACTGGGATTTCCATGAAAAAGATTGTGGGCAGAAAATGGGTGATCACTGTATATTTCTCTTCTGTTTCCTATTTATATTTATATTTTACCTCCTCAATTTAGCATTATGGACAGGGAAAGACCTAATCTAAAATCTGCACAAAAATATTTTGCCTTCAAATTCATACCGTGTTCGTAGCATGCATGGACTCGACTCATATGACTGGGATTTCCATGAAAAAGATTGTGGGCCGAAAATGGGTGATCACTGTACATTTCTCTTCTGTTTCCTATTTATATTTATATTTTACCTCCTCAATTTAGCATTATGGACAGGGAAAGACCTAATCTAAGCTCTGCACAAAAATATTTTGCCTTCAATTTCATACCGTGATCGTAGCATGCATGGACTCGACTCATATGACTGGGATTTCCATGAAAAAGATTGTGGGCCGAAAATGGGTGATCACTGTACATTTCTCTTCTGTTTCCTATTTATATTTGTATTTTACCTCCTCAATTTAGCATTATGGACAGGGAAAGACCTAATCTAAGCTCTGCACAAAAATATTTTGCCTTCAATTTCATACCGTGATCGTAGCATGCATGGACTCGACTCATATGACTGGGATTTCCATGAAAAAGATTGTGGGCAGAAAATGGGTGATCACTGTACATTTCTCTTCTGTTTCCTATTTATATTTGTATTGTACCTCCTCAATTTAGCATTATGGACAGGGAAAGACCTAATCTAAGCTCTGCACAAAAATATTTTGCCTACAAATTCATACCGTGATCGTAGCATGCATGGACTCGACTCATATGACTGGGATTTCCATGAAAAAGATTGTGGTCAGAAAATGGTGATCACTGTACATTTCTCTTCTGTTTCCTATTTATATTTATATTTTACCTCCTCTATTTAGCATTATGGACAGGGAAAGACCTAATCTAAGCTCTGCACAAAAATATTTTGCCTTCAAATTCATACCGTGATCGTAGCATGCATGGACTCGACTCATATGACTGGGATTTCCATGAAAAAGATTGTGGGCCGAAAATGGCTGATCACTGTTCATTTCTCTTCTGTTTCCTATTTATATTTCTATTTTACCTCCTCAATTTAGCATTATGGACAGGGAAAGACGTAATCTAAGATCTGCACAAAAATATTTTGCCTTCAAATTCATACCGTGATCGTAGCATGTATGGACTCGACTCATATGACTGGGATTTCCATGAAAAAGATTGTGGGCAGAAGATGGGTGATCACTGTACATTTCTCTTCTGTTTCCTATTTATATTTATATTTTACCTCCTCAACTTAGCATTAGGGACAGTGAAAGACCTAATCTAAGCTCTGCACAAAAATATTTTGCCTTCAAATTCATACTGTGATCGTAGCATGCATGGACTCGACTCATATGACTGGGATTTCCATGAAAAAGATTGTGGGCAGAAGATGGGTGATCACTGTACATTTCTCTTCTGTTTCCTATTTATATTTCTCTTTTACCTCCTCAAATTAGCATTAGGACAGGGAAAGATCTAATCTAAGCTCTGCACAAAAATATTTTGCCTTCAATTTCATACCGTGATCGTAGCATGTATGGACTCGACTCATATAACTGGGATTTCCATGAAAAAGATTGTGGGCAGAAGATGGGTGATCACTGTACATTTCTCTTCTGTTTCCTATTTATATTTATATTTTACCTCCTCAATTTAGCATTATGATCAGGGAAAGACCTAATCTAAGCTCTGCACAAAAATATTTTGCCTTCAATTTCATACCGTGATCGTAGCATGCATGGACTCGACTCAAATGACTGGGATTTCCATGAAAAAGATTGTAGACAGAAAATGGGTGATCACTGGACATTTCTCTTCTGTTTCCTATTTATATTTGTATTGTACATCCTCAATTTAGCATTATGGACAGAGAAAGACCTAATATAAGCTCTGCACAAAAATATTTTGCCTTCAAATTCATACCGTGATCGTAGCATGCATGGACTCGACTCATATGACTGGGATTTCCATGAAAAAGATTGTGGGCAGAAGATGGGTGATCACTGTACATTTCTCTTCTGTTTCCTATTTATATTTGTATTGTACCTCCTCAATTTAGCATTATGGACAGAGAAAGACCTAATATAAGCTCTGCACAAAAATATTTTGCCTTCAAATTCATACCGTGATCGTAGCATGCATGGACTCGACTCATATGACTGGGATTTCCATGAAAAAGATTGTGGGCAGAGGATGGGTGATCACTGTACATTTCTCTTCTGTTTCCTATTTATATTTATATTTTACCTCCTCAATTTAGCATTATGGACAGGGAAAGACCTAATCTAAGTTCAGCAAAAAATATTTTGCCTTCAAATACATACCGTGATCGTAGCATGCATAGACTCGACTAATATGACTGGGATTTCCATGAAAAAGATTGTGGGCAGAAGATGGGTGATCACTGTACATTTCTCTTCTGTTTCCTATTTATATTCATATTTTACCTCCTCAATTTAGCATTATGGACAGGGAAAGACCTAATCTAAGCGCTGCACAAAAATATTTTGCCTTCAATTTCATACCGTGATCGTAGCATGCATGGACTCGACTCATATGACTGGGATTTCCATGAAAAAGATTGTGGGCAGAAAATGGGTGATCACTGTACATTTCTCTTCTGTTTCCTATTTATATTTGTATTGTACCTCCTCAATTTAGCATTATGGACAGGGAAAGACCTAATCTAAGCTCTGCACAAAAATATTTTGCCTACAAATTCATACCGTGATCGTAGCATGCATGGACTCGACTCATATGACTGGGATTTCCATGAAAAAGATTGTGGTCAGAAAATGGTGATCACTGTACATTTCTCTTCTGTTTCCTATTTATATTTATATTTTACCTCCTCTATTTAGCATTATGGACAGGGAAAGACCTAATCCAAGTGATGCAATAAAATATTTTGCCTTCAAATTGATACCGTGATTGTAGCATGCCTGGACTGGACTCATATGACTGGGATTTCCATGAAAAGGATTGTGGGCAGAAAATGGGTGATCACTGTACATTTCTCTTCTGTTTCTTATTTATATTCATATTTAACTCCACAAATTTGCATTATGGACAGGGAAAGAACTAATCTAAAATCTGCACAAAAATATTTTGCATTCAAATTCATACCGTGATCGTAGTATGCATGGACTCGACTCATATGACTGGGATTTCCATGAAAAAGATTGTGTGCCGAAAATGGGTGATCACTGTACATTTCTCTTCTGTTTCCTATTTATATTTATATTTTACCTCCTCAATTTAGCATTATGGACAGGGAAAGAACTAATCTAAAATCTGCACAAAAATATTTTGCCTTCAAATTCTTAGCGTGATTGTAGCATGCATGGACTCGACTCATATGACTGGGATTTCCATGAAAAAGACTGTGGGCAGAAAATGGGTGATCACTGTACATTTCTCTTCTGTTTCCTATTTATATTTATATTTTATTTCCTTAATTTAGCATTATGGACAGGGAAAGACCAAATCTAAAATCTGCAAAAAAATATTTTGCCTTCAAATTTATACCGTGGTCGTAGCATGCCTGGACTCGACTCATATGACTTGGATTTCCATGAAAAAGATTGTGGGCACAAAATAGGTGATCACTGTACATTTCTCTTCTGTTTCCTATTTATATTTCTATTTTACTTCCTTCATTTAGCATTATGGACAGGGAAAGACCTAATCTAAGATCTGCAAAAAAATATTTTGACTTCAAATTCATACCGTGATCGTAGCATGCATGGACTCGAATCATATGACTGGGATTTCCATGAAAAAGATTGTGGGCCGAAAATAGGTCATCACTGTACATTTTTCTTCTGTTTCCTATTCATATTTATATTTTACCTCCTCAATTTAGTATTATGGCCAGGGAAAGACCTAATCTAAGATCTGCACAAAAATATTTTGCCCTCAAATTCATACCGTGATCGTAGCATGCATGGACTCGACTCATATGCCTGGGATTTCCATGAAAAACTTTGTGGGCCGAAAATGGGTGATCACTGTACATTTCTCTTCTGTTTCCTATTTATATTTATATTTTACTTCCTCAATTTAGCATTATGGACAGGGAAAGACCTAATCTAAGCTCTGCACAAAAATATTTTGCTTTCAAATTCATACCGTGATCGTTGCATGCATGGACTTGACTCATATGCCTGGGATTTCCATGAAAAAGATTGTGGGCCGAAAATGGGTGATCACTGTACATTTTTCTTCTGTTTCCTATTAATATTTATATTTTACCTCCTCAATTTAGCATTATGGACTGGGAAAGACCTAATCGAAGCTCTGCACAAAAATATTTTGCCTTCAAATTAATACCGTGATCGTAGCATGCATGGACTCGACTCATATGACTGGGATTTCCATGAAAAAGATTGTGTGCCAAAAATGGGTGATCACTGTACATTTCTCTTCTCTTTCCTATTTTTATTTCTATTTTACCAACTCAATTTAGCATTATGGACAGGAAAAGACCTAAGCTAAAATCTGCACAAAAATATTTTGCCTTCAAATTCATACCGTGATCGTAGCATGCATGGACTCGACTCATATGACTGGGATTTCCATGAAAAAGATTGTGGGCCAAAAATGGGTGATCACTGTACATTTCTCTTCTGTTTCCTATTTATATTTATATTTTACCTCCTCAATTTAGCATTATAGACAGGGAAAGACCTAATCTAAGATCTGCACAAAAATATTTAGCCTTCAAATTCATTCCGTGATCGTAGCATGAATGGACTCGACTCATATGACTGGGATTTCCATGAAAAAGTTTGTGGGCCGAAAATGGGTGATCACTGTACATTTCTCTTCTGTTTACTATTTATATTTCTATTTTACCTCCTTAATTTAGCATTATGGACAGGGAAAGACCTAATCTAAAATCTGCACAAAAATATTTTGCCTTCAAATTCATACCGTGATCGTAGCATGCATGGACTCGACTCATATGACTGGTATTTCCATGAAAAAGATTGTGGGCCGAAAATGGGTGATCACTGTACATTTCTCTACTGTTTCCTATTTATATTTCTATTTTACCTCCTCAATTTAGCATTATGGCCAGGGAAAGACCTAATCTAAGCTCTGCACAAAAATATTTTGCCTTCAAATTCATACCGTGATGGTAGCATGCATGGACTCGACTCATATGACTGGGATTTCCATGAAAAAGATTGTGGGCCGAAAATGAGTGATCACTGTACATTTCTGTTCTGTTTCGTATTCATATTTCTATTTTAACTCCTCAATTTAGCATTATGGACAGCGAAGACCTAATCTAAAATCTACACAAAAATATTATGCCTTCAAATTCATACCGTGATTGTAGCATGCATGGACTCGACTCATATGACTGGGATTTCCATGAAAAAGATTGTGGGCCGAAAATGGGTGATCACTGTACATTTCTCTTCTGTTTCCTATTTATATTTCTATTTTACCTCCTCAATTTAGCATTATGGACAGGGAAAGACCTAATCTAAAATCTGCACAAAAATATTTTGCCTTCAAATTCATACCGTGATCATCGCATGCATGGAATTGACTCATATGACTGGGATTTCCATGAAAAAGATTGTGGGCCGAAAATGGGTGATCACTGTACATTTCTCTTCTGTTTCCTATTTATATTTATATTTTACCTCCTCAATTTAGCATTATGGACAGGGAAAGACCTAATCTAAAATCTGCACTCATACCGTGATCGTAGCATGCATTGACTCGACTCATATGACTGGGATTTCTAAGAAAAAGATTGTGGGCCGAAAATGCGTGATCACTGTATATTTCTCTTTTGATTCCTATTTATATTTCTATTTTACCTCCTCAATTTAGCATTATGGACAGGGAATGACCTAATCTAAGATCTGCACAAAAATATTTTGCCTCCAAATTCATACCGTGAACGTAGCATTTATGGACTCGACTCATATGACTGGGATTTCCATGAAAAAGATTGTGGGCCGAAAATGGGTGGTCACTGTCCATTTCTCTTCTGTTTCCTATTTATATTTATATTTTACCTCCTCAATTTAGCATTATGGACAGGGAAAGACCAAATCTAAGATCTGCACAAAACTATTTTGCATCCAAATTCATACCGTGATCGTAGCATGCATGGACTCGACTCATATGACTGGGATTTCCATGAAAAAGATTGTGGGCCGAAAATGCGTGATCACTGTATATTTCTCTTTTGATTCCTATTTATATTTCTATTTTACCTCCTCAATTTAGCATTATGCACAGGGAAAGACCTCATCTAAGATCTGCACAAAAATATTTTGCATTCAAATTCATACCGTGATCGTAGCATGCATGGACTCGACTCATATGACTGGGATTTCCATGAAAAAGATTGTGGGCCGAAAATGGGTGATCACTGTACATTTCTCTTCTGTTTCCTATTTATATTTATATTTTACCTCCTCAATTTAGCATTATGGACAGGGAAAGACCTAATCTAAAATCCGCACAAAAATATTTTGCCTTCAAATTCATACGGTGATCGTAGCATGCATGGACTCGACTCATATGACTGGGATTTCCATGAAAAAGATTGTGGGCCGAAAATGGGTGATCACTGTACATTTCTCTTCTGTTTCCTATTGATATTTATATTTTACCTTTTTAATTTAGCATTATAGACAGGGAAAGACCTAATCTAAGATCTGCACAAAAATATTTTGCCTTCAAATTCATACCGTGATCGTAGGATGCATGGACTCGACTCATATGACTGGGATTTCCATGAAAAAGATTGTGGGCCGAAAATGGGTGTTCGCTGGACATTTCTCTTCTGTTTCCTATTTATATTTATATTTTACCTCCTCAATTTAGCATTATGGACAGGGAAAGACCTAATCTAAAATCTGCACAAAAATATTTTGCCTTCAAATTCATACCGTGATCGTAGCATGCATGGACTCGACTCATATGACTGGGATTTCCATGAAAAAGATTGTGGGCCGAAAATAGGTGATCACTTTACATTTCTCTTCTGTTTCCTATTTATATTTCTATTTTACCTCCTCAATTTAGCATTATGTACAGGGAATGACCTAATCTAAGATCTGCACAAAAATATTTTGCCTCCAAATTCATACCCTGAACTTAGCATGCATGGACATGACTCATATGACTGGGATTTCCATGAAAAAGATTGTGGGCCGAAAATGGATGGTAACTGTACATTTCTCTTCTGTTTCCTATTTATATTTATATTTTACTTCCTCAATTTAGCATTATGGACAGGGAAAGACCAAATCTAAGATCTGCACAAAAATATTTTGCCTTCAAATTCATACCGTGATCGTAGCATGCATGGACTCGACTCATATGACTGGGATTTCCCTGAAAAAGATTGTGGGCCGAAAATGGGTGATCACTGTACATTTCTCTTCTGTTTCCTATTTATATTTATATTTTACCTCCTCAATTTAGCATTATGGACAGGGAAAGACCTAATCTCAAATCTGCACAAAAATATTTTGCCTTCAAATTCATACCGAGATCGTAGCATGCATGGACTCGACTCAAATGACTGGGATTTCCATGAAAAAGATTGTGAGCCGAAAATGGGTGATCTCTGTACATATCTCTTCTGTTTCCTATTTATATTTCTATTTTACCTCCTCAATTTAGCATTATGGACAGGGAATGACCTAATCTAAGATCTGCACCAAAATATTTTGCCTCCAGATTCATACAGTGAACGTAGCATTTATGGACTCGACTCATATGACTGGGATTTCCATGAAAAAGATTTTGGGGAGAGAATGGGTGATCACTGTACATTTCTCTTCTGTTTCCAATTTATATTTATATTTTACCTCCTCAATTTAGCATTATGGACAGGGAAAGACCTAATCTGAAATCTTCACAAAAATATTTTGCCTTCAAATTCATACCGTGATCGTAGCATGCATGGACCCGACTCATATGACTGGGATTTCCACGATAAAGATTGTGGGCAGAAAATGGATGATCACTGTACATTTTTTTTCTGTCTCTTATTTATGTTTATATTTTACTTCCTCAATTTAGCATTATGGACAGGGAAAGACCTGATCTAAGATCTGCAAAAAAATATTTTGCCTTCAAGTTCATACCATGATCATAGCATGCATGGACTCGACTCATATGACTGGGATTTCCATGAAAAAGATTGTGGGCCGAAAATGGGTGATCACTGTACATTTCTCTTCTGTTTCCTATTTATATATATATTTTATCTCCTTAATTTAGCATTATAGACAGGGAAAGACCTAATCTAAGATCTGCACAAAAATATTTTGCCTTCAAATACATACCGTGATCGTAGCATGCATGGACTCGACTCATATGACTGGGATTTCCATGAAAAAGATTGTGGGTCGAAAATGGGTGATCACTGTACATTTCTCTTCTGTTTCCTATTTATATCTATATTTATATTTTACTTCCTCAATTTAGCATTATGGACAGGGAAAGACCTAATCTGAAATCTTCACAAAAATATTTTGCCTTCAAATTCATACGGTGATCGTAGCATGCATGGACTCGACTCATATGACTGGGATTTCCATGAAAAAGATTGTGGGCCGAAAATGGGTGATCACTGTACATTTCTCTTCTGTTTCCTATTGATATTTCTATTTTACCTCCTCAATTTAGCATTATGGACAGAAAATGACCTCATGTAATATCTGCACAAAAATATTTTGCCTCCAAATTCATACCGTGAACGTAGCATGCATGGACTCGACTCATATGACTGGGATTTCCATGAAAAAGATTGTGGGCCGAAAATGGGTGGTCACTGTACATTTCTCTTCTGTTTCCTATTTATATTTATATTTTACCTCCTCAATTTAGCATTATGGACAGGGAAAGACCAAATCTAAGATCTGCACAAAAATATTTTGCCTTCAAATTCATACCGTGATTGTAGCATGCATGGACTCGACTCATATGACTGGGATTTCCATGAAAAAGATTGTGGGCCGAAAATGCGTGATCACTGTATATTTCTCTTTTGTTTCCTATTTATATTTCTGTTTTACCTCCTCAATTTAGCATTATGGACAGGGAAAGACCTAATCTAAGTTCTGCACATAAATATTTTGCCTTCAAATTCATACCGTGATCGTAGCATGCATGGACTCGACTCATATGATTGGGATTTCCATGAAAAAGATTTTGGGGAGAGAATGGGTGATCACTGTACATTTCTCTTCTGTTTCCAATTTATATTTATATTTTACCTCCTCAATTTAGCATTATGGACAGGGAAAGACCTAATCTGAAATCTTCACAAAAATATTTTGCCTTGAAATTCATACCGTGATCGTAGCATGCATGGACTCGACTCATATGACTGGGATTTCCATGAAAAAGATTTTGGGCAGAAAAAGGGTGATCACTGTACATTTCTCTTCTGTTTCGTATTTATATTTCTATTTTACCTCCTCAATTTAGCATTATGGACAGGGAAAGACCTAATCTAAAATCTGCACAAAAATATTATGCCTTCAAATTCATACCGTGATTGTAGCATGCATGGACTCGACTCATATGACTGGGATTTCCATGAAAAAATTGTGCGCCGAAAATGGGTGATCACTGTACATTTCTCTTCTGTTTCCTATTTATATTTCTATTTTACCTCCTCAATTTAGCATTATGGACAGGGAAAGACATAATCTAAGCACTGCACAAAAATATTTTGCCTTCAAATTCATACCGTGATCGTAGCATGCATGGACTCGACTCAAGTGACTGGTATTTCCATGAAAAAGATTGTGGGCGGAAAATAGGTGATCACTGTACATTACTCTTCTGTTTCCTATTTATATTTCTATTTTACCTCCTAAATTTAGCATTATGGACAGGGAATGACCTAATCTAAGGTCTGCACAAAAATATTTTGCCTCCAAATTCATACCGTGAACGTAGCATGCATGGACTCGACTCATATGACTGGGATTTTCATGAAAAAGATTGTGGGCCGAAAATGGGTGGTCACTGTACATTTCTCTTCTGTTTCCTATTTATATTTATATTTTACCTCCTCAATTTAGCATTATGGACAGTGAAAGACCTAAACTAAAATCTGCACAAAAATATTTTGCCTTGAAATTCATACCGTGATCGCAGCATGCATGGACTCGACTCATATGACTGGGATTTCCATGAAAAAGATTTTGGGCAGAAAATGGGTGATCACTGTACATTTCTCTTCTGTTTCCTATTTATATTTCTATTTTACCTCCTCAATTTAGCATTATGGACAGGGAAAGACCTAATCTAAAATCTGCACAAAAATATTTTGGCTTCAAATTCATACCGTGATCGTAGCATACATGGACTCGACTCATATGACTGGGATTTCCATGAAAAAGATTGTGGGCCGAAAATGGGTGATCACTGTACATTTCTCTTCTGTTTCCTATTTATATTTATATTTTACCTCCTTAATTTAGCATTATAGACAGGGAAAGAACTAATCTAAGATCTGCACAAAAATATTTTGCCTTCAAATTCATACCGTGATCGTAGAATGCATGGACTCGACTCATATGACTGGGATTTCCATGAAAAAGATTGTGGGCCGAAAATGGGTGATCACTGTACATTTCTCTACTATTTCCTATTTATATTTCTATTTTACCTCCTCAATTTAGCATTATGGCCTGGGAAAGACCTAATCTAAGCTCCGAACAAAAATATTTTGCCTTCAAATTCATGCCGTGATCGTAGCATGCATGTACTCGACTCATCTGACTGGGATTTCCATGAAAAAGATTATGGGCCGAAAATGGGTGATCACTGTACATTTCTCTTCTGTTTCCTATTTATATTTATATTTTACTTCCTCAATTTAGCATTATGGACAGGGAAAGACGTAATCTAAGTTCTGCACAAAAATATTTTGCCTTAAAATTCGTTCCGTGATCGTAGCATTCATGGACTCGACTCATATGACTGGGATTTCCATGAAAAAGATTGTGGGGCGAAAATGGGTGATCACTGTACATTTCTCTACTGTTTCCTATTTATATTTCTATTTTACCTCCTCAATTTAGCATTATGGCCAGGGAAAAACCTAATCTAAGCTCTGCACAAAAATATTTTGCCTTCAAATTCATACCGTGATCGTAGCATGCATGGACTCGACTCATATGACTGGGATTTCCATGAAAAAGATTGTCGGCCGAAAATGGGTGATCACTGTACATTTCTCTTCTGTTTCCTATTTATATTTCTGTTTTACCTCCTCAATTTAGCATTATGGACATGGAAAGACCTAATCTAAGATCTGCACAAAAATATTTTGCCTTCAAATTCATACCGTGATCGTAGCATGCATGGACTCGACTCATATGACTGGGATTTCCATGAAAAAGATAGTGGGCCGAAAATGGGTGATCACTGTACATTTCTCTACTGTTTCCTATTTATATTTCTATTTTACCTCCTCAATTTAGCATTATGGCCAGGGAAAGACCTAATCTAAGCTCTGCACAAAAATATTTTGCCTTCAAATTCATACCGTGATCGTAGCATGCATGGACACGACTCATATTACTGGGATTTCCATGAAAAAGATTGTGGGCCGAAAATGGGTGATCACTGTACATTTCTCTTCTCTTTCCTATTTATATTTATATTTTACCTCCTCAACTTAGCATTATGGACAGGGAAAGACCTAATCTAAGATCTGCACAAAAATATTTTGCATTAAAATTCATACCGTGATCGTAGCATGCATGGACTCGACTCATATGACTGGGATTTCCATGAAAAAGATTGTGGGCCGAAAATGCGTGATCACTGTTTATTTCTCTTTTGTTTCCTATTTATATTTCTGTTTTACCTCCTCAATTTAGCATCATGGACAGGGAAAGACCTAATCTAAAATCTGCACAAAAATATTTTGCCTTCAATTTCATACTGTGATCGTATCATGCTTGGACTCGACTCATATGACTGGGATTTCCATGAAAAAGATTTTGGACCGAAAATGGGAGATCGCTGTACATTTCTCTTCTGTTTCCTATTTATATTTATATTTTACCTCCTCAATTTAGCATTATGGACAGGGAAAGACCAAATCTAAGATCTGCACAAAAATATTTTGGCTTCAAATTCATACCGTAATCGTAGCATGCATGGACTCGACTCATATGACTGGGATTTCTATGAAAAATATTGTCGGTCGAAAATGCGTGATCACTGTATATTTCTCTTTTGTTTCCTATTTATATTTCTATTTTACCTCCTCAATTTAGCATTATTGACAGGGAATGACCTAATCTAAAATCTGCACAAAAATATTTTGCCTCCAAATTCATACCGTGAACGTAGCATGCATGGACTCGACTCATATGACTGGGATTTCCATGAAAAAGATTGTGCGCCGAAAATGGGTGATCACTGTACATTTCTCTTCTGTTTCCTATTTATATTTCTATTTTACCTCCTCAATTTAGCATTATGGACAGGGAATGACATAATCTAAGATCTGCACAAAAATATTTTGCCTTCAAATTCATATGGTGAACGTAGCATGCATGGACTCGACTCATATGACTGGGATTTCCATGAAAAAGATTGTGGGCCGAAAATGGGTGGTCACTGTACATTTCTCTTCTGTTTCCTATTTATATTTATATTTTACCTCCTCAATTTAGCATTATGGACAGTGAAAGACCTAAACTAAAATCTGCACAAAAATATTTTGCCTTGAAATTCATACCGTGATCGCAGCATGCATGGACTCGACTCATATGACTGGGATTTCCATGAAAAAGATTTTGGGCAGAAAATGGGTGATCACTGTACATTTCTCTTCTGTTTCCTATTTATATTTCTATTTTACCTCCTCAATTTAGCATTATGGACAGGGAAAGACCTAATCTAAAATCTGCACAAAAATATTTTGGCTTCAAATTCATACCGTGATCGTAGCATACATGGACTCGACTCATATGACTGGGATTTCCATGAAAAAGATTGTGGGCCGAAAATGGGTGATCACTGTACATTTCTCTACTATTTCCTATTTATATTTCTATTTTACCTCCTCAATTTAGCATTATGGCCTGGGAAAGACCTAATCTAAGCTCTGCACAAAAATATTTTGCCTTCAAATTCATGCCGTGATCGTAGCATGCATGTACTCGACTCATATGACTGGGATTTCCATGAAAAAGATTATGGGCCGAAAATGGGTGATCACTGTACATTTCTCTTCTATTTCCTATTTTTATTTCTATTTTAGCTCCTCAATTTAGCATTATGGACAGGGAAAGACCTAATCTAAGATCTGCAAAAAAATATTTTGCCTTCAAATTCATACCGTGATCGTAGCATGCATGGACTCGACTCATATGACTGGGATTTCCATGAAAAAGATTGTCGGCCGAAAATCGGTGATCACTGTACATTTCTCTTCTGTTTCCTATTTATATTTCTGTTTTACCTCCTCAATTTAGCATTATGGACATGGAAAGACCTAATCTAAGATCTGCACAAAAATATTTTGCCTTCAAATTCATACCGTGATCGTAGCATGCATGGACTCGACTCATATGACTGGGATTTCCATGAAAAAGATAGTGGGCCGAAAATGGGTGATCACTGTACATTTCTCTACTGTTTCCTATTTATATTTCTATTTTACCTCCTCAATTTAGCATTATGGCCAGGGAAAGACCTAATCTAAGCTCTGCACAAAAATATTTTGCCTTCAAATTCATACCGTGATCGTAGCATGCATGGACACGACTCATATTACTGGGATTTCCATGAAAAAGATTGTGGGCCGAAAATGGGTGATCACTGTACATTTCTCTTCTCTTTCCTATTTATATTTATATTTTACCTCCTCAATTTAGCATTATGGACAGGGAAAGACCTAATCTAAGATCTGCACAAAAATATTTTGCATTAAAATTCATACCGTGATCGTAGCATGCATGGACTCGACTCATATGACTGGGATTTCCATGAAAAAGATTGTGGGCCGAAAATGCGTGATCACTGTTTATTTCTCTTTTGTTTCCTATTTATATTTCTGTTTTACCTCCTCAATTTAGCATCATGGACAGGGAAAGACCTAATCTAAAATCTGCACAAAAATATTTTGCCTTCAATTTCATACTGTGATCGTAGCATGCTTGGACTCGACTCATATGACTGGGATTTCCATGAAAAAGATTTTGGGCAGAAAATGGGTGATCACTGTACATTTCTCTTCTGTTTCCTATTTATATTTCTATTTTACCTCCTCAATTTAGCATTATGGCCAGGGAAAAACCTAATCTAAGCTCTGCACAAAAATATTTTGCCTTCAAATTCATACCGTGATCGTAGCATGCATGGACTCGACTCATATGACTGGGATTTCCATGAAAAAGATTGTCGGCCGAAAATGGGTGATCACTGTACATTTCTCTTCTGTTTCCTATTTATATTTCTGTTTTACCTCCTCAATTTAGCATTATGGACATGGAAAGACCTAATCTAAGATCTGCACAAAAATATTTTGCCTTCAAATTCATACCGTGATCGTAGCATGCATGGACTCGACTCATATGACTGGGATTTCCATGAAAAAGATAGTGGGCCGAAAATGGGTGATCACTGTACATTTCTCTACTGTTTCCTATTTATATTTCTATTTTACCTCCTCAATTTAGCATTATGGCCAGGGAAAGACCTAATCTAAGCTCTGCACAAAAATATTTTGCCTTCAAATTCATACCGTGATCGTAGCATGCATGGACACGACTCATATTACTGGGATTTCCATGAAAAAGATTGTGGGCCGAAAATGGGTGATCACTGTACATTTCTCTTCTCTTTCCTATTTATATTTATATTTTACCTCCTCAACTTAGCATTATGGACAGGGAAAGACCTAATCTAAGATCTGCACAAAAATATTTTGCATTAAAATTCATACCGTGATCGTAGCATGCATGGACTCGACTCATATGACTGGGATTTCCATGAAAAAGATTGTGGGCCGAAAATGCGTGATCACTGTTTATTTCTCTTTTGTTTCCTATTTATATTTCTGTTTTACCTCCTCAATTTAGCATCATGGACAGGGAAAGACCTAATCTAAAATCTGCACAAAAATATTTTGCCTTCAATTTCATACTGTGATCGTATCATGCTTGGACTCGACTCATATGACTGGGATTTCCATGAAAAAGATTTTGGACCGAAAATGGGAGATCGCTGTACATTTCTCTTCTGTTTCCTATTTATATTTATATTTTACCTCCTCAATTTAGCATTATGGACAGGGAAAGACCAAATCTAAGATCTGCACAAAAATATTTTGGCTTCAAATTCATACCGTAATCGTAGCATGCATGGACTCGACTCATATGACTGGGATTTCTATGAAAAATATTGTCGGTCGAAAATGCGTGATCACTGTATATTTCTCTTTTGTTTCCTATTTATATTTCTATTTTACCTCCTCAATTTAGCATTATTGACAGGGAATGACCTAATCTAAAATCTGCACAAAAATATTTTGCCTCCAAATTCATACCGTGAACGTAGCATGCATGGACTCGACTCATATGACTGGGATTTCCATGAAAAAGATTGTGCGCCGAAAATGGGTGATCACTGTACATTTCTCTTCTGTTTCCTATTTATATTTCTATTTTACCTCCTCAATTTAGCATTATGGACAGGGAATGACATAATCTAAGATCTGCACAAAAATATTTTGCCTTCAAATTCATATGGTGAACGTAGCATGCATGGACTCGACTCATATGACTGGGATTTCCATGAAAAAGATTGTGGGCCGAAAATGGGTGGTCACTGTACATTTCTCTTCTGTTTCCTATTTATATTTATATTTTACCTCCTCAATTTAGCATTATGGACAGTGAAAGACCTAAACTAAAATCTGCACAAAAATATTTTGCCTTGAAATTCATACCGTGATCGCAGCATGCATGGACTCGACTCATATGACTGGGATTTCCATGAAAAAGATTTTGGGCAGAAAATGGGTGATCACTGTACATTTCTCTTCTGTTTCCTATTTATATTTCTATTTTACCTCCTCAATTTAGCATTATGGACAGGGAAAGACCTAATCTAAAATCTGCACAAAAATATTTTGGCTTCAAATTCATACCGTGATCGTAGCATACATGGACTCGACTCATATGACTGGGATTTCCATGAAAAAGATTGTGGGCCGAAAATGGGTGATCACTGTACATTTCTCTACTATTTCCTATTTATATTTCTATTTTACCTCCTCAATTTAGCATTATGGCCTGGGAAAGACCTAATCTAAGCTCTGCACAAAAATATTTTGCCTTCAAATTCATGCCGTGATCGTAGCATGCATGTACTCGACTCATATGACTGGGATTTCCATGAAAAAGATTATGGGCCGAAAATGGGTGATCACTGTACATTTCTCTTCTATTTCCTATTTTTATTTCTATTTTAGCTCCTCAATTTAGCATTATGGACAGGGAAAGACCTAATCTAAGATCTGCAAAAAAATATTTTGCCTTCAAATTCATACCGTGATCGTAGCATGCATGGACTCGACTCATATGACTGGGATTTCCATGAAAAAGATTGTCGGCCGAAAATCGGTGATCACTGTACATTTCTCTTCTGTTTCCTATTTATATTTCTGTTTTACCTCCTCAATTTAGCATTATGGACATGGAAAGACCTAATCTAAGATCTGCACAAAAATATTTTGCCTTCAAATTCATACCGTGATCGTAGCATGCATGGACTCGACTCATATGACTGGGATTTCCATGAAAAAGATAGTGGGCCGAAAATGGGTGATCACTGTACATTTCTCTACTGTTTCCTATTTATATTTCTATTTTACCTCCTCAATTTAGCATTATGGCCAGGGAAAGACCTAATCTAAGCTCTGCACAAAAATATTTTGCCTTCAAATTCATACCGTGATCGTAGCATGCATGGACACGACTCATATTACTGGGATTTCCATGAAAAAGATTGTGGGCCGAAAATGGGTGATCACTGTACATTTCTCTTCTCTTTCCTATTTATATTTATATTTTACCTCCTCAATTTAGCATTATGGACAGGGAAAGACCTAATCTAAGATCTGCACAAAAATATTTTGCATTAAAATTCATACCGTGATCGTAGCATGCATGGACTCGACTCATATGACTGGGATTTCCATGAAAAAGATTGTGGGCCGAAAATGCGTGATCACTGTTTATTTCTCTTTTGTTTCCTATTTATATTTCTGTTTTACCTCCTCAATTTAGCATCATGGACAGGGAAAGACCTAATCTAAAATCTGCACAAAAATATTTTGCCTTCAATTTCATACTGTGATCGTAGCATGCTTGGACTCGACTCATATGACTGGGATTTCCATGAAAAAGATTTTGGGCAGAAAATGGGTGATCACTGTACATTTCTCTTCTGTTTCCTATTTATATTTCTATTTTACCTCCTCAATTTAGCATTATGGACAGGGAAAGACCTAATCTAAAATCTGCACAAAAATATTTTGGCTTCAAATTCATACCGTGATCGTAGCATACATGGACTCGACTCATATGACTGGGATTTCCATGAAAAAGATTGTGGGCCGAAAATGGGTGATCACTGTACATTTCTCTACTATTTCCTATTTATATTTCTATTTTACCTCCTCAATTTAGCATTATGGCCTGGGAAAGACCTAATCTAAGCTCCGCACAAAAATATTTTGCCTTCAAATTCATGCCGTGATCGTAGCATGCATGTACTCGACTCATATGACTGGGATTTCCATGAAAAAGATTATGGGCCGAAAATGGGTGATCACTGTACATTTCTCTTCTATTTCCTATTTTTATTTCTATTTTAGCTCCTCAATTTAGCATTATGGACAGGGAAAGACCTAATCTAAGATCTGCAAAAAAATATTTTGCCTTCAAATTCATACCGTGATCGTAGCATGCATGGACTCGACTCATATGACTGGGATTTCCATGAAAAAGATTGTCGGCCGAAAATCGGTGATCACTGTACATTTCTCTTCTGTTTCCTATTTATATTTCTGTTTTACCTCCTCAATTTAGCATTATGGACATGGAAAGACCTAATCTAAGATCTGCACAAAAATATTTTGCCTTCAAATTCATACCGTGATCGTAGCATGCATGGACTCGACTCATATGACTGGGATTTCCATGAAAAAGATAGTGGGCCGAAAATGGGTGATCACTGTACATTTCTCTACTGTTTCCTATTTATATTTCTATTTTACCTCCTCAATTTAGCATTATGGCCAGGGAAAGACCTAATCTAAGCTCTGCACAAAAATATTTTGCCTTCAAATTCATACCGTGATCGTAGCATGCATGGACACGACTCATATTACTGGGATTTCCATGAAAAAGATTGTGGGCCGAAAATGGGTGATCACTGTACATTTCTCTTCTCTTTCCTATTTATATTTATATTTTACCTCCTCAATTTAGCATTATGGACAGGGAAAGACCTAATCTAAGATCTGCACAAAAATATTTTGCATTAAAATTCATACCGTGATCGTAGCATGCATGGACTCGACTCATATGACTGGGATTTCCATGAAAAAGATTGTGGGCCGAAAATGCGTGATCACTGTTTATTTCTCTTTTGTTTCCTATTTATATTTCTGTTTTACCTCCTCAATTTAGCATCATGGACAGGGAAAGACCTAATCTAAAATCTGCACAAAAATATTTTGCCTTCAATTTCATACTGTGATCGTAGCATGCTTGGACTCGACTCATATGACTGGGATTTCCATGAAAAAGATTTTGGACCGAAAATGGGAGATCGCTGTACATTTCTCTTCTGTTTCCTATTTATATTTATATTTTACCTCCTCAATTTAGCATTATGGACAGGGAAAGACCAAATCTAAGATCTGCACAAAAATATTTGGGCTTCAAATTCATACCGTAATCGTAGCATGCATGGACTCGACTCATATGACTGGGATTTCTATGAAAAAGATTGTCGGTCGAAAATGCGTGATCACTGTATATTTCTCTTTTGTTTCCTATTTATATTTCTATTTTACCTCCTCAATTTAGCATTATTGACAGGGAATGACCTAATCTAAAATCTGCACAAAAATATTTTGCCTCCAAATTCATACCGTGAACGTAGCATGCATGGACTCGACTCATATGACTGGGATTTCCATGAAAAAGATTGTGCGCCGAAAATGGGTGATCACTGTACATTTCTCTTCTGTTTCCTATTTATATTTCTATTTTACCTCCTCAATTTAGCATTATGGACAGGGAATGACATAATCTAAGATCTGCACAAAAATATTTTGCCTTCAAATTCATATGGTGAACGTAGCATGCATGGACTCGACTCATATGACTGGGATTTCCATGAAAAAGATTGTGGGCCGAAAATGGGTGATCACTGTACATTTCTCTTCTGTTTCCTATTTATATTTCTATTGTACCTCCTCACTTTAGCATTATGGACAGGGAAAGACCTAATCTAGAATCTGCACAAAAATATTTTGCCTTCAAATTCATACCGTGATCGTAGCATGCATGGACTCGACTCATATGACTGGGATTTCCACGAAAAAGATTGTGGGCCGAAAATGGATGATCACTGTACATTTCTCTTCTGTTTCCTATTTATATTTCTTTTTTACCTCCTCAATTTAGCATTATGGACAGGGAAAGACCTAATCTAAGATCTGCACAAAAATATTTTGCCTTCAAATTCATACCGTGATCGTAGCATGGATGGACTCAACTCATATGACTGGGATTTCCATGAAAAAGATTGTGGGCCGAAAATGGGTGATCACTGTACATTTCTCTTCTGTTTCCTATTTATATTTCTATTTTACCTCCTAAATTTAGCATTATGGACAGGGAAAGACCTAATCTAAGGTCTGCACAAAAATATTTTTCCTTCAAATTCATACCGTGATCGTAGCATGCATGGACTCGACTCATATGACTGGGATTTCCACGAAAAAGATTGTGGGCCGAAAATGGATGATCACTATACATTTCTCTTCTGTTTCCTATTTATATTTATATTTTACCTCCTCAATTTAGCATTATGGACAGGGAAAGAACTAATCTAAAATCTGCACAAAAATATTTTGCCTTCAAATTCATACCGTGATCGTAGCATGCATGGACTCGAATCATATGACTGGGATTTCCATGGAAAAGATTGTGGGCGGAAAATGGGTGATCACTGTACATTTCTCTTCTGTTTCCTATTGATATTTCTATTTTAACTCCTCAATTTTGCATTATGGTCAGTGAAAGACCTAATCTGAAATCTGCACAAAAATATTTTGCCTTCAAATTCCTACCGTGATCGTAGCATGCATTGACTGAACTCATATGACTGGGATTTCCATGAAAAAGATTGTGGGCGGAAAATGGGTGATCACTGTACATTTCTCTTCTGTTTCCTATTTATATTTCTATTTTACCTCCTCAATTTAGAATTATGGACAGGGAAACACCTAATCTAAGATCTGCACAAAAATATTTTGCCCTCAAAATCATACCGTGATCGTAGCATGCATGGACTCGACTCATATGACTGGGATTTCCATGAAAAAGATTGTGGGCCGAAAATGGGTGATCACTGTACATTTCTCTACTGTTTCCTATTTATATTTCTATTTTACCACCTCAATTTAGCATTATGGACAGGGAAAGACCTAACCTAACATCTGCAAAAAAATATTTTCCCTTCAAATTCATACCGTGATCGTAGCATGCATGGACACGAATCATATGACTGGGATTTCCATGAGAGAGATTGTTGGCCGAAAATAGGTGATCACTGTACATTTCTCTTCTGTTTCCTATTTATATTTCTTTTTTACCTCCTCAATTTAGAATTATGGACAGGGAAAGACCTAATCTAATATCTGCACAAAAATATTTTGCCTTCAAATTCATACCGTGATCGTAGCATGGATGGACTCAACTCATATGACTGGGATTTCCATGAAAAAGATTGTGGGCCGAAAATGGGTGATCACTGTACATTTCTCTTCTGTTTCCTATTTATATTTCTATTTTACCTCCTAAATTTAGCATTATGGACAGGGAAAGACCTAATCTAAGGTCTGCACAAAAATATTTTTCCTTCAAATTCATACCGTGATCGTAGCATGCATGGACTCGACTCATATGACTGGGATTTCCACGAAAAAGATTGTGGGCCGAAAATGGATGATCACTGTACATTTCTCTTCTGTTTCCTATTTATATTTATATTT
The DNA here is from genome assembly GCA_963932145.1 of Acanthosepion lycidas. Lineage (NCBI taxonomy): Eukaryota > Metazoa > Mollusca > Cephalopoda > Sepiida > Sepiidae > Acanthosepion > Acanthosepion lycidas. Next base: position 3,437,023 of record OZ010589.1, on the reverse strand, counting down.
TACCTCCTGAATTTAGAATTATGGACAGGGAAAGACCTATTCTAAAATCTGCACAAAAATATTTTGGATTCAAATTCATACCGTGATCGTAGCATGCATGGACTCGACTCATATGACTGGGATTTCCATTAAAAAGATTGTGGGCCGAAAATGGGTGATCACTGTACATTTCTCTTCTGTTTCCTATTTATATTTATATTTTACCTCCTCAATTTAGCATTATGGACAGGGAAAGACCTAATCTAAGATCTGCACAAAAATATTTTACCTTCAAATTCATACCGAGATCGTAGCATGCATGGACTCGACTCATATGTCTGGGATTTCCATGAAAAAGATTGTGGGCCGAAAATGGGTGGTCACTGTACATTTCTCTTCTGTTTCCTATTGATCTTTCTATTTTACCTCCTCAATTTAGCATTATGGACAGGAAAAACCTAATCTAAGATCTGCACAAAAATATTTTGCCTTCAAATTCATACCGTCATCGTAGCATGCATGGACACGACTCATAGGACTGGGATTTCCATGAAAAAGATTGTGGGCCGAATGTGGGTGATCACTGTACATTTCTCTTCTGTTTCCTATTTATATTTCTATTTTACCTCCTCAATTTAGCATTATGTACAGGGAAAGACCTAATCTAAGCTCTGCACAAAAATATTTTGCCTTCAAATTCATACCGTGATCGAAACATGCATGGACTCGACTCATATGACTGGGATGTCCATGGAAAAGATTGTGGGCGGAAAATTGGTGATCACTGTACATTTCTCTTCTGTTTACTATTGATATTTCTATTTTAACTCCTCAATTTAGCATTATGGACAGGGAAAGACCTAATCTAAGATCTGCACAAAGATATTTTGCCTTCAAATTCATACCGTGATCGTAGCATGCATGGACACGACTCATATGACTGGGATTTCCACGAAAAAGATTGTGGGCCGAATATTGATGATCACTGTACATTTCTCTTCTGTTTCCTATTTATATTTCTATTTTACCTCCTCAATTTAGCATTATGGTCAGGGAATGACCTAATCTAAGATCTGCACAAAAATATTTTCACTTCAAATTCATACCGTGAACGTAGCATGCATGGACTCGAATCATATGACTGGGATTTCCATGGAAAAGATTGTGGGCGGAAAATGGGTGATCACTGTACATTTCTCTTCTGTTTCCTATTGATATTTCTATTTTAACTCCTCAATTTTGCATTATGGTCAGTGAAAGACCTAATCTGAAATCTGCACAAAAATATTTTGCCTTCAAATTCCTACCGTGATCGTAGCATGCATTGACTGAACTCATATGACTGGGATTTCCATGAAAAAGATTGTGGGCGGAAAATGGGTGATCACTGTACATTTCTCTTCTGTTTCCTATTTATATTTCTATTTTACCTCCTCAATTTAGAATTATGGACAGGGAAACACCTAATCTAAGATCTGCACAAAAATATTTTGCCCTCAAAATCATACCGTGATCGTAGCATGCATGGACTCGACTCATATGACTGGGATTTCCATGAAAAAGATTGTGGGCCGAAAATGGGTGATCACTGTACATTTCTCTACTGTTTCCTATTTATATTTCTATTTTACCACCTCAATTTAGCATTATGGACAGGGAAAGACCTAACCTAACATCTGCAAAAAAATATTTTCCCTTCAAATTCATACCGTGATCGTAGCATGCATGGACACGAATCATATGACTGGGATTTCCATGAGAGAGATTGTTGGCCGAAAATAGGTGATCACTGTACATTTCTCTTCTGTTTCCTATTTATATATCTATAATATCCCCAATTTAGAATTATGGACAGGGAAGCACCTAATCTAAGATCTGCACAAAAATATTTTGCCCTCAAATACATACCGTGATCGTAGCATGCATGGACTCAACTCATATGCCCGGGATTTCCATGAAAAACTTTGTGGGCCGAAAACGGGTGATCACTGTACATATCTCTTCTGTTTCCTATTTATATTTATATTTTACCTCCTCAATTTAGCATTAAGGACATGGAAAGACCAAATCTAAGATCTGCACAAAAATATTTTGCCTTCAAATTCATACAGTGATCGTAGCATGCATGGACTCGAATCATATGACTGGGATTTCCATGGAAAAGATTGTGGGCCGAAAATGCGTGATCACTGTATATTTCTCTTTTGTTTCCTATTGATATTTCTATTTTACCTCCTCAATTTAGCATTATGGACAGGAAAAGACCTAATCTAAGATCTGCACAAAAATATTTTGCCTTCAAATTCATACCGTGATCGTAGCATGCATGGACTCGACTCATATGACTGGGATTTCCATGAAAAAGATTGTGGGCCGAAAATGGGTGATCACTGTACATTTCTCTTCTGTTTCCTATTTATATTTCTATTTTACCTACTCAATTTAGCATTATGGACAGGTAAAGCCCTAATCTAAAATCTGCATAAAAATATTTTGCCTTCAAATTCATACCGTGATCGTAGCATGGATGGACTCGACTCATATGACTGGGATTTCCATGAAAAAGATTGTGGGCGGAAAATTGGTGATCACTGTACATTTCTCTTCTGTTTCCTATTTATATTTCTATTTTACCTCCTCAATTTAGCATTATGGACAGGGAAAGACATAATCTAAAATCTTCACAAAAATATTTTGCCTTCAAGTTCATACCGTGATCGTAGCATGCATGGACTCGACACATATGACTGGGATTTCCATGAAAAAGATTGTGGGCCGAAAATGGGTGGTCACTGTACATTTCTCTTCTGTTTCCTATTTATATTTCTATAATATCCTCAATTTAGCATTATGGACAGGGAAAGACCAAATCTAAGATCTGCACAAAAATATTTTCCCTTCAAATTCATACCGTGATCGTAGCATGCATGGACTCGACTCATATGACTGGGATTTCCATGAAAAAGATTGTGGGCCAAAAATGCGTGATCACTGTACCTTTCTCTTCTGTTTCCTATTCATATTTCTATTTTACCTCCTCAATTTAGGATTATGGACAGGGAAAGACCTAATCTAAGATCTGCACAAAAATATTTTGCCTTCAAATTCATACCGTGGTCGTAGCATGCATGGACTCGACTCATATGACTGGGATTTCCATGAAAAAGATTGTGGGCCGAAAATGGGTGATCACTGTACATTTCTCTTCTGTTTTACTATTTATATTTCTATTTTACCACCTCAATTTAGCATTATGGACTGGGAAAGACCTAATCTAAAACCTGCACAAAAATATTTTGCCTTCAAGTTCATACCGTGATCGTAGCATGCATGGACTCGACACATATGACTGGGATTTCCATGAAAAAGATTGTGGGCCGAAAATGGGTGGTCACTGTATATTTCTCTTCTGTTTCCTATTTATATTTCTATAATATCCTCAATTTAGCATTATGGACAGGGAAAGACCAAATCTATGATCTGCACAAAAATATTTTCCCTTCAAATTCATACCGTGATCGTAGCATGCATGGACTCGACTCATATGACTGGGATTTCCATGAAAAAGATTGTGGGCCAAAAATGCGTGATCACTGTACCTTTCTCTTCTGTTTCCTATTCATATTTCTATTTTACCTCCTCAATTTAGCATTATGGTCAGGGAATGACCTAATCTAAGATCTGCACAAAAATATTTTCACTTCAAATTCATACCGTGAACGTAGCATGCATGGACTCAACTCATATGACTGGGATTTCCATCAAAAAGATTGTGGGCCGAAAATAGGTGATCACTGTACATTTCTCTTCTGTTTTTCTATTTATATTTCTATTTTACCTCCTCAATTTAGCATTATGGACAGGGAAAGACCTAATCTAAAATCTGCACAAAAATATTTTGCCTTCCAGTTCATACCGTGATCGTAGCATGCATGGACTCGACTCATATGACTGGGATTTCCATCAAAAAGATTGTGGGCCGAAAATGGGTGGTCACTGTACATTTCTCTTCTATTTCCTATTTATATTTCTATTTTACCTCCTCAATTTAGCATTATGGACAGGTAAAGACCAAATCTAAGATCTGCACAAAAATATTTTCCCTTCAAATTCATACCGTGATCGTAGCATGCATGGACTCGACTCATATGACTGGGAATTCCATGAAAAAGATTGTGCGCCAAAAATGCGTGATCACTGTACATTTCTCTTCTGTTTCCTATTCATATTTCTATTTTACCTCCTTAATTTAGCATTATGGTCAGGGAATGACCTAATCTAAGATCTGCACAAAAATATTTTGCCTTCAAATTCATACCGTGAACGTAGCATGCATGGACTCGACTCATATGACTGGGATTTCCATGAAAAAGATTGTGGGCCGAAAATGGGTGGTCACTATACATTTCTCTTCTGTTTCCTATTTATATTTATATTTTACCTCCTCAATTTAGCATTTAGGACATGGAAAGACCAAATCTAAGATCTGCACAAAAATATTTTGCCTTCAACTTCATACCGTGATCGTAGCATGCATGGACTCGACTCATATGACTGGGATTTCCATGAAAAAGATTGTGGGCCGAAAATGCGTGATCACTGTATATTTCTCTTTTGTTTCCTATTTATATTTATATTTTACCTCCTCAATTTAGCATTATGGACAGGGAAAGACCTAATCTAAGATCTGCACAAAAATATTTTGCCTTCAAATTCATACCGTGATCGTAGCATGCATGGACTCGACTCATATGACTGGGATTTCCATGAAAAAGATTGTGGGCCGAAAATGGGTGATCACTGTACATTTCTCTTCTGTTTCCTATTTATATTTCTATTTTACCTCCTCAATTTAGCATTATGGACAGTGAAAGACCTAATCTAAGATCTGCACACAAAAATATTTTGCCCTCAAATTCATACCGTGATCGTAGCATGCATGGACTCGACTCATATGCATGGGATTTCCATGAAAAACTTTGTGGGCCAAAAACGGGTGATCACTGTACATTTCTCTTCTGTTTCCTATTAATATTTCTATTTTACCTCCTCAATTTAGCATTATGGACAGGGAAAGACCTAATCTAAGATCTGCACAAAAACATTTTGCCTTCAAATTCATACCGTGATTGTAGCATGCATGTACTCGACTCATATGACTGGGATTTCCATGAAAAAGATTGTGGGCCGAAAATGGGTGATCACTGTACATTTCTCTTCTGTTTCCTATTTATATTTCTATTTTACCGACACAATTTAGCATTATGTACAGGGAAAGACCTAATCTAAGATCTGCAAAAAAATATTTTCCCTTCAAATACATACCGTGAACGTAGCATGCATGGACTCGACTCATATGACTGGGATTTCCATGAAAAAGATTGTGGGCCGAAAATGGGTGATCACTGTACATTTCACTTCTGTTTACTATTTATATTTATATTTTACCTCCTCAATTTAGCATTATGGACAGGGAAAGACCTAATCTAAGATCTGAACAGAAATATTTTGCCCTCAAATTCATACCGTGATCGTAGCATGCATGGACTCGACTCATATGCCTGGGATTTCCATGAAAAACTTTGTGGGCCGAAAACGGGTGATCACTGTACATTTCTCTTCTGTTTCCTATTTATATTTCTATTTTACCTCTTCAATTAAGCATTATGGACAGGGAAAGACCTAATCTAAAATCTGCACAAAAATATTTTGCCTTCAAATTCATACCGTGATCGTAGCATGAATGGACTCGACTCATATGACTGGGATTTACATAAAAAAAGATTCTGGGCCGAAAATGGGTGATCACTGTACATTTCTCTTCTGTTTCCTATTTATATTTATATTTTACCAACTCAATTTAGCATTATGGACAGGGAAAGACCTAATCTAAGATCTGCAAAAACATATTTTCCATTCAAATTCATACCGTGATCGTAGCATGCATGGACTCGACTCATATGACTGGGATTTCCATGAAAAAGATTCTGGGCCGAAAATGGGTGATCACTGTACATTTCTCTTCTGTTTCCTATTTATATTTCTATTTTATCTCCTCAATTTAGTATTATGGACTGGTAAAAACCTAATGTAAGCTCTGTACAAAAATATTTTGCCTTCAAATTCATACCGTGATCGTAGCATGCATGGACTCGACTCATATGACTGGGATTTCCATGAAAAAGATCGTGGGCACAAAATGGGGGATCACTGTACATTTCTCTTCTGTTTCCTATTTATATTTCTATTTTACCTCCTCAATTTAGCATTATCGCCAGTGAAAGAACTAATCTAAGCTCTGCACCAAAATATTTTGCCTTCAAATTCATACCGTGTTCGTAGCATGCATGGACTCGACTCATATGACTGGGATTTCCATGAAAAAGATTGTGGGCCGAAAATGGGTGATCACTGTACATTTCTCTTCTGTTTCTATTTATATTTCTATTTTACCTCCTCAACTTAGCATTATGGAAAGGGAAAGACCTAATCTAAGATCTGCACAAAAATATTTTGCCCTCAAATTCATACCGTCATGGTAGCATGCATGTACTCGACTCATATGACTGGGATTTCCATGAAAAAGATTGTGGGCCGAAAATGGGTGATCACTGTATATTTCTCTTCTGTTTCCTATTCATATTTCTATTATACCTCCTCAATTTAGCATTATGGACAGGGAAAGACCTAATCTAAAATCTGCACAAAAATATTTTGCCTTCAAATTCATACCGTGATCGTAGCATGAATGGACTCGACTTATATGACTGGGATATTCATGAAAAAGATTGTGGGCCGAAAATGGGTGATCACTGTACATTTTTCTTCTGTTTCCTATTTATATTTATATTTTACCTCCTCAATTTAGCATTATGGCCAGGGAAAGACCTAATCTAAGCTCTGCACAAAAATATTTTGCCTTCAAATTCATACCTTGATTGTAGCATGCATGGACTCGACTCATATGACAGGGATTTCCATGAAAAAGATTGTGGGCCGAAAATGGGTGATCACTGTACATTTCTCTTCTGTTTCCTATTTATATTTATATTTTACCTCCTCAATTTAGCATTATGGACAGGGAAAGACCTAATCTAAGATCTGCACAAAAATATTTTACCTTCAAATTCATACCGTGATCGTAGCATGCATGGACTCGACTCATTTGACTGGGATTTCCATGAAAAAGATTCTGGGCCGAAAATGGGTGATCACTGTACATTTCTCTTCTGTTTCCTATTTATATTTCTATTTTATCTCCTCAATTTAGCATTATGGCCAGGTAAAAACTTAATGTAAGCTCTGTGCAAAAATATTTTGCCTTCAAATTCATACCGTGATCGTAGCATGCATAGACTCGACTCATATGACTGGGATTTCCATGAAAAAGATGGTGGGCACAAAATGGGTGATCACTGTACATTTCTCTTCTGTTTCCTATTTATATTTCTATTTTACCTCCTCAATTTAGCATTATCGCCAGTGAAAGAACTAATCTAAGCTCTGCACCAAAATATTTTGCCTTCAAATTCATACCGTGTTCGTAGCATGCATGGACTCGACTCATATGACTGGGATTTCCATGAAAAAGATTGTGGGCCGAAAATGGGTGATCACTGTACATTTCTCTTCTGTTTCTATTTATATTTCTATTTTACCTCCTCAACTTAGCATTATGGAAAGGGAAAGACCTAATCTAAGATCTGCACAAAAATATTTTGCCCTCAAATTCATACCGTCATGGTAGCATGCATGTACTCGACTCATATGACTGGGATTTCCATGAAAAAGATTGTGGGCCGAAAATGGGTGATCACTGTATATTTCTCTTCTGTTTCCTATTCACATTTCTATTATACCTCCTCAATTTAGCATTATGGACAGGGAAAGACATAATCTAAAATCTGCACAAAAATATTTTGCCTTCAAATTCATACCGTGATCGTAGCATGAATGGACTTGACTTATATGACTGGGATATTCATGAAAAAGATTGTGGGCCGAAAATGGGTGATCACTGTACATTTTTCTTCTGTTTCCTATTTATATTTATATTTTACCTCCTCAATTTAGCATTATGGCCAGGGAAAGACCTAATCTAAGCTCTGCACAAAAATATTTTGCCTTCAAATTCATACCTTGATTGTAGCATGCATGGACTCGACTCATATGACAGGGATTTCCATGAAAAAGATTGTGGGCCGAAAATGGGTGATCACTGTACATTTCTCTTCTGTTTCCTATTTATATTTATATTTTACCTCCTCAATTTAGCATTATGGACAGGGAAAGACCTAATCTAAGATCTGCACAAAAATATTTTACCTTCAAATTCATACCGTGATCGTAGCATGCATGGACTCGACTCATTTGACTGGGATTTCCATGAAAAAGATTCTGGGCCGAAAATGGGTGATCACTGTACATTTCTCTTCTGTTTCCTATTTATATTTCTATTTTATCTCCTCAATTTAGCATTATGGCCAGGTAAAAACTTAATGTAAGCTCTGTGCAAAAATATTTTGCCTTCAAATTCATACCGTGATCGTAGCATGCATAGACTCGACTCATATGACTGGGATTTCCATGAAAAAGATGGTGGGCACAAAATGGGTGATCACTGTACATTTCTCTTCTGTTTCCTATTCATATTTCTATTTTACCTCCTCAATTTAGCATTATCGCCAGTGAAAGAACTAATCTAAGCTCTGCACCAAAATATTTTGCCTTCAAATTCATACCGTGTTCGTAGCATGCATGGACTCGACTCATATGACTGGGATTTCCATGAAAAAGATTGTGGGCCGAAAATGGGTGGTCACTGTACATTTCTCTTCTGTTTCCTATTCATATTTCTCTTTTAGTCCTCAATTTAGCATTATGAACAGGGAAAGACCTAATCTAAAATCTGCACAAAAATATTTTGCCTTCAAATTCATACCGTGATCGTAGCATGCATAGACTCGACTCATATGACTGGGATTTCCATGAAAAAGATGGTGGGCACAAAATGGGTGATCACTGTACATTTCTCTTCTGTTTCCTATTTATATTTCTATTTTATCTCCTCAATTTAGCATTATGGCCAGGTAAAAACTTAATGTAAGCTCTGCACCAAAATGTTTTGCCTTCAAATTCATACCGCGATCGTAGCATGCATGGACTCGACACATATGACTGGGATTTCCATGAAAAAGATTGTGGGCCGAAAATGGGTGATCACTGTACATTTCTCTTCTGTTTTCTATTTATATTTATATTTTACCTCCTCAATTTAGCATTATGGACAGGGAAAGACCTAATCTAAGATCTGCACAAAAATATTTTGCCCTCAAATTCATACTGTCATCGTAGCATGCATGGATTCGACTTATATGCCTGGGATTTCCAGGAAAAAATTTGTGGGCCGAAAACGGGTGATCACTGTACATTTCTCTTCTGTTTCCTATTTATATTTATATTTTACCTCCTCAATTTAGCATTATGGACAGGGAAAGACCTAATCTAAGATCTGCACAAAAATATTTTGCCCTCAAATTCATACTGTCATCGTAGCATGCATGGACTTGACTCATATGCCTGGGATTTCCATGAAAAAATTTGTGGGCCGAAAACGGATGATCACTGTACATTTCTCTTCTGTTTCCTATTTATATTTATATTTTACCTCCTCAATTTAGCATTATGGACAGGGAAAGACCTAATCTAAGATCTGCACAAAAATATTTTGCCTTCAAATTCATACGGTGATCGTAGCATGCATGTACTCGACTCATATGACTGGGATTTCCATGAAAAAGATTGTGGGCCGAAAATGGGTGATCACTGTACATTTCTTTTCTGTTTCCTATTTATATTTCTATTGTACCTCCTCAATTTAGCATTATGGCCAGGGAAAGACCTAATCTAAGAACTGCACAAAAATATTTTGCCTTCAAATTCATACCGTGATCGTAGCATGCATGGACTCGACTCATATGACTGGGATTTCCATGAAAAAGATTGTGGGCCGAAAATGGGTGATCACTGTACATTTCTCTTCTGTTTTCTATTTATATTTTTATTTTACCTCCTCAATTTAGCAACATGGCCAGGGAAAACCTAATCTAAGCTCTGCCAAATAATATTTTGCTTACAAATTCATACCGTGATCGTAGCATGCATGGACTCAACTCATATGACTGGGATTTCCATGAAAAAGATTGTGGGCCGAAAATGGGTGATCACTGTACATTTCTCTTCTGTTTCCAATTTATATTTCTATTTTACCTCCTCAATTTAGCATTATGGACAAGGAAAGAACTAATCTAAATCTGCACAAAAATATTTTGACTTCAAATTCATACCGTGATCGTAGCATGCATGAACTCTACTCATATGACTGGGATTTCCATGAAAAAGATTGTGGGCCGAAAATGGGTGATCACTGTACATTTCTCTTCTGTTTCCAATTTATATTTCTATTTTACCTCCTCAATTTAGCATTATGGACAAGGAAAGACCTAATCTAAATCTGCACAAAAATATTTTGACTTCAAATTCATAACGTGATCGTAGCATGCATGGACTCGACTCATATGACTGGGATTTCCATGAAAAAAATTGTGGGCCAAAAACGGGTGATCACTGTACATTTCTCTTCTGTTTCCTATTTATATTTATATTTTACCTCCTCAATTTAGCATTATGGACAGGGAAAGACCTAATCTAAGATCTGCAAGAAAATATTTTGCCTTCAAATCCATACCGTGATTGTAGCATCCATGGACTCGACCCATATGACTGCGATTTCCATGAAAAAGGTTGTGGGCCGAAAATGGGTGATCACTGTACATTTCTCTTCTGTTTCCTATTTATATTTCTATTTTACCTTCTCAATTTAGCATTATGGACAGTGAAAGACCTAATCTAAGATCTGCACAAAAATATTTTGCCTTCAAATTCATACCGTGATCGTAGCATGCATGGACTCGACTCATATGACTGGGATTTCCATGAAAAAGATTGTTGGCAGAAAATGTTGATCACAGTACATTTCTCTTCTGTTTCCTATTTATATTTATATTTTACTTCCTTCATTTAGCATCATGAACAGGGAAAGGCCTAATCTAAGATCTGCAAGAAAATATTTTGCCTTCAAATTCATACCGTGATCGTAGCATCCATGGACTCGACTCATATGACTGGGATTTCCATGAAAAAGATTGTGGGTAGAAAATGGGTGATCACTGTACATTTCTCTTCTGTTTCCTATTAATATTAATATTTTACTTCCTTCATTTAGCATTATTGACAAGGAAAGACCTAATCTAAGATCTACAACAAAATATTTTGCCTTCAAATTCATACCGTTATCGTAGCATGCATGGACTCGACTCATATAACTGGGATTTCCATGAAAAAGATTGTGGGCCGAAAATGGGTGATCACTGTACATTTCTCTTCTGTTTCCTATTTACATTTATATTTTACCACCTCAATTTAATATTATGGACAGCGAAAAACCTAATCTAAGCTCTGCACATAAATATTTTGCCTTCAAATTCATACCGTGATCGTAGCATGCATGGACTCGACTCATATGACTGGGATTTCCATGAAAAAGATTGTGGGCACAAAATGGGTGATCACTGTACATTTCTCTTCTGTTTCCTATTTATATTTCTATTTTACCTCCTCAATTTAGCATTATGGACAGGGAAAGACCTAATCTAAGAACAGCTTAAAAATATTTTGCCTTCAAATTTATACCATGATCGTAGCATGCATGGACTCAACTCATATGACTGGGATTTCCATGAAAAAAATTGTGGGCACAAAATGGGTGATCACTGTACATTTCTTTTCTGTTTCCTATTTATATTTATATTTTACCTCCTCAATTTAGCATTATGGAAAGGGAAAGACCTAATCTATGATCTGCAAAAAAATATTTTGCCTTCAAATTCATACCATGATCGTAGCATGCATGGACTCGACTCATATGACTGGGATTTCCATGAAAAAGGTTGTGGGCCGTAAATGGGTGATCACTGTAAATGTCTCTTCTGTTTCCTATTTATATTTCTATTTTACCTCCTCAATTTAGCCTTATGGACATGGAAAGACCTAATCTGAGATCTGTACAAAAATATTTTGCCTTCAAATTCATACCCTGATCGTAGCATGCATGGACTCGACTCATATGACTGGGATTTCCATGAAAAAGATTGTGGTCTGAAAATGGGTGATCACTGTACATTTCTCTTCTGTTTCCTATTTATATTTCTATTTTACCTCCTCAATTTAGCATTATGGACATGGAAATACCTAATCTAAGATCTGCACAAAAATATTTTGCCTTCAAATTCATACCTTGATCGTAGCATGCATGGACTCGACTCATATGACTGGGATTTCCATGAAAAAGATTGTGGGCAGAAAATGGGTGATCACTGTACATTTCTATTCTGTTTCCTATTTATATTTATATTTTACTTCCTTCATTTAGCATTATTGACAAGGAAAGACCTAATCTAAGATCTGCAACAAAATATTTTGCCTTCAAATTCATACCGTGATCGTAGCATGCAGGGACTCGACTCATATGACTGGGATTTCCATGAAAAAGATTGTGGGCCGAAAATGGGTTATCACTGTACATTTCTCTTCTGTTTCCTATTTACATTTATATGTTACCTCCTCAATTTAGCATAATGGACAGGGAAAAACCTCCTCTAAGCTCTGCACAAAAATATTTTGCCTTCAAATTCATACCGTGAGCATAGCATGCATGGACTCGACTCATATGACTGGGATTTCCATGAAAAAGATTGTTGGCAGAAAATGTTGATCACAGTACATTTCTCTTCTGTTTCCTATTTATATTTATATTTTACTTCCTTCATTTAGCATTATAAACAGGGAAAGGCCTAATCTAAGATCTGCAAGAAAATATTTTGCCTTCAAATTCATACCGTGATCGTAGCATCCATGGACTCGACTCATATGACTGGGATTTCCATGAAAAAGATTGTGGGTAGAAAATGGGAGATCACTGTACATTTCTCTTCTGTTTCCTATTTATATTAATATTTTACTTCCTTCATTTAGCATTATTGACAAGGAAAGACCTAATCTAAGATCTACAACAAAATATTTTGCCTTCAAATTCATACCGTGATCGTAGCATGCATGGACTCGACTCATATGACTGGGATTTCCATGAAAAAGATTGTGGGCAGAAAATGGGTGATCACTGTACATTTCTCTTCCGTTTCCTATTTATATTTCTATATGACTTCCTTCATTTACCATTATGGACATGGAAAGACCTAATCTAAGATCTGCACAAAAATATTTTGCCTTCAAATTCATACCGTGATCGTAGCATGCATGGACTCGACTCATATGACTGGGATTTCCATGATAAAGATTGTGGGCAGAAAATGGGAGATCGCTGTACATTTCTCTTCTGTTTCCTATTTATATTTATATTTTACCTTCTCAATTTAGAATTTTGGACCGGGAAAGACCTAATCTTAAATCTGCACAAAAATATTTTGCCTTCAAATTCATACTGTGATCGTAGCATGCATGAACTTAACTCATATGACTGGGATTTCCATGAAAAAGATTGTGGGCAGAAAATGGGTGATCACTGTACATTTCTCTTCTGTTTCCTATTTATATTTATATTTTACCTCCTCAATTTAGCATTATGGACAGGGAAAGACCTAATCTAAGATCTGCAACAAAATATTTTGCCTTCAAATTCATACCGTGATCGTAGCATGCATGAACTTAACTCATATGACTGGGATTTCCATGAAAAAGATTGTGGGCCGAAAATGGGTGATCACTGTACATTTCTCTTCTGTTTCCTATTTATATTTATATTTTACCTCCTCAATTTAGCATTATGGACAGGGAAAGACCTAATCTAAAATCTGCAAAAAAATATTTTGCCTTCAAATTCATACCGTGATCGTAGCATGCATGGACTCGACTCATATGACTGGGATTTCCATGAAAAAGATTGTGGGCCGAAAATGGGTGATCACTGTACATTTCTCTTCTGTTTCCTATTTATATTTATATTTTACCTCCTCAATTTAGCATTATGGACAGGGAAAGACCTAATCTAAGATCAGCAAAAAAATATTTTGCCTTCAAATTCATACCGTGATCGTAGCATGCATGGACTCGTCTCATATGACTGGGATTTCCATGAAAAAGATTGTGGGCCGAAAATGGGTGATCACTGTACATTTCTCTTCTGTTTCCTATTCATATTCATATTTTACCTCCTCAATTTAGCATTATGGACAGGGAAAGACCTAATCTAAAATCTGCACAAAAATATTTTGCCTTCAAATTCATACCGTGATCGTAGCATGCATGGACTCGACTCATATGACTGGGATTTCCATGAAAAAGATTGTGGGCCTAAAATGGGTGATCACTGTACATTTCTCTTCTGTTTCCTATTTATATTTATATTTTACCTCCTCAATTTAGCATTATGGACAGGGAAAGACCTAATCTAAGACCTGCACAAAAATATTTAGCCTTCAAATTCATACCGTGATCGTAGCATGCATGAATTCGACTCATATGACTCGGATTTTCATGAAAAAGATTGTGGGCCGAAAATGGGTGATCACTGTACATTTCTCTTCTGTTTCCTATTTATATTTTTATTTTACCTCCTCAATTTATCATTATGGCCAGGGAAAGATTTGATCTAAGCTCTGCGCAAAAATATTTTGCCTTTAAATTCATACCGTGATCGTAGCATGCATGGACTCGTCTCATATGACTGGGATTTCCATGAAAAAGATTGTGGGCCGAAAATGGGTGATCACTGTACATTTCTCTTCTGTTTCCTATTCATATTCATATTTTACCTCCTCAATTTAGCATTATGGACAGGGAAAGACCTAATCTAAAATCTGCACAAAAATATTTTTCCTTCAAATTCATACCGTGATCGTAGCATGCATGGACTCGACTCATATGACTGGGATTTCCATGAAAAAGATTGTGGGCCGAAAATGGGTGATCACTGTACATTTCTCTTCTGTTTCCTACTTATATTTCTATTTTACCTCCTCAATTTAGCATTATGGACCAGGAAAGACCTAATCTAAGCTCTGCACAAAAATATTTTGCCTTCAAATTCATACCGTGATCGTAGCATGTATGGACTCGACTCATATGACTGGGATTTCCATGAAAAAGATTGTGGGCCTAAAATGGAGGATCACTGTACATTTCTCTTCTGTTTCCTATTTATATTTCTATTTTACCTCCTCAATTTAGCATTATGGACAGGGAAAGACCTAATCTAAAATCTGCAAAAAAATATTTTGCCTTCAAATTCATACCGTGATAGTAGCATGCATGGACTCGACTCATATGACTGGGATTTCCATGAAAAAGATTGTGGGCCGAAAATGGGTGATCACTGTACATTTCTCTTCTGTTTCCTATTTATATTTATATTTTACCTCCTCAATTTAGCATTATGGACAGGGAAAGACCTAATCTAAGATCTGCACAAAAATATTTAGCCTTCAAATTCATACCGTGATCGTAGCATGCATGAATTCGACTCATATGACTCGGATTTTCATGAAAAAGGTTGTGGGCCGAAAATGGGTGATCACTGTACATTTCTCTTCTGTTTCCTATTCATATTTTTATTTTACCTCCTCAATTTATCATTATGGCCAGGGAAAGATTTGATCTAAGCTCTGCGCAAAAATATTTTGCCTTTAAATTCATACCGTGAACGTAGCATGCATGGACTCGTCTCATATGACTGGGATTTCCATGAAAAAGATTGTGGGCCGAAAATGGGTGATCACTGTACATTTCTCTTCTGTTTCCTATTCATATTCATATTTTACCTCCTCAATTTAGCATTATGGACAGGGAAAGACCTAATCTAAAATCTGCACAAAAATATTTTTCCTTCAAATTCATACCGTGATCGTAGCATGCATGGACTCGACTCATATGACTGGGATTTCCATGAAAAAGATTGTGGGCCGAAAATGGGTGATCACTGTACATTTCTCTTCTGTTTCCTACTTATATTTCTATTTTACCTCCTCAATTTAGCATTATGGACCAGGAAAGACCTAATCTAAGCTCTGCACAAAAATATTTTGCCTTCAAATTCATACCGTGATCGTAGCATGTATGGACTCGACTCATATGACTGGGATTTCCATGAAAAAGATTGTGGGCCTAAAATGGAGGATCACTGTACATTTCTCTTCTGTTTCCTATTTATATTTATATTTTACCTCCTCAATTTAGCATTATGGACAGGGAAAGACCTAATCTAAAATCTGCAAAAAAATATTTTGCCTTCAAATTCATACCGTGATCGTAGCATGCATGGACTCGACTCATATGACTGGGATTTCCATGAAAAAGATTGTGGGCCGAAAATGGGTGATCACTGTACATTTCTCTTCTGTTTCCTATTTATATTTATATTTTACCTCCTCAATTTAGCATTATGGACAGGGAAAGACCTAATCTAAGATCTGCAAAAAAATATTTTGCCTTCAAATTCATACAGTGATCGTAGCATGCATGGACTCGTCTCATATGACGGGTATTTCCATGAAAAAGATTGTGGGCCGAAAATGGGTGATCACTGTACATTTCTCTTCTGTTTCCTATTCATATTCATATTTTACCTCCTCAATTTAGCATTATGCACCAGGAAAGACCTAATCTAAGCTCTGCACAAAAATATTTTGCATTCAAATTCATACCGTGATCGTAGCATGTATGGACTCGACTCATATGACTGGGATTTCCATGAAAAAGATTGTGGGCCTAAAATGGGTGATCACTGTACATTTCTCTTCTGTTTCCTATTTATATTTCTATTTTACCTCCTCAATTTAGCATTATGGACCAGGAAAGACCTAATCTAAGCTCTGCACAAAAATATTTTGCCTTCAAATTCATACCGTGATCGTAGCATGTATGGACTCGACTCATATGACTGGGATTTCCATGAAAAATATTGTGGGCCTAAAATGGGTGATCACTGTACATTTCTCTTCTGTTTCCTATTTATATTTATATTTTACCTCCTCAATTTAGCATTATGGACAGGGAAAGACCTAATCTAAAATCTGCAAAAAAATATTTTGCCTTCAAATTCATACCGTGATCGTAGCATGCATGGACTCGACTCATATGACTGGGATTTCCATGAAAAAGATTGTGGGCCGAAAATGGGTGATCACTGTACATTTCTCTTCTGTTTCCTATTTATATTTATATTTTACCTCCTCAATTTAGCATTATGGACAGGGAAAGACCTAATCTAAGATCTGCAAAAAAATATTTTGCCTTCAAATTCATACCGTAATCGTAGCATGCATGGACTCGACTCATATGACTTGGATTTCCATGAAAAAGATTGTGGGCCTAAAATGGGTGATCACTGTACATTTCTCTTCTGTTTCCTATTTATATTTATATTTTACCTCCTCAATTTAGCATTATGGACAGGGAAAGACCTAATCTAATATCTGCACAAAAATATTTTGCCTTCAAATTCATACCGTAATCGTAGCTTGTATGGACTCGACTCATATGACTGGGATTTCCATGAAAAAGATTGTGGGCCGAAAATGGGTGATCACTGTACATTTCTCTTCTGTTTCCTATTTATATTTATATTTTACCTCCTCAATTTAGCATTATGGACAGGGAAAGACCTAATCTAATATCTGCACAAAAATATTTTGCCTTCAAATTCATACCGTGATCGTAGCATGCATGGACTCGACTCATATGACTGGGATTTCCATGAAAAAGATTGTGGGCCTAAAATGGGTGATCACTGTACATTTCTCTTCTGTTTCCTATTTATATTTCTATTTTTTCTCCTCAATTTAGCATTATGGACAGGGAAAGACCTAATCTAAGCTCTGCACAAAAATATTTTGCCTTCAAATTCATACCGTGATCGTAGCATGTATGGACGCGACTCATATGACTGGGATTTCCATGAAAAAGATTGTGGGCCGAAAATGGGTGATCACTGTACATTTCTCTTCTGTTTCCTATTTATATTTCTATTTTACCTCCTCAATTTAGCATTATGGACCAGGAAAGACCTAATCTAAGCTCTGCACAAAAATATTTTGCCTTCAAATTCATACCGTGATCGTAGCATGTATGGACTCGACTCATATGACTGGGATTTCCATGAAAAAGATTGTGGGCCTAAAATGGGTGATCACTGTACATTTCTCTTCTGTTTCGTATTTATATTTATATTTTACCTCCTCAATTTAGCATTATGGACAGGGAAAGACCTAATCTAAAATCTGCACAAAAATATTTTGCCTTCAAATTCATACCGTGATCGTAGCATGCATGGACTCGACTCATATGACTGGGATTTCCATGAAAAAGATTGTGGGCCTAAAATGGGTGATCACTGTACATTTCTCTTCTGTTTCCTATTTATATTTATATTTTACCTCCTCAATTTAGCATTATGGACAGGGAAAGACCTAATCTAAGATCTGCACAAAAATATTTAGCCTTCAAATTCATACCGTGATCGTAGCATGCATGAACTCGACTCATATGACTCGGATTTTCATGAAAAAGATTGTGGGCCGAAAATGGGTGATCACTGTACATTTCTCTTCTGTTTCCTATTTATATTTTTATTTTACCTCCTCAATTTATCATTATGGCCAGGGAAAGATTTGATCTAAGCTCTGCGCAAAAATATTTTGCCTTCAAATTCATACCGTGATCGTAGCATGCATGGACTCGTCTCATATGACTGGGATTTCCATGAAAAAGATTGTGGGCCAAAAATGGGTGATCACTGTACATTTCTCTTCTGTTTCCTATTCATATTCATATTTTACCTCCTCAATTTAGCATTATGGACAGGGAAAGACCTAATCTAAAATCTGCACAAAAATATTTTTCCTTCAAATTCATACCGTGATCGTAGCATGCATGGACTCGACTCATATGATTGGGATTTCCATGAAAAAGATTGTGGGCCGAAAATGGGTGATCACTGTACATTTCTCTTCTGTTTCCTATTTATATTTCTATTTTACCTCCTCAATTTAGCATTATGGACCAGGAAAGACCTTATCTAAGCTCTGCACAAAAATATTTTGCCTTCAAATTCATACGGTGATCGTAGCATGTATGGACTCGACTCATATGACTGGGATTTCCATGAAAAAGATTGTGGGCCTAAAATGGGTGATCACTGTACATTTCTCTTCTGTTTCCTATTTATATTTCTATTTTACCTCCTCAATTTAGCATTATGGACCAGGAAAGACCAAATCTAAGCTCTGCACAAAAATATTTTGCCTTCAAATTCATCCCGTGATCGTAGCATGTATGGACTCGACTCATATGACTGGGATTTCCATGAAAAAGCTTGTGGGCCTAAAATGGGTGATCACTGTACATTTCTCTTCTGTTTCCTATTTATATTTATATTTTACCTCCTCAATTTAGCATTATGGACAGGGAAAGACCTAATCTAAAATCTGCAAAAAAATATTTTGCCTTCAAATTCATACCGTGATCGTAGCATGCATGGACTCGACTCATATGACTGGGATTTCCATGAAAAAGATTGTGGGCCGAAAATGGGTGATCACTGTACATTTCTCTTCTGTTTCCTATTTATATTTATATTTTACCTCCTCAATTTAGCATTATGGACAGGGAAAGACCTAATCTAAAATCTGCACAAAAATATTTTTCCATCAAATTCATACCGTGATCGTAGCATGCATGGACTCGACTCATATGACTGGGATTTCCATGAAAAAGATTGTGGGCCGAAAATGGGTGATCACTGTACATTTCTCTTCTGTTTCCTATTTATATTTCTATTTTACCTCCTCAATTTAGCATTATGGACCAGGAAAGACCTAATCTAAGCTCTGCACAAAAATATTTTGCCTTCAAATTCATACCGTGATCGTAGCATGTATGGACTCGACTCATATGACTGGGATTTCCATGAAAAAGATTGTGGGCCTAAAATGGGTGATCACTGTACATTTCTCTTCTGTTTCCTATTTATATTTATATTTTACCTCCTCAATTTAGCATTATGGACAGGGAAAGACCTAATCTAAAATCTGCAAAAAAATATTTTGCCTTCAAATTCATACCGTGATCGTAGCATGCATGGACTCGACTCATATGACTGGGATTTCCATGAAAAAGATTGTGGGCCGAAAATGGGTGATCACTGTACATTTCTCTTCTGTTTCCTATTTATATTTATATTTTACCTCCTCAATTTAGCATTATGGACAGGGAAAGACCTAATCTAAGATCTGCAAAAAAATATTTTGCCTTCAAATTCATACCGTAATCGTAGCATGCATGGACACGACTCATATGACTGGGATTTCCATGGAAAAGATTGTGGGCCGAAAATGGGTGATCACTGTACATTTCTCTTCTGTTTCCTATTTATATTTATATTTTACCTCCTCAATTTAGCATTATGGACAGGGAAAGACCTAATCTAATATCTGCACAAAAATATTTTGCCTTCAAATTCATACCGTAATCGTAGCTTGTATGGACTCGACTCATATGACTGGGATTTCCATGAAAAAGATTGTGGGCCGAAAATGGGTGATCACTGTACATTTCTCTTCTGTTTCCTATTTATATTTATATTTTACCTCCTCAATTTAGCATTATGGACAGGGAAAGACCTAATCTAATATCTGCACAAAAATATTTTGCCTTCAAATTCATACCGTGATCGTAGCATGCATGGACTCGACTCATATGACTGGGATTTCCATGAAAAAGATTGTGGGCCTAAAATGGGTGATCACTGTACATTTCTCTTCTGTTTCCTATTTATATTTCTATTTTACCTCCTCAATTTAGCATTATGGACAGGGAAAGACCTAATCTAAGCTCTGCACAAAAATATTTTGCCTTCAAATTCATACCGTGATCGTAGCATGTATGGACGCGACTCATATGACTGGGATTTCCATGAAAAAGATTGTGGGCCGAAAATGGGTGATCACTGTACATTTCTCTTCTGTTTCCTATTTATATTTCTATTTTACCTCCTCAATTTAGCATTATGGACCAGGAAAGACCTAATCTAAGCTCTGCACAAAAATATTTTGCCTTCAAATTCATACCGTGATCGTAGCATGTATGGACTCGACTCATATGACTGGGATTTCCATGAAAAAGATTGTGGGCCTAAAATGGGTGATCACTGTACATTTCTCTTCTGTTTCGTATTTATATTTATATTTTACCTCCTCAATTTAGCATTATGGACAGGGAAAGACCTAATCTAAAATCTGCACAAAAATATTTTGCCTTCAAATTCATACCGTGATCGTAGCATGCATGGACTCGACTCATATGACTGGGATTTCCATGAAAAAGATTGTGGGCCGAAAATGGGTGATCAGTGTACATTTCTCTTCTGTTTCCTATTTATATTTATATTTTACCTCCTCAATTTAGCATTATGGACAGGGAAAGACCTAATCTAAGATCTGCAAAAAAATATTTTGCCTTCAAATTCATACCGTGATCGTAGCATGCATGGACTCGACTCATATGTCTGGGATTTCCATGAAAAAGATTGTGGGCCGAAAATGGGTGATCAATGTACATTTCTCTTCTGTTCCCTATTTATATTTCTATTTTACCTCCTCAATTTAGCATTATGGACAGGGAAAGACCTAATCTAAGATCTGCAAAAAAATATTTTGCCTTCAAATTCATACCGTGATCGTAGCATGCATGGACTCCACTCATATGACTGGGATTTCCATGAAAAAGATTGTGGGCCGAAAATGGGTGATCACTGTACATTTCTCTTCTGTTTCCTATTTATATTTATATTTTACCTCCTCAATTTAGCATTATGGACAGGGAAAGACCTAATCTAAGCTCTGCACAAAAATATTTTGCCTTCAAATTCATACCGTGATCGTAGCATGCATGGACTCGACTCATATGACTGGGATTTCCATGAAAAAGATTGTGGGCCGAAAATGGGTGATCACTGTACATTTCTCTTCTGTTTCCTATTTATATTTATATTTTATCTCCTCAATTTAGCATTATGGACAGGGAAAGACCTAATCTAAGCTCTGCACAAAAATATTTTGCCTTCAAATTCATACCGTGATCGTAGCATGTATGGACTCGACTCATATGACTGGGATTTCCATGAAAAAGATTGTGGGCCGAAAATGGGTGATCACTGTACATTTCTCTTTTGTTTCCTATTTATATTTATATTTTACATCCTCAATTTAGCATTATGGACAGGGAAAGACCTAATCTAATATCTGCACAAAAATATTTGCCTTCAAATTCATACCGTGATCGTAGCATGCATGGACTCGACTCATATGACTGTGATTTCCATGAAAAAGTTTTTGGGCCGAAAATGGGTGATCACTGTACATTTCTCTTCGGTTCCCAATTTATATTTCTATTTTACCTCCTCAATTTAGCATTATGGACAGGGAAAGACCTAATCTAAGATCTGCACAAAAATATTTTGCCTTCAAATTCATACCGTGATCGTAGCATGCATGGACTCGATTCATATGACTGGGATTTCCATGAAAAAGATTGTGGGCCGAAAATGGGTGATCACTGTATATTTCTCTTCGGTTTCCTATTTACATTTCTATTTTACCTCCTCAATTTAGCATTATGGACAGGGAAAGACCTAATCTAAGCTCTGCACAAAAATATTTTGCCTTCAAATTCTTACCGTGATCGTAGCATGCATGGACTCGACTCATATGACTGTGATTTCCATGAAAAAGATTTTGGGCCGAAAATGGTTGATCACTGTACATTTCTCTTCGGTTTCCTATTTATATTTCTATTTTACCTCCTCAATTTAGCATTATGGACAGGGAAAGACCTAATCTAAGATCTGCACAAAAATATTTTGCCTTCAAATTCATACCGTGATCGTAGCATGCATGGACTCGACTCATATGACTGGGATTTCCATGAAAAAGATTGTGGGCCGAAAATGGGTGATCACTGTACATTTCTCTTCTGTTTCCAATTTATATTTATATTTTACATCCTCAATTTAGCATTATGGACAGGGAAAGACCTAATCTAAGCTCTGCACAAAAATATTTTGTCTTCAAATTCATACCGTGATCGTAGCATGTATGGACTCGACTCATATGACTGGGATTTCCATGAAAAAGATCGTGAGCCGAAAATGGGTGATCACGGTACATTTCTCTTCTGTTTCCTATTTATATTTCTGTTTTACCTACTCAATTTAGCATTATGGCCAGGGAAAGACCTAATCTAAGCTCTGCACAAAAATATTTTGTCTTCAAATTCATACCGTGATCGTAGTATGTATGGACTCGACTCATATGACTGGGATTTCCTTGAAAAACGTTGTGGGCCGAAAGTGGGTGATCACTGTACATTTCACTTCTATTTCCTATTTATATTTATATTTTACCTCCCCAATTTAGCATTATGGACAGGGAAAGACCTAATCTAAGATCTGCAAAAAAATATTTTGCCTTCAAATTCATACCGTGATCGTAGCATGCATGGACTCGACTCATATGACTGGGATTTCCATGAAAAAGATTGTGGGCCGAAAATGGGTGATCACTGTACATTTCTCTTCTGTTTCCTATTTATATTTCTATTTTATCTCCTCAATTTAGCATTATGGACAGGGAAAGACCTAATCTAATATCTGCACAAAAATATTTTGCCTTCAAATTCATACCGTGATCGTACCATGCATGGACTCGATTCATATGACTGGGATTTCCATGAAAAAGATTGTGTGCAGAAAATGGGTGATCACTGTACATTTCTCTTCTGTTTCCTATTTATATTTCTATTTTACTTCCTTCATTTAGCATTATGGACAGGGAAAGACCTAATCTAAGCTCTGCAGAAAAATATTTTGCCTTCAAATTCATACCGTGATCGTGGCATGCATGGACTCGACTTATATGACTCGGATTTCCATGAAAAACATTGTGGGCACAAAATGTGTGATCACTGTACATTTCTCTTCTATTTACTATTTATGTTTCTATTTTACTTCCTTCATTTAGCATTATGGACAGGGAGAGACCTAATCTAAGATCTGCACAAAAATATTTTGCTTTCAAATACATACCGTGATCGTAGCATGCATCGACTCGACTCACATGACTGGGATTTCCTTGAAAAAGATTGTGGGCAGAAAATGCGTGATCACTGTACATTTTTCTTCTGTTTCCTATTTATATTTCTATTTTACCTCCTAAATTTAGCATTATGGACAGGGAAAGACATAATCTAAGCACTGCAAAAAAATATTTTGCCTTCAAATTCATACTGTGATTGTAGCATGTATGGACTCGACTCATATTACTGGGATTTCCATGAAAAAGATTGTGGGCAGAAAATGGGTGATCACTGTACATTTCTCTTCTGTTTCCTATTTATATTTCTATTTTACCTCCTCTATTTAGCATTATTGACAGGGAAAGACTTAATCGAAGATCTGCAAAAAAATATTTTGCATTCAAATTCATACCGTGACCGTTGCATGCATGGACTCGACTCATATGACTGGGATTTCTTTGAAAAAGATTTCGGGCAGAAAATGGGTGATCACTGTACATTTCTCTTCTTTTTCCTATTTATATTTCTATTTTGCTTCCTCAATTTATCATTATGGACAGGGAAAGACCTAATCTAAGATCTGCAAAAAAATATTTTGCCTTCAAATTCATACCGTGATCGTAGCATGTATGGACTCGACTGATATGACTGGGATTTCCATGAAAAAGATTGTGGACCGAAAATGGGTGATCACTGTACATTTTTCTTCTGTTTACTATTTATATTTCTATTTTCCTTCCTTCATTTAGCATTATGGACAGGGAAAGACCTAATCTAAGAACTGCACAAAAATATTTTGCCTTCAAATTCATACCGTGATCGTAGCATGTATGGACTCGACTCATATTACTGGGATTTCCATGAAAAAGATTGTGGGCAGAAAATGGGTGATCACTGTACATTTCTCTTCTGTTTCCTATTTATATTTTTATTTTACCTCCTCAATTTAGCATTATGGACAGGGAAAGATCTAATCTAAGATCTGCACAAAAATATTTTGCCTTCAAATTCATACCGTGATCGTTGCATGCATGGACTCGGCTCATATGACTTGGATTTCCATGAAAAAGATTGTGGGCACAAAATGGGTGATCACTGTAAATTTCTCTTCTTTTTCTTATTTATATTTATATTTTGCTTCCTCAATTTAGCATTATGGATAGGGAAAGACCTAATCTAAGATCTGCAAAAAAATATTTTGCTTTCAAATACATAACGTGATAGTAGCATGCATGGACTCGACTCACATGACTGGGATTTCAATGAAAAAAATTGTGGGCACAAAATGGGTGATCACTGAACATTTCTGTTCTGTTTCATATTTATATTTCTATTTAACTCCTCAAACTAGCATTATGGACAGGGAAAGACCTCATCTAAGATCTGCAAAAAAATATTTTGCTTTCAAATACATACCGTGATCGTAGCATGCATGGACTCGACTCACATGACTGGGATTTCCTAGAAAAAGATTGTGGGCAGAAAATGCGTGATCACTGTACATTTCTCTTCTGTTTCCGATTTATATTTCTATTTTACCTCCTCAATTTAGCATTATGGACAGGAAAAGATAGAATCTAAGCACTGCAAAAAAATATTTTGCCTTCAAATTCATACTGTGATCGTAGCATTTATGGACTGGACTCATATGACTGGGATTTCCATGACAAAGATTGTGGGCAGAAAATGTGTGATCACTGTACATTTCTCTTCTGTTTCCTATTTATATTTATATTTTACTTCCTTCATTTAGCATTATGGAGAGGGGAAGACCTAATCTAAGATCTGCAAAAAAATATTTTGCCTTCAAATTCATACCGTGATCATAGCATGCATGGACTAAACTGATATGACTGGGATTTCCATGAAAAAGATTGTGGGCAGAAACTGGGTGATCACTGTACATTTCTCTTCTGTTTCCTATTTATATTTATATTTTACCTCCTGAATTTAGCATTATGGACAGTGAAGGACCTAATCTAAGATCTGCAAAAAAATATTTTGCCTTCAAATTCATACCGTGATCGTAGCATGCATGGACTCGACTCATATGACTGGGATTTCCATGAAAAAGTTTTCGGGCAGAAAATGGGGATCACTGTACATTTCTGTTCTGTTTCCTATTTATATTTATATTTTACTTCCTTCATTTAGCATTATGGACAGGGAAAGACCTAATCTAAGCTCTGCAAAAAAATATTTTGCCTTCAAATTCATACTGTGATCGTAGCATGTATGGACTCGACTCATATGACTGGGATTTCCATGAAAAAGATTGTGGGCCGAAAATGGATGATCACTGTACATTTCTCTTCTGTTTCCTATTTATATTTATATTTTACCAACTCAATTTAGAATTATGGACGGGGAAAGACCTATTCTAAAATCTGCACAAAAATATTTTGCATTCAAATTCATACCGTGATCGTAGCATGCATGGACTCGACTCATATGACTGGGATTTCCATTTAAAAGATTGTGGGCCGAAAATGGGTGATCACTGTACATTTCTCTTCTGTTTCCTATTTATATTTCTATTTTACCTCCTCAATTTAGCATTATGGACAGGGAAAGACCTAATCTAAAATCTGCACAAAAATATTTTGCCTTCAAATTCATACCGAGATCGTAGCATGCATGGACTCGAATCATATGACTGGGATTTCCATGAAAAAGATTGTGGGCCGAAAATGGGTGGGCACTGTACATTTCTCTTCTGTTTCCTATTTATATTTATAATTTACCTCCTCAATTTAGCATTATGAACAGGGAAAGACCAAATCTAAGATCTGCACAAAAATATTTTGCCTTCAAATTCCTACCGTGATCGTAGCATGCATTGACTTGACTCATATGACTGGGATTTCTATGAAAAAGATTGTGGGCCGAAAATGGGTGATCACTGTACATTTCTCTTCTGTTTCCTATTTATATTTATATTTTACCACCTCAATTTAGCATTATGGACAGGGAAAGACCTAATCTAAGATCTGCACAAAAATATTATGCCTTCGAATTCATACCGTGATCGTAGCATGCATGGACTCGACTCATATGACTGGGATTTCCATGAAAAAGATTGTTGGCCGAAAATGGGTGATCACTGTACATTTCTCTTCTGTTTCCTATTTATATTTATAATTTACCTCCTCAATTTAGCATTATGGCCAGGGAAAGACCTAATGTAAGCTCTGTACAAAAATATTTTGCCTTCAAATTCATAGCGTGATCGTAGCATGCATGGACTCGACTCATATGACTGGGATTTCCATGAAAAAAGATTGTGGGCCGAAAATGGGTGATCACTGTACATTTCTCTACTGTTTCCTATTTATATTTCTATTTTACCACCTCAATTTAGCATTATGGACAGGGAAAGACCTAATCTAAGATCTGCACAAAAATATTTTGCCTCAAAATTCGTACCCTTATCGTAGCATGCATGGACTCGACTCATATGACTGGGATTTCCATGAAAAAGATTGTGGGCGCAAAATGGGTGATCACTGTACATTTCTCTTCTTTTTCCTATTTATATTTTTATTTTACCTCCTCAATTTAGCATTATCGCCAGTGAAAGACCTAATCTAAGCTCTGCACAAAAATATTTTGCCTTCAAATTCATACCGTGATCGTAGCATGCATGGACTCGACTCATATGACTGGGATTTCCATGAAAAAGGTTGTGGGCCGAAAATGGATGATCACTGTACATTTCTCTTCTGTTTCCTATTTATATTTATATTTTACCTCTTCAATTTAGCATTATGGACAGGGAAAGACCTAATCTAAGATCTGCACAAAAATATTTTGCCCTCAAATTCATACTGTGATCGTAGCATGATTTGACTCGACTCATATGCCTGGGATTTCCATGAAAAAGATAGTGGGCCGAAAATGGGTGATCACTGTACATTTGTCTTCTGTTTCCTATTTATATTTATATTTTACCTCCTCAATTTAGCATTATGGACAGGGAAAGATATAATCTAAGCTCTGTACAAAAATATTTTCCCTTCAAATTCATACCGTGATCGTAGCATGCATGGATTCGAATCATATGACTGGGATTTCCATGAGAGAGATTGTTGGCCGAAAATGGGTGATCACTGTACATTTCTCTTCTGTTTCCTATTTATATTTCTTTTTTACCTCCTCAATTTAGCATTATGGACAGGGAAAGACCTAATCTAAGATCTGCACAAAAATATTTTGCCTTCATATTCATACCGTGATCGTAGCATGCATGGACTCGACTCATAGGACTGGGATATCCATGAAAAAGATTGTGGGCGGAAAATGGGTGATCACTGTACATTTCTCTTCTGTTTCCTATTGATATTTCTATTTTAACTCCTCAATTTTGCATTTTGCACAGGGAAAGACCTAATCTAAGATCTGCACAAAAATATTTTGCCTTCAAATTCCTACCGTGATCGTAGCATGCATGGATTCGAATCATATGACTGGGATTTCCATGAGAGAGATTGTTGGCCGAAAATGGGTGATCACTGTACATATCTCTTCTATTTCCTATTTATATTTCTATTTTACCTTCTTAATTTAGCATTATGGACAAGGAAAGTCCTAATCTAAAATCTGCACAAAAATATTTTGCTTTCAAATTCGTACCGTGATCGTAGCATGCATTGACTCGAATCATATGACTGGGATTTCCATGAAAAAGATTGTGGGCAGAAAATGGGTTTATCACTGTACATTTCGCTTCTGTTTCCTATTTATATTTCTATTTTACCTCCTCAATTTAGAATTATGGATGGGGAAAGACCTATTCTAAAATCTGCACAAAAATATTTTGCATTCAAATTCATACCGTGATCGTAGCATGCATGGACTCGACTCATATGACTGGGATTTCCATGAAAAAGATTGTGGGCCGAAAATGGGTGATCACTGTACATTTCTCTTCTGTTTCCTGTTTATATTTCTATTGTAACTCCTCAATTTAGCATTATGGACAGGGAAAAACCTAATCTAAGATCTGCACAAAAATATTTTGCCTTCAAAATCATACCGTGATCGTAGCATGCATGGACTCGACACATATGACTGGGATTTCCATGAAAAAGATTGTGGTCCGAAAATCTGTGATCACAGTACATTTCTCTTCTGTTTCCTATTTATATTTCTATTTTACCTCCTAAATTTAGCATTATGGACAGGGAAAGACCTAATCTAAGGTCTGCACAAAAATATTTTGCTTTCAAATTCATACCGTGATCGTAGCATGCATGGACTCATATGACTGGGATTTCCATGAAAAAGATTGTGGGCCGAAAATGGGTGATCACTGTACATTTCTCTTCTGTTTCCTGTTTATATTTATATTTTACTTCCTCAATTTAGCATTATGGACAGGGAAAGAACTAATCAAGTTCTGCACAAAAATATTTTGCCTTCAAATTCATACCGTGATCGTAGCATGCATGTACTCGACTCATATGACTGTGATTTCCATGAAAAAGATTGTGGGCCGAAAATCTGTGATCACTGTACATTTCTCTTCTGTTTCCTATTTATATTTATATTTTACCTCCTAAATTTAGCATTATGGACAGGGAAAGACCTAATCTAAGGTCTGCACAAAAATATTTTGCCTTCAAATTCATACCGTGATCGTAGCATGCATGGACTCGACTCATAGGACTGGGATTTCCACGAAAAAGGTTGTGGGCCGAAAATGGATGATCACTGTACATTTCTCTTCTGTTTCCTATTTATATTTATATTTTACCTCTTCAATTTAGCATTATGGACAGGGAAAGACCTAATCTAAAATCTACACAAAAATATTTTGCCTTCAAATTCATACCGTGATCGTAGCATGCATGGACTCGAATCATATGACTGGGATTTCCATGGAAAAGATTGTGGGCGGAAAATGGGTGATCACTGTACATTTCTCTTTTGTTTCCTATTGATATTTCTATTTTAACTCCTCAATTTTGCATTATGGACAGGGAAAGACCTAATCTAAAATCTGCACAAAAATATTTTGCCTTCAAATTCCTACCGTGATCGTAGCATGCATTGACTCGACTCATATGACTGGGATTTCCATGAAAAAGATTGTGGGCGGAAAATGGGTTTATCACTGTACATTTCGCTTCTGTTTCCTATTTATATTTCTATTTTACCTCCTCAATTTAGAATTATGGACGGGAAAAGACCTATTCTAAAATCTGCACAAAAATATTTTGCATTCAAATTCATACCGTGATCGTAGCATGCATGGACTCGACTCATATGACTGGGATTTCCATGAAAAAGATTGTGGGCCGAAAATGGATGATCACTGTACATTTCTCTTCTGTTTCCTATTTATATTTCTATTTTACCTCCTTAATTTAGCATTATGGACAGGGAAAGACATAATCTAAGATCTGCAGAAAAATATTTTGCCCTCAAATTCATACTGTGATCGTAGCATGCATGGACTCGACTCATATGCCTGGGATTTCCATGAAAAACTTGGTGGGCCGAAAATGGGTGATCACTGTACATTTCTCTTCTGTTTCCTATTTATATTTATATTTTACCAACTCAATTTAGCATTATGGACAGTGAAAGACCTAATCTAAGGTCTGCACAAAAATATTTTGCTTTCAAATTCATACCGTGATCGTAGCATGCATGGACTCATATGACTGGGATTTCCATGAAAAAGATTGTGTGCCGAAAATGGGTGATCACTGTACATTTCTCTTCTGTTTCCTATTTATATTTATATTTTACTTCCTCAATTTAGCATTATGGACAGGGAAAGAACTAATCAAGTTCTGCACAAAAATATTTTGCCTTCAAATTCATACCGTGATCGTAGCATGCATGTACTCGACTCATATGACTGTGATTTCCATGAAAAAGATTGTGGGCCGAAAATCTGTGATCACTGTACATTTCTCTTCTGTTTCCTATTTATATTTCTATTTTACCTCCTAAATTTAGCATTATGGACAGGGAAAGACCTAATCTAAGGTCTGCACAAAAATATTTTGCCTTCAAATTCATACCGTGATCGTAGCATGCATGGACTCGACTCATAGGACTGGGATTTCCACGAAAAAGATTGTGGGTTGAAAATGGATGATCACTGTACATTTCTCTTCTGTTTCCTATTTATATTTATATTTTACCTCCTCAATTTAGCATTATTGACAGGGAAAGAACTAATCTAAAATCTACACAAAAATATTTTGCCTTCAAATTCATACCGTGATCGTAGCATGCATGGACTCGAATCATATGACAGGGATTTCCATGGAAAAGATTGTGGGCGGAAAATGGGTGATCACTGTACATTTCTCTTTTGTTTACTATTGATATTTCTATTTTAACTCCTCAATTTTGCATTATGGACGGGAAAAGACCTATTCTAAAATCTGCACAAAAATATTTTGCATTCAAATTCATACCGTGATTGTAGCATGCATGGACTCGACTCATATGACTGGGATTTCCATGAAAAAGATTGTGGGCCGAAAATGGATGATCACTGTACATTTCTCTTCTGTTTCCTATTTATATTACTATTTTACCTCCTTAATTTAGCATTATGGACAGGGAAAGACCTAATCAAGATCTGCACAAAAATATTTTGCCTTCAAATTCATACCTTGATTGTAGCATGCATGGACTCGACTCATATGACTGGGATTTCCATGAAAAAGGTTGTGGGCCGAAAATGGGTGGTCACTGTACATTTCTCTTCTGTTTCCTATTTATATTTATATTTTACCTCCTCAATTTAGCATTATGGACAGGGAAAGACCAAATCTAAGATCTGCACAAAAATATTTTGCCTTCAAATTCATACCGTAATCGTAGCATGCATGGACTCGACTCATATGACTGGGATTTCCATGAAAAAGATTGTGGGCCGAAAATGGATGATCACTGTACATTTCTCTTCTGTTTCCTATTTATATTTATATTTTACCTCCTCAATTTAGCATTATGGACAGGGAAAGACCTAATCTAAGATCTGCACAAAAATATTTTGCCCTAAAATTCATACTGTGATCGTAGCATGCATGGACTCGACTCATATGCCTGCGATTTCCATGAAAAACTTTGTGGGCCGAAAATGGGTGATCACTGTACATTTCTCTTCTGTTTCCTATTTATATTTATATTTTACCAACTCAATTTAGAATTATGGACGGGGAAAGACCTATTCTAAAATCTGCACAAAAATATTTTGCATTCAAATTCATACCGTGATCGTAGCATGCATGGACTCGACTCATATGACTGGGATTTCCATTTAAAAGATTGTGGGCCGAAAATGGGTGATCACTGTACATTTCTCTTCTGTTTCCTATTTATATTTCTATTTTACCTCCTCAATTTAGCATTATGGACAGGGAAAGACCTAATCTAAAATCTGCACAAAAATATTTTGCCTTCAAATTCATACCGAGATCGTAGCATGCATGGACTCGAATCATATGACTGGGATTTCCATGAAAAAGATTGTGGGCCGAAAATGGGTGGGCACTGTACATTTCTCTTCTGTTTCCTATTTATATTTATAATTTACCTCCTCAATTTAGCATTATGAACAGGGAAAGACCAAATCTAAGATCTGCACAAAAATATTTTGCCTTCAAATTCCTACCGTGATCGTAGCATGCATTGACTTGACTCATATGACTGGGATTTCTATGAAAAAGATTGTGGGCCGAAAATGGGTGATCACTGTACATTTCTCTTCTGTTTCCTATTTATATTTATATTTTACCACCTCAATTTAGCATTATGGACAGGGAAAGACCTAATCTAAGATCTGCACAAAAATATTATGCCTTCGAATTCATACCGTGATCGTAGCATGCATGGACTCGACTCATATGACTGGGATTTCCATGAAAAAGATTGTTGGCCGAAAATGGGTGATCACTGTACATTTCTCTTCTGTTTCCTATTTATATTTATAATTTACCTCCTCAATTTAGCATTATGGCCAGGGAAAGACCTAATGTAAGCTCTGTACAAAAATATTTTGCCTTCAAATTCATAGCGTGATCGTAGCATGCATGGACTCGACTCATATGACTGGGATTTCCATGAAAAAAGATTGTGGGCCGAAAATGGGTGATCACTGTACATTTCTCTACTGTTTCCTATTTATATTTCTATTTTACCACCTCAATTTAGCATTATGGACAGGGAAAGACCTAATCTAAGATCTGCACAAAAATATTTTGCCTCAAAATTCGTACCCTTATCGTAGCATGCATGGACTCGACTCATATGACTGGGATTTCCATGAAAAAGATTGTGGGCGCAAAATGGGTGATCACTGTACATTTCTCTTCTTTTTCCTATTTATATTTTTATTTTACCTCCTCAATTTAGCATTATCGCCAGTGAAAGACCTAATCTAAGCTCTGCACAAAAATATTTTGCCTTCAAATTCATACCGTGATCGTAGCATGCATGGACTCGACTCATATGACTGGGATTTCCATGAAAAAGGTTGTGGGCCGAAAATGGATGATCACTGTACATTTCTCTTCTGTTTCCTATTTATATTTATATTTTACCTCTTCAATTTAGCATTATGGACAGGGAAAGACCTAATCTAAGATCTGCACAAAAATATTTTGCCCTCAAATTCATACTGTGATCGTAGCATGCTTTGACTCGACTCATATGCCTGGGATTTCCATGAATAAGATAGTGGGCCGAAAATGGGTGATCACTGTACATTTGTCTTCTGTTTCCTATTTATATTTATATTTTACCTCCTCAATTTAGCATTATGGACAGGGAAAGATATAATCTAAGCTCTGTACAAAAATATTTTCCCTTCAAATTCATACCGTGATCGTAGCATGCATGGATTCGAATCATATGACTGGGATTTCCATGAGAGAGATTGTTGGCCGAAAATGGGTGATCACTGTACATTTCTCTTCTGTTTCCTATTTATATTTCTTTTTTACCTCCTCAATTTAGCATTATGGACAGGGAAAGACCTAATCTAAGATCTGCACAAAAATATTTTGCCTTCATATTCATACCGTGATCGTAGCATGCATGGACTCGACTCATAGGACTGGGATATCCATGAAAAAGATTGTGGGCGGAAAATGGGTGATCACTGTACATTTCTCTTCTGTTTCCTATTGATATTTCTATTTTAACTCCTCAATTTTGCATTTTGCACAGGGAAAGACCTAATCTAAGATCTGCACAAAAATATTTTGCCTTCAAATTCCTACCGTGATCGTAACATGCATTGACTCGACTCATATGACTGGGATTTCCATGAAAAAGATTGTGGGCCGAAAATGTGTGATCACTGTACATTTCTCTTCTGTTTCCTATTTATATTTATATTTTCCTCCTCAATTTAGCATTATGGACAGGGAAAGACCTAATCTAAAATCAGCACAAAAATATTTTGCCTTCAAATTCCTACCGTGATCGTAGCATGCATTGACTCGACTCATATGACTGGGATTTCCATGAAAAAGATTGTGGGCCGAAAATGGGTGGTCACTGTACATTTCTCTTCTGTTTCCTATTTATATTTCTATTTACCTCCTCAATTTAGCATTATGGACAGGGAAAGACCTAATCTAAAATCTGCACAAAAATATTTTGCCTTCAAATTCATACCGAGATCGTAGCATGCATGGACTCGACTCATATGACTGGGATTTCCATGAAAAAGATTGTGGGCCGAAAATGGGTGGTCACTGTACATTTCTCTTCTGTTTCCTATTTATATTTATAATTTACCTCCTCAATTTAGTATTATGAACAGGGAAAGACCAAATCTAAGATCTGCACAAAAATATATTGCCTTCAAATTCCTACCGTGATCGTAGCATGCATTGACTCGACTCATATGACTGGGATTTCTATGAAAAAGATTGTGGGCCGAAAATGGGTGATCACTGTACATTTCTCTTCTGTTTCCTATTTATATTTATATTTTACCTCCTCAATTTAGCATTATGGACAGGGAAAGACCTAATCTAAAATCAGCACAAAAATATTTGGCCTTCAAATTCATACCGTAATCGAAGCATGCATGGACTTGACTCATATGACTGGGATTTCCATGAAAAATATTGTGGGCCGAAAATGGGTGATCACTGTACATTTCTCTTTTGTTTCCTATTTATATTTATATTTTACCTCCTCAATTTAGCATTATGGACAGGGAAAGACCTAATCTAAAATCTGCACAAAAATATTTTGCCTTCAAATTCATACTGTGATCGTAGCATGCACGGACTCGACTTATATGACTGGGATTTCCATGAAAAAGATTGTGGGCCGAAAATGGGTGATCACTGTACATTTCTCTTCTGTTTCCTATTAATATTTCTATTTTACTTCCTTAATTTAGCATTATGGTCAGTGAAAGACCTAATCTAAGATCTGTAAAAATATATTTTGCCTTCAAATTCATACCGTGATTGTAGCATGCATGGACTCGATTCATATGACTGGGATTTCCATGAAAAAGATTGTGGGCGGAAAATGGGTGATCACTGTACATTTCTCTTCTGTTTCCTATTTATATTTATATTTTACCTCCTCAATTTAGCATTATGGACAGGGAAAGACCAAATCTAAGATCTGCACAAAAATATTTTGCCTTCAAATTCATACCGTGATCATAGCATGCATGGACTCGACTCATATGACTGGGATTTCTATGAAAAAGATTGTGGGCCGAAAATGCGTGATCACTGTATATTTCTCTTTTGTTTCCTATTTATATTTCTATTTTACCTCCTCAATTTAGCATTATGGACAGGGAAAGACCTAATCTAAGATCTGCACAAAAATATTTTGCCTTCAAATTCATAGTGTGATTGTAGCATGCATGGACTCGATTCATATGACTGGGATTTCCAT
Organism: Acanthosepion lycidas; assembly: GCA_963932145.1. Taxonomy (NCBI): domain Eukaryota; kingdom Metazoa; phylum Mollusca; class Cephalopoda; order Sepiida; family Sepiidae; genus Acanthosepion; species Acanthosepion lycidas. Next base: position 3,400,939 of record OZ010589.1, on the reverse strand, counting down.
GAAAAACATTGTGGGCGGAAAATGGGTGATCACTGTACATTTCTCTTCTGTTTCCTATTTATATTTATATTTTACCTCCTCAATTTAGCATTATGGACAGGGAAAGACCTAATCTGAAATCTTCACAAAAATATTTTGCCTTCAAATTCATACTGTGATCGTAGCATGCATGGACTTGACTCATATGACTGGGATTTCCATGAAAAAGATTGTGGGCCGAAAATGGGTGATCACTGTACATTTCTCTTCTGTTTCCTATTTATATTTCTATTTTACCTCCTCAATTTAGCATTATGGACAGGTAAAGACCTAATCTAAAATCTGCACAAAAATATTTTGCCTTCAAATTCATACTGTGATCGTAGCATGCATGGACTCGACTCATATGACTGGGATTTCCATGAAAAAGATTGTGGGCCGAAAATGGGTGATCACTGTACATTTCTCTTCTGTTTCCTATTTATATTTCTATTTTACCTCCTCAATTTAGCATTATGGACAGGGAAAGACCTAATCTAAGCTCTGCACAAAAATATTTTGCCTTCAAATTCATACCGTGATCGTAGCATGCATGGACTCGACTCATATGACTGGGATTTGCATGAAAAAGATTGTGGGCCAGAAATGGGTGGTCACTGTACATTTCTCTTCTGTTTCCTATTTATATTTCTATTTTATCTCCTCAATTTAGCATTATGGACAGGGAAAGACCTAATCTAAGATCTGCACAAAAACATTTTGCTTTCAAATTCATTCCGTGATCGTAGCATGCATGGACTCGACTTATATGACTGGGATTTCCTAGAAAAAGATTGTGGGCAGAAAATGGTTGATCACTGTACATTTCTCTTCGGTTTCCTATTTATATTTATATTTTACCTCCTCAATTTAGCATTATTGACAGGGAAAGACCTAATCTAAGATCTGCACAAAAATATTTTGCCTTCAAATTCATTCCGTGATCGTAGCATGCATGGACTCGACTCATATGACTGGGATTTCCATGAAAAAGATTGTGGGCCGAAAATGGGTGATCACTGTACATTTCACTTCTGTTTCCTATTTATATTTCTATTTTACCTCCTCAATTTAGCATTATGGACAGGGAAAGGCCTAATCTAAAATCTGCACAAAAATATTTTGCCTTGAAATTCATACCGTGATCGTAGCATGCATAGACTCGACTCATATGACTGGGATTTCAATGAAAAAGATTGTGGGCCGGAAATGGTTGATCACTGTACATTTCTCTTCTGTTTCCTATTTATATTTCTATTTTACCTCCTCAATTTAGCATTATAGACAGGGAAAGACCTAATCTAAAATCTGCATAAAAATATTTTGCCTTCAAATTCATACCGTGAACGTAGCATGCATGGTCTCAACTCATATGACTCGGATTTCCATGAAAAATATTGTGTGCCGAAAATGGGTGATCACTGTACATTTCTCTTCTGTTTCCTAGTTATATTTATAATTTACCTCCTCAATTTAGCATTATGGACAGGGAAAGACATAATCTAAGCTCTGCACAAAAATATTTTGCCTTCAAATTCATACCGTGATCGTAGCATGCATGGACGCGACTCATATGACTGTGATTTCCATGAAAAAGTTTGTGGGCCGAAAATGGGTGAACACTGTACATTTCTCTTCTGTTTCCTATTTATATTTCTATTTTACCTCCTCAATTTAGCAATATGTACAGGGAAAGATATAATCTAAAATCTGCACAAAAATATTTTGCCTTCAAATTCATACCGTGATTGTAGCATGCATTGAATCGACTAATATGACTGGGATTTCCATGAAAAAGTTTGTGGGCCGAAAATGGTTGATCACTGTACATTTCTTTTCTGTTTCCTATTTATATTTATATTTTACCTCCTCAATTTAGCATTATGCACAGGGAAAGACCTAAACTAAGCTCTGCACAAAAATATTATGCCTTCAAATTCATACCTTGATTGTAGCATGCATGGACTCGACTCATATGACTGGGATTTCCATGAAAAAGATTGTGGTCCGAAAATGGGTGATCACTGTACAGTTCTCTTCTGTTTCCTATTTACATTTCTATTTTACCTCCTCAATTAAGCATTATGAACAGTGAAAGACCTAATCTAAGCTCTGCACAAAAATATTTTGCCTTCAAATTCATACCGTGATCGTAGCATGCATGGACTCGACTCATATGACTGGGATTTCCATGAAAAAGATTGTGGGCCGAAAATGGGTGATCTCTGTACATTATTCTTCTCTTTCCTATTTATATTTCTCTTTTACCTCCTCAATTTAGCATTGTGGACAGGGAAAGACATAATCTAATATCTGCACAAAAATATTTTGCTTTCAAATTCATACCGTGATTGTAGCATGCATTGAATCGACTAATATGACTGGGATTTCCATGAAAAAGTTTGTGGGCCGAAAATGGTTGATCACTGTACATTTCTTTTCTGTTTCCTATTTATATTTATATTTTACCTCCTCAATTTAGCATTATGGACAGGGAAAGACCTAAACTAAGCTCTGCACAAAAATATTATGCCTTCAAATTCATACCTTGATCGTAGCATGCATGTACGCGACTCATATGACTGGGATTTCCATGTAAAAGATTGAGGGCCGAAAATGGGTGATCACTGTACATTTCTCTTCTATTTCCTATTTGTATTTCTATTTTAGATCCTCAATTTAGCATTATGGACAAGGAAAGTCCTCATCTACTATCTTCACAAAAAAATTTTGCTTTCAAATTCATACCGTGATCGTAGCATGCATGGAATCGACTCATATGTCTGTGATTTCCATGAAAAAGATAGTGGGCAGAAATGGGTGATCACTGTACATTTCTCTTCTGTTTCCTATTTATATTTATATTTTACTTCCTCAATTTAGCATTATGGACAGGGAAAGACCTAATCTAAGATCTGCACAAAAATATTTTGCCTTCAAATTCATACCGTGATCGTAGCATGCATTGACTCGACTCATATGACTGGGATTTCCATGAAAAAGTTTGTGGGCCGAAAATGGGTGATCACTGTACATTTCTTTTCTGTTTCCTATTTATATTTATATTTTACCTCCTCAATTTAGCATTATGGACAGGGAAAGACCTAATATAAAATCTGCACAAAAATATTTTGCTTTCAAATTCACACTATGATCGTAGCATGCATGGACTCGACTCATATGACTGGGATTTCCATGAAAAAGATTGTGGGCCGAAAATGGGTGATCACTGTACATTTCACTCCTGTTTCCTATTTATATTTCTATTTTACCTCCTCAATTTAGCATTATGGACAGGGAAAGGCCTAATCTAAAATCTGCATAAGAATATTTTGCCTTGAAATTCATACCGTGAACTTAGCATGCATGGTCTCAACTCATATGACTCGGATTTCCATGAAAAATATTGTGTGCCGAAAATGGGTGATCACTGTACATTTCTCTTCTGTTTCCTAGTTATATTTATAATTTACCTCCTCAATTTAGCATTATGGACAGGGAAAGACATAATCTCAGCTCTGCACAAAAATATTTTGCCTTCAAATTCATACCGTGATCGTAGCATGCATGGACGCGACTCATATGACTGGGATTTCCATGTAAAAGATTGTGGGCCGAAAATGGGTGATCACTGTACATTTCTCTCCTTTTCCTATTTATATTTATATTTTACCTTCTCAATTTAGCATTATGTACCAGGAATGTCCTAATCTAAAATCTTCACAAAAAAATTTTGCTTTCAAATTCATACTATGATCGTAGCATGCATAGACTCGACTCATATGACTGGGATTTCAATGAAAAAGATTGTGGGGCGAAAATGGGTGATCACTGTACATTTCTATTCTGTTTCCTATTTATATTTCTGTGTTACCTCCTCAATTTAGCATTATGTACAGGGAAATACCTAATCTAAGATCTGCACAAAAATATTTTGCTTTCAAATTCATACCGTGATCGTAGCATGCATGGACTCGACTCATATGACTGGGATTTCCATGAAAAAGATTGTGGGCAGAAAATGGGTGATCACTGTACATTTCTCTTCGGTTTCCTATTTATATTAATATTTTACCTCCTCAATTAAGCATTATGGACAGGGAAAGAACTAATCTAAGCTCTGCACAAAAATATTTTGCCCTGAAATTCATACCGTGATCGTAGCATGCATGGACTCGACTCATATGACTGGGATTTCAATGAAAAAGATTGTGGGCTGAAAATGGGTGATCACTGTACATTTCTCTTCTGTTTCCTATTTATATTTCTATTTATCTCCTCAATTTAGCATTATGGACAGGGAAAGACCTAATCTAAGATCTGCACAAAAATATTTTGCCTTCAAATTCATACCCTGATCGTAGCATGCATGGACTCGACTCATATGACTGGGATTTCCCTGAAAAAGATGGTGGGCACAAAATGGGTGATCACTGTACATTTCTCTTCTGTTTTCTATTTATATTTATATTTTACCTCCTCAATTTAGCATTATCGCCAGTGAAAGACCTAATCTAAGCTCTGCACCAAAATGTTTTGCCTCCAAATTCATACCGTGATCGGAGCATGCATGGACTCGACTCATATGACTGGGATTTCCATGAAAAAGATTGTGGGCCGAAAATGGGTGATCACTGTACATTTCGCTTCTGTTTCCTATTTATATTTATATTTTACCTCCTCAATTTAGCATTATGGACAGGGAAATACCTAATCTAAGATCTGCACAAAAATATTTTGCCTTCAAATTCATACCGTGATCGTAGCATGCATGTACTCGACTCATATGACTGGGATTTCCATGAAAAAGATTGTGGGCCGAAAATGGGTGATCACTGTACATTTCTCTTCTGTTTCCTATTTATATTTCTATTGTACCTCCTGAATTTAGCATTATGGACAGGGAACGAACTAATCTAAAATCTGCACAAAAATATTTTGCCTTCAACTTCATACCGTGATCGTAGCATGCATGGACTCGACTCATATGACTGGGATTTACATGAAAAAGATTTTGGCCCGAAAATAGGTGATCACTGTACATTTCTCTCCTGTTTCCTATTTATATTTATATTTTACCTCCTCAGTTTAGCATTATGGACAGGGAATGACCTAATCTAAGATCTGCACAAAAATATTTTGCCTTCAAATTCATACCGTGAACGTAGCATGCATGGACTCGACTCATATGACTGGGATTTCTATGAAAAAGATTGTGGGCCGAAAATGGGTGTTCACTGTACATTTCTCTTCTGTTTCCTATTTATATTTATATTTTACCTCCTCAATTTAGCATTATGGACAGGGAAAGACCAAATGTAAGATCTGCACAAAAATATTTTGCCTTCAAATTCATACCGTGATCGTAGCATGCATGGACTCGACTCATATGACTGGGATTTCCATGAAAAAGATTGTGGGCCCAAAATGGGTGCTCACTGTACATTTCTCTACTGTTTCCTATTTATATTTCTATTTTAGCTCCTCAATTTAGCATTATGGACAGGGAAAGACCTAATCTAAAATCTGCACAAAAATATCATGCCTTCAAATTCATACCGTGATCGTAGCATGTATGGACTGGACTCATATGACTGGGATTTCCATGAAAAAGATTGTGGGCCGAAAATGGGAGATCGCTGTACATTTCTCTTCTGTTTCCTATTTATATTTCTATTTTACCTCCTCAATTTAGCATTATGGACAGGGAAAGACCTAATCTAAAATCTGCACAAAAATATTATGCCTTCAAATTCATACCGTGATTGTAGCATGCATGGACTCGACTCATATGACTGGGATTTCCATAAAAAAGATTGTGCGCCGAAAATGGGAGATCGCTGTACATTTCTCTTCTGTTTCCTATTTATATTTATATTTTACCTCCTCAATTTAGCATTATGGACAGGGAAAGACCAAATGTAAGATCTGCACAAAAATATTTTGCCTTCAAATTCATACCGTGATTGTAGCATGCATGGACTCGACTCATATGACTGGGATTTCCATGAAAAATATTGTGGGCGGAAAATGGGTGATCACTGTACATTTCTCTTCTGTTTCCTATTTATATTTCTATTTTACCTCCTCAATTTAGCATTATGGACAGGGAAAGACTTAATCTAAAATCTGCACAAATATTTTACCTTCAAATTCATACTGTGATCGTAGCATGCATGGACTCGACTCATATGACTTGGATTTCCATGAAAAAGATTGTGGGCTGAAAATGGGTGGTCACTGTACATTTCTCTTCTGTTTCCTATTTATATTTCTATTTTACCTCCTCAATTAAGCATTATGGACAGGGAAAGACCTAATCTAAAATCTGCACAAAAATATTTTGCCTTCAAATTCATACCGTGATCGTAGCATGCATGGACTCGACTCATATGACTGGGATTTCCATGAAAAAGATTGTGGGCCGAAAATGGGTGATCACTGTACATTTCTCTTCTGTTTTCTATTTATATTTCTATTTTATCTCCTCAATTTAGCATTATGGACAGGGAACGACCTAATCTAAAATCTGCACAAAAATATTTTGCCTTCAAATTCATACCGTGATCGTAGCATGCATGGACTCGACTCATATAACTGGGATTTCCATGAAAAACATTGTGGGCCGAAAATCCGTGATCACTGTATATTTCTCTTTTGTTTCCTATTTATATTTCTATTTTACCTCCTCAATTTAGCAGTATGGACAGGGAAAGACCTAATCTAAGATCAGCACAAAAATATTTTGCCTTCAAATTCATACCGTGATCGTAGCATGCACGGACTCGTCTCATATGACTGGGATTTCCATGAAAAAGATTGTGGGCAGAAAATGGGTGATCACTGTACATTTCTCTTCTGTTTCCTATTTATATTTATATTTTACCTCCTCAATTTAGCATTATGGACAGGGAAAGACCTAATCTAAAATCTGCACAAAAATATTTTGCCTTCAAATTCATACCGAGATCGTAGCATGCATGGACTCGACTCATATGACTGGGATTTCCATGAAAATGATTGTGGGCCGAAAATGGGTGATCACTGTACATTTCTCTTCTGTTTCCCATTTATATTTCTATTTTACCTCCTCAATTTAGCATTATGGACAGGGAAAGACCTAATCTAAAATCTGCACAAAAATATTATGCCTTCAAATTCATACCGTGATTGTAGCATGCATGGACTCAACTCATATGACTGGGATTTCCATAAAAAAGATTGTGCGCCGAAAATGGGAGATCACTGTACATTTCTGTTCTGTTTCGTATTCATATTTCTATTTTACCTCCTCAATTTAGCATTATGGACAGGGAAAGTCCTAATCTAAAATCTGCACAAAAATATTATGCCTTCAAATTCATACCGTGATTGTAGCATGCATGGACTCGACGCATATGACAGGGATTTCCATGAAAAAGATTGTGGGCCGAAAATGGGTGATCACTGTACATTTCTATTCTGTTTCCTAGTTATATTTATATTTCACCTCCTCAATTTAGCATTATGGACAGGGAAAGACAAATCCAAAATCAGCACAAAAATATTTAGCCTTCAAATTCATACCGTGATGGTAGGATGCATGGTCTCAACACATATGACTGGGATTTCCATGAAAAAGATTGTGGGCCGAAAATGGGTGATCACTGTACATTTCTCTTCTGTTTCCAATTTATATTTCTATTTTACATTGTCAATTTAGCATTATGGACAGGGAAAGACCTAATCTAAGATCTGCACAAAAATATTTTGCCTTCAAATTCATACCGTGATCGTAGCATGCATGGACTCGACTCAAATGACTGGGATTTCCATGAAAAAGATTGTGGGCCGAAAATGGGTGATCACTGTACATTTCTCTTCTGTTTCCTATTTATATTTCTATTGTACCTTCTCAATTTAGCATTATGGACAGGGAAAGACCTAATCTAAGATCTGCAAAAAAAGATTTTCCCTTCAAATTCATACCATGATCGTAGCATGCATGTACTCGACTCATATGACTGGGATTTCCATGAAAAAGATTGTGGGCCGAAAATGGGTGATCACTGTACATTTTTTCTACTGTTTCCTATTTATATTTTTATTTTACCAACTCAATTTAGCATTATGGACAGGGAAAGACCTAATTTAAGATCTGCACAAAAATATTTTGCCTTCAAATTCATACCGTGATCGTAGCATGCATGGACTCGACTCATATGACTGGTATTTCTATGAAAAAGATTGTGGGCCGAAAATGGGTGATCACTGTACATTTTTCTTCTGTTTACTATTTATATTTCTATTTTACCTCCTCAATTTAGCATTATAGACAGGGAAAGACCTAATCTAAAATCTGCACAAAAATATTTTGCCTTCAAATTCATACCGTGATCATAGCATGCATGGACACGACACATATGACTGGGATTTCCATGAAAAAGATTGTGGGCCGTAAATGGGTGATCACTGTACATTTCTCTTCTTGTTTCCTATTTATATTTCTATTTTACCTCCTCAACTTAGTATTATGGCCCCGGAAAGACCTAATCTTAGCTCTGTACAAAAATATTTTGCCTTCAAATTCATACCGTAATTGTAGCATGCATGGACACGACTCATATGACTGGGATTTCCATGAAAAAGATTTTGGGCCGAAAATGGGTGATCACTGTACATTTCTCTTCTGTTTCCTATTTATATTTCTATTTTACCTCCTTAATTTAGCATTATGGACAGGGAAAGACATAATCTGACATCTGCACAAAAATATTTTGCCTTCAAATTCATACCGTGCATGCATGGACTTGACTCATATGACGGGGATTTCCATGAAAAAGATTGTGGGACGAAAATTGGTGACCACTATACATTTCTCTTCTGTTTCCTATTTATATTTATATTTTACCTCCTCAATTTAGCATTATGGTCAGGGAAAGACCAAATCTAAGATCTGCACAAAAATATTTTCCCTTCAAATTCATACCGTGATCGTAGCATGCATTGACTCGACTCATATGACTGGGATTTGCATGAAAAAGATTGTGGGCCGAAAATGTGTGATCACTGTACATTTCTCTTCTGTTTCCTATTTCCATTTCTATTTTACTTCCTCAATTTAGCATTATGGACAGGGAAAGACCTAATCTGAAATCTGCACAAAAATATTTTGCCTTCAAATTCATACCGTGATCGTAGCATGCATGGACTCGACTCATATGACTGGGATTTCCATGAAAAAGATTGTGGGCCGAAAATGGGTGATCACTGTACATTTCTCTTCTGTTTCCTATTTATATTTATATTTTACCTCCTTAATTTAGCATTATAGACAGGGAAAGACCTAATCTAAGATCTGCACAAAAATATTTTGCCTTCAAATTCATACCGTGATCGTAGAATGCATGGACTCGACTCATATGACTGGGATTTCCATGAAAAAGATTGTGGGCCGAAAATGGGTGATCACTGTACATTTCTGATCTGTTTCGTATTCATAATTCTATTTTACCTCCTCAATTTAGCATTATGGACAGAGAAAGACCTAATCTGAAATCTGCACAAAAATATTTTGCCTTCAAATTAATACCGTGATCGTAGCATGCATGGACTCGACTCATAAGACTGGCATTTGCATGAAAAAGATTGTGGCATGAAACTGGGTGATCACTGTACATTTCTCTTCTGTTTCCTATTTATATTTCTATTTTACCTCCTCAATTTAGCATTATGGACAGGGAAAGACCTAATCTAAGATCTGCAAAAAAATATTTTGCCTTCAAATTCATACCATGATCGTAGCATGCATGGACTCGACTCATATGACTGGGATTTCCATGAAAAAGATTGTGGGCCGAAAATAAGTGATCACTGTACATTTCTCTTCTGTTTCCTATTTATATTTCTATTTTACCTCGTCAATTTAGCATTATGGACAGGGAAAGACCCAATCTAAGATCTGCACAAAAATATTTTGCCTTCAAATTCATACCGTGATTGTAGCATGCATGGACTCGACTCATATGACTGGGATTTCCATAAAAAAGATTGTGCGCCGAAAATGGGTGATCACTGTACATTTCTGTTCTGTTTCGTATTCATATTTCTATTTTACCTCCTCAATTTAGCATTATGGACAGGGAATGACCTAATCTAAGATCTGCACAAAAATATTTTGCCTCCAAATTCATACCGTGAACGTAGCATGCATGGACTCGACTCATATGACTGGGATTTCCATGAAAAAGATTTTGGGCCGAAAATGGGTGATCACTGTACATTTCTCTTCTGTTTCCTATTTATATTTCTATTTTACCTCCTCAATTTAGCATTATGGACATGGAAAGACCTAATCTAAAATCTGCACAAAAATATTCTGCTTTCAAATTCATACTGTGATCGTAGCATGCATGGACTCGACTCATATGACTGGGATTTCCATGAAAAAGATTGTGGGCCGAAAATGGGTGCTCACTGTACATTTCTCTTCTGTTTCCTATTTATATTTCTATTTTACCTCCTCAATTTAGCATTATCGACAGGGAAAGACATAATCTAAGATCTGCACAAAAATATTTTGCCTTCAAATTCATACCGTAATCGTAGCATGCATGGACAGGACTCATATGACTGGGATTTCCATGAAAAAGATTTTTGGCCGAAAATTGGTGATCACTGTACATTTCTCTTCTGTTTCCTGTTTATATTTATATTTTACCTCCTCAATTTAGTATTATGGCCAGGGAAAAACCTAATCTAATCTCTGCACAAAAATATTTTGCCTTCAAATTCATACCGTGATCGTGGCATGCATGGACTCGACTCATATGACTGGGATTTCCATGAAAAAGGTTGTGGGCCGAAAGGGTGATCACTGTACATTTCTCTTCTGTTTCCTATTTATATTTATATTTTACCTCCTTAATTTAGCATTATGGACAGGGAAACACCTAATCTAAAATCTGCACAAAAATATTTTGCCTTCAAATTCATACCTTGATCGTAGCATGCATTTACTCGACTCATATGACTGGGATTTCCAGGAAAAAGATTGTGGGCCGAAAATAGGTGATCATTGTACATTTCTCTTCTGTTTACTACTTATATATCTATTTTACCTCCTCAATTTAGCATTATGGCCAGGCAAAGACCTAATCTAAGCTCTGCACAAAAATATTTTGCCTTAAAATTTATACCGTGATCGTAGCATGCATGGACTCGACTCATATGACTGGGATTTCCATGAAAAATATTGTGGGCCGAAAATGGGTGATCACTGTACATTTCTCTTCTGTTTTCTATTTATATTTCTATTTTACTTCCTTCATTTAGCATTATGGTCAGGGAAAGACCTAATCTAAGATATGCAAAAAAATATTTTGCCTTCAAATTCATACCGTGATCGTAGCATGCATGGACTCGACTAATATGAGTGGGATTTCCATGAAAAAGATTGTCGTCAGAAAATGGGTGATCACTGCACATTTCTATTCTGTTTCCTATTTATATTTATATTTTACTTCCTTCATTTAGCATTATGGTCAGGGAAAGACCTAATCTAAGATATGCAAAAAAATATTTTGCCTTCAAATTCATACCGTGATCGTAGCATGCATGGACTCGGCTCATATGACTGGGATTTCCATGAAAAAGATTGTGGGACGAAAATGGGTGATCACGGTACATTTCTCTTCTTTTTTGTATTTATATTTCTATTTTACTTCCTTAATTTAGCATTATGGACAGGGAAAGACCAAATCTAAGATCTGCACAAAAATATTTTACCTTCAAATTCATACCGTGATCGTAGCATGCATTTGACTCGACTCATATGACTGGGATTTCCATGAAAAATATTGTGGGCAGAAAGTGGGTGATCACTGTACATTTCTCTTCTGTTTCCTATTTATATTTCTATTTTACCTCCTCAATTTAGCATTATGGACAGGGAAAGACCTAATCTATGATCTGCAAAAAAATATTTTGCCTTCAAATTCATACGGTGATCGTAGCATGCATGGACTCGACTCATATGACTGGGATTGCCATGAAAAATATAGTGGACAGAAAATGAGTGATCACTGTACATTTCTCTTCTGTTTCCTATTTATATTTCTTTTTTACCTCCTCAATTTAGCATTATGGACAGGGAAAAACCTCATCTAAGATCTGCACAGAAATATTATGGCTTGAAATTCATACCGTGATCGTAGCATGCATGGACTCGACTCATATGACTGGGATTTCCATGAAAAAGATTGTGGGCCGAAAATGGGTGATCACTGTACATTTCTCTTCTGTTTCCTATTTATATTTCTATTTTACCTACTCAATTTAGCATTATGGCCAGGGAAAGACCTAATCTAAGATCTGCACAAAAATATTTTGCCTTCAAATTCATACCGTGATCGTAGCATGCATGGACTCGACTCATATGACTGGGATTTCCATGAAAAAGATTCTGGGCCGAAAATGGGTGATCACTGTACATTTCTCTTCTGTTTCCTATTTATATTTATATTTTACCTCTTCAATTTAGCATAATGGACATGGAAAGACCTAATCTAAGATCTGCAAAAAAATTATTTTGCCTTCAAATTCATACAGTGATCGTAGCATGCATGGACATGACTCATATGACTGGGATTTCCATGAAAAAGATTGGGGGCAGAAAATGGGTGATCACTGTACATTTCTCTTCTGTTTCCTATTTATATTTATATTTTACCTCCTCAATTTAGCATTATGGACAGGGAAAGACCTAATCTAAGATCTGCACAAAAATATTTTGGCTTCAAATTCATACCGTGATTGTAGCATGCATGGACTCGACTCATATGACTGGGATTTCCATGAAAATATTGTGGGCCGAAAATGGGTGATCACTGTAGATTTTTCTCTTTTCCCATTTATATTTCTATGTTACCTCCTCAATTTAGCATTATGGACAGGGAAAGACCTAATCTAAGATCTGCACAAAAATATTTTGCCTTCAAATTCATACCGTGATCGTAGCATGCATGGACTCGACTCATATGACTGGGATTTCCATGAAAATATTGTGGGCCGAAAATGGGTGATCACTGTACATTTCTCGTCTGTTTCCTATTTATATTTATATTTTACCTCCTCAATTTAGCATTATGGACAGGGAAAGACCTAATCTAAGATCTGCACAAAAATATTTTGGCTTCAAATTCATACCGTGATCGTAGCATGCATGGACTCGACTCATATGACTGGGATTTCCATGAAAATATTGTGGGCCGAAAATGGGTGATCACTGTAGATTTTTCTCTTTTCCCATTTATATTTCTATGTTACCTCCTCAATTTAGCATTATGGACAGGGAAAGACCTAATCTAAGATCTGCACAAAAATATTTTGCCTTCAAATTCATACCGTGATCGTAGCATGCATGGACTCGACTCATATGACTGGGATTTCCATGAAAATATTGTGGGCCGAAAATGGGTGATCACTGTACATTTCTCTTCTGTTTCCTATTTATATTTATATTTTACCTCCTCAATTTAGTATTATGGACAGGGAAAGACCTAATCTAAGATCTGCACAAAAATATTTTGGCTTCAAATTCATACCGTGATCATAGCATGCATGGATTCGACTCATATGACTGGGATTTCCATGAAAATATTGTCGGCCGAAAATGGGTGATCACTGTAGATTTTTCTCGTTTCCCATTTATATTTCTATGTTACCTCCTCAATTTAGCATTATGGACAGGGAAAGATCTAATATAAGATCTGCACAAAAATATTTTGCCTTCAAATTCATACCGTGATCGTAGCATGCATGGACTCGACTCATATGACTGGGATTTCCATGAAAATATTGTGGACCGAAAATGGGTGATCACTGTACATTTCTCTTCTGTTTCCTATTTATATTTATATTTTACCTCCTCAATTTAGCATTATGGACAGGGAAAGACCCAATATAAGATCTGCACAAAAATATTTTGGCTTCAAATTCATACCGTGATCGTAGCATGCATGGACTCGACTCATATGACTGGGATTTCCATGAAAAATATTGTGGGCAGAAAGTGGGTGATCACTGTACATTTCTCTTCTGTTTCCTATTTATATTTCTATTTTACCTCCTCAATTTAGCATTATGGACAGGGAAAGACCTAATCTATGATCTGCAAAAAAATATTTTGCCTTCAAATTCATACGGTGATCGTAGCATGCATGGACTCGACTCATATGACTGGGATTTCCATGAAAAAGATAGTGGACAGAAAATGGGTGATCACTGTACATTTCTCTTCTGTTTCCTATTTATATTTCTTTTTTACCTCCTCAATTTAGCATTATGGACAGGGAAAAACCTCATCTAAGATCTGCACAGAAATATTATGGCTTGAAATTCATACCGTGATCGTAGCATGCATGGATTCGACTCATATGACTGGGATTTCCATGAAAAAGATTGTGGGCCGAAAATGGGTGATCACTGTACATTTCTCTTCTGTTTCCTATTTATATTTATATTTTACCTCCTCAATTTAGCATTATGGACAGGGAAAGACCTAATCTAAGCTCTGCACAAAAATATTTTGCCTTCAAATTCATACCGTGATCGTAGCATGCATGGACTCGACTCATATGACTGGGATTTCCATGAAAAATATTCTGGGCCGAAAATGGGTGATCACTGTACATTTCTCTTCTGTTTCCTATTTATATTTATATTTTACCTCTTCAATTTAGCATTATGGACAGGGAAAGACCTAATCTAAGATCTGCAAAAAAATTATTTTGCCTTCAAATTCATACAGTGATCGTAGCATGCATGGACATGACTCATATGACTGGGATTTCCATGAAAAAGATTGTGGGCAGAAAATGGGTGATCACTGTACATTTCTCTTCTGTTTCCTATTTATATTTCTTTTTTACCTCCTCAATTTAGCATTATGGACAGGGAAAAACCTCATCTAAGATCTGCACAGAAATATTATGGCTTGAAATTCATACCGTGATCGTAGCATGCATGGATTCGACTCATATGACTGGGATTTCCATGAAAAAGATTGTGGGCCGAAAATGGGTGATCACTGTACATTTCTCTTCTGTTTCCTATTTATATTTCTATTTTACCTCCTCAATTTAGCATTATGGTGAGGGAAAGACCTAATCTAAGCTCTGCACAAAAATATTTTGCCTTCAAATTCATACCGTGATCGTAGCATGCATGGACTCGACTCATATGACTGGGATTTCCATGAAAAATATTCTGGGCCGAAAATGGGTGATCACTGTACATTTCTCTTCTGTTTCCTATTTATATTTATCTTTTACCTCTTCAATTTAGCATTATGGACAGGGAAAGACCTAATCTAAGATCTGCAAAAAAATTATTTTGCCTTCAAATTCATACAGTGATCGTAGCATGCATGGACATGACTCATATGACTGGGATTTCCATGAAAAAGATTGTGGGCAGAAAATGGGTGATCACTGTACATTTCTCTTCTGTTTCCTATTTATATTTCTTTTTTACCTACTCAATTTAGCATTATGGACAGGGAAAAACCTCATCTAAGATCTGCACAGAAATATTATGGCTTGAAATTCATACCGTGATCGTAGCATGCATGGATTCGACTCATATGACTGGGATTTCCATGAAAAAGATTGTGGGCCGAAAATGGGTGATCACTGTACATTTCTCTTCTGTTTCCTATTTATATTTCTATTTTACCTCCTCAATTTAGCATTATGGACAGGGAAAGACCTAATCTAAGCTCTGCACAAAAATATTTTGCCTTCAAATTCATACCGTGATCGTAGCATGCATGGACTCGACTCATATGACTGGGATTTCCATGAAAAATATTCTGGGCCGAAAATGGGTGATCACTGTACATTTCTCTTCTGTTTCCTATTTATATTTCTATTTTACCTCCTCAATTTAGCATTATGGACAGGGAAAGACCTAATCTAAGATCTGCACAAAAATATTTTGGCTTCAAATTCATACCGTGATCATAGCATGCATGGATTCGACTCATATGACTGGGATTTCCATGAAAATATTGTGGGCCGAAAATGGGTGATCACTGTAGATTTTTCTCGTTTCCCATTTATATTTCTATGTTACCTCCTCAATTTAGCATTATGGACAGGGAAAGATCTAATCTAAGATCTGCACAAAAATATTTTGCCTTCAAATTCATACCGTGATCGTAGCATGCATGGACTCGACTCATATGACTGGGATTTCCATGAAAATATTGTGGACCGAAAATGGGTGATCACTGTACATTTCTCTTGTTTCCTATTTATATTTATATTTTACCTCCTCAATTTAGCATTATGGATAGGGAAAGACCCAATCTAAGATATGCACAAAAATATTTTGGCTTCAAATTCATACCGTGATCATAGCATGCAGGGACACGACTCATATGACTGGGATTTCCATGAAAAAGATTGTCGGCCGAAAATGGGTGATCACTGTACATTTCTCTTCTGTTTCCTATTTATATTTCTGTTTTACCTCCTCAATTTAGCATTATGGACAGGGAAAGACCTAATCTAAGATCTGCACAAAAATATTTTGGCTTGAAATTCATACCGTGATCGTAGCATGCATGGACTCGACTCATATGACTGGGATTTCCATGAAAATATTGTGGGCCGAAAATGGGTGATCACTGTAGATTTTTCTCGTTTCCTATTTATATTTCTATGTTACCTCCTCAATTTAGCATTATGGACAGGGAAAGATCTAATCTAAGATCTGCACAAAAATATTTTGCCTTCAAATTCATACCGTGATCGTAGCATGCATGGACTCGACTCAAAAGACTGGGATTTCCATGAAAATATTCTGGGCCAAAAATGGGTGATCACTGTACATTTCTCTTCTGTTTCCTATTTATATTTATATTTTACCTCCTCAATTTAGCATTATGGATAGGGAAAGACCTAATCTAAGTTCTGCACAAAAATATTTTGGCTTCAAATTCATACCGTGATCATAGCATGCATGGACTTGACTCATATGACTGGGATTTCTATGAAAAAGATTGTGGTCCGAAAATGGGTGATCACTGTACATTTCTCTTCTGTTTCCTATTTATATTTCTATTTTACCACCTCAATTTAGCATTATGGACAGGGAAAGACCTAATCTAAGATCTGCACAAAAATATTTTGGCTTCAAATTCATACCGTGATCGTAGCATGCATGGACTCGACTCATATGACTGGGATTTCAATGAAAAAGATTGTGGGCCGAAAATGGGTGATCACTGTAGATTTTTCTCGTTTCCTATTTATATTTCTATTTTACCTCCTCAATTTAGCATTATGGCCATGGAATGACCTAATCTAAGCTCTGCACAAAAATATTTTGCCTTCAAATTCATACCGTGATCGTAGCATGCATGAACTCGACTCATATGACTGGGATTTCCATGAAAAAGATTGTGGTCCGAAAATGGGTGATCACTGTACATTTCTCTTCTGTTTCCTATTTATATTTCTATTTTACCTCCTCAATTTAGTATTATGGACAGGGAAAGACTTAATGTAAAATCTGCACAAAAATAATTTGACTTCAAATTCATACCGTGATCATAGCATGGATGTACACGACTCATATGACTGGGATTTCCATGAAAAGATTGTGGGCCGAAAATGGGTGATCACTGTACATTTCTCTTCTGTTTCCCATTTATATTTCTACTTTACCTCCTCAATTTAGCATTATGGACAGGGAAAGACCAAATCTAAGATCTGCACAAAAATATTTAGCCATCAAATTCATACCGTGATCGTAGCATGCATGGACTCGACTCATATGACTGGGATTTCCATGAAAAAGATTGTGGGCCGGAAATGGGTGATCACTGTACATTTCTCTTCTGTTTCCTATTTATATTTCTATTTTACCTCTTCAATTTAGCATTATGGCCAGGGAAAGAACTAATCTAACTTCTGCACAAAAATATTTTGCCTTCAAATTCATACCGTGATCGTAGCATGCATGGACTCGATTCATATGACTGGGATTTCCATGAAAAAGATTGTGGGCCGAAAATGGGTGATCACTGTACCTTTCTCTTCTGTTCCCTATTTATATTTATATTTTACCTCCTCAATTTAGCATTATGGATAGGGAAAGACCTAATCTAATATCTGCACAAAAATATTTTGCCTTCAAATTCATACCGTGATCGTAGCATGCATGGACTCGACTCATATGACTGGGATTTCCATGAAAATATTGTGGACCGAAAATGGGTGATCACTGTACATTTCTCTTGTTTCCTATTTATATTTATATTTTACCTCCTCAATTTAGCATTATGGATAGGGAAAGACCCAATCTAAGATATGCACAAAAATATTTTGGCTTCAAATTCATACCGTGATCATAGCATGCAGGGACACGACTCATATGACTGGGATTTCCATGAAAAAGATTGTCGGCCGAAAATGGGTGATCACTGTACATTTCTCTTCTGTTTCCTATTTATATTTCTGTTTTACCTCCTCAATTTAGCATTATGGACAGGGAAAGACCTAATCTAAGATCTGCACAAAAATATTTTGGCTTGAAATTCATACCGTGATCGTAGCATGCATGGACTCGACTCATATGACTGGGATTTCCATGAAAATATTGTGGGCCGAAAATGGGTGATCACTGTAGATTTTTCTCGTTTCCTATTTATATTTCTATGTTACCTCCTCAATTTAGCATTATGGACAGGGAAAGATCTAATCTAAGATCTGCACAAAAATATTTTGCCTTCAAATTCATACCGTGATCGTAGCATGCATGGACTCGACTCAAAAGACTGGGATTTCCATGAAAATATTCTGGGCCAAAAATGGGTGATCACTGTACATTTCTCTTCTGTTTCCTATTTATATTTATATTTTACCTCCTCAATTTAGCATTATGGATAGGGAAAGACCTAATCTAAGTTCTGCACAAAAATATTTTGGCTTCAAATTCATACCGTGATCATAGCATGCATGGACTTGACTCATATGACTGGGATTTCTATGAAAAAGATTGTGGTCCGAAAATGGGTGATCACTGTACATTTCTCTTCTGTTTCCTATTTATATTTCTATTTTACCACCTCAATTTAGCATTATGGACAGGGAAAGACCTAATCTAAGATCTGCACAAAAATATTTTGGCTTCAAATTCATACCGTGATCGTAGCATGCATGGACTCGACTCATATGACTGGGATTTCAATGAAAAAGATTGTGGGCCGAAAATGGGTGATCACTGTAGATTTTTCTCGTTTCCTATTTATATTTCTATTTTACCTCCTCAATTTAGCATTATGGCCATGGAATGACCTAATCTAAGCTCTGCACAAAAATATTTTGCCTTCAAATTCATACCGTGATCGTAGCATGCATGAACTCGACTCATATGACTGGGATTTCCATGAAAAAGATTGTGGTCCGAAAATGGGTGATCACTGTACATTTCTCTTCTGTTTCCTATTTATATTTCTATTTTACCTCCTCAATTTAGTATTATGGACAGGGAAAGACTTAATGTAAAATCTGCACAAAAATAATTTGACTTCAAATTCATACCGTGATCATAGCATGGATGTACACGACTCATATGACTGGGATTTCCATGAAAAGATTGTGGGCCGAAAATGGGTGATCACTGTACATTTCTCTTCTGTTTCCTATTTATATTTCTATTTTACCTCCTCAATTTAGCATTATGGACAGGGAAAGACCTAATCTAAGATGTGCACAAAAATATTTTGCCTTCAAATACATACCGTGATCATAGCATGGATGTACACGACTCATATGACTGGGATTTCCATGAAAAGATTGTGGGCCGAAAATGGGTGATCACTGTACATTTCTCTTCTGTTTCCCATTTATATTTCTACTTTACCTCCTCAATTTAGCATTATGGACAGGGAAAGACCAAATCTAAGATCTGCACAAAAATATTTAGCCATCAAATTCATACCGTGATCGTAGCATGCATGGACTCGACTCATATGACTGGGATTTCCATGAAAAAGATTGTGGGCCGGAAATGGGTGATCACTGTACATTTCTCTTCTGTTTCCTATTTATATTTCTATTTTACCTCTTCAATTTAGCATTATGGCCAGGGAAAGAACTAATCTAACTTCTGCACAAAAATATTTTGCCTTCAAATTCATACCGTGATCGTAGCATGCATGGACTCGATTCATATGACTGGGATTTCCATGAAAAAGATTGTGGGCCGAAAATGGGTGATCACTGTACCTTTCTCTTCTGTTCCCTATTTATATTTATATTTTACCTCCTCAATTTAGCATTATGGATAGGGAAAGACCTAATCTAATATCTGCACAAAAATATTTTGCCTTCAAATTCATACCGTGACCGTAGCATTCATGGACTCGACTCATATGACTGGGATTTGCATGAAAAAGATTGTGGGCCGAAAATGGGAGATCACCGTACATTTCTCTTCTGTTTTCTATTTATATTTATATTTTACCTCCTCAATTTAGCATTATGGACAGGGAAAGAACTAATCTAACTTCTGAACAAAAATATTTTGCCTTCAAATTCATACCGTGATCGTAGCATGCATGGACTCGACTCATATGACTGGGATTTCCATGAAAAAGATTGTGGGCCGAAAATGGGTGATCACTGTACATTTCTCTTCTGTTCCCTATTTATATTTCTATTTTACCTCCTCAATTTAGCATTATGGACAGGGAAAGACCTAATCTAAGATCTGCACAAAAATATTTCGCCTTCAAATTCATACCGTGATCGTAGCATGCATGGACTCGACTCATATGACTTCGATTTCCATGAAAAAGACTGTGGGATGAAAATGGGTGATCACTGTACATTTCTCCTCTGTTTCCCATTTCTATTTCTATTTTACCTCCTCAATTTAGCATTATGGACAGCGAAAGATCTAATCTAAGTTCTGCATAAAAATATTTTGCCTTCAAATTCATACCGGGATCGTAGCATGCATGGATTCGACTCATATGACTGGGATTTCCATGAAAAAGATTGTGCGCCGAAAATGGGTGGTCACTGTACATTTCTCTTCTGTTTCCTATTTATATTTCCATTTTACCTCCTCAATTTATCATTATGGACAGGGAAAGAGCTCATCTAAGTTCTGCACAGAAATATTTTGCCTTGAAATTCATACCGTGATTGTAGCATGCATGGACTCGACTCATATGACTGGGATTTCCATGAAAAAGATTGTGGGCCGAAAATGGGTGATCACTGTACATTTCTCTTCTGTTCCATATTTATATTTCTATTTTACCTCCTCAATTTAGCATTATGGACAGGGAAAGACCTAATCTAAGATCTGCACAAAAATATTTCGCCTTCAAATTCATACCGTGATCGTAGCATGCATGGACTCGACTCATATGACTTCGATTTCCATGAAAAAGACTGTGGGATGAAAATGGGTGATCCCTGTACATTTCTCTTCTGTTTCCTATGTATATTTCTATTTTACCTCCTCAATTTACCATTATGGACAGGAAAAGACCTAATCTAAAATCTGCACAAAAATATTTTGCCTTCAAATTCATACCGTGATCGTAGCATACATAGACTCGACTGATATGACTGGGATTTCCATGAAAAAGATTGTGGGACGAAAATTGGTGATCACTGTATATATCTCTTCTGTTTCCTATTTCTATTTCTATTTTACCTCCTCAATTTACCATTATGGACAGGGAAAGACCTAATCTAAAATCTGCACAAAAATATTTTGCCTTCAAATTCATACCGGGATCGTGGCATGCATGGACTCGACTCATATGACTGGGATTTGCATGAAAAAGATTGTGGACCGAAAATGGGTGATCACCGTACATTTATCTTCTGTTTCCTATTTATATTTCTATTTTACCTCCTCAATTTAGCATTATGGACAGGAAAGACCTAATCTAAGATCTGCACAAAAATATTTTGCGTTCAAATTCATACCGTGATCGTAGCATGCATGGACTCGACTCATATGACTGGGATTTCCATGAAAAAGTTTGTGGTCCGAAAATGGGTGATCACTGTACATTTCTCTTCTGTTTCCTATTTATATTTCTATTTTACCTCCTCAATTTAGCATTATGGACAGGGAAAGAACTAATCTAAGGTCTGCACAAAAATATTTAGCCATCAAATTCATACCGTGATCGTAGCATGCATGGACTCGACTCATATGACTGGGATTTCCATGAAAAAGATTGTGGGCCGAAAATGGGTGATCACCGTATATTTCTCTTCTGTTTCCTATTTATATTTATATTTTACCCCCTCAATTTAGCATTATGGCCAGGGAAAGAACTAATCTAACCTCTGCACAAAAATATTTTGCCTTCAAATTCATACCGTGTTCGTAGCATGCATGGACTCGACTCATATCACTGGGATTTCTATGAAAAAGATTGTGGTCCGAAAATGGGTGATCACTATACATTTCTCTTCTGTTTCCTATTTATATTTATATTTTACCTCCTCAATTTAGCATTATGGACAGGTAAAGACCTAATCTAACATCTGCACAAAAATATTTAGCCTTCAAATTCATACCGTGATCGTAGCATGCATGGACTCGACTCATATGACAGGGATTTCCATGAAAAAGATTGTGGGCCGAAAATGGGTGATCACTGTACATTTCTCTTCTGTTTCCTATTTATATTTATATTTTACCTCCTCAATTTAGCATTGTGGCCAGGGAAAGAACTAATCTAACCTCTGCACAAAAATATTTTGCCTTCAAATTCATACCGTGATCGTAGCATGCATGGACTCGACTCATATGACTGGGATTTCCATGAAAAAGATTGTGGGCCGAAAATGGGTGATCACTGTACATTTCTCTTCTGTTCCATATTTATATTTATATTTTACCTCCTCAATTTAGCATTTTGGACAGGGAAAGACCTAATCTAAGATCTGCACAAAAATATTTAGCCATCAAATTCATACCGTGATTGTAGCATGCATGGACTCGACTCATATGACTGGGATTTCCATGAAAAAGATTGTGGGCCGAAAATGGGTGATCACCGTACATTTCTCTTCTGTTTCCTATTTATATTTATATTTTACCCCCTCAATTTAGCATTATGGCCAGGGAAAGAACTAATCTAACCTCTGCACAAAAATATTTTGCCTTCAAATTCATACCGTGTTCGTAGCATGCATGGACTCGACTCATATGACTGGGATTTCCATGAAAAAGATTGTGGGCCGAAAATGGGTGATCACTATACATTTCTCTTCTGTTTCCTATTTATATTTATATTTTACCTCCTCAATTTAGCATTATGGACAGGTAAAGACCTAATCTAACATCTGCACAAAAATATTTAGCCTTCAAATTCATACCGGGATCGTAGCATGCATGTACTCGACTCATATGACTGGGATTTCCATGAAAAAGATTGTGGTCCGAAAATGGGTGATCACCGTACATTTCTCTTCTGTTTCCTATTTATATTTATATTTTACCTCCTCAATTTAGCATTATGGCCAGGGAAATAACTAATCTAACCTCTGCACAAAAATATTTTGCCTTCAAATTCATACCGTGATCGTAGCATGCATGGACTCGACTCATATGACTGGGATTTCCATGAAAAAGATTGTGGGCCGAAAATGGGTGATCACTGTACATTTCTCTCCTGTTCCCTATTTATATTTCTATTTTACCTCCTCAATTTAGCATTTTGGACAGGGAAAGACCTAATCTAAGATATGCACAAAAATATTTAGCCATCAAATTCATACCGTGATCGTAGCATGCATGGACTCGACTCATATGACTGGGATTTCCATGAAAAAGATTGTGGGCCGGAAATGGGTGATCACTGTACATTTCTCTTCTGTTTCCTATTTATATTTCTATTTTACCTCTTCAATTTAGCATTATGGCCAGGGAAAGAATTAATCTAACTTCTGCACAAAAATATTTTGCCTTCAAATTCATACCGTGATCGTAGCATGCATGGACTCGATTCATATGACTGGGATTTCCATGAAAAAGATTGTGGGCCGAAAATGGGTGATCACTGTACATTTCTCTACTGTTTCCTATTTATATTTATATTTTACCTCCTCAATTTAGCATTATGGACAGGGAAAGAACTAATCTAACTTCTGAACAAAAATATTTTGCCTTCAAATTCATACCGTGATCGTAGCATGCATGGACTCGACTCATATGACTGGGATTTCCATGAAAAAGATTGTGGGCCGAAAATGGGTGATCACTGCACATTTCTCTTCTGTTCCCTATTTATATTTCTATTTTACCTACTCAATTTAGCATTATGGACAGGGAAAGACCTAATCTAATATCTGCACAAAAATATTTCGCCTTCAAATTCATACCGTGATCGTAGCATACATAGACTCGACTGATATGACTGGGATTTCCATGAAAAAGATTGTGGGACGAAAATTGGTGATCACTGTATATATCTCTTCTGTTTCCTATTTCTATTTCTATTTTACCTCCTCAATTTACCATTATGGACAGGGAAAGACCTAATCTAAAGTCTGCACAAAAATATTTTGCCTTCAAATTCATACCGGGATCGTGGCATGCATGGACTCGACTCATATGACTGGGATTTGCATGAAAAAGATTGTGGACCGAAAATGTGTGATCACCGTACATTTATCTTCTGTTTCCTATTTATATTTCTATTTTACCTCCTCAATTTAGCATTATGGACAGGAAAGACCTAATCTAAGATCTGCACAAAAATATTTTGCCTTCAAATTCATACCGTGATCGTAGCATGCATGGACTCGACTCATATGACTGGGATTTCCATGAAAAAGTTTGTGGTCCGAAAATGGGTGATCACTGTACATTTCTCTTCTGTTTCCTATTTATATTTCTATTTTACCTCCTCAATTTAGCATTATGGACAGGGAAAGAACTAATCTAAGGTCTGCACAAAAATATTTAGCCATCAAATTCATACCATGATCGTAGCATGCATGGACTCGACTCATATGACTGGGATTTCCATGAAAAAGATTGTGGGCCGAAAATGGGTGATCACCGTATATTTCTCTTCTGTTTCCTATTTATATTTATATTTTACCTCTTCAATTTAGCATTATGGCCAGGGAAAGAACTAATCTAACTTCTGCACAAAAATATTTTGCCTTCAAATTCATACCGTGATCGTAGCATGCATGGACTCGATTCATATGACTGGGATTTCCATGAAAAAGATTGTGGGCCGAAAATGGGTGATCACT
This sequence comes from Acanthosepion lycidas, assembly GCA_963932145.1. NCBI lineage: Eukaryota > Metazoa > Mollusca > Cephalopoda > Sepiida > Sepiidae > Acanthosepion > Acanthosepion lycidas. The sequence goes on along the minus strand of OZ010589.1, from coordinate 3,375,626 downwards.
GTACCTTTCTCTTCTGTTCCCTATTTATATTTCTATTTTACCTCCTCAATTTAGCATTATGGACAGGGAAAGACCTAATCTAAGATCTGCACAAAAATATTTTGCCTTCAAATTCATACCGTGACCGTAGCATGCATGGACTCGACTCATATGACTGGGATTTGCATGAAAAAGATTGTGGGCCGAAAATGGGAGATCACCGTACATTTCTCTTCTGTTTTCTATTTATATTTATATTTTACCTCCTCAATTTAGCATTATGGCCAGGGAAAGACCTAATCTGAGATCTGCCCAAAAATATTTTGCCTTCAAATTCATACCGTGATCGTAGCATGCATGGACTCGACTCATATGACTGGGATTTCCATGAAAAAGATTGTGGGCCGAAAATGGGTGATCACTGTACATGTCTCTACTGTTTCCTTTTTATATTTATATTTTACCTCCTCAATTTAGCATTATGGACAGGGAAAGAACTAATCTAACTTCTGAACAAAAATATTTTGCCTTCAAATTCATACCGTGATCGTAGCATGCATGGACTCGACTCATATGACTGGGATTTCCATGAAAAAGATTGTGGGCCGAAAATGGGTGATCACTGTACATTTCTCTTCTGTTCCCTATTTATATTTCTATTTTACCTCCTCAATTTAGCATTATGGACAGGGAAAGACCTAATCTAAGATCTGCAAAAAAAAAATTTTCGCCTTCAAATTCATACCGTGATCGTAGCATGCATGGACTCGACTCATATGACTTCGATTTCCATGAAAAAGACTGTGGGATGAAAATGGGTGATCACTGTACATTTCTCTTCTGTTTCCTATGTATATTTCTATTTTACCTCCTCAATTTAGCATTATGGACAGGAAAAGACCTAATCTAAAATCTGCACAAAAATATTTTGCCTTCAAATTCATACCGTGATCATAGCATGCATGGATTCGACTCATACGACTGGGATTTCCATGAAAAAGATTGTGGGCCGAAAATGGGTGATCACTGTACATTTCTCTTCTGTTTCCTATTTATATTTCTATTTTATCTCCTCAATTTAGCATTATGGACAGGGAGAGACCTAATCTAAGATCTGCACAAAAATATTTTGCCTTCAAATTCATACCGTGATCGTAGCATGCATGGACTCGACTCATATGACTGGGATTTCCATGAAAAATATTGTCGGCCGAAAATGGGTGATCACTGTACATTTCTCTTCTGTTCCCTATTTATATTTCTATTTTACCTCCTCAATTTAGCATTATGGACAGGGAAAGACCTAATCTAAGTTCTGCACAAAAATATTTTGCCTTCAAATTCATACCGTGATCGTAGCATGCATGGACTCGACTCATATGACTGGGATTTCCATGAAAAGATTGTGGGCCGAAAATGGGTGATCACTGTACATTTCTCTTCTTTTTCCTATTTATATTTCTATTTTACCTCCTCAATTTAGCATTATGGACAGGGAAAGACCTAATCTGAGATCTGCCCAAAAATATTTTGCCTTCAAATTCATACCATGATCGTAGCATGCATGGACTCGACTCATATGACTGGGATTTGCATGAAAAAGATTGTGGACCGAAAATGGGTGATCACCGTACATTTATCTTCTGTTTCCTATTTATATTTCTATTTTACCTCCTCAATTTAGCATTATGGACAGGGAAAGACCTAATCTAAGATCTGCACAAAAATATTTTGCCTTCAAATTCATACCGTGATCGTAGCATGCATGGACTCGACTCATATGACTGGGATTTCCATGAAAAAGATTGTGGGCCGAAAATGGGTGATCACCGTACATTTCTCTTCTGTTTCCTATTTATATTTATATTTTACCTCCTCAATTTAGCATTATGGCCAGGGAAAGAACTAATCTAACCTCTGCACAAAAATATTTTGCCTTCAAATTCATACCGTGATCGTAGCATGCATGGACTCGACTCATATGACTGGGATTTCCATGAAAAAGATTGTGGTCCGAAAATGGGTGATCACTGTACATTTCTCTTCTGTTTCCTATTTATTTTTCTATTTTACCTCCTCAATTTAGCATTATGGACAGGGAAAGACCTAATCTAAGATCTGCAGAAAAATATTTTGCCTTCAAATTCATACCGTGATCGTAGCATGCATGGACTCGACTCATATGACTGGGATTTCCATGAAAAAGATTGTGGGCCGAAAATGGGTGATCACCGTATATTTCTCTTCTGTTTCCTATTTATATTTATATTTTACCTCCTCAATTTAGCATTATGGCCAGGGAAAGACCTAATCTAACCTCTGCACAAAAATATTTTGCTTCAAATTCATACCGTGATCGTAGCATGCATGGACTCGACTCATATGACTGGGATTTCCATGAAAAAGATTGTGGGCAGAAAATGGGTGATCACTGTACATTTCTCTTCTGTTTCCTATTTATATTTCTATTTTACCTCCTCAATGTAGCATTATGGCCAGGGAAAGATCTAATCTAACTTCTGCACAAAAATATTTTGCCTTCAAATTCATACCGTGATCGTAGCATGCATGGACTCGACTCATATGACTGGGATTTCCATGAAAAAGATTGTGGGCCGAAAATGGGTGATCACTGTACATTTCTCTTCTGTTCCCTATTTATATTTCTATTTTACTTCCTCAATTTAGCATTATGGACAGGGAAAGACCTAATCTAAGTTCTGCACAAAAATATTTTGCCTTCAAATTCATACCGTGATCGTAGCATGCATGGACTCGACTCATATGACTGGGATTTCCATGAAAAAGATTGTGGGCAGAAAATGGGTGATCACCGTACATTTCTCTTCTGTTTCCTATTTATATTTCTATTTTACCTCCACAATTTAGCATTATGGACAGGGAAAGACCTAATCTAAGATCTGCCCAAAAATATTTTGCCTTCAAATTCATACCGTGATCGTAGCATAAATGGACTTGACTCATATGACTTCGATTTCCATGAAAAAGACTGTGGGATGAGAATGGGTGATCACTGTACATTTCTCTTCTGTTTCCTATTTATATTTCTATTTTACCTCCTGAATTTAGCATTATGGACAGGGAAAGACCTAATCTAACATCTGCACAAAAATATTTAGCTTTCAAATTCATACCGTGATCGTAGCATGCATGGACTCGACTCATATGACTGGGATTTCCATGAAAAAGATTGTGGGCCGAAAATGGGTGATCACCGTACATTTCTCTTCTGTTTCCTATTTATATTTATATTTTACCTCCTCAATTTAGCATTATGGCCAGTGAAAGAACTAATCTAGCCTCTGCACAAAAATATTTTGCCTTCAAATTCATACCGTGATCGTAGCATGCATGGACTCGACTCATATGACTGGGATTTCCATGAAAAAGATTGTGGGCCGAAAATGGGAGATCACCGTACATTTCTATTCTGTTTTATATTTATATTTCTATTTTACCTCCTCAATTTAGCATTATGGCCAGGGAAAGACCACATCTGAGATCTGCCCAAAAATATTTTGCCTTCAAATTCATACCGTGATCGTAGCATGCATGGACTCGACTCATATGACTGGGATTTCCATGAAAAAGATTGTGGGCCGAAAATGCGTGATCACTGTACATTTATCTTCTGTTTCCTATTTATATTTCTATTTTACCTCCTCAATTTAGCATTATGGACAGGGAAAGACCTAATCTAAGATCTGCACAAAAATATTTTGCCTTCAAATTCATACCGTGATCGTAGCATGCATGGACTCGACTCATATGACTGGGATTTCCATGAAAAAGATTGTGGTCCGAAAATGGGTGATCACTGTACATTTCTCTTCTGTTTCCTATTTATATTTCTATTTTACCTCCTCAATTTAGCATTATGGACAGGGAAAGACCGAATCTAAGGTCTGCACAAAAATATTTAGCCTTCAAATTCATACCGTGATCGTAGCATGCATGGACTCGACTCATATGACTGGGATTTCCATGAAAAGATTGTGGGCCGAAAATGGGTGATCACTGTACATTTCTCTTCTTTTTCCTATTTATATTTCTATTTTACCTCCTCAATTTAGCATTATGGACAGGGAAAGACCTAATCTGAGATCTGCCCAAAAATATTTTGCCTTCAAATTCATACCGTGATCGTAGCATGCATGGACTCGACTCATATGACTGGGATTTGCATGAAAAAGATTGTGGGCCGAAAATGGGTGATCACCGTACATTTCTCTTCTGTTTCCTATTTATATTTCTATTTTACCTCCACAATTTAGCATTATGGACAGGGAAAGACCTAATCTAAGATCTGCCCAAAAATATTTTGCCTTCAAATTCATACCGTGATCGTAGCATAAATGGACTTGACTCATATGACTTCGATTTCCATGAAAAAGACTGTGGGATGAAAATGGGTGATCACTGTACATTTCTCTTCTGTTTCCTATTTATATTTCTATTTTACCTCCTCAATTTACCATTATGGACAGTGAAAGACCTAATCTAAAATCTGCACAAAAATATTTTGCCTTCAAATTCAAACCGGGATCATGGCATGCATGGACTCGACTCATATGACTGGGATTTCCATGAAAAAATTGTGGGCCGAAAATGGGTGATCACTGTACATTTATCTTCTGTTTCCTATTTATATTTCTATTTTACCTCCTCAATTTAGGATTATGGACAGAGAAAGACCTAATCTGAGATCTGCCCAAAAATATTTTGCATTCAAATTCATACCGTGATCGTAGCATGCATGGACTCGACTCATATGACTGGGATTTGCATGAAAAAGATTGTGGACCGAAAATGGGTGATCACCGTACATTTATCTTCTGTTTCCTATTTATATTTCTATTTTACCTCCTCAATTTAGCGTTATGGACAGGGAAAGACCTAATCTAAGATCTGCACAAAAATATTTTGCCTTCAAATTCATACCGTGATCGTAGCATGCATGGACTTGACTCATATGACTGGGATTTCCATGAAAAAGATTGTGGTCCGAAAATGGGTGATCACTGTACATTTCTCTTCTGTTTCCTATTTATATTTCTATTTTACCTCCTGAATTTAGCATTATGGACAGGGAAAGACCTAATCTAACATCTGCACAAAAATATTTAGCTTTCAAATTCATACCGTGATCGTAGCATGCATGGACTCGACTCATATGACTGGGATTTCCATGAAAAAGATTGTGGGCCGAAAATGGGTGATCACCGTACATTTCTCTTCTGTTTCCTATTTATATTTATATTTTACCTCCTCAATTTAGCATTATGGCCAGTGAAAGAACTAATCTAGCCTCTGCACAAAAATATTTTGCCTTCAAATTCATACCGTGATCGTAGCATGCATGGACTCGACTCATATGACTGGGATTTCCATGAAAAAGATTGTGGGCCGAAAATGGGAGATCACCGTACATTTCTATTCTGTTTTATATTTATATTTCTATTTTACCTCCTCAATTTAGCATTATGGCCAGGGAAAGACCACATCTGAGATCTGCCCAAAAATATTTTGCCTTCAAATTCATACCGTGATCGTAGCATGCATGGACTCGACTCATATGACTGGGATTTCCATGAAAAAGATTGTGGGCCGAAAATGCGTGATCACTGTACATTTATCTTCTGTTTCCTATTTATATTTCTATTTTACCTCCTCAATTTAGCATTATGGACAGGGAAAGACCTAATCTAAGATCTGCACAAAAATATTTTGCCTTCAAATTCATACCGTGATCGTAGCATGCATGGACTCGACTCATATGACTGGGATTTCCATGAAAAAGATTGTGGTCCGAAAATGGGTGATCACTGTACATTTCTCTTCTGTTTCCTATTTATATTTCTATTTTACCTCCTCAATTTAGCATTATGGACAGGGAAAGACCGAATCTAAGGTCTGCACAAAAATATTTAGCCTTCAAATTCATACCGTGATCGTAGCATGCATGGACTCGACTCATATGACTGGGAATTCCATGAAAAAGATTGTGGGCCGAAAATGGGTGATCACTGTACATTTCTCTTCTGTTTCCTATTTATATTTCTATTTTACCTCCTCAATTTAGCATTGTGGCCAGGGAAAGACCTAATCTCAGATCTGCCCAAAAACATTTTGCCTTCAAATTCATACCGTGATCGTAGCATGCATGGACTCGACTCATATGACTGGGATTTCCATGACAAAGTTTGTGAGTCGAAAATGGGTGATCACTGTACATTTCTCCTCTGTTTCCTATTTATCTTTCTATTTTACCTCCTCAATTTAGCATTATCGATAGGGAAAGACCTAATCTAAGATCTGCACAAAAATATTTTGCCTTCAAATTCATACCGTGATCGTAGCATGTATGGACTCGACTCATATGACTATCCCAGTCATATGAGTCGAGTCCATACATGAAAAGATTGTGGGCAAAAAATGGGTGATCACTGTACATTTCTCTTCAGTTTCCTATTTATATTTATATTTGATTTCCTTCATTTAGCATTATGGACACGGAAAGACCTAATCTAAAATCTGCACAAAAATATTTTGCCTTCAAATTCATACCGTGATCGTAGCATGCATGGACTCGACTCATATGACTGGGAATTGCATGAAAAAGATTGTGGGCCGAAAATGGGAGATCACCCTACATTTCTCTTCGGTTTTCTATTTATATTTCTATTTTACCTCCTCAATTTAGCATTATGGACAGGGAAAGACCTAATCTGAGATCTGCCCAAAAATATTTTGCCTTCAAATTCATACCATGATCGTAGCATGCATGGACTCGACTCATATGACTGGTATTTCCATGAAAAAGATTGTGGGCCGAAAATGGGTGATCACTGTACATTTCTCTTCTGTTTCCTATTTATATTTATATTTTACCTCCTCAATTTAGCATTATGGACAGGGAAAGAACTAATCTAAGATCTGCACAAAAATATTTTGCCTTCAAATTCATACCGTGATCGTAGCATGCATGGACTTGACTCATATGACTTGGATTTCCATGAAAAAGACTGTGGGATGAAAATGGGTGATCACTGTACATTTCTCTTCTGTTTCCTATTTATATTTCTATTTTACCTCCTCAATTTACCATTATGACTAGGGAAAGACCTAATCTAAGCTCTGCACAAAAATATTTTGCCTTCAAATTCATACCGTGATCGTAGCATGCATGGACTCGACTCATATGACTGGGATTTGCATGAAAAAGATTGTGGACCGAAAATGGGTGATCAATGTACATTTCTCTTCTGTTTCCTATTTATATTTCTATTTTACCTCCTCAATTTAGCATTATGGCCAGGGAAAGACCTAATCTAACTTCTGCACAAAAATATTTTGCCTTCAAATTCATACCGTGATCGTAGCATGCATGGACTCGACTCATATGACTGGGATTTCCATGAAAAAGATTGTGGGCCGAAAATGGGTGATCACTGTACATTTCTCTTCTGTTCCCTATTTATATTTCTATTTTACCTCCTCAATTTAGCATTATGGACAGGGAAAGACCTAATCTAAGATCTGCACAAAAATATTTTGCCTTCAAATTCATACCGTGATCGTAGCATGGATGGACACGACTCATATGACTGGGATTTCCATGAAAAAGATTGTGGTCCGAAAATGGGTGATCACTGTACATTTCTCTTCTGTTTCCTATTTATATTTATATTTTACCTCTTCAATTTAGCATTATGGACAGGGAAAGACCTAATCTAAGGTCTGCACAAAAATATTTTGCCTTCAAATTCATACCGTGATCGTAGCATGCATGGACTCGACTCATATGACTGGGATTTGCATGAAAAAGATTGTGGGCCGAAAATGGGAGATCACCGTACATTTCTCTTCGGTTTTCTATTTATATTTCTATTTTACCTCCTCAATTTAGCATTATGGACAGGGAAAGACCTAATTTGAGATCTGCCCAAAAATATTTTGCCTTCAAATTCATACCGTGATCGTAGCATGCATGGACTCGACTCATATGACTGGGATTTCCATGAAAAAGATTGTGGGCAGAAAATTGGTGATCACTATACATTTCTCTTCTGTTTCCTATTTCTATTTCTATTTTACTTCCTTCATTTAGCATTATGGACAGGGAAAGGCCTAATCTAAGCTCTGCAAAAAAATATTTTGCTTTCAAATTCATACCGTGATCGTAGCATGTATGGACTCGACTCATATGACTGGGATTTCAATGAAAAAGATTCTGGGCAGAAAATGGGTGATCACTGTATATTTCTCTTCTGTTTCCTATTTATATTTATATTTTTCCTTCTCAATTTAGCATTATGGACAGGGAAAGACCTAATCTAAGCTCTGCACAAAAATATTTTGCCTTCAAATTGATACCGTGATCGTAGCATGCATGGAATCGACTCATATGACTGGGATTTCCATGAAAAAGATTGTGTGCCAAAAATGGGTGATCACTGTACATTTCTCTTCTGTTTCCTATTTATATTTATATTTTACTTCCTTCATTTAGCATTATGGACAGGGAAAGGCCTAATCTAAGCTCTGCAAAAAAATATTTTGCTTTCAAATTCATACCGTGATCGTAGCATGTATGGACTCGACTGATATGACTGGGATTTCAATGAAAAAGATTCTGGGAAGAAAATGGGTGATCACTGTATATTTCTCTTCTGTTTCCTATTTATATTTATATTTTTCCTTCTCAATTTAGCATTATGAACAGGGAAAGACCTAATCTAAGATCTGCAAAAAAATATTTTGCCTTCAAATTCATACCGTGATCGTAGCATGCATGGAAACGACTCATATGACTGGGATTTCCATGAAAAAGATTGTGGGCCAAAAATGGGTGATCACTGTACATTTCTCTTCTGTTTCCTATTTATATTTATATTTTACCTTCTCAATTTAGCATTATGGACAGGAAAAGACATAATCTAAGTTCTGTAAAAAAATATTTTGCCTTCAAATACATACCGTGATCGTAGCAGGCATGGACTCGACTCATATGACTGGGATTTCCATGAAAAAGATTCTAGGCAGAAAATGGGTGATCACTGTACATTTTTATTCTGTTTCTTATTTATATTTATATTTTACTTCCTCAGTTTAGCATTATTGACAGGGAAAGACCTAATCTAAGATCTGCAAAAAATATTTTGCCTTCAAATTCATACCGTGATCGTAGCATGCATGGACTCGACTCATATGTCTGGCATTTCCATGAAAAAGATTGTCAGCTGAAAATGGGTGATCACTGTACATTTATCTTCCGTTTTTTATTTATATTTCTGTTTTACTTCCTCAATATAGCTTTATGGACAGGGAAATACCTAATCTAAGATCTGCAAAAAAATATTTTGCCTTCAAATTCATACCATGATCGTAGCATGTATGGACACGACTCATATGACTGGGATGTCCATGAAAAAGATTGTGGGCAGTAAATGGGTGATCACTGTACATTTCTCTTCCGTTTCCTATTTATATTTAACTTCCTTAATTTAGCATTATGGACAGGGAAAGACCTAATCTAAGCTCTGCAAAATAATATTTTGCTTTCAAATTCATACCGTGATCGTAGCATGCATGGACTCGACTCATATGACTGGGATTTCCATGAAAAAGATTGTGGGCAGAAAATGGGTGATCACTGTACATTTCTCTTCTGTTTTCTATTCATATTTCTATTTTACCTCCTCAATTTATCATTATAGACAGGGAAAGATCTAATCTAAGCACTGCAAAAAATATTTTGCTTTTAAATTCATACCGTGATCGTAGCATGTATGGACTCGACTCATATGACTGGGATTTCCATGAAAAAGATTGTGGGCAGGAAATGGGTGATCACTGTACATTTTTCTACTGTTTCTTATTTATATTTATATTTTACTTCCTCAATTTAGCATTATGGACAGGGAAAGACCTAATCTAAGATCTGCAAAAAAATATTTTGCCTTCAAATTCATACCGTGATCGTATCATGCATGGACTCGACTCATATGATTTGGATTTTCATGAAAAAGATTGTCGGCAGAAAATGGGTGATCACTGTACATTTCTCTTCTGTTTCCTATTTATATTTCTATTTTACTTCCTTCATTTAGCATTATGGACAGGGAAAGGCCTAATCTAAGATCTGCACAAAAATATTTTGCCTTCAAATTCATACCGTGATCGTAGTAGGCATGGACTCGACTCATATGACTGGGATTTCCATGAAAAAGATTGTGGGCAGAAAATGTGTGATCACTGTACATTTCTCTTCTGTTTCCTATTTATATTTATATTTTACTTCCTTCAATTATCATTATGGAGAGGGAAAGACCTAATCTAATATCTGCAAAAAAATATTTTGACTTCAAAGTCATACCGAGATCGTAGCATGCATGGACTCGACTCATATGATTGGGATTTTCATGAAAAAGATTGTCGGCAGGAAATGGGTGATCACTGTACATTTCTCTTCTGTTTCCTATTTATATTTATATTTTACTTCCTTCATTTATCATTATGGAGAGGGAAAGACCTAATCTAAGATCTGCAAAAAAATATTTTGCCTTCAAATTCATACCGTGATCGTAGCATGCATGGACTCGACTCATATGACTGGGATTTCCATGAAAAAGATTGTGGGCAGAAAATGGGAGATCACTGTACATTTTTCTTCTGTTTCCTATTCATATTTCTATTTTACTTCCTCAATTTAGCATTATGGACAGGGAAAGACCTAATCTAAGATCTACAAAAAATATTTTGCCTTCAAATTCATACCGTGATCGTAGCATGCATGGACTCGACTAATATGTCTGGGATATCCATGAAAAAGATTGTCGGCAGAAAACGGGTGATCACTGTACATTTCTCTTCTGCTTCCTATTTATATTTCTATTTTACTTCCTTCATTTAGCATTATCGACAGGGAAATAACTAATCTAAGATCTGCAAAAAAAAAAATTGCCTTAAAATTCATACCGTGATCGTAGCATGCATGGACTCGACTCATATGACTGGGATTTCCATGAAAAAGATTGTGGGCAGAAAATGTGGGATCACTGTACATTTTTTTTCTGTTTCTTATTTATATTTATATTTTACTTCCTAAATTTAGCAGTATGGACAGGGAAAGACATAATCTAAGATCTGCAAAAAAATATTTTGCCTTCAAATTCATACCGTGATCGTAGCATGCATGGACTCGACTCATATGACTGGGATTTCCATGAAAAAGATTGTGGGCAGAAAATGTGGGATCACTGTACATTTTTCTTCTGTTTCTTATTTATATTTATATTTTACTTCCTCAATTTAGCATTATGGACAGGGAGAGACCTAATCTAAGATCTGCAAAAAATATTTTCCTTCAAATTCATACCGTGATCATAGCATGCATGGACTCGACTCATATGTCTGGGATTTCCATGAAAAAGATTGTCGGCAGAAAATGGGTGATCAGTGTACATTTTTCTTCTGTTTCTTATTTATATTTATATTTTACTTACTCAATTTAGCATTATGGACAGGGAAAGACCTAATCTAAGATCTGCACAAAAATATTTTCCCTTCAAATTCATACCGTGATCGTAGTATGCATGGACTCGACTCATATGACTGGGATTTCCATGAAAAAGATTGTGGGCAGAAAATGGGTGATCACTGTACATTTCTCTTCTGTTTCCTATTTATATTTATATTTTACTTCCTTCATTTATCATTATGGAGAGGGAAAGACCTAATCTAATATCTGCAAAAAAATATTTTGCCTTCAAAGTCATACCGAGATCGTAGCTTGCATGGACTCGACTCATATGATTGGGATTTTCATGAAAAAGATTGTCGGCAGGAAATGTGTGATCACTGTACATTTCTCTTCTGTTTCCTATTTATATTTATATTTTACTTCCTTCATTTATCATTATGGAGAGGTAAAGACCTAATCTAAGATCTGCAAAAAAATATTTTGCCTTCAAATTCATACCGTGATCGTAGCATGCATGGACTCGACTCATATGACTGGGATTTCCATGAAAAAGATTGTGGGCAGAAAATGGGAGATCACTGTACATTTTTCTTCTGTTTCCTATTTATATTTCTATTTTACTTCCTCAATTTAGCATTATGGACAGGGAAAGACCTAATCTAAGATCTACAAAAAATATTTTGCCTTCAAATTCATACCGTGATCGTAGCATGCAGGGACTCGACTCATATGTCTGGGATTTCCATGAAAAAGATTGTCGCCAGAAAACGGGTGATCACTGTACATTTCTCTTCTGTTTCCTATTTATATTTCTATTTTACTTCCTTCATTTAGCATTATCGACAGGGAAATAACTAATCTAAGATCTGCAAAAAAAAAAATTGCCTTAAAATTCATACCGTGATCGTAGCATGTATGGACTCGACTCATATGACTGGGATTTCCATGAAAAAGATTGTGGGCAGAAAATGTGGGATCACTGTACATTTTTTTTCTGTTTCTTATTTATATTTATATTTTACCTCCTCAATTTAGCATTATAGACAGGGAAAGACCTAATCTAAAACCTGCACAAAAATATTTTGCTTTAAAATTCATACCGTGATCGTAGCATGCATGGACTCGACTCATATGACTGGGATTTCCATGAAAAAGATTGTCGGCAGAAAATGTATGATCACTGTATATTTCTCTTCTGTTTCCTATTTATATTTATATTTTACCTCCTCAATTTAGCATTATGGACAGGGAAAGACCTCATCTAAGCTCTGCACAAAAATATTTTGCCTTCAAATTCATACCGTGATCGTAGCATGCATGGACTCGACTCATATGACTGGGATTTCCATGGAAAAGTTTGTGGGTCGAAAATGGGTGATCACTGTACATTTCTCTTCTGTTTCCTATTTATATTTATATTTTACCTCCTCAATTTAGCATTATGGAAAGGGAAAGAACTAATCTAAAATCTACACAAAAATATTTTGCCCTCAAATTCATACCGTGATCGTAGCATGCATGGACTCGACTCATATGACTGGGATTTCCATGAAAAAGATTGTGGGCCGAAAATGGGTGATCACTTTACATTTCTCTTCTGTTTCCTATTCATATTTCTATTTTACCTCCTCAATTTAGCATTATAGACAGGGAAAGACCTACTCTAAAATCTGCACAAAAATATTTTGCTTTAAAATTCATACCGTGATCGTAGCATGCATTGACTCGACTCATATGACTGCGATTTCCATGAAAAAGATTGTGGGCCGAAAATGGGTGATCACTGTACATTTCTCTTCTGTTTCCTATTTATATTTCTATTTTACCTCCTCAATTTAGCATTATGGACAGGGAAAGACCTAATCTAAGATCTGCACAAAAATATTTTGCCTTCAAATTCATACCGTGATCGTAGCATGCATGGACTCGACTCATATGACTGGGATTTCCATGAAAAAGATTGTGGGCCGAAAATGGGTGATCACTGTACATTTCTCTTCTGTTTCCTATTTATATTTCTATTTTACCTTCTCAATTTAGCATTATGGCCAGGGAAAGACCTAATCTAAGATCTGCACAAAAATATTTTGCCTTCAAATTCATACCGTGATCGTAGCATGCATGGACTCGACTCATATGACTGGGATTTCCATGAAAAAGATTGTGGGCCGAAAATGGGTGATCACTGTACATTTCTCTACTGTTTCCTATTGATATTTCTATTTTACTTCCTGAATTTAGCATTATGGACAGGGAAAGACCTAATCTAAGATCTGCCCAAAAATATTTTGCCTTCAAATTCATACCGTGATCGTAGCATGCATGGACTCGACTCATATGACTAGGATTTCCATGAAAAAGATTGTCGGCAGAAAATGTGTGATCACTGTATATTTCTCTTCTGTTTCCTATTTATATTTATATTTTACCTCCTCAATTTAGCATTATGGAAAGGGAAAGAACTAATCTAAAATCTACACAAAAATATTTTGCCCTCAAATTCATACCGTGATCGTAGCATGCATGGACTCGACTCATATGACTGGGATTTCCATGAAAAAGATTGTGGGCCGAAAATGGGTGATCACTGTACATTTCTCTTCTGTTTCCTATTCATATTTCTATTTTACCTCCTCAATTTAGCATTATAGACAGGGAAAGACCTAATCTAAAATCTGCACAAAAATATTTTGCTTTAAAATTCATACCGTGATCGTAGCATGCATTGACTCGACTCATATGACTGCGATTTCCATGAAAAAGATTGTGGGCCGAAAATGGGTGATCACTGTACATTTCTCTTCTGTTTCCTATTTATATTTCTATTTTACCTCCTCAATTTAGCATTATGGACAGGGAAAGACCTAATCTAAAATCTGCAAAGAAATACGTTGCCTTCAAATTCATATCGTGATCGTAGCATGCATGGACTCGACTCATATGACTGGGATTTCCATGAAAAAGTTTGTGGGCCGAAAATGGGTGATCACTGTACATTTCTCTTCTGTTTCCTATTTATATTTATATTTTACCTCCTCTATTTAGCATTATGCACAGGGAAAGACCTAATCTAGAATCTGCACAAAAATATTTTGCCTTCAAATTCATACCGTGATCGTAGCATGCATGGACTCGACTCATATGACTGGGATTTCCATGAAAAAGATTGTGGGCAGAAAATGGGTGATCACTGTACATTTCTCTTCTGTTTGCTATTGATATTTCTATTTTACTTCCTGGATTTAGCATTATGGAAAGGGAAAGATCTAATCTAAGATCTGCAAAAAAAATATTTTGCCTTCAACTTCATACCGTGATCATAGCATGCATGGACTCAACTCATATGACTGGGATTTCCATGAAAAAGATTGTCGGCAGAAAATGTGTGATCACTCTATATTTCTCTTCTGTTTCCTATTTATATTTATATTTTACCTCCTCAATTTAGCATTATGGACAGGGAAAGACCTCATCTAAGCTCTGGACAAAAATATTTTGCCTTCAAATTCATACCGTGATCGTAGCATGCATGGACTCGACTCATATGACTGGGATTCCCATGAAAAAGATTGTGGGCCGAAAATGGGTGATCACTGTACATTTCTCTTCTGTTTCCTATTTATATTTCTATTTTACCTCCTCAATTTAGCATTATGGCCAGGGAAAGTCCAAATGTAAGATCAGCACAAAAATATTTTGCCTTCAAATTCATACCGTGATCGTAGCATGCATGGACTCGACTCATATGACTGGGATTTCCATGAAAAAGATTGTGGGCCGAAAATAGGTGATCACTGTACATTTCTCTTCTGTTTCCTATTTATAATTATATTTTACCTCCTTAATTTAGCATTATAGACAGGGAAAGACCTAATCTAAGATCTGCACAAAAATATTTTGCCTGCAAATTCATAACGTGATTGTAGCATGCATGGACTCGACTCATATGACTGGGATTTCCATGAAAAAGATTGTGGGCCGAAAATTGGTGATCACTGTATATTTCTCTTCTGTTTCCTATTTATATTTATATTTTACCTCCTCAATTTAGCATTATGGACAGGGAAAGACCTAATCTAAGATCTGCAGAAAAATATTTTGCCCTCAAATTCATACCGTGATCGTAGCATAGATGGACTCGACTCATATGCCTGGGATTTCCATAAAAAACTTAGTGGCCCGAAAACGGGTGATCACTGTACATTTCTCTTCTGTTTCCTATTTATATTTCTATTTTACCTCCTCAATTTAGCATTATGGACAGGGAAAACCTACTCTAAGCTCTGCACAAAAATATTTTGCCTTCAAATTTATACCGTGATCGTAGCATGCATGGACTCGACTCATATGACTGGGATTTCCATGAAAAAGATTGTGGGCCGAAAATGGGAGATCACTGTACATTTCTTTTCTGTTCCCTCTGTATATTTCTATTGTACCTCCTCAATTTAGCTTTATGGACAGGGAAAGACCTAATCTAAAATCTGCACAAAAATATTTTGCCTCCAAATTCATACCGTGAATGTAGCATGCATGGACTCGACTCATATGACTGTGATTTCCATGAAAACATTGTCGGCCGAAAATGGGTGGTCACTTTACATTTCTCTTCTGTTTCCTATTTATATTTATATTTTACCTCCTCAATTTAGCATTATGGACAGGGAAAGACCAAATCTAAGATCTGCACAAAAATATTTTGCCTTCAAATTCATACCGTGACCGTAGCATGCATGGACTCGACTCATATGACTGGGATTTCCATGAAAAAGATTGTGGGCCTAAAATGGGTGATCACTGTACATTTCTCTTCTGTTTCCTATTTATATTTCTATTTTACCTCCACATTTTAGCATTATGGACAGGGAAAGACCTAATCTAAGATCTGCACAAAAATATTTTGCCCTCAAATTCATACCGTGATCGTAGCATAGATGGACTCGACTCATATGCCTGGGATTTCCATGAAAAACTTTGTGGCCCGAAAACGGGTGATCACTGTACATTTCTCTTCTGTTTCCTATTTATATTTCTATTTTACCTCCTCAATTTAGCAATATGGACAGGGAAAGACCTACTCTAAAATCTGCACAAAAATATTTTGCCTCCAAATTCATACCGTGAATGTAGCATGCATGGACTCGACTCATATGACTGTGATTTCCATGAAAACATTGTCGGCCGAAAATGGGTGGTCACTTTACATTTCTCTTCTGTTTCCTATTTATATTTATATTTTACCTCCTCAATTTAGCATTATGGACAGGGAAAGACCAAATCTAAAATCTGCACAAAAATATTTTGCCTTCAAATTCATACCGTGATCGTAGCATGCATGGACTCGACTCATATCACTGGGATTTACATGAAAAACATTGTGGGCCGAAAATGCGTGATGACTGTATATTTCTCTTTTGTTTCCTATTTATATTTCTATTTTACCTCCTCAATTTAGCATTATGGACAGGGAAAGACCTAATCTAAAATCTGCACAAAAATATTATGCCTTCAAATTCATACCGTGATTGTAGCATGCCTGGACTCGACTCATATGACTGGGATTTCCATAAAAAAGATTGTGCGCCGAAAATGGGTGATCACTGTACATTTCTGTTCTGTTTTGTATTCATATTTCTATTTTACCTCCTCAATTTAGCATTATGGACAGGGAAAGAACTAATCTAAAATCTACACAAAAATATTTTGCCCTCAAATTCATACCGTGAACGTAGCATGCATGGACTCGACTCATATGACTGGGATTTCTATGAAAAAGATTGTCGGCCGAAAATGGGTGGTCACTGTACATTTCTCTTCTGTTTCCTATTTATATTTATATTTTACCTCCTCAATTTAGCATTATGGACAGGGAAAGTCCAAATGTAAGATCTGCACAAAAATATGTTGCCTTGAAATTCATACCGTGATCGTAGCATGCATGGACTCGACTCATATGACTGGGATTTCCATGAAAAATATTGTGGGCCGAAAATGGGTGATCACTGTACATTTCTCTTCTGTTTCCTATTTATATTTCTATTTTACATCCTCAGTTTAGCATTATGGACAGGGAATGACCTAATCTAAGATCTGCACAAAAATATTTTGCCTTCAAATTCAAGCCGTGAACGTAGCATGCATGGACTCGACTCATATGACTGGGATTTCTATGAAAAAGATTGTGGGCCGAAAATGGGTGGTCACTGTACATTTCTTTTCTGTTTCCTATTTATATTTATATTTTACCTCGTCAATTTAGCATTATGGACAGGGAAAGTCCAAATGTAAGATCTGCACAAAAATATATTGCCTTGAAATTCATACCGTGATCGTAGCATGCATGGACTCGACTCATATGACTGGGATTTCCATGAAAAAGATTGTGGGCCGAAAATAGGTGATCACTGTACATTTCTCTTCTGTTTCCTATTTATAATTATATTTTACCTCCTTAATTTAGCATTATAGACAGCGAAAGACCTAATCTAAGATCTGCACAAAAATATTTTGCCTGCAAATTCATAACGTGATTGTAGCATGCATGGACTCGACTCATATGACTGGGATTTCCATGAAAAAGATTGTGGGCCGAAAATAGGTGATCACTGTATATTTCTCTTCTGTTTCCTATTTATATTTATATTTTACCTCCTCAATTTAGCATTAAGGACAGGGAATGACCTAATCTAAGATCTGCACAAAATATTTTGCCTCCAAATTCATACCGTGAATGTAGCATGCATGGACTCGACTCATATGACTGTGATTTCCATGAAAACATTGTCGGCCGAAAATGGGTGGTCACTGTACATTTCTCTTCTGTTTCCTATTTATATTTATATTTTACCGCCTCAATTTAGCATTATGGACAGGGAAAGACCTAATCTAGAATCTGCACAAAAATATTTTGCCTTCAAATTCATACCGTGATCGTAGCATGCATGGACTCGACTCATATGACTGGGATTTCCATGAAAAAGATTGTGGGCCGAAAACAGGTGATCACTGAACATTTCTCTTCTGTTTCCTATTTATATTTATATTTTACCTCCTCAATTTAGCATTATGTACAGGGAAAGACCTAATCTAAAATCTGCACAAAAATATTTTGCATTCAAATTCATACCGTGATCGTAGCATGCATTGACTGGACTCATATGACTGGGATTTCCATGAAAAATATTATGGGCTGAAAATGGGAGATCACTGTACATTTCTCTTCTGTTTCCTATTTATATTTATATTTTACCGCCTCAATTTAGCATTATGGACAGGGAAAGACCTAATCTAGAATCTGCACAAAAATATTTTGCCTTCAAATTCATACCGTGATCGTAGCATGCATGGACTCGACTCATATGACTGGGATTTCCATGAAAAAGATTGTGGGCCGAAAACAGGTGATCACTGTACATTTCTCTTCTGTTTCCTATTTATATTTATATTTTACCTCCTCAATTTAGCATTATGTACAGGGAAAGACCTAATCTAAAATCTGCACAAAAATATTTTGCCTTCAAATTCATACCGTGATCGTAGCGTGCATGGACTCGACTCATATAACTGGGATTTCCATGAAAAAGATTGTGGGCCGAAAATAGGTGATCACTGTACATTTCTCTTCTGTTTCCTATTTATATTTCTATTTTACATCCTCAGTTTAGCATTATGGACAGGGAATGACCTAATCTAAGATCTGCACAAAAATATTTTGCCTTCAAATTCAAGCCGTGAACGTAGCATGCATGGACTCGACTCATATGACTGGGATTTCTATGAAAAAGATTGTGAGCCGAAAATGGGTGGTCACTGTACATTTCTTTTCTGTTTCCTATTTATATTTATATTTTACCTCGTCAATTTAGCATTATGGACTGGGAAAGTCCAAATGTAAGATCTGCACAAAAATATATTGCCTTGAAATTCATACCGTGATCGTAGCATGCATGGACTCGACTCATATGACTGGGATTTCCATGAAAAAGATTGTGGGCCGAAAATAGGTGATCACTGTACATTTCTCTTCTGTTTCCTATTTATAATTATATTTTACCTCCTTAATTTAGCATTATAGACAGCGAAAGACCTAATCTAAGATCTGCACAAAAATATTTTGCCTGCAAATTCATAACGTGATTGTAGCATGCATGGACTCGACTCATATGACTGGGATTTCCATGAAAAAGATTGTGGGCCGAAAATAGATGATCACTGTATATTTCTCTTCTGTTTCCTATTTATATTTATATTTTACCTCCTCAATTTAGCATTATGGACAGGGAATGACCTAATCTAAGATCTGCACAAAATATTTTGCCTCCAAATTCATACCGTGAATGTAGCATGCATGGACTCGAATCATATGACTGTGATTTCCATGAAAACATTGTCGGCCGAAAATGGGTGGTCACTGTACATTTCTCTTCTGTTTCCTATTTATATTTATATTTTACCGCCTCAATTTAGCATTATGGACAGGGAAAGACCTAATCTAGAATCTGCACAAAAATATTTTGCCTTCAAATTCATACCGTGATCGTAGCATGCATGGACTCGACTCATATGACTGGGATTTCCATGAAAAAGATTGTGGGCCGAAAACAGGTGATCACTGAACATTTCTCTTCTGTTTCCTATTTATATTTATATTTTACCTCCTCAATTTAGCATTATGTACAGGGAAAGACCTAATCTAAAATCTGCACAAAAATATTTTGCATTCAAATTCATACCGTGATCGTAGCATGCATTGACTGGACTCATATGACTGGGATTTCCATGAAAAATATTATGGGCTGAAAATGGGAGATCACTGTACATTTCTCTTCTGTTTCCTATTTATATTTATATTTTACCGCCTCAATTTAGCATTATGGACAGGGAAAGACCTAATCTAGAATCTGCACAAAAATATTTTGCCTTCAAATTCATACCGTGATCGTAGCATGCATGGACTCGACTCATATGACTGGGATTTCCATGAAAAAGATTGTGGGCCGAAAACAGGTGATCACTGTACATTTCTCTTCTGTTTCCTATTTATATTTATATTTTACCTCCTCAATTTAGCATTATGTACAGGGAAAGACCTAATCTAAAATCTGCACAAAAATATTTTGCCTTCAAATTCATACCGTGATCGTAGCGTGCATGGACTCGACTCATATAACTGGGATTTCCATGAAAAAGATTGTGGGCCGAAAATAGGTGATCACTGTACATTTCTCTTCTGTTTCCTATTTATATTTATATTTTACCTTCTCAATTTAGCATTATGGACAGGGAAAGACCTAATCTAAGATCTGCACAAAAATATTTTGCCTTCAAATTCATACCGTGATCGTAGCATGCATGGACTCGACTCATATGGCTGGGATTTCCATGAAAAAGATTGTGGGCGGAAAATGGGTGATCACTGTACATTTCTCTTCTGTTTTCTATTTATATTTATATTTTACCTCCTCAATTTAGCATTATGGACAGGGAAAGACCTAAACTAAAATCTGCACAAAAATATTTTGCCTTCAAATTCATACTGTGATCGTAGCATGCATGGACTCGACTCATATGACTGGGATTTCCATGAACAAGATTGTGGGCTGAAAATGGGAGATCACTGTACATTTCTCTTCTGTTTCCTATTTATATTTCTATTTTACCTCCTCAATTTAGCATTATGGACAGGGAAAGACCTAATCTAAAATCTGCACAAAAATATTGTGCCTTGAAATTCATACCGTGATCGTAGCATGCATGGACTCGACTCATATGACTGGGATTTCCATGAAAAAGACTGTGGGCCGAAAATGGGTGATCACTGTACATTTCTCTTCTGTTTCCTATTTATATTTCTATTTTACCTCCTCAATTTAGCATTATGGACAGGGAAAGACCTAATCTAAAATCTGCACAAAAATATTTTGCCTTCAAATTCATACCGTGATCGTAGCATGCATGGACTCGACTCATATGACTGGGATTTCCATGAAAAAGATTGTGGGCCGAAAATAGGTGATCACTGTACATTTCTCTTCTGTTTCCTATTTATATTTCTATTTTACCTCTTCAATTTAGCATTATGGACAGGGAAAGACCTAAACTAAAATCTGCACAAAAATATTTTGCCTTCAAATTCATACCGTGACCGTAGCATGCATGGACTCGACTCATATGACTGGGATTTCCATGAAAAATATTATGGGCTGAAAATGGGAGATCACTGTACATTTCTCTTCTGTTTCCTATTTATATTTATATTTTACCGCCTCAATTTAGCATTATGGACAGGGAAAGACCTAATCTAGAATCTGCACAAAAATATTTTGCCTTCAAATTCATACCGTGATCGTAGCATGCATGGACTCGACTCATATGACTGGGATTTCCATGAAAAAGATTGTGGGCCGAAAACAGGTGATCACTGTACATTTCTCTTCTGTTTCCTATTTATATTTATATTTTACCTCCTCAATTTAGCATTATGTACAGGGAAAGACCTAATCTAAAATCTGCACAAAAATATTTTGCATTCAAATTCATACCGTGATCGTAGCATGCATTGACTGGACTCATATGACTGGGATTTCCATGAAAAAGATTGTGGGCCGAAAATAGGTGATCACTGTACTTTTCTCTTCTGTTTCCTATTTATACTTCTATTTTACCTCCTCAATTTAGCATTATGGACAGGGAAAGACCTAATCTAAAATCTGCACAAAAATATTTTGCCTTCAAATTCATACCGTGATCGTAGCGTGCATGGACTCGACTCATATAACTGGGATTTCCATGAAAAAGATTGTGGGCCGAAAATAGGTGATCACTGTACATTTCTCTTCTGTTTCCTATTTATATTTATATTTTACCTTCTCAATTTAGCATTATGGACAGGGAAAGACCTAATCTAAGATCTGCACAAAAATATTTTGCCTTCAAATTCATACCGTGATCGTAGCATGCATGGACTCGACTCATATGGCTGGGATTTCCATGAAAAAGATTGTGGGCGGAAAATGGGTGATCACTGTACATTTCTCTTCTGTTTTCTATTTATATTTATATTTTACCTCCTCAATTTAGCATTATGGACAGGGAAAGACCTAAACTAAAATCTGCACAAAAATATTTTGCCTTCAAATTCATACTGTGATCGTAGCATGCATGGACTCGACTCATATGACTGGGATTTCCATGAAAAAGATTGTGGGCTGAAAATGGGAGATCACTGTACATTTCTCTTCTGTTTCCTATTTATATTTCTATTTTACCTCTTAAATTTAGCATTATGGACAGGGAAAGACCTAAACTAAAATCTGCACAAAAATATTTTGCCTTCAAATTCATACCGTGACCGTAGCATGCATGGACTCGACTCATATGACTGGGATTTCCATGAAAAATATTATGGGCTGAAAATGGGAGATCACTGTACATTTCTCTTCTGTTTCCTATTTATATTTATATTTTACCGCCTCAATTTAGCATTATGGACAGGGAAAGACCTAATCTAGAATCTGCACAAAAATATTTTGCCTTCAAATTCATACCGTGATCGTAGCATGCATGGACTCGACTCATATGACTGGGATTTCCATGAAAAAGATTGTGGGCCGAAAACAGGTGATCACTGTACATTTCTCTTCTGTTTCCTATTTATATTTATATTTTACCTCCTCAATTTAGCATTATGTACAGGGAAAGACCTAATCTAAAATCTGCACAAAAATATTTTGCATTCAAATTCATACCGTGATCGTAGCATGCATTGACTGGACTCATATGACTGGGATTTCCATGAAAAAGATTGTGGGCCGAAAATAGGTGATCACTGTACTTTTCTCTTCTGTTTCCTATTTATACTTCTATTTTACCTCCTCAATTTAGCATTATGGACAGGGAAAGACCTAATCTAAAATCTGCACAAAAATATTTTGCCTTCAAATTCATACCGTGATCGTAGCGTGCATGGACTCGAATATATAACTGGGATTTCCATGAAAAAGATTGTGGGCCGAAAATAGGTGATCACTGTACATTTCTCTTCTGTTTCCTATTTATATTTCTATTTTACCTCCTCAATTTAGCATTATGGACAGGGAAAGACCTAATCTAAAATCTGCACAAAAATATTGTGCCTTGAAATTCATACCGTGATCGTAGCATGCATGGACTCGACTCATATGACTGGGATTTCCATGAAAAAGACTGTGGGCCGAAAATGGGTGATCACTGTACATTTCTCTTCTGTTTCCTATTTATATTTCTATTTTACCTCCTCAATTTAGCATTATGGACAGGGAAAGACCTAAACTAAAATCTGCACAAAAATATTTTGCCTTCAAATTCATACTGTGATCGTAGCATGCATGGACTCGACTCATATGACTGGGATTTCCATGAAAAAGATTGTGGGCCGAAAATGGGTCATCACTGTACATTTCTCTTCTGTTTCGTATTCAAATTTCTATTTTACCCCCTCAATTTAGCATTATGGACAGGGAAAGACCTAATCTAAAATCTGCACAAAAATATTATGCCTTCAAATTCATACCGTGATTATAGCATGCATGGACTCGACTGATATGACTGGGATTTCCATGACAAAGATTGTGCGCCGAAAATGGGTGATCACTGTACATTTCTCTTCTGTTTCCTATTTATATTTATATTTTACTTCCTCAATTTAGCATTATGGACAGGGAAAGACCTAATCTGAAATCTTCACAAAAATATTTTGCCTTCAAATTCATACCGTGATCGTAGCATGCACGGACTCGACTCATATGACTGGGATTTCCATGAAAAAGATTGTGGCCGGAAAATAGGTGATCACTGTACATTTCTCTTCTGTTTCCTATTTATATATATATTTTACTTCCTTAATTTAGCATTATGGACAGGGAAAGACCTAATCTAAAATCTGTACCAAAATATTTTGCCTTGAAAACAAAACCATGATCGTAGCATGCATGGACTCGACTCATATGACTGGGATTTCCATGAAAAATATTTTGGGCCGAAAATGGGTGATCACTGTACATTTTTTCTACTGTTTCCTATTTATATTTATATTTTACCAACTCAATTTAGCATTATGGACAGGGAAAGACCTAATCTAAGATCTGCAAAAAAATATTTTCCCTTCAAATTCATACCGTGATCGTAGCATGCATGGACTCGGCTCATATGACTGGGATTTCCATGAAAAAGATTGTAGACCGAAAATGGGTGATCACTGTACATTTCTCTTCTGTTTCCTATTTATATTTATATTTTACCTCCTCAATTTAGCATTATCGCCAGTGAAAGACCTAATCTAAGCTCTGCACAAAATTATTTTGCCTTCAAATTCATACCATGATCGTAGCATGCATGGACTCGACTCATATGACTGGTATTTCCATGAAAAAGATTGTGAGCCGAAAATGGGTGATCACTGTACATTTCTCTTCTGTTTACTATTTATATTTCTATTTTACCTCCTCAATTTAGCATTATGGACAGGGAAAGACCTAATCTAATATCTGCACAAAAATATTTTGCCTTCAAATTCATACCGTGATCGTAGCATGCATGGACGCGACTCATATGACTGGGATTTCCATGAAAAAGACGGTGGGCCGAAAACGGGTGATCACTGTACATTTCTCTTCTGTTTCCTATTTATATTTCTATTTTTCCATCCTCAATTTAGCATTATGGATAGATAAAGACCTAATCTAAGATCTGCACAAAAATATTTTGCCTTCAAATTCATACCGTGATCGTAGCATGCATGGACTCGACTCATATGACTGGGATTTCCATGAAAAAGATTGTGGGCCGAAAATGGGGGATCACTGTACATTTCTCTTCTGTTTACTATTTATATTTATATTTTACCTCCTCAATTTAGCATTATGGACAGGGAAAGACTTAATCGAAAATCTGCACAAAAATATTTTGCCTTCAAATTCGTACCCTGATCGTTCCATGCATGGACTCGACACATATGACTGGGATTTCCATAAAAAAGATTGTGGGCCGAAAATGGGTGATCACTGTACATTTCTCTTCTGTTTCCTATTTATATTTATATTTTACATCGTCAATTTAGCATTATGGACAGGGAAAGACCTAATCTAAGATCTGCACAAAAATATTTTGCCTTCAAATTCATACCGTGATCGTAGCATGCATGGACTCGACTCATATGACTCGGATTTCCATGAAAAAGATTGTGGGCCGAAAATGGGGGATCACTGTACATTTCTCTTCTGTTTACTATTTATATTTCTATTTTACCTCCTCAATTTAGCATTATGGACAGGGAAAGACTTAATCGAAAATCTGCACAAAAATATTTTGCCTTCAAATTCGTACCCTGATCGTTCCATGCATGGACTCGACACATATGACTGGGATTTCCATAAAAAAGATTGTGGGCCGAAAATGGGTGATCACTGTACATTTCTCTTCTGTTTCCTATTTATATTTATATTTTACATCGTCAATTTAGCATTATGGACAGGGAAAGACCTAATCTAAGATCTGCACAAAAATATTTTGCCTTCAAATTCATACCGTGATCGTAGCATGCATGGACTCGACTCGTATGACTGGGATTTCCATGAAAAAGATTGTGGGCACAAAATGGGTGATCACTGTACATTTCTCTTCTGTTTCCTCTTTATATTTATATTTTACCTCCTCAATTTAGCATTATCGCCAGTGAAAGACCTAATGTAAGCTCTGTACAAAAATATTTTGCCTTCAAATTCATAACGTGATCGTAGCATGCATGGACTCGACTCATATGCCTGGGATTTCCATGATAAACTTTGTGGGCCGAAAACGGGTGATCACTGTACATTTCTCTTCTGTTCCCTATTTATATTTCTATTTTACCTCCTCAATTTAGCATTAGGGACAGTGAAAGACCTGATATAAGATCTGCACAAAAATATTTTGCCTTCAAATTCATACCGTGATCGTAGCATGAATGGACTCGACAAATATGAATGGGATTTCCATAAAAAAGATTGTGGGCCGAAAATGGGTGATCACTGTACATTTCTCTTCTGTTTCCTATTTATATTTATATTTTACCTCCTCAATTTAGCATTATGGCCAGGGAAAGACCTAATGTAAGCTCTGTACAAAAATATTTTGCCTTCAAATTCATACCGTGATCGTAGCATGCATGGACTCGACTCATATGACTGGCATTTCCATGAAAAAGATTGTGGGCCGAAAATGGGTGATCACTGTACATTTCTCTTCTGTTTCCTATTTATATTTTTTTATTTTAACTCCTCAATTTAGCATTATGGACAGGGAAAGACCTAATCTAAAATCTGCACAAAAATATTTTGCCTCCAAATTCATACTGTGATCGTAGCATGCATGGACTCGACTCATATGACTGGGATTTCCATGAAAAATATTGTGGGCTGAAAATGGGAGATCACTGTACATTTCTCTTCTGTTTCCTTTTCATATTTATATTTTACCTCCTCAATTTAGCATTATGGACAGGGAAAGACCTAATCTAAAATCTGCACAAAAATATTTTGCCTTCAAATTCATACCGTGATCGTAGCATGCATGGACTCGACTCATATGACTGGGATTTCTATGAAAAAGATTGTGGGCCGAAAATGCGTGATCACTGTATATTTCTCTTTTGTTTCCTATTTATATTTATATTTTACCTCCTCAATTTAGCATTATGGACAGGGAAAGACCTGATCTAAGATCTGCACAAAAATATTTTGCCTTCAAATTCATACCGTGATCGTAGCATGCATGGACTCTACTCATATGACTGGGATTTCCATGAAAAAGATTGTGGGCCGAAAATGGGTGATCACTGTACATTTTTTCTACTGTTTCCTATTTATATTTTTATTGTACCAACTCAATTTAGCATTATGGACAGGGAAAGACCTAATCTAAGATCTGCATAAAAATACTTTCCCTTCAAATTCATACCGTGATCGTAGCATGCATGGACTCGGCTCATATGACTGGGATTTCCATGAAAAAGATTGTAGACCGAAAATGGGTGATCACTGTACATTTCTCTTCTGTTTCCTATTTATATTTTTTTTATTTTAACTCCTCAATTTAGCATTATGGACAGGGAAAGACCTAATCTAAAATCTGCACAAAAATATTTTGCCTCCAAATTCATACTGTGATCGTAGCATGCATGGACTCGACTCATATGACTGGGATTTCCATGAAAAAGATTGTGGGCCGAAAATGGGTGATCACTGTACATTTCTCTTCTGTTTCCTATTTATATTTTTTTTATTTTAACTCCTCAATTTAGCATTATGGACAGGGAAAGACCTAATCTAAAATCTGCACAAAAATATTTTGCCTCCAAATTCATACTGTGATCGTAGCATGCATGGACTCGACTCATATGACTGGGATTTCCATGAAAAAGATTGTGGGCTGAAAATGGGAGATCACTGTACATTTCTCTTCTGTTTCCTTTTCATCTTTATATTTTACCTCCTCAATTTAGCATTATGGACAGGGAAAGACCTAATCTAAAATCTGCACAAAAATATTTTGCCTTCAAATTCATACCGTGATCGTAGCATGCATGGAATCGACTCATATGACTGGGATTTCCACGAAATAGATTGTGGGCCGAAAATGGGTGATCACTGTACATTTCTCTTCTGTTTCCTATTTATATTTATATTTTACCTCCTCAATTTAGCATTATGGACTGGCAAAGACTAAATCTAAGATCTGCACAAAAATATTTTGCCTTCAAATTCATGCCGTGATCGTAGCATGCATGGACTCGACTCATATGACTGGGATTTCTATGAAAAAGATTGTGGGCCGAAA
Organism: Acanthosepion lycidas; assembly: GCA_963932145.1. Lineage (NCBI taxonomy): Eukaryota > Metazoa > Mollusca > Cephalopoda > Sepiida > Sepiidae > Acanthosepion > Acanthosepion lycidas. Next base: position 3,347,290 of record OZ010589.1, on the reverse strand, counting down.
ATGCGTGATCACTGTACATATCTCTTTTGTTTCCTATTTATATTCATATTTTACCTCCTCAATTTAGCATTATGGACAGGGAAAGACCTAATCTAAGATCTGCACAAAAATATTTGGCCTTCAAATTCATACCGTGATTGTAGCATGCACGTACTTGACACATATGATTTGGATTTCCATGGAAAAGATTGTGGGCACAAAATGGATGTTCGCAGTACATTTGTTTTTGGTTTCCTATTTATATTTATATTTTACTTCCTTCATTTAGCATTTTGGACATGGAAAGACCTAATCCACGATCTGCAAAAAAATATTTTGCCATCAAATTCATACCGTGATCGTAGCATGCATGGACACGACTCATATGACTGGGAATTCCATGAAAAAGATTGTGGGCAGAAAATGGGAGATCACTGTACATTTCTCTTCTGTTTTCTATTTATATTTCTATTTTACTTCCTCAATTTAGCATTATGGACAGGGAAAGACCTCATTTAGGATCTGCACAAAAATATTTTGCCTTCAAATTCATACCGTTGTCGTAGCATGCATGGAATTGACTCATATGACTGGGATTTCCATGAAAAAGATTGTGGGCCGAAAATGCGTGATCACTGTACATTTCTCTTCTGTTTCCTATTTTTATTTCTATTTTATCTACTCAATTTAGCATTATGGCCAGGGAAAGACCTAATCTAAGCTCTGCACAAAAATATTTTGCCTTCAAATTCATACCGTGATCTTAGCATGCATGGAGTCGACTCATATGACTGGGATTTCCATGAAAAAGATTGTGGTCCGAAAATGGGTGATCACTGTACATTTCTCTTCTGTTTCCTATTTATATTTCTATTTTACCTCCTCAATTTAGCATTATGGCCAGGGAAAGACCTAATCTAAGCTCTGCACAAAAATGTTTTGCCTTCAAATTCGTACCGTGATCGTAGCATGCATGGACTCGACTAATATGACTGGGATTTCCATGAAAAAGATTGTGGGCCGAAAATGGGTGATCACTGTACATTTCTCTTCTGTTTCCTATTTATATTTCTATTTTACCTCCTCAACTTAGTATTATGGCCAGGGAAAGACCTAATCTAAGCTCTGTACAAAAATATTTTGCCTTCAAATTCATACCGTAATTGTATCATGCATGGACACGACTCATATGACTGGGATTTCCATGAAAAAGATTTTGGGCCGAAAATGGGTGATCACTGTACATTTCTCTTCTTTTTCCTATTTATATTTCTATTTTACCTCCTCAATTTAGTATTATGGACAGGGAAAGACCTAATCTAAAATCTGCACAAAAATATTTTGCTTTTAAATTCATACTGTGATCGTAGCATGCATGGACTCGATTCATATGACTGGGATTTACATGAAAATGATTGTGGGCCGAAAATGGGTGATCACTGTACATTTCTCTTCTGTTTCCTATTTATATTTCTATTTTACCTCCTCAATTTAGCATTATGGACATGGAAAGACCTGATCTAAGATCTGCACAAAAATATTTTGCCTTCAAATTCATACCGTGGTCGTAGCATGCATGGAATCGACTCATATGACTGGGATTTCCATGAAAAAGATTGTGGGCCGAAAATGGGTGAACACTGTACATTTCTCTTCTGTTTCCTATTTTTATTTCTATTTTATCTACTCAATTTAGCATTATGGCCAGAGAAAGACCTAATCAAAGCTCTGCACAAAAATATTTTGCCCTCAAATTCATACCGTGATCGTAGCATGCATGGACTCGACTCATATGAGTGGGATTTCCATTAACAAGATTGTGTGTCGAAAATGGGTGATCACTGTACATTTCTCTTCTGTTTCGTAATCATATTTCTATTTTAACTCCTCAATTTAGCATTATGGACAGGGAAAGACCTAATCTAAAATCTGCACAAAAATGTTTTGCCTTCAAATTCATACCGTGATTGTAGCATGCATGGACTCGACTCATATGACTGGGATTTCCATGAAAAAGATTGTGGGCCGATAATGGGTGATCACTGAACATATCTATTCTGTTTCCTATTTATATTTATATTTTACCTCCACAATTTAGCATTATGGACAGGGAAAGACCAAATCTAAGATCTGCACAAAAGTATTTTGCCTTCAAATTCATACCGTGATCGTAGCATGCATTTACTCGACTCATATGACTGGGATTTCCATGAAAAAGATTGTGGGCCGAAAATGGGTGGTCACTGTACATTTCTCTTCTGTTTCCTATTTATATTTATATTTTACCTCCTCAATTTAGCATTATAGACAGGGAAAGAACTAATCTAAGATCTGCACAAAAATATTTTACCTTCAAATTCATACCGTGATCGTAGAATGCGTGGACTCGACTCATATGACTGGGATTTCCATGAAAATGTTTGTGGGCCGAAAATGGGTGATCACTGTACATTTCTCTTCTGTGTCGTAATCATATTTCTATTTTAACTCCTCAATTTAGCATTATGGACAGGGAAAGACCTAATCTAAAATCTGCACAAAAATATTATGCATTCAAATTCATACCGTGATCGTAGCATGCATGGACTCGACTCATATGACTGGGATTTCCATGAAAAAGTTTGTGGGCCGAAAATGGTTGGTCACTGTACATTTCTCTTCTGTTTCCTATTTATATTTATATTTTACCTCCTCAATTTAGCATTATGGACAGGGAAAGACCTAATCTAAAATCTGCACAAAAATATTTTGCCTTCAAATTCATACTGTGATCGTAGCATGCATGGACTCGACTCATAAGACTGGGATTTCCATGAAAAATATTGTGGGCCGAAAATGGGAGATCGCTGTACATTTCTCTTCTGTTTCCTATTTATATTTCTATTTTACCTCCTCAATTTAGCATTATGGCCAGGGAAAGACCTAATCTAAAATCTGCACAAAAATATTTTGCCTTCAAATTCATACCGTGATCGTAGCATGCATGGACTCGACTCATATGACTGGTATTTCCATGAAAAAGATTGTGGGCCGAAAATGGGTGATCACTGTACATTTCTCTTCTGTTTCCTATTTATATTTATATTTTACCTCCTCAATTTAGCATTATGGACAGGGAAAGACCTAATCTGAAATCTTCACAAAAATATTTTGCCTTCAAATTCATACCGTGATCGTAGCATGCATGGATTCGACTCATATGACTGGGATTTCCATGAAAAAGATTGTCGGCCGAAAATGGGTGACCACTGTACATTTCTCTTCTGTTTCCTATTTATATTTATATTTTACCTACTTAATTTAGCATTATAGACATAGAAAGACCTAATCTAATATATGCACAAAATTATTTTGCCTTCAAATTCATACTGTGATCGTAGCATGCATGGACTCGACTCATATGACTGGGATTTCCATGAAAAAGATTGTGGGCCAAAAATGGGTGATCACTGTACATTTCTGTTCTGTTTCGTATTCATATTTCTATTTTACCTCCTCAATTTAGCATTATGGACAGGGAAAGACCTAATCTAAAATCTGCTCAAAAATATTATGCCTTCAAATTCATACCGTGATTGTAACATGCATGGACTCGTCTCATATGACTGGGATTTCCATGAAAAAGATTGTGCGCCGAAAATGGGTGATCACTGTACATATCATTTCTGTTTCGTATTCATATTTCTATTTTACCTCCTCAATTTAGCATTAAGGCCAGGGAAAGTCCTAATCTAAAATCTTCACAAAAATATTTTGCTTTCAAATTCATACCGTGATCGTAGCATGCATGGAATCGACTCATATGACTGGGATTTCCATGAAAAAGATTGTTGGCCGAAATGGGTGATCACTGTACATTTCTCTTCTGTTTCCTATTTATATTTATATTTTACCTCCTCAAGTTAGCATTAAGGCCAGGGAAAGACCAAATCTACGATCTGCACAAAAATATTTTGCCTTCAAATTCTTACCGTGATCGTAGCATGCATGGACTCGACTCATATGACTGGGATTTTTATGAAAAAGATTGTGGACCGAAAATGCGTGATCACTGTACATTTCTCTTCTGTTTCCTATTTATATTTCTATATTACCTCCTCAATTTAGCATTATGGACAGGGAAAGACCTTATCTAAGCTCTGCACAAAAATATTTTGCCTTCAAATTCATACCGTGATCGTAGCATGCATGGACTCGACTCATATGACTGGGATTTCCATGAAAAAGATTGTGGGCCGAAAATGGGTGATCACTGTACATTTCTCTTCTGTTTTCTATTTATATTTCTTTTTTACCTCCTCAATTTAGCATTATGGACAGGGAAAGACCTAATCTAAGATCTGCACAAAAATATTTTGCCTTCAAATTCATACCGTGATCGTAGCATGCATGTACTCGACTCATATGACTGGGATTTCCATGAAAAAGATTGTGGGCCGAAAATGGGTGATCACTGTACATTTCTCTTCTGTTTCCTATTTATATTTCTTTTTTACCTCCTAAATTTAGCATTATGGCCAGGGAAAGACCTAATCTAAGCTCTGCACAAAAATATTTTGCCTTCAAATTCATACCGTGATAGTAGCATGCATGGATTCGATTTATATGACTGGGATTTCCATGAAAAAGATTGTGGGCCGAAAATGGGTGATCACTGTACATTTCTCTTCTGTTTCCTATTTATATTTCTATGTTACCTCCTCAATTTAGCATTATGGACAGGGAAAGACCTAATCTAAAATCTGCAAAAAAATATTTTGCCTTCAAATTCATACCGTCATCGTAGCATGTATGTACTTGACTCATATGACTGGGATTTCCATGAAAAAGATTGTGGGCGGAAAATGGGTGATCACTGTACATTTCTCTTCTGTTTCCTATTTATATTTCTATTTTACCTCCTCAATTTAGCATTATGGACAGGGAAAGACCAAATCTAAGATCTGCACAAAAATATTTTGCCTTCAAATTCATACCGTGATCGTAGCATGCATTGACTCGACTCATATGACTAGGATTTCCATGAAAAAGATTGTGGGCAAAAAATGGGTGATCACTGTATATTTCTCTTCTGTTTCCTATTTATATTTCTATATTAACTCCACAATTTAGCATTACGGACAGGGAAATACCTAATCTAAAATCTGCACAAAAATATTTTGCCTTCAAATTCATACCGTGATCGTAGCATGCATGGACTCGACTCATATGACTGGGATTTCCATGAAAAAGATTGTGGGCCGAAAATGGGTGATCACTGTACATTTCTCTTCTGTTTCCTATTTATATTTCTATTTTACCTCCTCAATTTAGCATTATGGACAGGGAAAGACCTAATCTAAAATCTGCACAAAAATATTTTGCCTTCAAATTCATACCGTCATCGTAGCATGCATGGACTCGACTCATATGACTGGGATTTCCATGAAAGAGATTGTGGGCCGAAAATGGGTGATAACTGTACATTTCTCTTCTGTTTCCTATTTATATTTATGTTTTACCTCCTCAATTTAGCATTATGGACAGGGAAAGACCTAATCTAAAATCTGCACAAAAATATTTTACCTTCAAATTCATACCGTGATCGTAGCATGCATGGACTCGACTCATATGACTGGGATTTCCATGAAAAAGATTGTGGGCCGAAAATGGGTGATCACTGTACATTTCTCTTCTGTTTCCTATTTATATTTCTATTTTACCTCCTCAATTTAGCATTACGGAGAGGGAAAGACCTAATCTAAGATCTGCACAAAAATATTTTGCCTTCAAATTCATACCGTGATCGTAGCATGCATGTACTCGACTCATATGACTGGGATTTCCATGAAAAAGATTGTGGGCCGAAAATGGGTGATCACTGTACATTTCTCTTCTGTTTCCTATTTATATTTCTTTTTTACCTCCTAAATTTAGCATTATGGCCAGGGAAAGACCTAATCTAAGCTCTGCACAAAAATATTTTGCCTTCAAATTCATACCGTGATAGTAGCATGCATGGACTCGACTCATATGACTGGGATTTCCATGAAAAAGATTGTGGGTCGAAAATGGGTGATCACTGTACATTTCTCTTCTATTTCCTATTTATATTTCTATTTTACCTCCTCAATTTAGCATTATCGCCAGTGAAAGACCTAATCAAAGCTCTGCACAAAAATATTTTGCGTTCAAATTCATACCGTGATCGTAGCATGCATTGACTCGACTCATATGACTAGGATTTCCATGAAAAAGATTGTGGGCAAAAAATGGGTGATCACTGTATATTTCTCTTCTGTTTCCTATTTATATTTCTATATTAACTCCACAATTTAGCATTACGGACAGGGAAATACCTAATCTAAAATCTGCACAAAAATATTTTGCCTTCAAATTCATACCGTGATCGTAGCATGCATGGACTCGACTCATATGACTGGGATTTCCATGAAAAAGATTGTGGGCCGAAAATGGGTGATCACTGTACATTTCTCTTCTGTTTCCTATTTATATTTCTATTTTACCTCCTTAATTTAGCATTATGGACAGGGAAAGACCTAATCTAAAATCTGCACAAAAATATTTTGCCTTCAAATTCATACCGTCATCGTAGCATGCATGGACTCGACTCATATGACTGGGATTTCCATGAAAGAGATTGTGGGCCGAAAATGGGTGATCACTGTACATTTCTCTTCTGTTTCCTATTTATATTTATGTTTTACCTCCTCAATTTAGCATTATGGACAGGGAAAGACCTAATCTAAAATCTGCACAAAAATATTTTACCTTCAAATTCATACCGTGATCGTAGCATGCATGGACTCGACTCATATGACTGGGATTTCCATGAAAAAGTTTGTGGGCCGAAAATGGGTGATCACTGTACATTTCTCTTCTGTTTCCTATTTATATTTCTATTTTACCTCCTCAATTTAGCATTACGGAGAGGGAAAGACCTAATCTAAAATCTGCACAAAAATATTTTGCCTTGAAATTCATACCGTGATCGTAGCATGCATGGACTCGACTCATATGACTGGGATTTCCATGAAAAAGATTGTAGGCCGAAAATGGGTGATCACTGTACATTTCTCTTCTGTTTCCTATTTATATTTATATTTTACCTCCTCAATTTAGAATTATAGACAGGGAATGACCTAATCTAAGATCTGCACAAAAATATTTTGCCTTCAAATTCATACCGTGATCGTAGCATGCATGGACTCGACTCATATGACTGGGATTTCCATGAAAAAGATTGTAGGCCGAAAATGGGTGATCACTGTACATTTCTGTTCTGTTTCGTATTCATATTTCTATTTACCTCCTCAATTTAGCATTATGGACAGGGAAAGACCTAATCTAAAATCTGCACAAAAATATTTTGCCTTCAAATTCATACCGTGATCGTAGCATGCATGGACTGGACTCATATGACTGGGATTTCCATGAAAAAGATTGTGGGCGGAAAATGGGTGATCACTGTACATTTCTCTTCTGTTTCCTATTTATATTTATGTTTTACCTCCTCAATTTAGCATTATGGACAGGGAAAGACCTAATCTAAAATCTGCACAAAAATATTTTACCTTCAAATTCATACCGTGATCGTAGCATGCATGGACTCGACTCATATGACTGGGATTTCCATGAAAAAGATTGTGGGCCGAAAATGGGTGATCACTGTACATTTCTCTTCTGTTTCCTATTTATATTTCTATTTTACCTCCTCAATTTAGCATTACGGAGAGGGAAAGACCTAATCTAAGATCTGCACAAAAATATTTTGCCTTCAAATTCATACCGTGATCGTAGCATGCATGGACTCGACTCATATGACTGGGATTTCCATGAAAAAGATTGTGGGCCGAAAATGGGTGATCACTGTACATTTCTCTTCTGTTTCCTATTTATGTTTATATTTATCTCCTCAATTTAGCATTATGGACAGGGAAAGACCTAATCTAAGCTCTGCACAAAAATATTTTGCCTTCAAATTCATACTGTGATCGTAGCATGCATGGACACGACTCATATGACTGGGATTTCCATGAAAAAGATTGTGCACCGAAAATGGGTGATCACTGTACATTTCTCTTCTGTTTCATATTCATATTTCTATTTTACCTTCTCAATTTAGCATTATGGACAGTGAAAGACCTAATCTAAAATCTACACAAAAATATTTTGCCTTCAAATTCATACCGTGATCGTAGCATGCATGGATTCGACTCATAGGACTGGGATTTCCATGAAAAAGATTGTGAGCAGAAAATAGGTGATCACTATACATTTCTCTTCTGTTTCCTATTTAAAATTTACTTACTTAATTAAGCATTATGGACAGCGAAAGACCTAATCTAAGCTCTGCAAAAAAATATTTTGCCTTCAAATTCATACCGTGCTCGTAGCATGCATGGACTCGACTTATATGACTGGGATTTCCATGAAAAAGATTGTGGGCCGAAAATGGGTGATCACTGTACATTTCTCTTCTGTTTCCTATTTATATTTATATTTTACCTCCTCAATTTAGCATTATGGACAGGGAAAGACCTAATCTAAAATCTGCACAAAATTATTTTGCCTTCAACTTCATACCGTGATCGTAGCATGCATGGACTCATATGACTGGGATTTCCATGAAAAAGATTGTGGGCAGAAAATGGGTGATCACTGTACATTTCTCTTCTGTTTCCTATTTATATTTCTATTTTACCTCCTCAATTTAGCATTATGGCCAGTGAAAACCTAATCAAAGCTCTGCACAAAAATATTTTGCCTTCAAATTCATAACGTGATCGTAGCATGCATGGACTCGACTCATATGACTGGGATTTCGATGAAAAAGATTGTGGGCCGAAAATGGGTTATCACTGTACATTTCACTTCTTTTTCCTATTTATATTTCTATTTTACCACCTCAATATAGCATTATGGACAGGGAAAGACCAAATTGAAGATCTGCAAAAAAATATTTTGCCTTCAAATTCATACCGTGATGGTAGCATGCATGGACTCGACTCATATGACTGGAATTTCCATGAAAAAATTGTGGGCTGAAAATGGGTGATCACTGTACATTTCTCTTCTTTTTCCTATTTATATTTATATTTTACTTCCTCAATTTAGCATTATGGACAGGAAAAGACCTAATCTAGTCTCTGCACAGAAATATTTTGCCTTCAAATTAATACCGTGATCGAAGCATGCACTGACACGACTCATATGATCGGGATTTCCATGAAAAAGATTGTTGGGAGAAAATGGGTGATCACTGTACATTTCTCTTCTTTTCCCTATTTATATTTATATTTTACCTCCTCAATTTAGCATTATGGACAGGGAAAGAGCTAATCTAAGCTCTGCACGAAAATATTTTGCCTTCAAATTCATACCGTGATCGTAGCATGCATTGACACGACTCATATGACTGGGATTTCCATGAAAAAGATTGTGGGCCGAAAATGGGTGATCACTGTACATTTCTCTTCTGTTTCCAATTTATATTTATATTTTACCTCCTCAATTTAGCATTATGGACAGGGAAAGACCTAATCTAAGCTCTGCAAAAAAATACTTTGCCTTCAAATTCATACCGTGATCGTAGCATGCATGGACTCGACTCATATGACTGGTATTTCCATGAAAAAAATTGTCGTCAGAAAATTGGTGATCACTGTACATTTCTCTTCTGTTTCCTATTTATATTTCTATTTTACCTCCTCAATTTAGCATTATGGACAAGGAAAGATATAATCTAAAATCTGCACAAAAATATTTTGCTTTCAAATTCATACAGTGATCGTAGCATGAATTGAATCGAGTCATATGACTGGGATTTCCATGAAAAAGTTTGTGGGGGGAAAATTGGTGATCACTGTAAATTTCTCTTCTTTTTTCTATTAATATTTATATTTTACCTCCTCAATTTAGCATTATGGACAGGGAAAGACCTAATCTAAGCTCTGCACAAAAATATTTTTCCTTCAAATTCATACCGTGATCGTAGCATGCATGGACTCGACTCATATGACTGGCATTTCCATGAAAAAGATTGTGGTCCGAAAATGGGTGATCACTGTACATTTCTCTTCTGTTTCCTATTTCTATTTTACCTCCTCAATTTAGCATTATGGACACGTAAGACCTAATCTAAAATCTGCACAAAAATATTTTACTTTGAAATTCATACTGTGATCGTAGCATGCATGGACTCGACTCATATGACTGGTATTTCCATGAAAAAGATTGTGGGCCGAAAATGTGTGATCACTGTACATTTCTCTTCTGTTTCCTATTTATATTTATATTTTCCGTCCTCAATTTAGCATTATTGACAGGGAAAGACCTAATCTAAAATCTGCACAAAAATATTTTGCCTTCAAATTAATACCGTGATCGTAGCATGCATTGAATCGACTCATATGACTGGGATTTCCATGAAAAAGTTTGTGGGCCGAAAATGGGTGATCACTGTACACTTCTCTTCTGTTTCCTATTTATATTTCTATTTTACCTCCTCAATTTAGCATTATGGACTAGGAAAGACCTATTCTAAGCTCTGCACAAAAATATTTTGCCTTTAAATTCATACCGTGATCGTAGCATGCATGGACTCGACTTATATGAATATGATTTCCATGAAAAAGATTGTCGGCCGAAAATGGGTGATCACTGTACATTTCTCTTCTGTTTCCTATTTATATTTATATTTTACTTCCTTCATTTAGCATTATGGACAGGGAAAGACCTAATCTAAGCTCTGCACAAAAATATATTGCCTTCAAATTCATACCGTGATCGTAGCATGCATGGACTATACTCATATGACTGGGATTTCCATGAAAAAGATTGTGCTCCGAAAATGGGTGATCACTGTACATTTCTCTTCTGTTTCCTATTTATATTTCTATTTTTCCTCCTCAATTTAGCATTATGGACAGGGAAAGACCTAATCTAAGCTCTGCACAAAAATATTTTGCCTTCAAATTCATACCGTGATCGTAGCATGCATGGACTCGACTCATATGACTGGGATTTCCATGAAAAAGATTGTGGGCCGAAAATGGGTGATCACTGTACATTTCTCTTCTATTTCCTATTTATATTTATATTTTACCTCCTCAATTTAGCATTATGGACAGGGAAAGACCTAATCTAAGATCTGCACAAAAATATTTTGCCTTCAAATTCATACCGTGACCGTAGCATCCATGGACTCGACTCATATGACTGGGATTTCCATGAAAAAGATTGTGGGCCGAAAATGGGTGATCACTCTACATTTCTCTTCTCTTTCCTATTTATATTTCTTTTTTACCTCCTCAATTTAGCATTATGGTCAGGGAAAGATCTAATCTAAAATCTGCACAAAAATATTTTGCCTTCAAATTCATACCGTCATCGTAGCATGCATGGACTCGACTCATATGACTGGGATTTCCATGAAAAAGTTTGTGGGCCGAAAATGGGTGATCACTGTACATTTCTCTTCTGTTTCCTATTTATATTTCTATTTTACCTCCTCAACTTAGTATTATGGCCAGGGAAAGACCTAATCTAAGCTCTGTACAAAAATATTTTGCCTTCAAATTCATACCGTAATTGTAGCATGCATGGACACGACTCATATGACTGGGATTTCCATGAAAAAGATTTTGGGCCGACAATGGGTGATCACTGTACATTTCTCTTCTGTTTCCTATTTATATTTCTATTTTACCTCCTCAATTTAGTATTATGGCCAGGGAAAGAACTAATCTAAGCTCTGCACAAAAATATTTTGCCTTCAAATTCATACCGTGATCGTAGCATGCATGGACTCGACTCATATGACTGGGATTTCCAATGAAAAGATTTTGGGCCGAAAATGCGTGAACACTGTACATTTCTCTTCTGTTTCCTATTTATGTTTCTATTTTACCTACTCAATTTAGCATTATGGACAGGGAAAGAACTAATCTAAAATCTGCACAAAAATATTTTGCCTTCATATTCATACCGTGATCGTAGCATGCATGGACTTGACTCATATGACTGGGATTTCCATGAAAAAGATTGTGGGCCGAAAATGGGTGATCACTGTATACATTTCTCTTTTGTTTCCTATTTATATTTCTATTTTACCTCCTTAATTTAGCATTATAGACAGGGAAAGACCTAATCTAAGATCTGCACAAAAATATTTTGCCTTCAAATTCATACCGTGATCGTAGAATGCATGGACTCGACTCATATGACTGGGATTTCCATGAAAATGTTTGTGGGCCGAAAATAGGTGATCACTGTACATTTCTCTTCTGTTTCCTATTTATATTTATATTTTACCTCCTCAATTTAGCATTATGGACAGGGAAAGACCGAATCTAAAATCTTCACAAAAATATTTTGCTTTGAAATCCATACAGTGATCGTAGCATGCATGGACTCGACTCATATGACTGGGATTTCCATGAAAAAGATTTTGGGCAGAAAATGGGTGATCACTGTACATTTCTCTTCTGTTTCCTATTTATATTTCTATTTTACCTCCTCAATTTAGCATTATGGGCAGGGAAAGACCTAATGTAAAATCTGCACGAAAATATTTTGCCTTCAAATTCATACTGTGAACGTAGAATGCATGGACTCGACTCATATGACTGGGATTTCCATGAAAAAGATTGTGGGCCGAAAATGGGTGATCACTGTACATTTCTTTTCTGTTTCCTATTCATATTTCTATTTTACCTCCTCAATTTGGCATTATGGACAGGGAAAGACCTAATCTAAAATCTGCACAAAAATATTTTGCCTTCAAATTCATACTGAGATCGTAGCATGCATGGACTCGACTCATATGACTGGGATTTCCATGAAAAAGATTGTGGGCCGAAAATGGGTGATCACTGTCATTTCTCTTCTGTTTCCTATTTATATTTATATTTTACCTCCTCAATTTAGCATTATGGACAGGGAAAGACCTAATCTAAAATCTGCACAAAAATATTTTGCCTTCATATTCATACCGTGATCGTAGCATGAATGGACTCGACTCATATGACTGGGATTTCCATGAAAAAGATTGTGGCATGAAAATGGGTGATCACTGTACATTTCTCTTCTGTTTCCTATTTATATTTCTATTTTACCTCCTCAATTTAGCATTATGGACAGGGAAAGACCTAATCTAAGATCTGCAAAAAAATATTTTGCCTTCAAATTCATACTGAGATCGTAGCATGCATGGACTCGACTCATATGACTGGGATTTGCATGAAAAAGATTGTGGCATGAAAATGGGTGATCCCTGTACATTTCTCTTCTGTTTCCTATTTATATTTCTATTTTACCTCCTCAATTTAGCATTATGGACAGGGAAAGACCTAATCTAAGATCTGCAAAAAAATATTTTGCCTTCAAATTCATACCGTGATCGTAGCATGCATGGACTCGACTCATATGACTGGGATTTCCATGAAAAAGATTGTGGGCTGCAAATGGGAGATCACTGTACATTTCTCTTGTTTCCTATTTATCTTTATATTTTACCTTCTCAATTTAGCATTATGGACAGTGAAAGACATAATCTAAAATCTGCGCAAAAATATTTTGCCTTCAAATTCATACTGAGATCGTAGCATGCATGGACTCGACTCATATGACTGGGATTTGCATGAAAAAGATTGTGGCATGAAAATGGGTGATCCCTGTACATTTCTCTTCTGTTTCCTATTTATATTTCTATTTTACCTCCTCAATTTAGCATTATGGACAGGGAAAGACCTAATGTAAAATCTGCACGAAAATATTTTGCCTTCAAATTCATACTGCGAACGTAGGATGCATGGACTCGACTCATATGACTGGGATTTCCATGAAAAAGATTGTGGGCCGAAAATGGGTGATCACTGTACATTTCTCTTCTGTTTCCTATTCATATTTCTATTTTACCTCCTCAATTTGGCATTATGGACAGGGAAAGACCTAATTTAAAATCTGCACAAAAATATTTTGCCTTCAAATTCATACTGAGATCGTAGCATGCATGGACTCGACTCATATGACTGGGATTTGCATGAAAAAGATTGTGGCATGAAAATGGGTGATCCCTGTACATTTCTCTTCTGTTTCCTATTTATATTTCTATTTTACCTCCTCAATTTAGCATTATGGACAGGGAAAGACCTAATCTAAGATCTGCAAAAAAATATTTTGCCTTCAAATTCATACCATGATCGTAGCATGCATGGACTCGACTCATATGACTGGGATTTCCATGAAAAAGATTGTGGGCCGAAAATGGCTGATCACTGTACATTTCTCTTCTGTTTCGTATTCATATTTCTATTTACCTCCTCAATTTAGCATTATGGACAGGGAAAGACCGAATCTAAAATCTGCACAAAAATATTTTGCCTTCAAATTCATACCGTGATTGTAGCATGCATGGACTCGACTCATATGACTGGGATTTCCATGAAAAAGATTGTGGGCGGAAAATGTGTGATCACTGTACATTTCTCTTCTGTTTCCTATTTATATTTCTATTTTACCTTCTCAATTTAGCATTATGGACAGGGAAAGACCTAATCTAAAATCTGCACAAAAATATTTTGCCTTCAAATTCATACTGTGATCGTAGCATGCATGGACTCGACTCATATGACTGGGATTTCCATGAAAAAGATTGTGGGCTGCAAATGGGAGATCACTGTACATTTCTCTTGTTTCCTCTTTATCTTTATATTTTACCTTCTCAATTTAGCATTATGGACAGTGAAAGACATAATCTAAAATCTGCGCAAAAATATTTTGCCTTCAAATTCATACCGTGATCGTAGCATGCATTGACTCGACTCATATGACTGGGATTTCCATGAAAAAGATTGTGGGCCGAAAATGTGTGATCACTGTACATTTCTCTTCTGTTTCCTATTTATATTTATATTTTACCTCCTCAATGTAGCATTATGGACAGGGAAAGACCTAATCTGAAATCTGCACAAAAATATTTTGCCTTCATATTCATACCGTGATCGTAGCATGCATGGACTCGACTCATATGACTGGGATTTCCATGAAAAAGATTGTGGTCCGAAAATGCGTGATCACTGTCCATTTCTCTTTTGTTTCCTATTTATATTTATATTTTACTTATTCAATTTAGCATTATGGACAGGGAAAGACATAATCTAAAATCTGCACAAAAATATTTTGCCTTCAAATTCATACCGTGATCGTAGCATGCATGGACTCGACTCATATGACTGGGATTTCCATGAAAAATATTGTGGGCCGAAAATGGGTGATCACTGTACATTTCTCTTCTGTTTCCTATTTATATTTCTATTTTACCTCCTCAATTTAGCATTATGGACAGGGAAAGACCTAATCTAAGATCTGCACAAAAATATTTGGCCTTCAAATTCATACCATGATCGTAGCTTGCATGGACTCGACTCATATGACTGGGATTTCCATGAAAAAGTTTGTGGGCCGAAAATAAGTGATCACTGTACATTTCTCTTCTGTTTCCTATTTATATTTATATTTTACCTCCTCAATTTAGCATTATGGACAGGGAAAGACCAAATCTAAGATCTGCACAAAAATATTTTGCCTTCAAATTCATACCATGATCGTAGCATGCATGGACTCGACTCATATGACTGGGATTTCCATGAAAAAGATTGTTGTCCGAAAATGGGTGATCACTGTACATTTCTCTTCTGTTTCCTATTTATATTTATATTTTTCCTCCTTAATTTAGCATTATAGACAGGGAAAGACCTAATCTAAGATCTGCACAAAAATATTTTGCCTTCAACTTCATACCGTGATCGTAGAATGCATGGACTCGACTCATATGACTGGGATTTCCATGAAAATGTTTGTGGGCCGAAAATGGGTGATCACTGTACATTTCTCTTCTGTTTCGTATTCATATTTCTATTTTAACTCCTCAATTTAGCATTATGGACACGGAAAGACCTAATCTAAAATCTGCACAAAAATATTTTGCCTTCAAATTCATACCGTGATCGTAGCATGCATGGACTCGACTCATATGACTGGGATTGCCATGAAAAAGATTGTGGGCCGAAAATGGGTGATCACTGTACATTTCTCTTCTGTTTCCTATTTATATTTCTATTTTACCTCCTCAATTTAGCATTATGGACAGGGAAAGAACTAATCTAAAATCTGCACAAAAATATTATGCATTCAAATTCATACCGTGATTGTAGCATGCATGGACTCGACTCATATGACTGGGATTTCCATAAAAAAGATTGTGCGCCGAAAATGGGTGATCACTGTACATTTCTCTTCTGTTTCGTATTCATATTTCTATTTTACCTCCTCAATTTAGCATTATGGCCAGGGAAAGACATAATCTAAAATCTGCGCAAAAATATTTTGCCTTCAAATTCATACCGTGATCGTAGCATGCATTGACTCGACTCATATGACTGGGATTTCCATGAAAAAGATTGTGGGGCGAAAATGGGTGATCACTGTACATTTCTCTTCTGTTTCCTATTTATATTTCTATTTTACCTCCTCATTTTAGCAGTACGGACAGGGAACGACCCAATCTAAAATCTGCACAAAAATATTTTGCCTTCAAATTCATACCGTGATCGTAGCATGCATGGACTCGACTCATATGACTGGGATTTCCATGAAAAAGATTGTGGGCGGAAAATGGGTGATCACTGTACATTCCTCTTCTGTTTCCTATTTATATTTATATTTTACCTCCTCAATTTAGCATTATGGACAGGGAAAGACCTAATCTAAGATCTGCACAAAAATATTTTGCCTTCAAATTCATACCATGATCGTAGCATGCATGGACTCAACTCATATGACTGGGATTTCCATGAAAAATATTGTGGGCCGAAAATGGGTGATCACTGTACATTTCTCTACTGTTTCCTATTTATATTTCTTTTTTACCTCCTCAATTTAGCATTATGGCCAGGGAAAGACCTAATCTAAGCTCTGCACAAAAATATTTTGCCTTCAAATTCATACCGTGATCGTTGCATGCATGGACTCGACTCATATGACTGGCATTTCCATGAAAAAGATTGTGGGCCGAAAATGGGTGATCACTATACATTTCTCTTCTGTTTCCTATTTATATTTCTATATTACCTCCTCAATTTAGCATTATGGCCAGGGAAAGACCTAATCTAAGCTCTGCACAAAGATATTTTGCCTTCAAATTCATACCGTGATCGTAGCATGCATGGACTCGACTCATATGACTGGGATTTCCATGAAAAAGATTGTTGTCCGAAAATGGGTGATCACTGTACATTTCTCTTCTGTTTCCTATTTATATTTCTATTTTACCTCCTGAATTTAGCATTATGGACAGGGAAAGACCTAATCTAAGATCTGCACAAAAATATTTTGCCTTCAAATTCATACCGTGATCGTAGCCTGCATGGACTCGACTCATATGACTGGGATTTCCATAAAAAAGATTGTGCGCCAAAAATGGGTGATCACTGTACATTTCTGTTTCGTATTCATATTTCTATTTTACCTCCTCAATTTAGCATTATGGACAGGGAAAGACCGAATCTAAAATCTGCACAAAAATATTTTGCCTTCAAATTCATACCGTGATTATAGCATTCATGGACTCGACTCATATGACTGGGATTTCCATGAAAAAGATTGTGGGCGGAAAATGGGTGATCACTGTACATTTCTCTTCTGTTTCCTATTTATATTTCTATTTTGCCTCCTCAATTTAGCATTATGGACAGGGAAAGACCTAATCTAAGATCTGCACAAAAATATTTTGCCTTCAAATTCATACCGTGATCGTAGAATGCATGGACTCGACTCATATGACTGGGATTTCCATGAAAAAGATTGTGGTCCGAAAATGCGTGATCACTGTCCATTTCTCTTTTGTTTCCTATTTATATTTATATTTTACTTCCTCAATTTAGCATTATGGACAGCGAAAGATATAATCTAAAAGCTGCACAAAAATATTTTGCCTTCAAATTCATACCGTGATCGTAGCATGCATGGACTCGACTCATATGACTGGGATTTCCATGAAAAATATTGTGGGCCGAAAATGGATGATCACTGTACATTTCTCTTCTGTTTCCTATTTATATTTATATTTTACCTCCTCAATTTAGCATTATGGCCAGCGAAAGACCTAATCTAAGCTCTGCACAAAAATATTTTGCCTTCAAATTCATACCGTGATCGTAGCATGCATGGACTCGACTCATATGACTGGGATTTCCATGAAAAAGATTGTGGGCCGAAAATGGGTGATCATTGTACATTTCTCTTCTGTTTCCTATTTATATTTCTATTTTACCTCCTCAATTTAGCATTATGGACAGGGAAAGACCTAATCTAAGATCTGCACAAAAATATTTTGCCTTCAAATTCATACCGTGATCGTAGCATGCATGGAATCGATTCATATGACTGGGATTTCTATGAAAAAGATTTTGGGCCGAAAATGGGTGATCACTGTACATTTCTCTTCTGTTTCCTATTTATATTTATATTTTACCTCCTCAATTTATCATTATGGACAGGGAATGACCTAATCTAAGATCTGCACAAAAATATTTTGCCTCCAAATTCATACCGTGAACGTAGCATGCATGGACTCGACTCATATGACTGGGATTTCCATGAAAAATATTCTGGGCCGAAAATGGGTGATCACTGTACATTTCTCTTCTGTTTCGTATTCATATTTCTATTTTACCTCCTGAATTTAGCATTATGGACAGGGAAAGAACTAATCTAAAATCTGCACAAAAATATTATGCATTCAAATTCATACCGTGATTGTAGCATGCATGTACTCGACTCATATGACTGGGATTTCCATAAAAAAGATTGTGCGCCGAAAATGGGTGATCACTGTACATTTCTGTTCTGTTTCGTATTCATATTTCTATTTTACCTCCTCAATTTAGCATTATGGACAGGGAAAGACCGAATCTAAAATCTGCACAAAAATATTTTGCCTTCAAATTCATACCGTGATTGTAGCATGCATGGACTCGACTCATATGACTGGGATTTCAATGAAAAAGATTGTGGGCCGAAAATCGGTGATCACTGTACATTTCTCTTCTGTTTCCTATTTATATTTATATTTTACCTCCTCAATTTAGCATTATGGCCAGGGAAAGACCTAATCTAAGCTCTGCACAAAAATATTTTGCCTTCAAATTCATACCGTGATCGTAGCATGCATGGACTCGACTCATATGACAGGGATTTCTATGAAAAAGATTTTGGGCCGAAAATGGGTGATCACTGTACATTTCTCTTCTGTTTCCTATTTATATTTATATTTTACCTCCTCAATTTATCATTATGGACAGGGAATGACCTAATCTAAGATCTGCACAAAAATATTTTGCCTCCAAATTCATACCGTGAACGTAGCATGCATGGACTCGACTCATATGACTGGGATTTCCATGAAAAAGATTGTGGGCCGAAAATGGGTGATCACTGTACATTTCTCTTCTGTTTCGTATTTATATTTATATTTTACCTCCTCAATTTAGCATTATGGACAGGGAAAGACCTAATCTAAAATCTGCACAAAAATATTTTGCCTTCATATTCATACCATGATCGTAGCATGCATGGACTCGACTCATATGACTGTGATTTCCATGAAAAAGATTGTGGTCCGAAAATGCGTGATCACTGTCCATGTCTCTTTTGTTTCCTATTTATATTTCTATTTTACTTCCTCAATTTAGCATTATGGACAGGGAAAGACATAATCTAAAATCTGCACAAAAATATTTTGCCTTCAAATTCATACCGTGATCGTAGCATGCATGGACTCGACTCATATGACTGGGATTTCCATGAAAAATATTCTGGGCCGAAAATGGGTGATCACTGTACATTTCTCTTCTGTTTCGTATTCATATTTCTATTTACCTCCTCAATTTAGCATTATGGACAGGGAAAGAACTAATCTAAAATCTGCACAAAAATATTATGCATTCAAATTCATACCGTGATTGTAGCATGCATGGACTCGACTCATATGACTGGGATTTCCATAAAAAAGATTGTGCGCAGAAAATGGGTGATCACTGTACATTTCTGTTCTGTTTCGTATTCATATTTCTATTTTACCTCCTCAATTTAGCATTATGGACAGGGAAAGACCGAATCTAAAATCTGCACAAAAATATTTTGCCTTCAAATTCATACCGTGATTGTAGCATGCATGGACTCGACTCATATGACTGGGATTTCAATGAAAAAGATTGTGGGCCGAAAATCGGTGATCACTGTACATTTCTCTTCTGTTTCCTATTTATATTTCTATTTTACCTCCTCAATTTAGCATTATGGCCAGGGAAAGAACTAATCTAATCTCTGCACAAAAATATTTTGCCTTCAAATTCATACCGTGATCGTAGCATGCATGGACTCGACTCATATGACTGGGATTTCCATGAAAAAGATTGTGGGCCGAAAATGGGTGATCATTGTACATTTCTCTTCTGTTTCCTATTTATATTTCTATTTTACCTCCTCAATTTAGCATTATGGACAGGGAAAGACCTAATCTAATATCTGCACAAAAATATTTTGCCTTCAAATTCATTCCGTGATCGTAGCATGCATGGGATCGACTCATATGACTGGGATTTCTATGAAAAAGATTTTGGGCCGAAAATGGGTGATCACTGTACATTTCTCTTCTGTTTCCTATTTATATTTATATTTTACCTCCTCAATTTAGCATTATGGACAGGGAAAGACCTAATCTAAAATCTGCACAAAAATATTTTGCCTTCAAATTCATATCGTGATCGTAGCATGCATGGACTCGACTCATATGACTGGGATTTCCATGAAAAAGATTGTGGGCGGAAAATGGGTGATCACTGTACATTTCACTTCTGTTTCCTATTTATATTTATATTTTCCCTCCTCAATTTAGCATTACGGACAGGGAACGACCTAATCTAAAATCTGCACAAAAATATTTTGCCTTCAAATTCATACCATGATCGTAGCATGCATGGACTCGACTCATATGACTGGGATTTCCATGAAAAATATTGTGGGCCGAAAATCGGTGATCACTGTACATTTCTCTTCTGTTTCCTATTTATATTTCTTTTTTACCTCCTCAATTTAGCATTATGGCCAGGGAAAGACCTAATCTAAGCTCTGCACAAAAATATTTTGCCTTCAAATTCATACCGTGATCGTTGCATGCATGGACTCGACTCATATGACTGGCATTTCCATGAAAAAGATTGTGGGCCGAAAATGGGTGATCACTATACATTTCTCTTCTGTTTTTTATTTATATTTCTATTTTACCTCCTCAATTTAGCATTATGGACAGGGAAAGACCTAATCTAAGATCTGCACAAAAATATTTTGCCTTCAAATTCATACCGTGATCGTAGCATGCATGGACTCGACTCATATGACTGGGATTTCCATGAAAAAGATTGTGGGCCGAAAATGGGTGATCACTGTACATTTCTCTTCTGTTTCCTATTTATATTTCTATTGTACCTACTCAATTTAGCATTATGGACAGGGAAAGACCTAATCTAAAATCTGCACAAAAATATTTTGCCTTCAAATTCATACCGTGATCATAGCATGCATGGACCCGACTCATATGACTGGGATTTTCATGAAAAAGATTGTGGGCCGAAATAGGTGATCACTGTACATTTCTCTTCTGTTTCCTATTTATATTTATATTTTACCTCCTCAATTTAGCATTATGGACAGGGAAAGACCTAATCTAAGATCTGTACAAAATAATTTAGCCTTCAAATTCATACCGTGATCGTAGCATGCATGGACTCGACTCATATGACTGGGATTTCCATGAAAAAGATTGTGGGCCGAAAATGGGTGATCACTGTACATTTCTCTTCTGTTTCCTATTTATATTTATATTTTACCTCCTCAATTTAGCATTATTGACAGGGAAAGACCTAATCTTAAATCTGCACAAAAATATTTTGCCTTCAAATTCATACTGTGATCGTAGCATGCATGGACTCGACTCATATGACTGGGATTTCCATGAAAATGATTGTAGTCCGAAAATGGGAGATCACTGTGCATTTCTCTTCTGTTTCCTATTTATATTTATATTTTACCTCCTCAATTTAATATTATGGACAGGGAAAGACCTAATCTGAAATCTTCACAAAAATATTTTGCCTTCAAATTCATACCGTGATCGTAGCATGCATGGACTCGACTCATATGACTGGGATTTCCATGAAAAAGTCTGTGGGCCGAAAATGGGTGGTCACTGTACATTTCTTTTCTGTTTCCAATTTATATTTCTATTTTACCTCCTCAATTTAGCATTATGGACAGGGAAAGACCTAATCTAAAATCTGCACAAAAATATTTTGCCTTCAAATTCATACCGTGATCGTAGCATGCATGGACTCGACGCATATGACTGGGATATCCATGAAAAAGATTGTGGGCAGAAAATGGGTGATCACTGTACATTTCTCTTCTGTTTCCTATTTATATTTATATTTTACCTCCTCAATTTAGCATTATGGACAGGGAAAGACCTAATCTGAAATCTTCACAAAAATATTTTGCATTCAAATTCATACCGTGATCGTAGCATGCATGGACTCGACTCATATGACTGGGATTTCCATGAAAAAGATTGTGGGCGGGAAATGGGTGATCACTGTACATTTCTCTTCTGTTTCCTATTTATATTTATATTTTACCTCCTCAATTTAGCATTATGGACAGGGAAAGACCTAGTCTAAAATCTGCACAAAAATATTTTGCCTTCAAATTCATACCATGATCGTAGCATGCATGGACTCGACTCATATGACTGGGATTTCAATGAAAAAGATTTTGGGCAGAAAATCGGTGATCACTATACATTTCTCTTCTGTTTCCTATTTATATTTATATTTTACCTCCTCAATTTAGCATTCTGGACAGGGAAAGACCTAATCTAACATCTGCACAAAAATATTTTGCCTTCAAATTCATACCGTGATCTTAGCATGCATGGACTCGACTCATATGACCGGGATTTCCATGAAAAAGATTGTGGCCCGAAAATGGGTGATCACTGTACATTTCTCTTCTGTTTTCTATTGATATTTATATTTTACCTACTTAATTTAGCATTAAAGACAGGGAAAGACCTAATGTAAGATCTGCACAAAAATATTTTGCCTTCAAATTCATACCGTGATCGTAGCATGCATGGACTCGACTCATATGACTGGGATTTCCATGAAAAAGATTGTGTGCCGAAAATGGGTGATCACTGTACATTTCTCTTCTGTTTCCTATTTATATTTCTGTTTTACCTCCTCTATTTAGCATTATGGACAGGGAAAGAACTAATCTAATTTCTGCACAAAAATATTATGCCTTCAAATTCATACCGTGATCGTAGCATGCATGGACTCGACTCATATGACTGGGATTTCCATGAAAATGATTGTCGGCGGAAAATGCGTGATCACTGTACATTTCTCTTCTGTTTCTTATTTATATTTCTATTTTAACTCCTCAATTTAGCATCATGGAGAGGGAAAGACCTAATCAAAAATCTGCACAAAAATATTTTGCCTTCACATTCATACCGTGATCGTAGCATGCATGGACACGACTCATATGACTGGGATTTCCATGAAAAAGATTTTGGGCCGAAAATGGGTGATCACTGAACATATCTATTCTGTTTCCTATTTATATTTATATTTTACCTCCTCAATTTAGCATTATGGACAGGGAAAGACCTAATCTAAAATCTGCACAAAAATATTTTGCCTTCAAATTCATACTGTGATCGTAGCATGCATGGACTCGACTCATATGACTGCGATTTCCATGAAAAAGATTGTGGGCAGAAAATGGGAGATCACTGTACATTTCTCTTCTGTTTCCTATTTGTATTTATATTTTACCTCCTCAATTTAGCATTATGGACAGGGAAAGACCTAATCTAAAATCTGAACAAAAATATTTTGCCTTCAAATTCATACCGTGATCGTAGCATGCATGGACTCGACTCATATGACTGGGATTTCCTTGAAAAAGATTGTGGGCAGAAAATGGGTGATCACTGTGCATTTCTCTTCTGTTTCCTATTTATATTTCTATTTTACCTCCTCAATTTAGCATTATGGACAGGGAAAGACCTAATCTAAAATCTGCACAAAAATATTTTGCCTTCAAATTCATACCGTGATCGTAGCATGCATTGACTCGACTCATATGACTGGGATTTCCAAGAAAAAGATTGTGGGCCGAAAATGGGTGGTCACTGTACATTTCTCTTCTGTTTCCTATTTATATTTATATTTTAGCTCCTCAATTTAGCATTAAGGACAGGGAAAGTCCTAATCTAAAATCTTCACAAAAATATTTTGCTTTCAAATTCATACCGTGATTGTAGCATGCATGGACTCGAGTCATATGACTGGGATTTCCATGAAAAAGATTTTAGGGCGAAAATGGGTGATCACTGCACATTTCTCTTCTGTTTCCTATTTATATTTATATTTTACCTACTCATTTTAGCATTATGGACAGGGAAAGATATTATCTAAGCTCTGCACACAAATATTTTGCCTTCAAATTCATACCGTGATCGTAGCATGCATGCACTCGAATCATATGACTGGGATTTCCATGAAAAAGATTGTGGGCCGAAAATGGGTGATCACTGTACATTTCTCTTCTGTTTCCTATTTATATTTATATTTTACCTCCTCAATTTAGCATTATGGAAGGGGAAAGACCTAATCTAAAATCTGCACAAAAATATATTGGCTTATATTTCATACCGTGATCGTAGCATGAATGGACTCGACTCATATGACTGGGATTTCCATTAAAAAGATTGTGGGCTGAAAATGGGTGATCACTGTACATTTCTCTTCTGTTTCCTATTTATATTTAACTTCCTCAATTTAGCATTATGGCCAGGGAAAGACCTAATCTAATTTCTACACAAATATATTTTGCCTTCAAATTCATACCGTCATCGTAGCATGCATGGACTCGACTCATATTACTGGGATTTCCATGAAAAAGATTGTGGGCGGAAAATGCGTGATCACTGTACATTTCCCTTCCTTTTCCTATTTATATTTATATTTTAACTCCTCAATTTAGCATTATGGACAGGGAAAGTCCGAATCTAAAATCTGCACAAAAATATTTATCCTTCAAATTCATACCGTGATCGTAGCATGCATGGACTCGACTCATATGACTGGGATTTCCATGAAAAAGATTGTGGGCCGAAAATGGGTGATCACTGTACATTTCTCTTCTGTTTCCTATTTATATTTCTATTTTACCTCCTCAATTTAGCATTATGGACAGCGGAAGTCCTAATCTAAGATCTGCACAAAAATATTTTGCCTTCAAATTCATACCGTGATCGTAGCATGCATGGACTCAACTCATATGACTGGGATTTCCATAAAAAAGATTGTGGGCCGAAAATGGGTGATCACTGTACATTTCTCTTCTGTTTCCTATTTATATTTCTATTTACCTCCTCTATTCAGCATTATGGACAGGGAAAGACCTAATCTAATTTCTGCACAAAAATATTATGCCTTCAAATTCATACCGTGATCGTAGCATGCATGGACTCATATGACTGGGATTTCCATGAAAATGATTGTGGGCCGAAAATGGGTGATCACTGTACATTTCTCTTCTGTTTCTTATTTATATTTCTATTTTAACTCCTCAATTTAGCATTATGGACAGGGAAAGACCTAATCAAAAATCTGCACAAAAATATTTTGCCTTCAAATTCATACCGTGATTGTAGCATGCATTGACTCGACTCATATGACTGGGATTTCCATGAAAAAGATTGTGGGCCGAAAATGGGTGATCACTGTACATTTCTCTTCTGTTTCCTATTTATATTTCTATTTTACCTCCTCAATTTAGCATTATGGACAGGGAAAGACCAAATCTAAGATCTACACAAAAATATTTTGCCTTCAAATTCATACCGTGATCGTAGCATGCATGGACACGACTCATATGACTGGGATTTCCATGAAAAAGATTTTGGGCCGAAAATGGGTGATCACTGAACATATCTATTCTGTTTCCTATTTATATTCATATTTTACCTCCTCAATTTAGCATTATGGACAGGGAAAGACCTAATCTAAAATCTGCACAAAAATATTTTGCCTTCAATTTCATACTGTGATCGTAGCATGCATGGACTCGACTCATATGACTGGGATTTCCATGAAAAAGATTGTGGGCAGAAAATGGGAGATCACTGTACATTTCTCTTCTGTTTCCTATTTGTATTTATATTTTACCTCCTCAATTTAGCATTATGGACAGGGAAAGACCTAATCTAAAATCTGCACAAAAATATTTTGCCTTCAAATTCATACCGTGATCGTAGCATGCATTGACTCGACTCATATGACTGGGATTTCCATGAAAAAGATTTTGGGCCGAAAATGGGTGATCA
Organism: Acanthosepion lycidas; assembly: GCA_963932145.1. Classification (NCBI taxonomy): domain Eukaryota; kingdom Metazoa; phylum Mollusca; class Cephalopoda; order Sepiida; family Sepiidae; genus Acanthosepion; species Acanthosepion lycidas. Next base: position 3,320,793 of record OZ010589.1, on the reverse strand, counting down.
CTGAACATATCTATTCTGTTTCCTATTTATATTCATATTTTACCTCCTCAATTTAGCATTATGGACAGGGAAAGACCTAATCTAAAATCTGCACAAAAATATTTTGCCTTCAAATTCATACTGTGATCGTAGCATGCATGGACTCGACTCATATGACTGGGATTTCCATGAAAAAGATTGTGGGCCGAAAATGGGAGATCACTGTACATTTCTCTTCTGTTTCCTATTTGTATTTATATTTTACCTCCTCAATTTAGCATTATGGACAGGGAATGACCTAATCTTAGATCTGCACAAAAATATTTTGCCTTCAAATTCATACCATGAACATAGCATGCATGGACTCGACACATATTACTGGGATTTCCATGAAAAAGATTGTGAGCCGAAAATGGGTGGTCACTGTACATTTCTCTTCTGTTTCCTATTTATATTTCTATTTTACCTCCGGAATTTAGCATTATGGACAGGGAAAGACCAAATCTAAGATCTACACAAAAATATTTTGCCTTCAAATTCATACCGTGATCGTAGCATGCATTGACTGGACTCATATGACTGGGATTTCCATGAAAAAGATTGTGGACTGAAAATGTGTGATCACTGTACGTTTCTATTCTGTTTCCTATTTATATTTTATATTTAACTTCCTCAATTTAGCATTATGGCCAGGGAAAGATATTATCTAAGCTCTGCACACAAATATTTTGCCTTCAAATTCATACCGTGATCGTAGCATGCATGCCCTCGACTCATATGACTGGGATTTCCATGAAAAAGATTGTGGGCCAAAAATGGGTGATCACTGTACATTTCTCTTCTGTTTCCTATATATATTTCTATTTTACCTCCTAAATTTAGCATTATGGACAGGAAAAACCTAATTTAAGCTCTGCATGAAAATATTTTGCCTTCAAATTCATACCGTGATCGTAGCATGCATTTACTCGACTCATATGACTGCGATTTCCATGAAAAAGATTTCGGGCCGAAAATGGGTGATCACTGTACATTTCTCTTCTGTTTCCTATTTATATTTCTATTTTACCTCGTCAATTTAGCATTATGGACAGGGAAAGAGTAATCCAAAATCTGCACAAAAATATTTAGCCTTCAAATTCATACTGTGATCGTAGCATGCATGGACTCGACTCATATGACTGGGATTTCCATGAAAAAGATTGTGGGCCGAAAATGGGTGATCACTGTACATTTCTCTTCTGTTTCCTATTTATATTTCTATTTTACCTCGTCAATTTAGCATTATGGACAGGGAAAGAGTAATCCAAAATCTGCACAAAAATATTTAGCCTTCAAATTCATACCGTGATCGTAGGATGCATGGACTCGACTCATATGACTGGGATTTCCATGAAAAAGATTGTGGGCCGAAAATGGGTGATCACTGTACATTTCTCTTCTGTTTTCTATTTATATTTCTATTTTACCTCCTCAATTTAGCATTATCGACAGGGAAAGACATAATCTAAAATCTGCAAAAAAATATTTTGCCTTCAAATTCATACCGTGATCGTAGCATGCATGGACTCGACTCATATGACTGGGATTTTCATGAAAAAGATTGTGGGCAGAAAATGGGTGATCACTGTACATTTCTCTTCTTTTTTCTGTTTATATTTCTATTTTACCTCCTCAATTTAGCATTAAGGACAGGGAAATCCTAATCTAAAATCTTCACAAAAATATTTTGCTTTCAAATGCATACCGTGATCGTAGCATGCATGGACTCGAGTCATACGACTGGGATTTCCATGAAAAAGATTGTAGGGCGAAAATGGGTGATCACTGTACATTTCTCTTCTGTTTCCTATTAATATTTATATTTTACATCATCAATTTAGCATTATGGACAGGGATAGACCTATTCTAAGATCTGCACAAAAATATTTTGCCTTCAAATTCATACCGTGATCGTAGCAGTCATGGCATCGACTCATATGACTGGGATTTCCATGAAAAAGATTGTGGGCCGAAAATGGGTGATCACTGTACATTTCTCTTCTGTTTCCTATTTATATTTCTTTTTTACCTCCTCAATTTAGCATTATGGCCAGGGAAAGACCAAATCTAAGCACTGCACAAAAATATTTTGCCTTCAAATTCATACCGTGATCGTAGCATGCATGGACTCGAGTCATATGACTGGGATTTCCATGAAAAAGATTGTGGGCCGAAAATGGGTGATCACTGTACATTTCTCTTCTGTTTCCTATTTATATTTATATTTTACCTCCTAAATTTAGCATTATGGACAGGGAAAGACCTACTCTAAGATCTGCACAAAAATATTTTGCCTTCAAATTCATAACGTGATCGTAGCATGCATGTACTCGACTCATATGACTGGGATTTCCATGAAAAAGATTGTGGGCCGAAAATGGGTGATCACTGTACATTTCTCTTCTGTTTCCTATTTATATTTCTTTTTTACCTCCTAAATTTAGCATTATGGCCAGGGAAAGACCTAATCTAAGCTCTGCACAAAAATATTTTGCCTTCAAATTCCTACCGTGATAGTAGCATGCATGGACACGACTCATATGACTGGGATTTCCATGAAAAAGATTGTGGGCCGAAAATGGGTGATCACCGTACATTTATCTTCTGTTTCCTATTTATATTTATATTTTACCTCCTCAATTTAGCATTATGGACAGGAAAGACCTAATATAAGATCTGCACAAAAATATTTTGCCTTCAAATTCATACCGTGATCGTAGCATGCATGGACTCGACTCATATGACTGGGATTTCCATGAAAAAGATTGTGGGCCGAAAATGTGTGATCACTGTACATTTCTCTTCTGTTTCCTATTTATATTTCTATTTTACCTCCTCAATTTAGCATTATGGACAGGGAAAGACCTAATATAAGGTCTGCACAAAAATATTTAGCCTTCAAATTCATACCGTGATCGTAGCATGCATGGACTCGACTCATATGACTGGGATTTCCATGAAAAAGATTGTGGGCCAAAAATAGGTGATCACCGTACATTTCTCTTCTGTTTCCTATTTATATTTATATTTTACCTCCTCAATTTAGCATTATGGCCAGGGAAAGAACTAATCTAACCTCTGCACAAAAATATTTTGCCTTCAAATTCATACCGTGATCGTAGCATGCATGGACTCGACTCATGTGACTGGGATTTCCATGAAAAAGATTGTGGGCCGAAAATGGGTGATCACTGTACATTTCTCTTCTGTTTCCTATTTATATTTCTATTCTACCTCTTCAATTTAGCATTATGGCCAGGGAAAGAACTAATCTAACTTCTGCACAAAAATATTTTGCCTTCAAATTCATACCGTGATCGTAGCATGCATGGACTCGACTCATATGACTGGGATTTCCATGAAAAAGATTGTGGGCCAAAAATGGGTGATCACCGTACATTTCTCTTCTGTTTCCTATTTATATTTATATTTTACCTCCTCAATTTAGCATTATGGCCAGGGAAAGAATTAATCTGAGATCAGCCCAAAAATATTTTGCCTTCAAATTCATACCGTGATCGTAGCATGCATGGACTCGACTCATATGACTGGGATTTCCATGAAAAAGATTGTGGGCCGAAAATGGGTGATCACTGTACATTTCTCTTCTGTTTCCTATTTATATTTCTATTTTACCTCCTCAATTTAGCATTATGGACAGGGAAAGACCTAATCTAAGATCTGCACAAAAATATTTTGCCTTCAAATTCATACCGTGATCGTAGCATACATAGACTCGACTGATATGACAGGGATTTCCATGAAAAAGATTGTGGGACGAAAATGGGTGATCACTGTATATATCTCTTCTGTTTCCTATTTCTATTTCTATTTTACCTCCTCAATTTACCATTATGGACAGGGAAAGACCTAATCTAAAATCTGCACAAAAATATTTTGCCTTCAAATTCATACCGTGATCGTAGCATGCATGGACTCGACTCATATGACTGGGATTTGCATGAAAAAGATTGTGGTCCGAAAATGGGTGATCACTGTACATTTCTCTTCTGTTTCCTATTTATATTTCTATTTTACCTCCTCAATTTAGCATTATGGACAGGGAAAGACCTAATCTAAGGTCTGCACAAAAATATTTAGCCTTCAAATTCATACCGTGATCGTAGCATGCATGGACTCGACTCATATGACTGGGATTTCCATGAAAAAGA